>CM051457.1:50880852-51418320 GCA_028274465.1 Plantago ovata
ATCAACGAAATAAAGCAATGACACGGAGTATAATGCGCGATATAGCCATTAGCATGATTATCTTCCCTCGCTAAGAATTCACATACTACCACCAATGATAAATTTAGCTACTCATATGTGCATGCAATCAATAGCAATCATCAGAAGAAAACATATTGAAAGAATATAAAATAAGTAGATAAAAGTTGTAAGATACAAAGTTACCGAAGGTTGTCAATCTCCGGATGATTGCGATCCTACGCGCTCCAATCTGCTATGAAAAGTATCCCATAAGCTATGGAACTCCCAGGACAGGCCCCGGGAAGTTCCTACCTAAAACTATAGAGAGAGGTGAGAAAGTAGGCTTGGAAAGATATGATTTTCGGAGAGAAAACTCGCAACTATATATAGGCCCGAAAATCCTCTGGGGCGGTTCGCCCGAGGCACGGGGCGGTTCGCCCCCCAGTTTTTCGCGGAATTTCCCCGTTTTTCGACGTGGATTTGGATTTCTTCACCTTTCGGACTCGGTTACAGACTTCTAATGGTCTTCTAACCTCCAGATTCGACCCCTAGACTCCAATTCCTATCCGGAAACCTTCAGATACTCCAAATAGGCTTCTGGAACACCAATTCCTTGTAGACTTCAATATAATTGCCCGTAAATCTCCGAATTTCAACCAAAACCTGTAAAATAAATCTAAAGGGAAACGTGACACTATTCTAATAAAACGTACTAAAATATAGCTAAATTAACATAGAGGATAGCTAAATTAGGTGAAAAAGACTTGAATGAAAGTGTAAAATACACATTCATCAAACTCCCCAAACCGAACCTTTGCTTGTCCTCAAGCAACTAAGCTAGACTCTAATACAAAAACATGCAAGACTCAAAAATGGAGTTTCATGCCAAATAAAATGAACTAAATTACTGAATCTACCAAATAACATATGAACAAAAACCATATAAATCAAAGCATGAATATAGGTTGAAGAATACCTCGATTGACTTATACACATCCACATAAACACTTACGTCAAGACAAGATAGTCTCTCGTAACATTCTCTACCTGGACCTAGTCAGTGACGACGTAATGATGCATGCTATGATACGAATGGTTGCCCCGTGCCTATGAAACTGAGGACTTACTGCTGTTCCACCATGTTAAGACTTTCCCTCAAAAGAGGTCGAACCAGTACTGGCTCTCATCAAACGAAGGAGGGTTCCCTATAAAAGATAACACTCCCTATTCTACCCATCTCTCAAGTAAAGTCTTAAGCTATTCACCACTTCCTGAATGGCAGGACGAGGGTGTTCTAGAACAGATGACACTCAAAACAAAAAGATAAAAAATAGAAAAACACGATTACGAACAACACGAAGAATGGAAAAGACTCAACACTTTGCTAAACTGCTATTTGGCTTTTCTTTTTTGGACCCTCTTTGCTTTTTTGGGGTCTTCTCTTTTTTTTTTTTTTTTTTTTTTTTTCCAGATTCTTTTTTTTCATTTTTCTTTTTCTCTTTTTCCTGGAATTTTTCTTTCTCTTTTTTTTTCGATTTTTCTAGCCAGCAGTAGCATAACAAAGAGAGAAACAAAAAGACTCACACGACTTCCCCAAACCTATTCGAAAGAATAGGTTGGAGTATAAAATTACGGAAAAGGAAAAATAAACTCACAATACGAAAAATGTAATACAGAAACAAGTTTAATGATGGTGCAACCCCCTCCCCAAACCTATTCGGAAGAATAGGTTATAAACAAAGGATCACACAACCTCACACTACCTCCTTTCTAGGCATTTAGCAATCTCAAAGCATGGTGAAGACTTGTTGCCTCTTAGGTACATAATTACTCGGGAAAACAACCATAAGACCCTAACATGTATCATCCTATTATAAAGGCCTTCGTGAACCGCAGTAGAGAAAACACCACTAAGTGATGTCGAGACTACCATGCTTAACTAAGTGCAATACATAAATGTGATAAGCCAAGCGAGAAAAACCTCAAACAAATTCATAGAAATGAAGCATACGATTAATGGCATAACTAGTTGATCTATCCAATAAAAAAGTTCAAAAAATTCGGCAATAAACTCCATATAAAACATGCAAAACTATCCTAGGATGAATGTAGTGAAATGCAACCTAAAAAACTAAGAAAGCAGTAAACGTGCAAATGCAAATGCAGACAAATAAAGCATGCGAGGTACTATACTCATCCTACCAATTCCAAGCTCCAAACTAACAACATCAGATCACTTAAATCCCATCCCCCCTCATGAAATTAACGCTAGTCCCTAGCAGTAAGAAACTGAGGAAATAAGATGTGATACTAGATGTTACCCCATGGTTTGGCCTCGGTCGGCTGAGTATGCTGCTCTTGAGTTATTGGGCCTATTCTGGGAGCTTCATATATGATCATCGGGACTTGTGGTTGTGGCAGTAGTTCCATCAAAAGTTCAGATAGGACAAATTCAACCATCGGTATCATCATCGTCCCTCTTGTCTTCATTGTCACTACTGTCACGCAAATCCTCACTAGTAGAGTTGTAGTGGCAGGTTGAATTCTCAAGATCACCCGCCGCTGTTATGGAATTCTCCATCCTGTAGCCCTCCAATAGGATGTGAACTGTTGAAGGGGAAAGGGCAGTGGTATCAGGACCTCCCCCTCCAACGGTTTACTCCACGAGAAGGTTTCAGTCAGCTGTTCGGATACTCAGAAGTCTTCTACCTTTTTCTCCAATTTTGTCCGCATTCTCTACAGTTGATGCTCCCAATATCAATGTTATGCTCCCTTTAGAGGCAGGCAAGGGGCACCCCAACAAGGTGCTGGGTACCCATGTCATTACGTTTTGGAACCAAGCTAGCGCTTCGGAACCTTCGAGCAACTGCGAACTCAAGATCAAATCCGTCGCTGCGAGAATGTCCCGGTGCCTTCCAGTTCACATGAACTTTGCAGTCCTTGTGATGGAGTGATGATGTAATAGTGGTTTCTGATCCTTCGGTGGTGCATGAATAGGCATAGGAGTCTTTACTCCAGGTGTACTCTAGCTCCTCCTCTTGGATAATCCACGACGTTGTTGCCAAACCCCTTGGCTCGAACGCACATTTAGCGAGATCACCTTCCTTGACATGGTTCTTCACAGCAATCATACGGAAATGCTCCCTTCCCTTAGTATGGTACCTACAAACAGCGATTAGCACCTTGTACGACACAAAACAGACTCAAATATATGCTAGTGTAAAAGCGAGACACGCAAGTGATAAATTCAACAATCGAACTCCCCAAACCGCAATGTCTAGCCTAGCTACTTCATCATGCAACGTATCAATGTAACTACTACATGCAATACATCACATCATGTTCTTACTAGACAACCAATATCCTTGATAACAAGGCTCAATTTAAACCATAGCAACGCAAAAATTCTAGCAGCATAAATCCTCGATCTCAACTAAAAGGCATTCTATCGTCAAATCCACCAACATTACTCCAATAAACATATCATTATGCTAGAAATCAAAGATAAAGACATAATGCATAACAAGATATATCATCTAATAGCAAAATACCCAAATCAACAATTAAAGCAAAATTGAGCATGCAATTGATAGTAAATAACATGTTAATCATATAACAACATACCCATCCATCAAACAAGCATAATTGAAGCTCAAATTAGAAAACCCCCAAATTCAAAAATTAGGGTTCTTAAAGATGATACCTCAGATCTGCAAATCTAGCGAATTAGGATGAAATCTGATCGGTTAGGATGATAGATCATGTAATAGGCTTCGAATTAAGCTAAAGAACACTCAATTTGGTCAAGAAACGAAGAAGTTATGAAGATTTAGAAGCAAAATCGCACTTTTCGGGTTTTTGGGAGTATGGATGAAGAAAAATGAAGAAAATAATGATTTGGGGTTGAAATCCGCGTTTTTTAAGATCTGGGACTGTGGGGCGGTTCCACCACGGGCGGTTCGCCCCCAAGTGGGGCGGTTCGCCCGTGCTCCCCAATGCGGGGAGACGGGTCCCGATGTCAGAAAATGCGGTTTTAATCCCGAAACTAATTTTTTCAAAAAAAAAACCACTCGAAAAATCTCACTCAAACAAAAGCATATACGACACACATAAGAACAAATTCGCATATGAGAAGCAAATAGTTCAAGAATGAAATGCATGCAGAAAAGCAGTAAAGAAAGCGATAAAAATTCCGGGTTGCCTCCCGGATAGCGTCATTGTTTAAAGTCTTTGACTCGACTCCTGTCTGCGCCTATCTCCTCTTTTTGTGGGTACTAGGCTTCCCCTTCATTGATCTCCTCTCCATGCCACGAACCTGTGAATAAGAAAGAATATAGGCTGCAAGACCACAATAGTGAGTAGTAATATCAGGCGGTTCCGGTGGATCAGGTATGGCTTGTAATACGTGTTGCTTGCCATCCACCTCAATGGTGCAAGTTCTTTGGTAGATGTCCATCACTGAGCGTAGCTTGGTCAAGAATGTTTGCCCTAAGAGTATGACATCCCCCGTCCCAGGTGCAGATGCCGGCATAACTACGAAATTGGTGTTTATTGATGCTTCACCAATCTTGACCAACACATTTTTCACAACGCCTTCGGGTCTCATGAATGATCCATCCGCCAGTCGCACAATAGCCCTTTCCTCAGATAGTTTTCCAAGGTTACTCTTTTCAAACACATTCAAAGGAATTATGTTTGAGTAGGATCCCGTGTCTAGTGTGGCACGGACATCTTCAAGATCACCAATCCCTACCTTAACATCGAAACTTTTAGGGAGTGGTTCGGGATCCTCTTGCTCCTCATCACTTGCGTCAGAACCAAGGTCCTCCTCTTCTTCCTCAGCCTGTAGAAGTTCTTCCTTCATGCAACACTCGCACCTAACGACCTTCTCAGTGTTGCCTTGTTCCTTACTTGCTCTTCGGTCGATCAACTCTTGCATCTTTTGATGGGCAAGCCTAGTGCTCTCTTCCAACTTATCAAGCCTTGCCCTAGTCTTCTCAGAATCTTCCTCATAAAGTTTGAGAAAACTTTGTGTGTGATCAACCATCTTTTGCAAGTTTTCCATCAGTAGAGCCGTCTTCGACTTAGGTGGCTCTTTCGGAGCGGGGTTTTTGCAGTGATCATTACCATAGTTCAGCCTACTACGGTCTTGGTTAGGTCCATAAGTTTGGTTAGCCGGTGCATATCCTTGATTGTTACGGTATCCTCTTCTCCAAAATCCACCTCGAGGATTCCTACCGTCTTGTCCGTAGCTAACTTCTTGAGTACCAAACTCCGTAGCGAAGGCTTCTTCTTCGCCTCCTTGAGCCCAGTTGCCGTCTTCGTATGCCAGCTCCGATCTACAGATATGAGCTCCATGCCCATAGTTCTTGTATATTCGGCATACTTCGTTCGAAACAGTTGTTCCGGTGGCGCTCTTGAGGACTTGCTTCAATTCGTTGGTAAAGCACTCGAATTGATCCCCATTCCCCCTGTACATAGGGGCTTCTTGAGTCGGTGGAGCTTCAGTTCCACGTCTCCTAACCATTGCTCTTGGGTCCTTGAACTGCGAACCCTTAGCAAGCCTTTCGAAAACTGCCCAGACGGCTTCTGCGGTTTCCTCCGAAATATTGCTTCGGCATTGGAAATCCACCACTTGTTGGTTCTCGAAGGTTAGTCCATTGTAGAAGTGTTGGACTAGGTCGGAGAGTTCAAAACCATGGTGAGGGCACTTGTTCGTGAGATCTTGGAATCTCTCGAACGCGGTGTAGATGGTCTCATCATAGTCCTGCTTGAATCCAGTGATTTGCGCCTTTAGCGCGGTAGTCAGAGTGTGTGGGAAGTATTTCTCCATGAAAGCTGAAAAAACCTTTTCCCAAGTGTCCAGCGAGCCTGCTGGAAGAGAGCTCAGCCATGACTTGGCTCTGTCGCCACGTCCCATAGCAAAAACCTTCATCCTCAACTCATCCGTTGTTATGTCAGCTCCGGGTCGTGGGAGTTGGTTGACGAAATCATCGATATCGTTCAAGTACCCCATCACATCTTCCCTTGATAAGCCATAGAACCTCGGAAGTTGTTGGAATGCGTGGTTCTTGATCTCCAGATCTCGGGTTGCAGGCGAAAGAACAATCGCCGGTCCCCTCATACGATCCTTGGTGGGTTGTACCCATGCCTTCAGTGGTCTAGCTTCTGCCATTCCGTCGATTTCCTTGGAAAGGAGTCGCCTTCTTTGGTGGTAGACTCTATCGATCTCAGCAATTGAATCAGCAAGCGGTATTCCTGCAGAACGTGTATGCGGCATACACTATCTGTGACAGACTAGAAAAGGTGATTAGAAACAAATAGGAAAGCAGAGAGAGAAATTAAAAAGGAAAACTAAAACTAAAAGAATTAGGAATCTAAAGCTGTAAATAAAAACAAATTAAACAGAAAAAAGGAGTATAGTCCCCGGCAACGGCGCCAATTTGATGAACGTGTCAGATTCAGTCAAATAAATTTGTAATAAGCCAAAGGCAATCCACAACTACAACGAAAACCGTAGTGTAGCAGTAGAATGACTCGAGTATCGTTCTCTCAGGACTATAACTAGCTTTATCTATTTAATCAAGAAAATATAAAACAGCAGATAGAAAGCAATAGGGGGTTTTCAAGCAGATAATGGAGGTTGGTGATAGTATGGTCCTTCTTAACATAATGGGTCGATAATCATGCATAAATTCCTCGGTCTTGCATAGAGATCTTTGAATGAATCTTGGGTCCTGTTGTAAGTATTGTGCACTACGAAGATAATATGGGTCTGACCTGTCAACAACTAACGTCCTATTGTGTTCCGTAATCATTCAACACTACGAAGATAATTTGGTCTGATTGGCCGACAAGTGTCCTAGTGTGCATAATGATCAATACAACATACGAGAATTTTGGTGTTCAACTCATCAACGAAATAAAGAAATGACACGGAGTATAATGCGCGGTATAGCCATTAGCATGATTATCTTCCCTCGCTAAGAATTCACATACTACCACCAATGATAAATTTAGCTACTCATAATGTACATGCAATCAATAGCAATCATAGAAGAAAACATATTGAAAGAATATAAAATAAGTAGATAAAAGTTGTAAGATACAAACTTACCGAAGGTTGTCAATCTCCGGATGATTGCGATCCTACGCGCTCCAATCTGCTATGAAAAAGTATCCCCTAAGCTATGGAACTCCCAGGACAGGCCCCGGGAAGTTCCTACCTAAAACTATAGAGAGAGGTGAGAAAGTAGGCTTGGAAAGATATGATTTTCGGAGAGAAAACTCGCAACTATATATAGGCCCGAAAATCCTCTGGGGCGGTTCGCCCGAGGCACGGGGCGGTTCGCCCCCCAGTTTTTCGCGGAATTTCCGCGTTTTTCGACGCGGATTTGGATTTCTTCACCTTTTTGGACTCGGTTTCAGACTTCTAATGGTCTTCTAACCTCCAGATTCGACCCCTAGACTCCAATTCCTATCCCAAAACCTTCAGATACTCCAAATAGGCTTCTGGAACACCAATTCCTTGTAGACTTCAATATAATTGCTCGTAAATCTCCGAATTTCAACCAAAACCTGTAAAATAAAATCTAAAGGGAAACGTGACACTATTCTAATAAAATGTACTGAAATATAGCTAAATTAACATAGAGGATAGCTAAATTAGGTGAAAAAGACTTGAATGAAAGTGTAAAATACACATTCATCAATAACCACGGTTGCCTTGATTCTGGTACCCACCTCGGGGCCCACGGTTTTGTGGCCTCACATTGCCATATCCTTGCCCGTAGTTCACATCTCCAACTACTTGCTCTCCCTCAGCAGCATACACTTCTTGACGGACATCGTTCGTGATATATTGCTCTCTAGCAAATTTAGACCGGCATAAATAGGCCGGGTGCCCATTGTTCTTGCACACACCACAAACTTCCGTAGAAGGAGAAGGAATGCTTTGCCTCAAAGCTTGCTTCACTTCATGGGCGAACCCATCGAAGGCATTTTGTTCTACCACTACCTTGGCCTCACCTCTTTGCTCCTTTTGGAGCACACGAGCCCTCACATTCCGGTTTTGGGAATTCCGGTACATCATGTCCAGCTTCACTTGGGCTTGAGAAGGAAGCAACTCCCCCATACTACCTCCACAAATACTATCCACTTGAGATTGAATCTCAGGATGTAAACCATTGTAAAAGAATTGGAGAAGCTGACCTTTATCATACCCGTTGTGTGGGCATCGATGATGCAACCCCATGAATCGATCATAGGCCTCGTGGAAAGGCTCATCATACCTCTGCTTATCTAATCAGATAGATGAAAAAGGGCCTAAGCATACACGAAAAGGGAATCAGAATCGAATGATCAAGGCCTCGACCAATCTTCGCCCGCACTACTTTACACAAAAACAAAGTAAGAAATATTGCCTGGTAATTTAATTGTAAGAAGGAGCTAATTTGGCTCTTCATAGCCATTGTCTTGGAAGCGGGGTAGTAACGCTCCATGAACTTATCAAAGCAAAGGTCCCATGCTGTCAAAGACCCGGCCTCCAAAGTATTAAACCAAGCCTTTGCACGATCACCTAGCCCCATAGAAAAGACCTTCATGCGGAGATCGTCATCCGTAACACCAGCTCCTGGTCGCCCAAGATGGAGAACGAAATTCTCGAGCTCATTCAAGTACCCAATCACATCCTCATTAGCCATCCCATAGAATTTGGGAAGTTGTTGGAACATGTGATTCTTGATCTCCAAGTTCCTTGTGGCATCATTGAGGACAATTGCTGGTCCTCTAGCCCCAACCGTAGGCTTAGTAAGTGTGCGTATAGGCCTCTCCGCCATTTCACCTTCCAAGTAAACAGATTCAAGAATTGGCTCCAAAAGATAAGAAGAAGACTCTTCCCGAATACCAGAAGTGGAAGCTCTAGATGCTACTCCTTCAAACTCGAGATTCAAATTCCTCCTTCTCCTTTGAAACAAACGATCGATCTCGTCTACAAAAGGTTCAGTAATAGGTCCACCCGTTCGGGTTCTAGGCATGCACTCACCTGAAATACGAGATAGTGAGTATCTCAAGCAAAAAGAAACAAAAACAGAAATGAGACAAAGAAGATATGTTGGCTGAAAAAAACCAAAACAAAAACACCAACCAAAGGAGTTAAGTCCCCGGAAGCGGCGCCAAATTGATGATGTCGTTTTTCACCAATTAAATTTGTTTAAAAGCCTAAGAACACTTATCACTACACAAACTAGAGTGCAATGGAAAGTTGTCCCCGAGTGTCGTTCTCTCGGGACCTAACGTGGCTTTGCTTGAGGTTTTTGCTAGTAATTTCAGTCAACGAGTTCAAATGTTTATAGAATCGTTTTCTTTGATCAAAGCAACGAGAAATCAGATTGTTGTAATCAAGTTTGGAAAATGGTTGGTGGTAGAAATCAAATACACATGCATGGGTTACGAATATGCTCACAAGTTCAGTTCGTAAAACCTTCGATCAAGTCTGCTAAGCAACTCGTCTAGGTAACTTTCAAGACACACATCATAAAAGACCACTATCAATACTTTAGAGGTGCTTGTCACTAACACCATTTATCTAGCATGCTGCAAATCTCTAACATACAATCCTATGGCTTTCATTGACCAAGAGTTTGTCACTATACTCAATTCGAATATATTTTATAGGCAACTAAGAATCATATGAAGGAATTTGCAGCAAGATTGAATCACAATCTCATGTAAGCATAAACATAACCCATAGCATGCATATTCTACATTCTACAACCAACACAAAAGATTAGCTACTCATATTAATGAACATAGACATCAATTCATATGAATAATAATCAGAATACATCATATCAAACTACAAGACAAGTGAGTGATACAAGTTACCACCAAAGCTGTCACTAATCGGTGGAAAGCAAAGAAAACCTCTCCGTAGATGATTACAAAGGATGAATTCCAATCAAAATCTTGAATCCCAAGCAAAAATACAATATAATCTGAGTTTTCTCTGAGTTTTGGGGCTTAGGAGCTCTCCAAAACGAAGCTACAGTTCCAAAGATATTCAAAAAATGACTAAAGATCAGATCTAAGAAGCAAAATCCAAAAACGTAACCGCTGCCAAGCGGACCGCTTGGGGAAGCAAGCGGAGCTCTTGGCAAGCGAAGCGCTTTGGCACTCCAAGCGCTTCGCTTGGCTTCTGTGCCAAAGCTCCTGGAAAATGAAGCGGAGCGCTTCACTATTTCAGGCGCTTAGCTTGGCTCCTGGGCAGATTTTTGTCTTCAAACTCAATCTTTTTGCCCTCGCATGGCCCTCGGGTGCCTTGGACTCATCCTTCTCGATGCTTATTGATGCTCAAACACTTACGAACAAGCCACGGAGATTGGGGAACTTCAACGGGGCCATCTTTTCCGTCAAAAAGGCTCGTTTTTAGCTCCAAAAACGCCGTTTCGTACCTAAGTGCCTGAAAATGCAGAACACACAAAACGTGACACTATTCTACAAAACTAACCAAAAAAACAAGGCTAAAAGATAGCAAAAGAAGGTAAAAAAGACAAGATGAACGCGTCAAAAATACGTTCATCAAACTCCCCAAACCAAACCTTTGCTTGTCCTCAAGCAACAAACTATCCTAAATGCAACACAAAAGGAGTCTCATGCCAAGTAAAGTGAACTAATCTATTGAATCTACCAAATGCTTATGAACAAAACCAAATGAGCATGACATGCAAGTAGGTTGAAGTATGCCTCGATTGCGAATATACACATTCTCAAGTGCACTTGGTTAAACAAAGGAGTCTCACGTAACATCTTCTACCTGGACCTGGTCAGTGACGACACAATGATGCATGTTATCATACTACAATTGCCCCGTGCCTATGAAACCGAGGGCTTACTACTGTTCACCGAGCGAGACTTTTCCTCAAGAGAGGGCGAACCGATACTAGCTCTCATCAAACGAAGGAGGGTTCCCTTAGAAAGATAACACTCCCCTATCTACCCAGACTCTCAAGAATGAGCCTCTTTCAACCACTTCTTGAATAGAAAGACGAGGGTGGTCAAGAACAGGCCTTGGACAAAGGCGACACGAAACGAAAGATAGAATTTACAACTCGACACTTCACAAGGACAAAATATTTACATGACACTTGACACTACGAGACTGCTTTTGGCTTGCAACGACCCTTCTTTTGCTTTTGGGTCTTATTCTTTATTTTCTTTCTTCTTTTTTTTTTTTTATTTTCTCTTTTTCTTTTCTCTTTTTTCTTCTTTTCTTTTTTCTGTTTCTTTTTTTTTTTTTATATATAGGGGCAAGCAGCAGTACTAAGTGTCAAAAACACCTCCCCAAGAATAGGTTTGAGCACAAAGACGAAAAAGAAAAAGGAAAGACTCTTTTACAAAGACACCTCCCCAAACCTATTCGAAAGAATAGGTTGGGACACAAAACAAAAGAAAAAGAAAAAGGGAAACTTTACAACGACTCAAAGACGAGAGACAAGATCAAATAAGGCAACCCCCTCCCCAAACCTATTCGATAGAATAGGTTTAATACAAGGAATCTCACACCTCACACTACCTCCTTCCTAGGCATTTGGCAATCTCTAATCGAGGTGAAGAACTTGTCGCCTCTTACGTACATAATTACACGGGTTACAACCATAGACTAACTTGCATCATTTTATAAGGCCGTCGTGAACCGCAGCAGAAGAAACACCACTCAAGGTGATGTCGAGACTACTAAGCTTAACTAGTGCACATGCGAATGTGATAAACCAAGCGACACAAGCCTCAAACTACTTGCAAAGTGATGCAACATATGATCAATGGTCATAAACACTTAGTCTACTCAATAAAAAAGTTCAAAACACTTGGCAATAAACTCCACACACAACAACGTGCAACAACTAATCTATGGATGATATGCATGCAAAAATTTGAAAAAACACGACAAATCGCATGAACTTGAGTAAAATCAGGCATGTACGAACCACACAAGCATATAGTACTGAAATCCAATACCCCCTCCCCAAACCTAAACTTTTGCTCGTCCTCGAGCAAAGAAAAGTTGAATGAAAAGGAAAAATTGGATTGAAAGTACACTTCCCAGAGATAAAGGTTCGTGTCCAATCTCCTATATATGAGTAGTACCTGAAAGGACTTAAGAAACATGTGAAAACGGGTGCGCAAAGGTGAGAAGAACGGAAAAAACGAGAAAAATCTGGATACAGGGTCCAGGCGGACCGCTTGGCGGGAGCCAAGCGGTTCGCTTGGCAAGCGGAGCGCTTGGGAGGCTCCAGGCGCTCCGCTTGAATTTCCAGGAAGTTGCAAAACTTTCTGGAATTTCAAGCGGACCGCTTGGCCCTTCCAAGCGCTTCGCTTGGCTCTGTTTCCAGCTTTTCGATGTTTTTTCCTATCTTAATCACCTAAGGCACCAAGACAAAACTAGACTAAACTAATCACGACAAAAGGCACACAGGCCACAACTACAAAAGCAAATAAAGAGTACAAGAGTCATAAGTCACAACATCATACAACCAAATCGAAATGAACGCGTCAAAAATACGTTCTTCCACGGTAATGCCATTCAGTACCTCCATGGGGTAATGATCAGACTCCCGGTCGTAGACATAGAGCTCCGCAGGATCAAATCTCTCGTTGGATGTAGGCTGGCGATTTGGATTTCGCGCCAGTGGCCTATCCAATCGCATAATGAAGCTAGTGATGCTCAAAGGAGTAAACTCGACACCAACACCGCGGACGGGAACCTCACCGGTCCGTTCATTGTAGTCCGTGAAGGCAATGTAGAAGTCCTCCACTACTGCTTGGTCCCAATTTGGCATGACCTCGCCATAGTACTTCCAGCCTCGCTCAGTAATAAGCTTGTTGAGCTCTCTGGCACCATCCAACTCGCTCTCACCAGCCGTGAAGCGAATGCTCCTCTCAGAAATGTACGTGTGCTTGTGGGCATGGAAACTCGCTTCGAATTGCCTTGCCCTCCCCGATTGGCGATACTCGCCGGGTGTGGCCGTTTGTTGGGCACTCGAGGTCCCTTCTCCCCTTGATCTCTTGGTTCTTCTTGATGCCATTTTACCTAGAATAATATTATTAGATAACTTCAAGAGACAATGAGACTTAGACTTGACTCCTAGACTCCAATACTCACTCAAGTAATCTCATGGTGAGTTTGAAGGCTTGCTAAAGTTCATATGAACAAATCGGGAAGCTTTAACACTTCGTTACGATAATTCCATACGAATCTAAACCAAGCAAACAAACTCTCCAATTAAATTACCCAACCAATCCAACACATTCTCATGCAATCACAACATCACCATAATCATAACATAACTCAAATTCAAGGCTAAAAATCATCAAACAATTATATAGCAAAAATTCGAGCACTAGAGTTCATCATAAATCAAGAGGAGCAAAATTCGAATTTAGACATCACATCTATTAAGAAACATGCTCAACAATCATCATCAAACTCTAATTCACCAATGCATAACACAGTTCAAGCTAATTAAGATAAAATCCCAAATTCAAGAAAGTTAGGGTTCATGAGAGGTACCTTTGATTCCTTGTTATGGATGCCTCAAACGTGAAATTTGATCGGTTTAGATGATAGAGGGGGTGATGGGCTTTGTAAAATGCACAAGATTGCAAGAATTGGTGGAGAATTGAGAGAGATTGAGATTTTTGGGGTGCTAAATCGGCAATGGAGGAAGAAAAACGAAGTGGGGAGCTTTGATACTCAAGTGCCCCGCTTAGCGTTCTTAAGGAAAGCCAAGCGAAGCGCTTGGGCCGTCCCAAGCGAAGCGCTTGGCAAACGGTCCGCTTGGGACCTGCCAAGCGCTCCGCTTGGATTTCCAGTAAGAATGAAATTCTTACTGGAAATTCAAGCGGACCGCTTGGACCTGCCAAGCGCTCCGCTTGGATTTCCAGTAAGAATGTACATTCTTACTGGAAATTCAAGCGGACCGCTTGGGCTTTCCAAGCGGTTCGCTTGGGACCTGAAGCTCCCAAATCTATTTTTTTGACTTTTGCTAAATTTTCACCCCAAAAACCTTGTCTAAACAACGAAACAAAATTTAAACTACAAGACAAGAGAGTGATACAAGTTACCACCAAAGCTGTCACTAATCGGTGGAAAGCAAAGAAAACCTCTCCGTTGATGATTACAAAGGATGAATTCCAATCAAAATCTTGAATCCCAAGCAAAAATACAATGTAATCTGAGTTTTCTCTGAGTTTTGGGGCTTAGGAGCTCTCCAAAACGAAGCTACAGTTCCAAAGATATTCAAAAAATGACTAAAGATCAGATCTAAGAAGGAAAATCCAAAAACGTAGCCGCTGCCAAGCGGACCGCTTGGAGAAGCCAAGCGGAGCGCTTGGCAAGCGAAGCGCTTTGGCACTCCAAGCGCTTCGCTTGGCTTCTGTGCCAAAGCTCCTGGAAAATGAAGCGGAGCGCTTCACTATTCCAGGCGCTTAGCTTGGCTCCTGGGCAGATTTTTGTCTTCAAACTCAATCTTTTTGCCCTCGCATGGCCCTCGGGTGCCTTGGACTCATCCTTCTCGATGCTTATTGATGCTCAAACACTTACGAACAAGCCACGGAGATTGGGGAACTTCAACGGGGCCATCTTTTCCATCAAAAAGGCTCGTTTTTAGCTCCAAAAACGCCGTTTCGTACTTAAGTGTCTGAAAATGCAGAAAACACAAAACGTGACACTATTCTACAAAACTAACCAAAAAAACAAGGCTAAAAGATAGCAAAAGTAGGTAAAAAAGACAAGATGAACGCGTCAAAAATACGTTCATCATCAACTACAATATTTCACACTAAAGTGAAGTGAATTGCTTTCGTAAGATACCACGTTGCATATCCCTCTTCCCTTTTGAACTAGGACTTCCCGCGCCAGTCAGTAGAAGTAAGACTGAAGCAGCCCGCAGTGTGCCCAGTTCCTTGTGAAATCCATTCCAGTTCTACTGGCCCAAGACTAACAAAAATGTCTCTCGCGATCGAGCATCGGATAACCTCTCCCTTTAATTGAGGATTTAAGTGTAGGGCAAGAGAGTTCCATGGGGAGGAAGGAGAAAATAGAACGAATGCGCGTGAAGAAAAGTGCACACCATCTTTTCCGGAGTTATTTCTTTCTATCTCTATTAAATCTTCCATACATCACAATGTAAGTGGTGTATTGGTCTCTATAAGCGGGCCTATACTGAAACTGAACTTCGTAAATCCCCGTTCGAATCATCCTTCAAGGCCGGTCTAAGCTCCTTATTTAAAGGCCCCTTCCCTATCTCAGTAAAGTCGCCAATCCGACGCGAAAGATTCAGAATCACAAGGGTTATGATCTGATCCTTCTTTTCGATCTCAAAATCATGATCCCTTTCTTATTAGTGCTAACTCATGTGACACTACGAGTCATAGTCATTATGCTCTTCTTCACTTAAGATATTATCACTTTTGATTACTTTCGTGCATCTCCGCCTCCAATGAGAGAGAATAGGATAGGAAGGATCATCTAGTCAATAAGTTGAGCCTATTCAATAAGTTAATAAAGTGCTGGAAAATAAGGCTTCCTCTATTCGAGACCCAAGACAGAGGGAGGCTCTTGAAGCACACACATAATAGATATGTATGGTGTGGATTGTGTGTGGGCCCAGACATAGCCCCATTGCCAAAGAATTCCCAATTATTTAAACACCAATATTGTACTTCACTCAAAAAATTCCACAGGGCTTCAAGAAAGCAGGCAATCATATGATCTCTATAAAAACTCCTTTCATTCAAACCACTCTTCCTTTCATGAAAGAAATAGGAATAAGGTTGGCACTCATGGAACTTTCTCTTTTTCGAAACATTGTTCGTTCATTCTTTGAGATAGAGAAAAAATCGTAAGATAAGAGAAGAAGGGGAAAAAAATTCACCAGAAAGATGCCTTCGTCGCCATGAAGGTCATTGATAAGGCCCTGTCTCTGGGGGCACCAATCTACTCCGTCCACGATAGCTTTTTCACTACGGCGGAATTCGCCGACAAGATCCCGACTCTTTACTGCAAGTCCATTAGTGAGATGGTACACCCCCTACAACTAGTAAATCAATTTCTCTTCGAGAACCTGGGGAGCGAGAAATTTCCAAAGATCCAAAATGGCTTTGTAGGTTTTGGGCCTAGTGAAATGCACTTTTCCGATTTCTTCCTGAGCTCTCCTTAGGGAAAAGATGATTTGTAACTTCCCCCGCTAAGCGAAACGAAACTTTGCCATTTACGGAAGTCGTTTATTAGCGAAAATAAAGTTTCTAGATTTTGCCCCTAAGTGAAACGCATATTCTTCTTTTTCGTTCGCTTCTATTTCTGCGTACTGGGAGCGACTACTAAATATACTAACTAAAGAACCGGAAAAGTTCTGAGTGACCTGGCTAACTTGTTGGTATTGACCTTCTCTTGGCCCCTAGGAGTCTACGATGGACTGTTCTCCCATCGTGACTCGCTAAAGAAGCTTCCTCAATTTCTGGTTCTTTTGTATCAGACATGTCTGGCTAAATAGTCCCTTTTTCTTCATTGGCTTGAGGATTCCCTTTCTATTGGAAGGGATCGTACTGGTCAATGAGATCGAGTAGCCTCATTGTTCGATTTTCCTCTCTCTTCGAAGTCCGTTGGGAAGGATCTTTTCTTTCTTCTTCCTTTCATGATGTTAGCGACTCCATCTTGTCTTTTAATAGGGCTCTTGGCCCACCCCTTTTGAAGATACTAGAGCTCGCGGTCCCAACATCGAGCAAACCCTCCGGTCCCAATATCATTTTGTTTAGTCACCTTTGTTGGGCACCGACAGATCACTTATGCCTTAATCGTCCCTCCTAGTGGCTAGGTTCTTGCAGTGAAGCTCCCTTTTGTCTTTGGCCTCATATCCCCAGTCCCCTTCCTGGTTCAAGAAGTCTATCTGTAACGGAGGTCTATGCTCCATCTATACTTACCACCTAATGATCCTATCTCTTCTTAGTGTGAGAAGATTCTAATTATAGCTTTTTCCAGACTCCTATTTCTCTGGTACATGGAATACCGAAAGAATCTCGAAAAGTAAATCAAAATTGGTCATTTTTTTCCATTTTCTTTTTTAATGAAAATAGAGGAATTGTAAATCTGTCTTTCCTCCACTTCTTTAAAGGAAATGCAAGGCAAGGCATTTGATCTCGGAGAGAGACCTGGGGATCTCTTCTTCTCCGCCTATGAGGTAGCCTTCTTTTAGGTTAGAGACGGTCGTCGCGCAAGGCTCTCTCTTTTCCCTACCAATCTTCCCACCAATTTCCTACTAAATGGAATGCTATTTCTTTTCTTTGACTTTCTCCACGAACTACCTTCCTCTCTTATGTCTTTCTGGGCTTGTGTTTGGGTCAATAGCCATATACCCCTCACAATTCTTTATTTTCTGGGTTTAGGTAGGGGGATCCTACTTCGGGGCTCTGCCTTCTTTCGTCAGTAGCTTTGGTACAAAGACTCTATTGGGAATCTCAAACTAAGACTTTTCATAAAATCTCTCTCTTTTTTCTTCGAAAAATGTCTCACTTCGAAGGCGTCTTTGGGAAAGAAAATAAAGCTAGACTGCCAGCCCCTTGGGCTTTATATTTCTATATGCAACGTATTTACTGAATCTCGATCTTGCTTTGGATTTGCTAGGGGAAGTTGCTAATCTTGGGGCATTCGGACCAGCCTGGATGACAAGTTTTCACTCTGCTAGTTCCTATTTTCTTTCCTACCATTATTTTTCTAGAAAATCATTTTAAGTCGGGCATAGGTTTCTTTCTTTTTTGTACTGGGTAACGTGCTTTCATCCAAAATCTCTCGCTAGCCTGTTTAGTAACAATCTTCAACTACGCAATTAGTTTAGTTGCCGAAGAAAGATCTTCTCCAAATGAATGTATCGTTGTGCTTTTTCTTTCTTTGATGACCCGGTCCGCTCTGTCTTCTTGGTCTTGTTGGAGTCTTGTAGATGATGAACCGAAGTTTGTCAGACTCAATTAATCAAACAAATTAGTTTTTAGCCAAATGCAATTCACAACTACAACGAAAACCGTAGTGTAGCAGTATAATAACCTCGAGTGTCGATCTCTAAGGACTATAACTAGCTTTATCTAATTTAACTTAAACTATAAACTCAACAAACGACTTAGCACAGATTTTCTTATCAATAATAATGGAAGTTAGTGATAGTATGATCATTCAAAGCATCAGGTTAATAATCATGCATGAAGTACCCGATCGTTTTGCATAGAAATCTAAGATCATGAATTGCCCAATGTGTTCCGTTAAATTCAAAAACTACGAAGATAGAGGGCTTAGATAGATCAAAGAAATATAGCAATAACCCAAGTCTGATTCGCGTTACAGCCATCATGCATAATTAAGAACCCTAGCTAAGAAATCACATACTATCACCAATGATAGCTTTAGCTACTCATAGATGAATTGCAATCAACAGAAATCAAAGCAAGATTGAATGAAAACATGTTGAAAGAAATAAATATAAATATAAAAATCGTGAGATACAATGTTACCGACGAAGGTTGTCAATCTCCGAAGAATTGCAAACTCACAAGCAAGATAATCCTCCAAATTGATAAGAAAAATAGTCTCCCTATGCTAAGAATTCCCAGAACATGCTCTGGAGAATTCCTATCTAAAACTGATGTGAAAAGTATGAAAAAAGGTCTAAAGAGGTCTGAAAAACGTAGAAACAGATGCAACTATATATAGGAGTTCGGAGGGCGTGGGGCGAATCGCCCCAGACACCGGGCAAACCTCCTGGTGTGGGGCGAACCACCCCACATCCCGGGCGAACCGCCCGGAAGCTCCAGTCGGTGGAGACGCGTTTTTGACGCGTTTTTGGTTTTCTTTTCCTTTTCGGATTTGGATTTTGCCTTCTAGTGACCTTTAAGCCTTGAAACTCGACCCCTAGACCTCAAATCTCGTCCGGAACCTTCTAGATACTCCACGAATGTCCTCGGAACACCGATTCTTCGTTCTCTTCAATATAATTGCCCGGAAAATCACGTTTTTCACCTAAAACCTGAAAAATGCAAACTAAAGAGAAACGTGACACTATTCTAATAAAATGCACTATAATATAGCTAAATTAACATAGAGGATAGCTAAATAGGTGAAAAAAGACTCGAATGAAGGTGTAAAGTACACGTTCATCAAACTCCCCAAACCGAACCTTTGCTTGTCCTCAAGCAACTAAGCTAGACTCTAATGCAAAAAAAAAAAACAATGCAACACACAAAACGGAGTGTCATGCCAAATGAAATGAACTAATCTATTGAATCTATTAAAAACTTATGAACAAAGACCACACAAATCATAACATGGATATTGGTTGAAGAATGCCTCGATTGACTCATACACATTCACATGTGCATTATGTTAAACAAGATAGTCTCTCGTAACATTCTCTACCTGGACCTAGTCAGTGACGACGTAATGTAACATGTTAAAATATGAATGGTTGTTCCGTGCCTATGAAACTGAGGACTTACTGTTGTTCACCAAGTTAAGACTTTTCCTCAAAGAGGTCGAACCAATAGTGGCTCTCATCAAACGAAGGAGGGTTCCCTAAAAGTTCACACTCCCCTATTCTACCCATCTCTCAGGTAAAGCCTTCAACTATTCACCACTTTCTGAATGGCAGGACGAGGGTGGTCTAGAACGGATGACACTCAAACAAACAAAAGACAAAAAATTACAACTCGATTACGAACATTACAAGAATTGAAAAACGAGACAAACACTTTGCTAAACTGCTTTTTGGCTTCCTTTGGACTCTTTTTTGCTTTTTTGGGGTCTTTTCTCTCTTTTTTTTTTTTTCTATTCCAGATTTTTTTCGTTTTCCTGGAATTTTTATTTTCTTCTTTTTTTTCGATTTTTTTTAGCCAGCAGTAGCACATCGAAAAAGAAATTACAATGACACACAAACGACCTCCCCAAACCTATTCGAAGGAATAGGTTGAAGCACAAACTTTACGAAAAGGAAAACAAACTCACAACACTCAAAAATCGAAAAAACAAATCTAGTGATAGCGTAATCCCCTCCCCAAACCTATTCGAAAGAATAGGTTGCAAACAAAGGATCACACAATCTCACACTACCTCCTTCCTAGGCATTTAGCAATCTCAAAGCAAGGTGAAGACTTGTTGCCTCTTAGGTACATAATTACTCGGGAAAACAACCACAAGACTCTACCATGCATCATCCTATTATAAAGGCCTTCGTGAACCGCAGTAGAGAAAACACCACTAAGTGATGTAGAGACTACCAAGCTTAACTAAGTGCAAACATAAATGTGACAAGCAAAGCGAGAAAAACCTCAAACAAATTCATAGGGATGAAACATATGATTAAGATCATAACTAGTTAATCTACCCAATAAAAAGTTCAAAAAATTTGGCAATAAACTCCACACAAAACATGCAAAACTATACTAGGATGAATGTAGTGTATGCAACTAAATACTAGAAAAGCGATAAACGTGCACAATGCTAATGCAAACGAATTTCAACAAAATGCAAGGTACTATACTCAAACTACCAATGCCAAGCTCCAAACTAACAACAATAGTTCACTTAAATCCCATCCCCACTCATGAAACTAAAGCTAGTCCCTAGCAATAAGAGAATGAGGAAATAAGAAGTGATACTAGATGTTACCGTGTGGTTTGGTGGTGGTTCTAGTAATAGATAGAATAGGGCCAACTCCTCCATCAGTAGTCATGGCATCCTTATTGTCCCTAGTGTCTTCATTGTCACCATCATCATCATTAGAAGAATTGCGTTGTCGAAGAGAAGCCTCAAGATTAGCCGCTGCAACTATGGGGTATCCATCCGGTATCTCTCTAATAGCCCGTGAATTGTTGAAGGGGAAAGAGCTGTGCTCTTAGAGTCTCCCTCACCAATGTCTTCTACCCCATGGAACTTACACTAAGCTGCGATGAAACTCGGAAACGCAGAGGTTTTCTTCTTCTTTGCCCAATGTCGCCCACATTCTCTACGGTTGATGCTCCCGATGTCTATATGGTGCTCCCTCAATAAGCAGTCGAGGGGCACCCCAAAGAGGGGCTGGGTGTCCATGTCATTATGTTTTGGAATCAAGTTAGCAATTCGGAACTTCATCACCATTGTCGACTCAAGAATAAATCTGTTGTGATGAGGCTGTAAGAAAATATGGTCAGAGTTACCCCTAGGGTACGCAGCGGAATTTCAAAAATTTTCTTAACATACAGGTTAATTGATTATGTATATGTCGTATATATATAAACACGTCAATTAGAAGACTAACCTTACTTCCAAAGCAGCTTCCAAGTCTTCGTAATAATCCGGTGTATCTTCTCCTTCGCCGAAGTCGAAGATATCTGCAATACTCTGATTATCTGCAAGACAATAAAAGTTAGTTTCCAGCTCCTAGAACCTCAACCTTGATATCCACGGATGAACAGCCTATCGGAAGAATGTTAGGATATTCTTTGTGTGACCAAGAAGACGGGGCGGCGATTCCTCCGGCAGAGGTTGCGCGCGTGGAGGCTATATATAGGACGGGAGAGATTTTTATTTTCACTAAGAAAACTAGGTAGAATAACTGTGAAAGTCTATTCAACTGTATGTCAAAAACTCTCTAATAGTCTACTATATATAGTATTCAATAGAAGCCTAAAGCATAAGCAATTAGACTTCGTAATGGAATAAGAATCTAATGCTTATCGCACAAGGAAACCAATATCAAGTCTAGATTCATTCCCAATCAAATTAAAACTCAATCAGGAAAATCTAACTTATCCCTTGGACTTCTAATAGAGGAAGGAGTCGAACTCCTTCCCCTATCTAGCTAACGCGCGCGCGCCCAGTCCTACGGGAGATAGGTGGGTCTCAATTTTGGGACCCACTTATAGTTCTAAGGCAATTCAAACTCCAAGTAGATTTTGCCCAAGTGCATATGTTAATTCTAAATTAACGTATCCTTTCAATTCAAACCTCTATTATATTTCCAAAATATAATCTTTAATTGTATTTACATAAAATACAATTAATTAGCCAATTCAATTAATAATTCCAAATCATTAATTGAGCCACCAAATATTATAATTAATTCCAAATCAATTATAATCCATGTATCACAATTAATTCCAAATTAATTGCGATTCCATCTTCAAGGATATTCTGATAGACTGAATCACCACATAGTGTGACCCATAGGGCCTCATCGTATTAAGCAAGTCCTAGACTAGGCAACATGGAATTCCTAGACGGTTCCATTTGCAATATTAATACATGAGGACGTTTGAGAGGTTTCTCAAAACTAACCCTTTCGCTGCGAAGTCTGTTGCGCTCAACGCGGCGATGGTAACGTCCCTTCATCTGACTTGCTCGAATGTATCTAGGATCGATGAAGTGTCTATCCCAATAATACATCCACGGGCGTCTCAGGGAGTTGCTTGGTTAAGATATACTTATGACCATCATAATATATCATTTGCATAGGCCAGTGACTTTACCAACACAACTATGCAGACTATGAACAGTACTCTCTTGTGCTACACTTGAGAGATGAATCCTTCACAGAATCACTTATCATCCCCATTTGTATGTAGCCATAATCCTGGATCGTGTCTTAGGTCAGCTGTTTATTCAGAGCTGACATCGACGGGTCCACCAAGGATATGGGGCAACAAATATGATGATAAAGTCCTGTAAGTACAAAGGACGACTGGCATCACTTCGACAACTTACCGGTTCCCATAGACACTTCGGTGTAGAGTATACATCGATGGGAGTGTCCGGTGGGTACTTCCATTGTTCGATAATCCTTCTTCGAACAACTATGTGCAGTTATGGGAACGTTTCTCGATTGTCCAACAATCCGTTCCGTGGCCGTGGGATCGGCTCACACTTGCTCCAACAAGTATAACCTCCACGCAAACTAGTCTCGTCTGGTTCATTCAGACCCCTACATCCGAGATGAACCTCGACTAGTGAGAGTTTGGGATAGATGATAACTCACATAGCTCCCACTATCTGTGTGATCGGTCATCTATCCGAGGGGACATGTTTAATATCAATACAGACAGTAATAGAGATATGACATGCTGCATGCCTGGTGTAATATAAATATGAAAGCGATACTTAATAGTCAAAGCAACAAACATATATTATATTACGTTGACCTGTGTAATAGTACATATATGCCCTCTATAAGGGCACTATGCCCTTAGTAAGGACTGTCTCTAGGACATATACACTATCAATCTCCCACTTGGACTAGAGCCAGTCACCTTTATGCCTAATACCCAGATTAGCATAATGTCTTAAGTGGACTTCCACTGATAAGACCTTGGTGAAAGGATCTGCCACGTTGTCCGTGGTAGAGACACGTTCTATACTAACTTCTCCTCTATCTATAATCTCACGTATAACGTGATATTTTCTAAGTACATGTTTGTTCTTGTTTGTAGATCTAGGCTCCCTAGCTTGAGCGACGGCGCCCGTATTGTCACAATAAATCGTTATTGGACAGGGAGCAGGAACAACCCTCAATTCCTTCAAGAACTCTGAAATCCAGACAGCTTCTTTCGATGCTTCTGATGCAGCAATGTACTCGGCTTCTGTGGATGAGTCAGCAATCGTGGCTTGCTTAGAACTCTTCCAATGCGTTCAATTTGAATACGTATCCTGTCTGTGACTTAAAGTCATCAGGATCTGATTCAAATCCAGCGTCGACATACCCAGACATCTTTAATTCTGGTTCTCCACCAAACACCAAGAACATCTCTTTAGTCCGTTGAAGGTACTTAAGAATGTTCTTTACAGCAGTCCAGTGAGGTACTCCTGGATTCTGTTGGTGTCGACAAGTGACACTAAGCGCATATGCCACATCGGGCCTTGTGCAATTCATTGCATACATTATAGACCCTACTGCCGAAGCATAGGGCACACGACTCATTGCATTTCTTTCTTCATCAGTTTTAGGACCATCCTTAACTGATAAAACAATCCCATGCCTAGCTGGGAGAAAGCCTCTCTTTGAGTCGTCCATCTTATAACGCTTCAGTATTTTTTCGATGTAGGTGGACTGTGTCAATCCTAACATCCTCTTGGATCTATCTCTAAAGATCTTGATCCCTAGGATGTAGTTCGCTTCACCCAAGTCCTTCATCGAGAAGGTACTTGATAACAAAACTTTAGTCTCTTCTAGCATAGAGACATTGTTTCCCATGATCAAAATGTCATCAACATAAATGATCATGAAAACGACTCCCCTGTCGCTGTGTCTAGCGTAGACACAGGGATCTTCCTTGCTTCTGATGAAGTCAAACGATTTGACAGCTTCATCAAAGCGGATATTCCAGCTCCTTGACGCTTGCTTTAGACCATAGATGGATCTATGTAATTTGCATACAACATTTGGCCTGGTTTTACTAATAAAACCTTCCGGCTGTACCATATAGACCTCTTCCTCAAGATTCCCATTGAGGAAGGCAGTCTTTACATCCATGTGCCAGATCTCATAATCATAGTAGGCAGCTATCGCAAGTACAATTCAAGTGGACTTCAATTTTGCTACTGGTGAAAAGGTTTCAACGTAATCGATGCCATACCTTTGCGTGTAGCCTTTCGCCACAAGCCTAGCTTTGTGCGTTTGTACCTTGCCATCGGCATCTGTCTTTCGTTTAAAGACCCATTTGCACCCAATAGGTCTAACCCCTTGGGGCAAGTCTACCAAGTTCCAAACTTGGTTCTGGTACATGGATTCCATCTCCAATTCCATGGCCTCTTGCCATTTGTCTGAGTCAATATCAATTATTGCCTCTTTGTAGGTCTCGGGATCTTCCCGATCTGATAAGCCGACATCAAGTTCACTGATGTCTTCTATCATAAGGCTTTGCTTCTGAGGTCCTTTTAGGATCCTCTTCGACCTACGGAGCTCGACTGGTTCCGGTGCTTTTCGTTTCTGGCTTCGTGTAACACGAACATTATCATTGGGCATTGATGCAATCGGTCGCGCCCCGCGACCCTGTTCCCTTGCGGGAGGCTGCTCTTGTGCAACTTGTTGCACATGTTGGTTGACAACGGGTTCTATTGGTGTGGTTTCTTGATCTAATCACAGGACTCCCACTGACTATGACATGCCTAGCAAGTGTCATATCATTACCCTTGTCTGCTTCGAAAGCTCCCACTGAACTTGAGTCCAAATCAGAAGATTTAGAGAACTCATGTTCGCGCGTGTCAAAGTCTTGAATTACTTCAAGTTCTATCATGTCGTCTAACCTCTCTTCTTCGAGGTATTCAGCTTCTAAAAACTTGACGTTTCTAGATACGATCACCTTGTGATCCTCAACATGATAGAATTCATAGCCTCTCGTCTGATGAGGATAGCCTATGAAATATACTTTGACACCCTTGGCATCTCACTTATCAGTGAGCATCAGTTTGACTATCGCAGGACAGCCCCAAGGTCTAAGATATCCCAATGAGGGCTTCTTTCCCTTCCATAACTCATAAGGAGTTTTCTCCACTGATTTAGATGGTACACGGTTCAGAATGTAGATTGCAGTTTGTAGTGCATATCCCCACAGATGTTTTGGAAGAGTCGAGAATCCAATCATTGATCTTACCATGTCTAACAGGGTTGGATTCCTCCTCTCAGACGCACCATTTAACTGTGGTGTTCCAGGAGGAGTCCATTGCGATTGAATTCCATTTTCCTTCAAGTAGTCGATAAATTCTTCACTACGGTATTCACCTCCTCGATCTGATCGAAGAGTGACTATCCTTAGGTTCAATTCATTCTCGAACTCATTCCTAAACTCCTTGAATTTCCCAAAGGTCTCGGATTTATTCTTCATAAGATAAATATATCCATACCTTGAGAAATCGCCAGTAAAGGTAACGAAGTAAGGATAACCCCCACGCGCATGGACTTTAAGAGGTCCACATACATCGGTATGTATGAGCTCTAAGCAGCGAGCGGCACGAACACCTTGTCCAACAAAAGGTTTGTTCGTCATCTTACCCTCAACACATGATTCGCATGTACCATATGATTCAAAATCAAATGGTTCTAAGTAGTCCAACTTCCTTAGTCTTTGAATCCGTATTTCATTGATATGGCCTAGCCGACAATGCCATAGATAAGATGGATTATTCTTCTACTTGAAGACGGTTGTTTGTTATGTATTTGAAATAAAGGTAGACTACTTTGCAAAATATATAAACCATTCACCAAGCGAGCTTTTCCATAATACTGATCATTTAATGAAAAATAACAAGTATTATTCGCAAATCGAAAGGAAAAACCCATATTGTCTAACAATGGAATGGAAATTATATTTCTGACAATGGATGGAACAAAATAAACATTATCAAGTTCTAAACATTGTCCTGAAGGTAAATCTATCTTGCTGCGTCCAACGCGTTTGGCCTCGACTGGATTGCCGTTCCCAACATGCAAGTTGATTTCACCTTGCTTGACTAGCCTGTGATCAATTAGCCCCTGCACATTATTACAAATGTGTGAGCCACAGGCTGTATCTAATACCCAACCATTGGAGTCAAAAGTAGTCATGTTCATTTCAATAACAAACATACCTGAGCTAGAAGCCGGTGGCTTCTTAGCTTGATCTGCCCTAAGCTTAGGTCAATCTTTCTTCCAATGTCCTTTCTGCTTACAGAAAAGACATTCATCTGTGCGTACCGTTCCGCTTCTCTTGAACTTCCTTTTCTGGTTCGGACGCTTAGGCTTATCACTCCAAGTGTTAGCCTTGGCTCCCGAATTTCGCTTACCCTTAGCACCTTTGTTTCTCGGGTTTGGGTTAGACGGTTGCCCAACAAGCATGATTGACTTTTCCTTCTTAGGAAGAGTTTGATCATATGTCTTCAACAGATTATGAAGTTCAGGCAGTGTTACGTCCTTCGCATTCATCGTGTAGTTAATGATGAACTGCGAATACGAACTCGGCAATGATTGAAGGACAAAGATCACCATGATCTTGTTCTCTAGCTTAACGCCGGCATCGACAAGCTTTTCAAAGAGACCAATCATTTTAAGAACATGCTCAGACATGTTCCCTCCTTCATTGAGCTTTCATCTGTGTATCTCTTTGATCAAATCAAATTCAACACTTCTAGTTGTCGTCTTAAAGAGAGACTCAAGATGCTTCAGCATCTCATACGGCAACATGAAAGCATGTTGCCTCTGCAGCTCATTGCTCATTGCCGCCAGCATAATACACTGCGCGGATCTAGCATCTCCAAGATGCTTATCAGACTTTGCCTTGTTGGCTTGAAACCAAGCAGCAACCTCATCGGCACTCTGATTTTCGGGGCACATGGGAATGACCTCGTCCAAGACGTACTCAATCTTTTCGTACCTCAGCACCAAACGTATATTCCTGATCCAATCTAGGAAGTTTGGTCCGGTCAAAATTTGCTTCTCTAAGACAGCACGGAGCGAGATACTTGCCATTTCTAATATCCTAAGGAGAAATAATATAGAACGAAAATAATAAATCAACTATTGAAATATAATTTCTAAATACACAGTCAACATAATTAAACAACAAGGTCCTTTAGCTGTTTAGCTCCCACTATTTTCACATATGCTTGCCCCCACAACAAACATACGGGTAATGTCCAACATGTTACCGTAGTGGCCAAGATCCAAATCCATACTATGCTATACTCCAACGGGGGCTGGTCGTATAGCATAACATGACCTGTAGGACTATCCAACGGGGGCTGGTCGCATAGCATAACATAACAATAAGGGCGCCGCCTACCCATCATGCATGAGCGGTCTACACGTAATGGATGCCGCCTATCCATTCTAGTTCTAAACGCGGTCAAGCACATAATGGGTGCCACCTACCCATACATAAAATATGCGGTCCGACATATAAGAGGGCGCCGCCTACCCTCGCATGCATAGCGGTCGAACGGAAAGTAATTTGGACTAGATTGAAAAATCGAAAAATCTATTGACCAAGTAGCAATTTTCGAAAACCCAAAGGACTTAATTGTAATTTTCGAAACCTTGGAGGTGTTAAATCTAAAATTCAAAAGTAGAAGGAATAATTTGCAATAAACAATAAATTGATAAATTACAAATAAGCCCTTTAACTTTATACTAATTAAATTTAACCCCTCTAGTTAAAAACAATTACAATTAAATCATATTTATATCCCAAATATAAAATTCAATCCTCAAAATTTTCAAAATTCGATATTGGGTCCAACCCGGAAAATATATATATATTTATTAAAACAAGGGACAGGACTAGGTCCCGTCCCCACGGTGCCTGCGGCCCCGGGCGCCCGGCGCCCGCGGCACGCAAGCATGGGCGCCGCGGGCGCAGGCACCCGGGTGCCCGCAGCACGCGGGCGCCTAGCGACCGTGCCGCGGTCACGGCGCCTGCGGTGCCGCAGGCGCTGGGCGCCCGCCGCCGCCTGCGTCGCGCAGGCGGCCCGGTCAAAATAAATATATATAATAACTTTTTTTTTTTTTTTGAAAAATATAAATTCTAAAGTTATATAAAAACATAAATTTTGAAAATTGAATTTATGATAGAATCAATTGCATCCACATATCTACAAAATCATAAAATATATATACGTATATACGTAATCAATTAACCTCGCTCTGATACCACTGTAAGAAAATATGGTCAGAGTTACCCCTAGGGTACGCAGCGGAATTTCAAAAATTTTCTTAACATACAAGTTAATTGATTATGTATATGTCGTATATATATAAACACGTCAATTAGAAGACTAACCTTACTTCCAAAGCAGCTTCCAAGTCTTCGTAGTAATCCGGTGTATCTTCTCCTTCGCCGAAGTCGAAGATATCGGCAATACTCTGATTATCTGCAAGACAATAAGAGTTAGTTTCCAGCTCCTAGAACCTCAACCTTGGTATCCACGGATGAACAACCTATCGGAAGAATGCTAGGATATTCTTTGTGTGACCAAGAATACGGGGCGGCGATTCCTCCGGCAGAGGTGGCGCGCCTGGAGGCTATATAGAGGAGGGGAGAGCTTTTTATTTTCTCTAAGAAAACTGGGTAGAATAACTGTGAAAGTCTATTCAACTGTATGTCAAAAACTCTCTAATAGTCTACTATATATAGTAGTCAATAGAAGCCTAAAGCATAAGCAATTAGACTTCGTAAAGGAATAAGAATCTAATTCTTATCGCACAAGGAAACCAATATCAAGTCTAGATTCATTCCCAATCAAATTAAAACTCAATCCGGAAAATCTAACTTATCCCTTGGACTTCTAATAGTGGAAGGAGTCGAACTCCTTCCCCTATCTCGCTAACGCGCGCGCGCGCCCAGTCCTACGGGAGATAGGTGGGTCTCAATTTTGGGACCCACTTATAGTTCTAAGGCAATTCAAACTCCAAGTAGATTTTCCCCAAGTGCATATGTTAATTCTAAATTAACATATCATTTCAATTCAAACCTCTATTATATTTCCAAAATATAATCTTTAATTGTATTTACATAAAATACAATTAATTAGCCAATTCAATTAATAATTCCAAATCATTGAGCCACCAAATATTATAATTAATTCCAAATCAATTATAATCCATCAATCACAATTAATTCCAAATTAATTGCGATTCCATCTTCAAGGATATTCTGATAGACTGAATCACCACATAGTGTGACCCATAGGGCCTCATCGTATTAAGCAAGCCCTAGACTAGGCAACATGGAATTCCTAGACGGTTTCATTTGCAATATTAATACATGAGGACGTTTGAGAGGTTTCTCAAAGCTAACCCTTTCGTTGCGAAGTCTGTTCCGCTCAACGCGGCGATGGTAACGTCCCTTCATCTGACTTGCTCGAATGTATCTAGGATCGATGAAGTGTCTATCCCAATAATACATCCACGGGCGTCTCACGGAGTTGCTTGGTTAAGATATACTTATGACCATCATAATATATCATTTGCACTGGCCAGTGACTTTACCAACACAACTATGCAGACTATGAGCAGTACTCTCCTGTGCTACACTTGAGAGATGAATCCTTCACATAATCACTTATCATCCCCATTTGTATGTAGCCATAATCCTGGATCGTGTCTTAGGTCAGCTGCTTATTCAGAGCTGACATCGACGGGTCCACCAAGGATATGGGGCAACAAATGTGATGATAAAGTCCTGTAAGTATAAAGGACGACTGGCATCACTTCGACAACTTACCAGTTCCCATAGACACTTCGGTGTAGAGTATACATCGATGGGAGTGTCCGGTGGGTACTTCCATTGTTCGACAATCCTTTTTCGAACAACTATGCGCAATTATGGGAATGTTTCTCGATTGTCCAACAATCCGTTCCGTGGCCGTGGGGTCGGCTCACACTTGCTCCAACAAGTATAACCTCCACGCATACTAGTCTCGTCTGGTTCATTCAGACCCCTACATCCGAGATGAACCTCGACTAGGGAGAGTTTGGGATAGATGATAACACACATAGCTCCCACTATCTGTGTGATCGGTCATCTATCCGAGGGGACATGTTTAATATCAATACAGACAGTAATAGAGATATGACATGCTGCATGCCTGGTGTAATATAAATATTAAAGCGATACTCAATAGTCAAAGCAACAAACATATATTATATTACGTTGACCTGTGTAATAGTACATATATGCCCTCTATAAGGGCACTATGCCCTTAGTAAGGACTGTCTCTAGGACATATACACTATCAGAGGCCACCCCGGTTGCTTCCTAGTCTCTCGGACCTTGCAGTCCTTGTGGCAGATTTCTGCCGTAATATTGGTTTCAGTCCCTTTAGTGGTACGTGAATAGACATAAGAGTGCTCACTCCCGGTGAAGTCTCGTTCCACCTCATGGATAAACCGCGAAGTTGTTGCAACAGTCCATGGCTCGAACATACCTCTAACGAGATCACTCTCCTTCTCTTGAAGAGTAGTATACCCAACATAGAACTCATGGAGAACGTCCTTGTCAAACCCTTTGATATGGTCGAAATCGAACCACCTCCAATACTTCATTGTAGCCAAACGAAAGTGCTCCTCTCCCTTTGTGGCATGGTTCCTACAAACATCCATTAGTAGCTCGTACAACAAAAAGCTTTATACATATGCAAATGCAAGAGTGAAACAAACGAGTAACTTCATTATTACGCCTAATCTTCAAAACACCAAGTCTAATCTAGCTACCTCAATGCAACGTATCAACATATCATAATATGTAACATATCTCAACATGCTTTATGCTAGATAACTAGTAACCTCAAATCACAAGATTCATTCAAACCATAGTACTCAAAAATTTCACCAAAAAGTCTCAAACCCCATCAATCAAGTGTTCTACCATGATGTCTACCTTAACCATACCAATAACCTCATCATATAACATGGAATGAAGGAAAAGGAGCAACGCAAAACGAGACATAGATATCAAGTAAGCAAAAATTCCCAATCTATCAAACCAAGCAAAATTGAGCAAGCAATTGGTAATGAAAATCAATTCTAATCACCTAAACAATCAACCCATACATTATATAAGCTTAATTGAAGCATAGATCTTGAAACCCCCAAATTTGAAAAATTAGGGTTCATGTGAAGTTACCTCAGATCTGAAAAACAAATGCACTAGGATGAAATTTGTTCAGATAGAATTAAAGAGCACGTAATGGGCTTCAATTGAAGCTAAAGAACACAAAATTTGATGGACAATTGAAGAAATTATGGAAGAAAGAAGATTTTTCGAGTTTTTGGGTGTTTTGGAGAAACAGAGGTGAAGAAGATGAGAGAATGAGGGTTTGGGGGAGAAATCCCTCACTTAAATTCTCAGAAAACGGGGGGCGATTCGCCCCGTGTGTGGGGCGATTCGCCCCCCATCGCCAGAGAGCGTAAAGCTCTCTGGCAGTGTGGGGCGAATCGCCCCCACTGCCAGAGAGCTTGGCCATGTGGGGCGGGGCGACGAAATTTTTCGAAAAAACTTAGTTTTTATCTTAGAAAACCATTTCCCTTATGAAAAACACTCGAAAAAATTCACTCAAACATAAACATAAGCACAAAACAACACAAAAACGAACAAATTCACATAAGAAAGGCAAATTGTTCTATGTATGAATGCATGCAATGCAATAAAGCGATAAAAAAGCGATAAAAACTCCGGGTTGCCTCCCGGATAGCGCCATTGTTTATAGTCTTTGACTCGACTTCTTCTTGCTCTTAGTTCTTCTTCTTGAGGGTACTAGACTTCCCCTTCATGGATCTTTTCCTCATGCCACGAACCTGTGAATGAAAATGAATATAGACAGCAAGACCAAAGTAGTTAATTGTGTGAGAAGCATTGAAGTGAATATTTGGGTCAGATATGGCTCACAACACATGTTGCTTGCAATCCACCTCAATGATGCAAGTTCTTCGGTAGATGTCTATCACGGAGCGTAGCTTAGTCAAGAACGTTCGCCCCAAGAGAACAACATCCCCCATCCCAGGTGTAGACGCCAGCATAACTACAAAGTTGGTGTACACAAAAGCTTCACCAATCTTAACCAATACGTTCTTCACAACGCCTTCGGGTCTCACAAAGGATCCATCCGCCAATTGCACAATAGCCTTATGCTCAGATAGTTTTCCAAGGCTACTCTTCTCAAACACATTCATTGGGAGCACATTAGAGTAAGATCCCATATCCATTGTAGCACGAACATCTTCAAGTTCACCAATCCCGACCTTAACATCGAAACTCTCAGGGATTGGCTCGGGATCCTCTTGCTCCTCTTCACTCTCATCAGAACCAAGACCCTTCTCTTCTTCCTTGGCTAGTGGAGGTTCTCCATCTTTGCAACACTCACATTTAGCAACCTTCTTGATGGTGATTTCAACAATAGACATCGACTTCTCAGTGTTGCTAGGCAACTTCCCTTGCTCCCTACTTGCTCCACGGTCAATCAACTCTTGCATCTTTTGATGGGCAAGCCTAGTGCTCTCTTCCAAACGATCCAGCCTCGCCCTAGTCTTCTCAGAATCTTCTTCATAACGCTTAAGAAAACTTTGGGTGTGATCAACCATTTTCTGCAAGTTTTCCATTAGTAGAGCTGTCTTCGACTTCGGTTGCTCCTTGGGAGCGGGATTTTCGCAGTGATCATTACCATATCTAAGCTTACTACGGTCTTGGTTAGGGCCATAAGTTTGGCTAGCCGGTGCATATCCTTGATTGTTTCGGAACCCTCTTCTCCAAAATACACCTCGAGGATTCCTACCATCTTGTCCATAGCTAGCTTCTTGAGTACCAAATTCCGCAGAAAAAGCTTCCTCTTCGCTTCCTTGAACCCAATTGCCATCATCATATGCAAGCTCCGATCTACACATATGAGATCCATGCCCATAGTTCTTGCATATTCGGCAAACTTCATTCGACATAGATGTTCCTGCGGAGTTCTTGCGGACTTGTTTCAACTCATTGGTAAAGCACTCGAATCGATCACCATTCCCCCCATACATAGGGGCCTCCTGAGTATGTGGAGCTTCAGGTCCACGTCTCCTAACCATTGCTCTTGGATCCTTGAATTGCGAACCCTTAGCAAGCCTTTCGAAAACCGCCCAAACGGCTTCCGCGGTTTCCTCTGAAATATTGCCGAGGCATTGGATATCCACCACTTGTTGATTCTCAAAGGTCAGTCCATTGTAGAAGTGTTGGACAAGATCCGCAAGCTCGAAACCATGGTGAGCGAACTTGTTCATGAGGTCTTGGAACCTCTCAAACGCGATGTAGATGGTCTCATCATAGTCTTGTTTGAATCCAGTGATTTGCGCCTTAAGCGCGGTAGTCAAGGTGCGAGGAAAGTATTTCTCCATAAATGGTGAAAAGACCTTTTCCCAAGTGTCAAGCGAACCCACCGGTAGAGAACTCAAGCATGACTTGGCCCTGTCGCCAAGCCCCATAGCAAAAACCTTCATTCTCAACACATCCGCTGTTATTTCAGTTCCGGGTCATGGGAGTTGGTTGACGAAGTCATCGATATCGTGCAAGTACCCCATCACATCTTCCCTTACCAAGCCATAGAACCTCGGAAGTTGCTGGAACACGTGGTTTTTTATTTCCAGATCTCGAGTTGCAGGCGAAAGAACAATCGCCGGTCCCCTCATACGATCCTTGGTGGGTTGAACCCATGATTTCAGTGGTCTAGCTTCTGCCATTACGACGATTTCCTTAAAAAGACTGTGTAGAGATTTAGAGAAATCAGTATCCTCTATTTCCTCTAGTTCACGTCGTCGAAGTAGTCGCCTTCTTTGGTGGTAGACTCTGCAAGCGGTGTTCCCCTAGATCGTGTACTTCGCATACACTATCTGTAACAAGCTAAGAAAGGAGTATCAGATAGATCAAATTAAATAAAACTACTAAATCTAGGAATTGAATGCTGAAAATATATATAAACTAAACAGAAAAAAGGAGTATAGTCCCCGGCAACGGCGCCAATTTGATGAACCGAAGTTTGTCAGACTCAATTAATCAAATTAATTTGTTTTAGCCAAAGGCAATTCACAACTACAACGAAAACCGTAGTGTAGCAGTATAATAACCTCGAGTGTCGATCTCTAAAGACTATAACTAGCTTTATCTAATTTAACTTAAACTATAAACTCAACAAACGACTTAGCACAGATTTTCTTATCAATAATAATGGAAGTTAGTGATAGTATGATCATTCAAAGCATCAGGTTAATAATCATGCATGAAGTACCCGATCGTTTTGCATAGAAATCTGAGATCATGAATTGTCCAATGTGTTCCATTCAATTCAACACTACGAAGATAGAGGGCTTAGATAGATCAAAGAAATAAAACAATAACTCAAGTCTGATTCGCGTTACAGCCATCATGCATAATTAGGAACCCTAGCTAAGAAATCACATACTATCACCAACGATAGCTTTAGCTACTCATAGATGAATTGCAATCAACAGAAATCAAAGCAAGATTGAATGAAAACATGTTGAAAGAAATAAATATAAATAGAAAAATCGTGAGATACAATGTTACCGACGAAGGTTGTCAATCTCCGAAGAATTGCGAACTCACAAGCAAGATAATCCTCCAAATTGATACGAAAAATAGTCTCCTATGCTAAGAATTCCCAGAACAGGCTCTGCAGAATTCCTATCTAAAACTGATGTGAAAAGTATGAAAAAAGGTCTAAAGAGGTCTGAAAAACGTAGAAACAGATGCAACTATATATAGGAGTTCGGAGGGCGTGGGGCGAATTGCCCCAGACACCGGGCGAACCGCCTGGTGTGGGGCGAACCGCACCACATCCCGGGCGAACCGCCCGGGAGCTCCAGTCGGTGGAGACGCGTTTTTGGTCTTCTTTTCCTTTTCGGACTCGGATTTTGCCTTGTAGTGACCTTTAAGCCTTGAAACTCGACCCCTAGACCTCAAATCTCGTCTGGAACCTTCTAGATACTCCACGAATGTCCTCGGAACACCGATTCTTCGTTCTCTTCAATATAATTTCCCGGAAAATCACGTTTTTCACCTAAAACCTAAAAAATGCAAACTAAAGTGAAACGTGACACTATTCTAATAAAATGCACTATAATATAGCTAAATTAACATAGAGGATAGCTAAATAGGTGAAAAAAGACTCGAATGAAGGTGTAAAATACACGTTCATCAGTAGAATGGCTATCGCTTTTCTTTCCTTATCCTCAATCAGCTGAGCTTGTGGGTCCATCTATGAAAGTAATGATTACCGAACTGTCCTAATTCTGTTTTCCTCTGATTCCTCCAGTTCTTGTTGATCCCACCAATGGAAAGATTTTCCCTTCGAACTAAGAGTAGAGTCTATAAAGGACCCCATAACCGGCTTCTAGTTCTGAACCCATGGACTTTTTCCCAATTTTCTAGCCGGCTTTGTTGACCCCCTATTCTGCTAGTCATTTACCTGACTATCCCTATGGAGAAAGAGGATGCTTGGGGGTTATCTCGTTCCCCAGTCCAAGTGCTACCCCCTCCTACGGGTCCTAACTAAGATCACCTAAGCTCTCTAAACTATCCAATAGCGTACCATTTCAGTGCCTTTTTTATTTATTTGAGGAGTCATTGCGGCATTATTTCCTTGACTTTATTCTAGTCCTAATGGCGATGGGAAAAATTGTTGTTCACCCTACTCCAATAAGAGGGCTTCGCGAGGAGACGTATATTGGTAATCCTGAAGTTCTTAGTTGTCTTGTTGTGGGACTTGTGCTCGCATTCCTTCAAAGCTTACCATTAGCGAGCTTTATTTACTTAGAAGAGTGCTAAATGGGACTCCCCGTTCCACTTCTTTTGACAGTCCCAAATTTGTAATAGAAAATGATTATCCCGCCTTTGATCCCTATGACTTTTCTAAAAAAAAATGGACTTTACTTTCACTTTGTCCATAATCATAACAGGCCCACGATAGGAAATGATGGAATAGTAGCTCACCTATAGTGCGTGCCTTAGAATTCCGTGTGAGAGCTCTTACATGGATAGCTCATCAGCGTCTGACTGACCCTGGATGTGGATCATTCAAGGCACATTAATATGGCCTACTCTTACTTGTAAAACCAGGGAAACACTTCCCGCAGGAGGATAGATAGCCCTGAGACTCCTACCTGGTCAAGCTTGTTCGGAATCAAAAGTAGACGAAATACTAAATAAAAGCTTTTTTTTTTTGATGAATTCATGAACATTTGATAGTTAACTACATAGAAGGTGGAAGGGTTTCTTCCGTAGGGTTCGGTCCGAAAATGACGATTGGTATAGCCTCTACTACTAACTAAGAGGGACGGTAAGCAGCGCTATTGCATAGAGCAATGGTTTCCGTATTCTCTTCCCATCGTTAGTCTCTCGCTCGGATCCTTCTATTCGCTCCTTGTTTTTTGAGGGAGAATGTCCTAACGAAGAGAACTCCTTGTCCCACTTCTGTCCTTGTTTTAGTAGATAGCTCCTCCTGTGACTTGTGATTGGTTGGTGGTCGATTCCATTGGGCGGACCCGTAAACAAAGGATTCTGCAATATTCTATATGTATTTCATTTCGTCTTTTTCCTATTCTATTCGATATCAGAACCAACGAAGGAAGGGGATAGGAATGTAGATTGGTTCATTCTTCGTCTTTAGGGCTTTCTTGTTCTCTATCTTTGATCCTTTCCATGGGAAGTGGTAAACTGATCTACTTCGTAAATTCTGCGATCCCTCCTTTCCATTGCTGCTCCCATTCCAACAATCCAACTAGCTGACTGCCTATTCTTTTCTTTAAGTTAGTCCGAGAATGATTCTCTGTTCTTTCTCTGCTTCAATACCATTTCGATGAGATACCCTGAACACCTCAGCGACCGGATCGAGACTTACTACACAGAAGATCTCCCTTTTTGATCTTCTAAAAGTCTATCCTAAAGACGGGACATTTAGATTGAATTGGTTCTATTTGGTTCTATTGTCTTATTAGCCATTCCTTCTCTTTTCATCGATCCTTAACTTATGTGATTTCAATATGTTGACCATCTAGAAAAGGAGATAGAGATTCTGCGATCCCTACACTTACTCCTACGCGCTGGTAGTCCAAGTGCTCGTTATCCTACGATCCTATTGGTGTGATTGGTTTGGTTCACCGGACCCTTTTTCAGACAACCTTCTTGCAAGCAAAGATCTCTATTTTGCAATCTGATTTCACTCTCTATTTCTCTCGTTATCCTACGATCCTATTGGGGCAATTCTCCCTTTTTGAAGGTTTGATGTTTTATCGGCGTAAGCCCCCTACGACATCACGAGCTGCCGACAGTCATGCACTATGTATCGCTTAGGAGCTAGCACTAACTAGCAGGGGCTCCCCTAGCTTACGCCTATTAGTGTCAGTGTAGTTTAGGCCTAGCGGTATGGCTTCCCTAAGACCCGTGCCTGGTCACTACGCCCTTGAGTTAGCCCTTCCTCCCCCAGTAACAGAGCTATCGTGTTCTTATAAGAGACAGTTGTCTCGCGCCTATAGGTTCTACCTATGATGTGGGTTTGGGGAGATAGCTTCTTCCTTCCTTTGTAGATTCGAGTCGATTGCAGAAGGCCTCTTTTTCGAATTTCTATTATATACAAAGCATGTTGATGGATCAAAGATGGGTTACTCAAAATGAAAATCCAATTATGAGTAAGATCATCCAATCAAAGAATTCTAGAGGGAAGAAGTAGCTGCTCTTCCTGGTATTCTTTAATTCACTAGCCTTCTTTCGTCTTTCCTTGATCAACCATTTACATAGATAGAGAGAGTACCAATCCTATCATAGAACACAGTAAGATGATCAATCCTATCACAGAACAACTGTGGCTCACGGATAGTTTTTCCTGCATCAGTGGGTGGAATATGCTTATAATCATAGTAACAAAGGTTTGGAACATAAGGCGATTCCAAATAGACCACATCTTTCTTTGTTTTCAATGGTGGCGAAGAACCCTGAAAATACATATCAAGTTCAAGAATAAACTTTGAGTGGCCCTCGTAAAGGTTGAACATAGTGTCTGTTGAAAATAGCCCCTGTGGTTCCACATTCTGTTTGATCCCAGGGACTTGATGAACGAGATTGTCAGACTCGAACAATCAAATAAATTTGTTTTAGCCAAAGGACAACTCACAACTACACAAAACACGTAGTGTAGAGGTAAGATGACCTCTAGTGTCGATCTCTAGGGACTTAACTAGCGCTAACTAAATAACTATATATAAATTCAGAAAACAAATTTAACAATGCTTGACTTAACAATATATGATGAGAGCTTGTGATAGTCTGCTCATTCTAAGCATCGGCTTCTAATTATGCATGAAAGTGCAACTCGTACTGCTTTAAAAGTGATTCGAATTAACAAATACCAAAAGACAGATTTGTAGACGTGTATTTTGAAAGCTTCCTATCTATACTAATACTTGGCTAAGGTTGTCAGTCTTAGTTCAAGCAGTACTTGATAATTATAATTAATGAATCGATGATCTTTAATTTCCCTAGTGTTTCTAACACTTTCATACGAAGATATTGGCTTAGTAGGATCAAACAATCGAATTAAGATAATTAAACAAGTAAAAGACTCACAAACTCATCCATGCACAATTTGAACCCTAGATACGAATTTACATACTATCACCAACTAGAAACTTAGCTACTCATATCAAAATCTAAATCAACACAAGCAATCGTATATGAAAACATCATTGTATTGAGAGATAGAGTATTGAAAAAGGTGAGATACAAAGTTACCACCGAGGGCTGTCAATCTCCGGTGAATGGCTAAACTCACAAGTTTCTAGCAAGGTGAGATCAAAATATGTCCGAATCTCTACCTTGGTGCTCCAAATTGCTAAGATAATGTAGTTCTAAGAGAAAAAATACCCAAAACAAGATCTAGGCTTTAAGTCTGCAAAATAATGATCTAAGATATGAAAATTCGCAACTTTACAAAATATATATATATCTGTCGGACGCTCCCAGGCGGACCGCCTGGTACCAGGCGGACCGCCGGACACCAGGCGGTGCGCCTGGCACGGGCAGAGAGTTGCCCGTGCCTTTTCTTCCTCCGGGTCTTCGATTTTGGCCTTGGGCACGGTTTTGAGCTCCGAAACTTGGTCTTTTGGCCTGGAAACATGTCCCGGTACTCCTTGACACACCACGGGTGATCTCGTTGCACCAAAACTTCACTGTTTCGCCATGAATCATATCCAAAGGTGCGATTTTCACCTAAATCCTGAAAATATCAAAGAAAATGGAAACTTGACACTATTCTAACAAAATGCACTAAAATGCATGCAAGAGGACAGCTAAATTGGTGAAAAAGATCCGAATGATAGTGTAAAAAACACTGTCATCAAACTCCCCAAACCGAACCTTTGCTTGTCCTCAAGCAACTAGCTAGACTCAATGCAACCTACATGCAACACAAAGAGGAGTCTCATGCCAAACAAGAAGAACTAATCGATTGTATCTACCAAATGCTTATGAACAAAGACCATACAAATCATAACATGGAAATAGATTGAGGAATGTCTCGATTGAACCTATACACATTCACATATGCACTTTGTTAAACAAGGGAGTCTCTCGTAACATTCTCTACCTGGACCTAATCAATGACGACGTAATGATGCATATTAAAATACAAATGGTTGCCCAGCTCCTATGAAACTGAGGGCTTACTACTGTTCACCAAGTGAGACTTTCCCTCAAGAGAGGTGGAACCAATACTCGCTCTCATCAAACGAAGGAGGGTTCCCTAAAAGACAACACTCCCCTATTCTACCCGACTCTTAAAGCAAAAACTCTTCACCACTTCCTGAATTGCAGGACGAGGGTGGTCTAGAGCAAACCTTGGACTAGGCGACACGAGAACACAAGGAATAATTTACAACTCGATTACGAACTACAACAAAAGCTGAAAAATAATGCAATACTTTGCTAATACTTCTTTTTGGCTTGCTTGGACCCTTCTTTTGTTTTTCTGGATCTTATTCTTCTTTCTTTTTTTATCTTTTCCAGGTTCTGGAACTTTTGATTTTTTTTCTTTTCTCTTTTTTTGTATATAGCCAGCAGTATCACAGTGAAAGTACAATGAAAGGAAATAACAATGACACTACAACGACCTCCCCAAACCTATTCGAAAGAATAGGTTGGATCTCAAACTCACAAGAAAAAGAAAAACAAACTCAACTATATGAAAAACAAGTCATAGTAATGGTAACCCCCTCTCCAAACCAATTCGTTAGAATAGGTTTCAAACAAAGGATCACACACCTCACTCTACCTCCTTCCTAGGCATTTATCAATCTCAAAAAGCAAGGTGAAGACTTGTTGCCTCTTAGGTACATAATTACACGAGAATACAACCAAAGACTCTAACATGCAACATTTTATAAGGCCTTCGCGAACCGCAGTAGAGAAAACATCACATAGTGATGTCGAGACTACCATGTTTAACTAGTGCACATACAAATATGACAAGCCAAGCGAGACAAACCTCAAACTATTCCATAGAGATGCAATGTATGGGCAATGGTCACAAACACTTAGTCTATACAATAAAAAAGTTCAAAAAAGTTCAAAACAATTTCGAAATAAACTCCACACAACATCATGCAAAACTAGACTAAGGATGAATGCATACAAACAAACTAAATCCTAAGAACGAGTTGAAATTAGAAATATAAGTTATTGGAATACCCAGAGATAACCCCCCCAAACCTGAACTTCGTCGTACGTCCCGAATGCCGAAAGTGGATATTGGGTGAGAGCTGGAAGAGTACCTGTAACTTGTATTACTCAATGAAACTCGTGAGAAACCAAACCGGATGATAAAAAGGGTAAAAAGGTCAATATGGTTGCATACGGGGGTGATTCGTGGTGTCCGGGATCAAATCTGGACACCCGGATCACTGGCGCCCTCAGGCGCACCGCCCCATGTGAGGGGCGTTCTGCCTGGGGTGCCCAGGGGCGCCCATGCCTCTGCCTCTCCCGTGCGCACCGCCCTGGGTGAGGGGCGTTCCGCCTGGGAGCGGCAGAGGCGCCCGGGCGTTCTGCCCTTCCCAGGCGCACCGCCGCGTGTGGGGGCGGTCCGCCTGGGAGCGGCAGAGGCGCCTAGGCGTTCTGCCTCTCCCAGGCGCACCGCCCCGTGTGGGGGGCGGCCCGCCTAGGAGCGGCAGAACCTTGGCTCCGAGTTAATCATCCCCGAATACAAAAAATATCAACTTTTTACCTATCTTATCACCAAAAACATACTCTAACACAAAGGGAAAAACAACTAAAGACTCAAAAAAGGAAAAAAATACAAGCTACATACTCTCATATGAAGGTGGGAATGGTGAGGTCGAGATGATCAACCTCCACTTGATCACTGGGAAGCTCAAAGTATGGTTTCACACGTTGCCCATTCACCTTGAAGGTGTCGCAGGTCTTCGGGTCCAAAAGTTCTACAGCTCCATGGGGAGAAACATGGACAATCTCGTATGGCCCATCCCATCGAGTACGGAGCTTCCCTGGAAATAAGCGAAGTCTGGAGTTGAACACTAAGGCTTTCTGACTAGGGATCAACTCTTTCCGCACAATGCCACGGTCGTGATACTTTTTTGTGCATTCCTTGTAAAGCTTGGAGTTCTCATAGGCACCGAGGCATAGTTCATCAAGCTCGTCGAGTTGCATCAACCTTTCTTCCCTAGCTTTTCCCATATCAAGGTTAGCTCCTTTATTGCCCAATAAGCTCTGTGTTCCAGCTCAACCGGAAGGTGGCATGCTTTCCCAAACACTAGTCTATACGGAGTGGTGCCGATTACTATTTTGTAGCTGGTTCTATATGCCCAAAGCGCATCATTCAGTTTTCCAGCCCAATCTTTCCTGCTAGGCTTCACAACACGCTCAAGGATCTTTTTAATTTGATGGTTGCTAACCTCTACTTGCCCAGAAGTCTGTGGATGATATGGTGTAGCAACATTATGGGTAACACTGTATTTCTTCATAAGCGAGGCAAAGGAACGGTTGACGAAGTGAGAACCTCCATCACTGATAATTGTTCTAGGAACTCCAAACCGGGTGAAAATCACATCCTTCAAGAATTTCAAGACTACCGAAGCATCATTCTTCCTAGTGGGGATTGCCTCCACCCACTTAGTTACGTAGTCCACCGCGACTAGAATGTACTCATATCTCGAGCTTGATGGGAATGGTCCCATGAATTCAATTCCCCATGCATCAAAAGGTTCTACCACTAGATTCCCCTGCTGATTTTGATCCCCCATATCGCAAGGCCATTTTCTTCTTTTTTGCCAATATTGCCCCCTCGCTGACATGGGCCACAATTCTTCACAAATTCCCTCGCATCTGGGTGCAAGGATGGCCAGAAAAATCCTGCTCGTAACACCTTGCGGGCTGTTTTAGCCCCACTGTAGTGTCCGTCGCACTGAAGCTGATGGCAATGACTCAGTACACTTCGTTGTTCTCCTTGTGGAACACATCTCCTCAAGATTCCATCATCCCCTTCTCTAAGAAGGTTCGGATCATCCCATATGTAGAACCTGCACTGTTTTGAAAGTGCTCTCCTATCGGAGGCTGAGAAATTAGTTGGGCAAATACCCGTAACCAAATAATTCACAATATCAGCATACCATGGCTCTTCATCTACTTTCATCAAGTGTTCATCGGGAAGGTCCTTATTAACAGGGATTCCATCTACGGGGATATCTGGGGTTCTGGACAAGTGATCAGCTTTGCAATTTTCCTTACCGGCCCTATCCACTATGGTCAAATCAAAGTCTTGTAACAATAAGACCCAACGGATTAATCTTGGCTTAGAATCTTGTTTATCTATTAAATGTCTTAAAGCAGCATGATCAGTATGGACATTCACAGGGTGTCCTAACAAATAAGACCTAAACTTCTGTAAAGCAAAAACAACAACTAAAAATTCTTTTTCAGTAGTTGTATAGTTAACTTGAGCTGAGTCTAGGGTCTTACTAACATAGTAAATCACACGATACTGCTTGTCCACCTTTTGGCATAGCAAAATATGAGGCATCACACACTATCTCGAAAGAAAGTTTCCAATTACGTGGCACAACTATAGGAGCAGTAATTAATCTTGCCTTAAGTGTGTTAAAGGCTTCTAAGCAATCTTCAGAAAAATCGAAACTCACATCTTTTGCAAGCAAGTTGCTTAAGGGTTTTGCAATTTTCGAAAAATCTTTGACAAACCTCCTATGGTATCCTACATGACGAAGAAATGACTGAAGTTCTTTGACACAAGTGGGTGGGGGAAGCTTCTCAATTATTTTTATCTTTGCCTTATCAACTTCGATCCCCCTATCGGAGACCACATGTCCTAGAACAATGCCTTCCCTAACCACGTAATGACTTTTCTCCCAACTCATAGTTAAATTGCATTCGATACACCTTTTCAGAACAAGATCTAATATATGCAAGCATTCATCAAACGAATCACCAAAATGGGAAAAATCATCCATGAAAACCTCAACAAACTTAGTCACCATATCAGAAAAAACAGAAAGCATGCACCTTTGAAAAGTGGTGGGGGCGTTACATAGCCCAGATGGAAATCTCCTGTAAGCAAACGTTCCGAAAGGGCAAGTGAATGTCGTCTTCTCCTGGTCCTCTGGCGCAATCGGAATTTGATAGAAACCTGACAAGCCATCAAGGAAATAATAAAATTTCCGCCCCGCGAGGCGGCTCAACATGTCATCGATAAATGGGAGAGGAAAGTGGTCTTTCTTGTGGCAGCATTTAATTAATCTCCTATAATCAATGCACATCCACCAACCTGTGGTTTTCCTAACTGGCACTAGCTCTCCCTTCTCATTCTCCTCTACTGTAATCCCAGATTTCTTAGGTACATGTATGGGGCTTACCCACCTACTATCAGGAATGGGGTAGATCATATCGGCATCTAGCAACTTAATCACCTCCTTCTTCACTACTTCTTGCATGGCTGGATTTATCCTACGCTGAGGTTGCCTAACGGGTTTGGCATCTTGTTCTAGAGTGATATTGTGCACACACCGTGTAGGGATTATCCCCTTTATATCACTAATTCCCCATCCTATGAACTGCAGAATTTTCCTTCAGGACTTGGACTAGCCTACTGATGAATGTGTATTTTACACTTTCATTCGAGTCTTTTCACCTATTTTAGCTATCCTCTATGCTAATTTAGCTATATTTTAGTACATTTTATTAGAATAGTGTCACGTTTCCCTTTAGATTTTATTTTACAGGTTTTGGATGAAATTCGAAGATTTCTGGGCAATTATATTGAAGTTGACAAGGAATTGGTGTTCCAGAAGCCTATTTGGAGTATCTGAAGGTTTCCGGATAGGATTTGGAGTCTAAGGGTCGAATCTAGAAGTTAGAAGGCCACTAGAAGTCTGAAACCGAGTCCGAAAAGGTGAAGAAATCCAAATCCGCGTCGAAAAACGCGGAATTCCGCGAAAAAGCCGGGGGGCAAACCGCCCCAACCTGCGGCGAACCGCCCCAGAGTTTATTCGGGGCCTATATATAGTGCTCAATTTTCTCTCCGAAAATCATATCTTTCCAGACCTACTTTCTCACTTCTCTCTATAGTTTTAGGTAGGAACTTCCCGGGGCCTATCCTGGGAGTTCCATAGCTTAGGGGATACTTTTTCATAGCAGTTTGGAGCTCGTAGGACCGCAATCATCCGGAGATTGACAACCTTCGGTAACTTTGCATCTTACAGTTTTATTCTAATTATTTTATATTCTTTCAACATGTTTTCTTCTATGATATCTGTTGATTGCATGCCTATTATGAGTAGCTAAACTTATCATTGGTGGTAGTATGTGAATTCTTAACGAAGAGAAGATAATCATGCTAATTGCTATATCGCGCATTATACTCCGTGTCATTGCTTTATTTCGTTGATCAGTTGTAACCAAAATTCTCGTATGTTGTATTGATTATTATGCACAATTGGACACTAGTCGACCATTAGACCAATTATCTTCGTAGTGTTGAATAATTACGGAACACATTAGGACAATCTTGATTGACTAGTCAGACCAAATTATCTTCGTAGTGCTTAAAACTTGCAACAGGACACTAGATTGATTCAAAGATCTCTATGCAAGACCGAGGAATTTATGCATGATTATCGACCCGTTATGCTAAGAAGGACCATACTATCACCAATCTCCATTATCTGCTAGAAACCCCCTATTGCTATCTGTCTGCTGTTTTATATTCTCTTGTTAAACATATAAAGCTAGTTATAGTCCTGAGAGAACGACACTCGAGTCATTCTACTGCTACACTACGGTTTTCGTTGTAGTTTTGGATTGCCTTTGGCTAAATAACAAATTTATTTGATTGACCTCGACACGTTCATCAAATTGGCGCCGTTGCCGGGGACTATTCTCCTTTTTTCTGTTTAATTTGTTTGTATTTACAGCTTTAGATTCCTAATTCTTTTAGTTTTAGTTTTTCTTTTTAATCTCTCTCTGATACTGCTTTCCTAGTCTGTTACAGATTGTGTATGCCGCATACACGTTCTGCAGGAACACCGCTTGCTGATTCAATTGTTGAGATCGATAGAGTCTACCACCAAAGAAGGCGACTACTTGAAAGGCGCGCACTATAGGAAATAGAGGAAACCGATTTCTCTGAATCTCTACTTAGTCTCTTCAAGGAAATCGACGGAATGGCAGAAGCTAGACCACTGAAGGCATGGGTACAACCCACCAAGGATCGTATGAGGGGACCGGCGATTGTTCTTTCGTCTGCAACACGAGATCTGGAGATCAAGAACCACGCATTCCAACAACTTCCGAGGTTCTATGGCTTATCAAGGGAAGATGTGATGGGGTACTTGCACGATATAGATGATTTCGTCAATCAACTCCCACGACCCGGAGCTGACATAACAACGGATGAATTGAGGATGAAGGTTTTTGCTATGGGACTTGGCGACAGAGCCAAGTCATGGCTCAGTTCTCTACCAGCCGGCTCGCTGGACACTTGGGAGAAGGTTTTTTCAGCTTTCATGGAGAAATACTTTCCCCACACTTTGACTACCGCGCTTAAGGCGCAGATCATTGGATTCAAACAGGACTATGATGAGACCATCTACACCGCGTTCGAGAGGTTCCAAGATCTCACGAACAAGTACCCTCACCATGGTTTTGAACTTTCCGACCTAGTCCAACACTTCTACAATGGACTAACCTTCGAGAACCAACAAGTGGTGGATTTCCAATGCCGAGGCAATATTTGGGAGGAAACCGCAGAAGCCGTCTGGGCTGTTTTCGAAAGGCTTGCTAAGGGTTCGCAGTTCAAGGACCCAAGAGCAATGGTTAGGAGACGTGGACCTGAAGCTCCACTGACACAAGAAGCCCCTATGTACAGGGGGAATGGGGATCAATTCGAGTGCTTTACCAATGAATTGAAGCAAGTCCTCAAGAGCGCCACCGGAACAACTGTTTCGAACGAAGTATGTCGAATATGCAAGAACTATGGGCATAGGGCTCATATGTGTAGATCGGAGCTGGCATACGATGATGGCAACTGGGCTCGAGGAGGCGAGTGAAGAAGCCTTTGCTACGGAGTTTGGTACTCAAGAAGTTAGCTACGGACAAGACGGTAGGAATCCTCGAGGTGGATTCTGGAGAAGAGGATACCGTAACAATCAAAGATATGCACCGGCTAACCAAACTTATGGACCTAACCAAGACCGTAGTAGGCTAAACTATGGTAATGACCACTGCGAAAACCCCGCTCCGAAAGAGCCATCGAAGTCGAAGTCGGCTCAACTGATGGAGAACTTGCAGAAGATGGTTGATCACACACAAAGTTTTCTCAAACGTTATGAAGAAGATTCCGAGAAGACTAGGGCAAGGCTTTATAGGTTGGAAGAGAGCACTAGGCTTGCCCAACAAAAGATGCAAGAGTTGATCGACCGACGAGCAAGTAGGGAACAAGGCAAACTGCCTAGCAACACTGTGAAGTCGAATGCCATTACAGTGGCTGGTGACGTACTTGACGAAATCACCATCAAGAAGGTTGTTAAGTGCGAGTGTTGCAAGAAGGAAGAACTTCTACAGGCTAAGGAAGAAGAGGAGGACCTTGGTTCTGACGTAAGTGATGAGGAGCAAGAGGATCCCGAACCACTCCCTAAAAGTTTCGATGTTAAGGTAGGGATTGGTGAGCTTGAAGATGTCCGTGCCACACTAGACACGGGATCCTACTCAAACATAATTCCTTTGAACTTGTTTGAAAAAAGTAACCTTGGAAAACTGTCTGAGGAAAGGGCTATTGTGCAACTGGCGGATGGATCATTTATGAGACCCGAAGGAGTTGTGAAAAATGTGTTGGTCAAGATTGGTGAAGCATCTGTTTACACCAATTTTGTAGTTATGCCGGCGTCTGCACCTGGAACGGGGGATGTCATACTCTTAGGGCAACCATTCTTGACTAAACTACGATCCGTGATGGACATCTACCAAAGAACTTGCACCATCGAAGTGGACGGAAAGCAACACCTGTTGCACGCCATATCTGATCCACCTGATCCGCCCGATATTTCTTTCACTACTCACTACTGTGGTCTTGCAGCCTATATTCTTTCTTATTCACAGGTTCGTGGCATGGAGAGGAGATCAATGAAGGGGAAGCCTAGTACCCGCAAAAAGAAGAGATAGGCGCAGACAGGAGTCGAGTCGAAGACTTTAAACAATGGCGCTATCCGGGAGGTAACCCGGAGATTTTATCGCTTTCTTTACTGCTTTAAATTTTATCTCACGAGTTTGATTGAGTATTATAGGTCACTTATACAAGCATTAGCTCTCACCTTGGATCCACTTTTGACGTTCGGGACGAACGACGACGTTCAGGTTTGGGGAGGAGGATATCGCTGGTTATCTCTATACTTATCTTGCTTATGATAAACTCGTGAATTTTTTTTTGCATTTGCACGTTTACTGCTTTCCTAGGATAGTCTTAAATGTTTTATTTGGAGTTTATTGCCGAATTTTTTGAACTTTTTTATTGGGTAGATCAACCAACTATGCCATTAATCGTATGCTTCATCTCTATGAATTGGTTTGAGGTTTTTCTCGCTTGGCTTGTCACATTTATGTATTGCACTTAGTTAAGCTCGGTAGTCTCGACATCACTTAGTGGTGTTTTCTCTACTGCGGTTCACGAAGGCCTTTATAATAGGATGATGCATGTTAGGGTCTTATGGTTGTTTTCCCGAGTAATTATGTACCTAAGAGGCAACAAGTCTTCACCATGCTTTGAGATTGCTAAATGCCTAGGAAGGAGGTAGTGTGAGGTTGTGTGATCCTTTGTTTATAACCTATTCTTCCGAATAGGTTTGGGGAGGGGGTTACACCATCATTAGACTTGTTTCTGTTTTTCATTTTCGTATCGTGAGTTTATTTTTCCTTTTCCGTAAATTTTGTACTCCAACCAATTCTTTCGAATAGGTTTGGGGAAGTCGTGTGAGTCTTTTTGTTTCTCTCTTTGTTATGCTACTGCTGGCTAGAAAAAAAGAAAAATTTCCAGAAAAAAGAGAGAAAAAGAAAAAAAGGAAAAAAAGAAGACCCCAAAAAAGCAAAGAAGGGGCCAAAAAAGAAAAGCCAAATAGCAGTTAGCAAAGTGTTGAGTCTTATTTTCCATTCTTGTAATGTTCGTAATCGTGTTTTTCTATTTTTTATCTTTTTTGTCTTGAGTGTCATCTGTTCTAGACCACCCTCGTCCTGCCATTCAGGAAGTGGTGAATAGCTTATGACTTTACTTGAGAGATGGGTAGAATAGGGGAGTGTTATCTTTTATAGGGAACCCTCCTTCGTTTGATGAGAGCCAGTACTGGTTCGACCTCTTTTGAGGAAAAGTCTTAACATGGTGGAACAGTAGTAAGTCCTCAGTTTCATAGGCACGGGGCAACCATTCGTATCTTAGCATGCTTCATTACGTCGTCACTGACTAGGTCCAGGTAGAGAATGTTACGAGAGGCTATCTTGTCTTGACATAAATGCTTATGTGGATGTGTATAAGTCAATCGAGGTATTCTTCAACCTATATTCATGCTTTGATTTATATGGTTTTTGTTCATATGTTATTTGATAGATTTAGTAGATTAGTTCATTTTATTTGGCATGAAACTCCATTTTGTGTCTTGCATGTTTTTTGTATTAGAGTCTAGCTTAGTTGCTTGAGGACAAGCAAAGGTTCGGTTTGGGGAGTTTGATGAATGTGTATTTTACACTTTCATTCGAGTCTTTTTCACCTATTTTAGCTATCCTCTATGCTAATTTAGCTATATTTTAGTACATTTTATTAGAATAGTGTAACGTTTCCCTTTAGATTTTATTTTACAGGTTTTGGATGAAATTCGAAGATTTCTGGACAATTATATTGAAGTTGACAAGGAATTGGTGTTCCAGAAGCCTATTTGGAGTATCTGAAGGTTTCCGGATAGGATTTGGAGTCTAAGGGTCGAATCTGGAGGTTAGAAGGCCACTAGAAGTCTGAAACCAAGTCCTAAAAGGTGAAGAAATCCAAATCTGCGTCGAAAAACGCGGAATTCTGCGAAAAAGCCGGGGGGCAAACCGCCCCAGAGTTTATTCGGGGCCTATATATAATGCTCAGTTTTCTCTCCGAAAATCATATCTTTCCAGACCTACTTTCTCACCCCTCTCTATAGTTTTAGGTAGGAACTTCCCGGGGCCTGTCCTGGGAGTTCCGTAGCTTAGGGATACTTTTTCATAGCAGTTTGGAGCTCGTAGGACCGCAATCATCCGGAGATTGACAACCTTCGGTAACTTTGTATCTTACAGTTTTATTCTACTTATTTTATATTCATTCAACATGTTTTCTTCTATGATATCTGTTGATTGCATGCCTATTATGAGTAGCTAAACTTATCATTGGTGGTAGTATGTGAATTCTTAACGAAGGGAAGATAATCATGCTAATTGCTATATCGCGCATTATACTCCGTGTCATTGCTTTATTTCGTTGATCAGTTGTAACCAAAATTCTCGTATGTTGTATTGATTATTATGCACAATTGGACACTAGTCGACCATCAGACCAATTATCTTCGTAGTGTTGAATAATTACGGAACACATTAGGACAATCGTGATTGACTTGTCAGACCAAATTATCTTCGTAGTGCTTAAAACTTGCAACAGGACACTAGATTGATTCAAAGATCTCTATGCAAGACCGAGGAATTTATGCATGATTATCGACCCGTTATGTTAAGAAGGACCATACTATCACCAATCTCCATTATCTGCTAGAAACCCCCTATTGCTATCTGTCTGCTGTTTTATATTCTCTTGTTAAACAGATAAAGCTAGTTATAGTCCTGAGAGAACGACACTCGAGTCATTCTACTACTACACTACGGTTTTCGTTGTAGTTGTGGATTGCCTTTGGCTAAATAACAAATTTATTTGATTGACCTTGACACGTTCATCACCTACCTTCTTCTATGATGGATAGGTGTGAAGAGATTATTATAGGACTTTTCTCATTTTCCCCTAAGTACACACACTTAAGGTGCCCAGGAAGGGGTTTTAGTTCTAAGCTAGGCTCTTCTGGAAGTCGGTTATCTCCCTCTTCTTCCTCTATGGGTTCAAGCACCTCTTCTCCGAATGGGATTTCGGGTGTGCTACCCATTCTCTCGACTAGTTCCCTTGCTTCCTCAGACATGTAACACGCCTCTACCTACATGTTTAGTGCCTCTTCAAGAGGTTCAATATTATCATGGCAATGGTGAAATTCAGAAATCACAGAATCATAGCAATCAATAAACTTCAATTCTTCTATAACTTCTTTATCGACTATACTACATCCTACCAATTGAATTTTCTCACCCATTAACTCCATGGTGATTTTCTTGCCTTGTAGTTCAAGGCATGTATTGGTAGTGTGATGAACGTGTATTTTACACCTTCATTCGAGTCTTTTTTCACCTATTTAGCTATCCTCTATGTTAATTTAGCTATATTATAATGCATTTTATTAAAATAGTGTCACGTTTTCCTTTAGTTTGCATTTTTCAGGTTTTAGGTGAAAAACGTGATTTTCCGGGCAATTATATTGAAGAGAACGAAGATTCGGTGTTTCGTGGTCATCCGTGGTGTATCTAGAAGGTTTCGGACGAGATTTGAGGTCTAGTGGTCGAGTTTCAAGGCTTAAAGGTCACTAGAAGGCAAAATCCGAGTCCAAAAAGGAAACGAAGACCAAAAACGCGTCAAAACCGCGTTTCCGCCGACTGGAGTTCCCGGGCGGTTCGACCGGGATGTGGGGCGGTTCGCCCCACACCAGGCAGTTCGCCCAATGTCTGGGGCGACTCGCCCCACGCGTTCCGAACCCCTATATATAGTTGCTTCTGTTTCTACGTTTTACATACTTTCTCATACCTTTTCACATAGTTTTAGGGAGGAATTCTCCAGAGCCTACTCTGGGAATTCTTAGCATAGGAGACAAGTTTTCTTATCAAGTTGGAGGATTATCTTGCTTGTGAGTTCGCGATTCTTCGGAGATTGACAACCTTCGTCGGTAACATTGTATCTCACGATTTTTCTATATATATTTATATCTTTCTACATGTTTTCATTCAATCTTGCTTTTATTTCTGTTGATTGCATGACATCTATGAGTAGCTAAATCTATCGTTGGTGATAGTATGTTATTTCTTAGCTAGGGTTCTTAATTATGCATGATGGCTGTAACGCGAATCAGACTTTGAGTTATTGCTTTATTTCTTTGATCTATCTAAGCCCTCTATCTTCGTAGTGTTGAATTGAACGGAACACATTGGACAATTAATAATCTTAGATTTCTATGCAAAACGATCGGGTACTTCATGCATGATTATTAACATGATGCTTTGAATGATCATACTATCACTAACTTCCATTATCTTTGATAAGAAAAATCTGTGCTAAGTCGTTTGTTGAGTTTATAGTTTAAGTTAAGTTAGATAAAGCTAGTTATAGTCCTTAGAGATCGACACTCGAGGTTATTTTACTGCTACACTACGGTTTTCGTTGTAGTTGTGAATTGCCTTTGGCTAAAAACAAATTTATTTGATTAATTGAGTCTGACAAACTTTTGGTTCATCAAATTGGCGCCGTTGCCTGGGACTATACTCCTTTTTTCTGTTTACCTTATTTATATTTTCAGCATTCAATTCCTAGTTTTAGTAGTTTTTATTTGATCTCTCTGATACTCCTTTCTTAGCTTGTTACAGATAGTGTATACGAAGTACACGATCTAGGGGAACACCGCTTGCTGAACCAATCGCTGAAATCGACAGAGTCTACCACCAAAGAAGGCGACTACTTCGACGACGTGAACTAGAGGAAATAGAGGATACCAATTTCTCTGAATCTCTACACAGTCTTTTTAAGGAAATCGTCGTAATGGCAGAAGCTAGACCACTGAAGTCATGGGTTCAACCCACCAAGGATCGTATGAGGAGACCGGCGATTGTTCTTTTGCCTGCAACTCGAGATCTGGAAATAAAAAACCACGCGTTCCAGCAAACTTTCGAGGTTCTATGGCTTGTCAAGGGAAGATGTGATGGGGTACTTGCACGATATCGATGACTTCGTCAACCAACTCCAACGACCCGGAGCTGAAATAACAGCGGATGAGTTTAGAATGAAGGTTTTTGCTATGGGGCTTGGCGACAGGGCCAAGTCATGGTTGAGTTCTCTACTGGCGCGTTCGCTTGACACTTGGGAAAAGGTTTTTTCAGCATTCATGGAGAAATACTTTCCTCACACCTTGACTACCGCGCTTAAGGCGCAAATCACTGGATTCAAACAAGACTATGATGAGACCATCTACACCGCGTTTGAGAGGTTCCAAGACCTCATGAACAAGTGCCCTCACCATGGTTTTGAGCTTTCGGATCTTGTCCAACACTTCTACAATGGACTAACCTTTGAGAATCAGCAAGTGGTGGATTTCCAATGCCGTGGCAATATTTGGGAGGAAACCGCGGATGCCGTCTGGGCATTTTTCGAAAGGCGTGCTAAGGGTTCGCAATTCAAGGATCCAAGAGCAATGGTTAGGAGACGTGGACCTGAAGCTCCACCTACTCAAGAGCCCCCTATGTACGGGGGGAATGGGGATCGATTCGAGTGCTTTACCAACGAGTTGAAACAAGTCCTCAACAGCTCCGCTGGAACAGCTATGTCGAACGAAGTTTGCCGAATATGCAAAAACTATGGGCATGGAGCTCATATGTGTAGATCGAAGCTTGTGTATGATGGTGGCAATTGGGTTCAAGGAAGCGAAGAGGAAGCTTTTGCTACGGAATTTAGTTGTTCTCTTGGGGCGAACGTTCTTGACTAAGCTACGCTCCGTGATAGACATCTACCGAAGAACTTGCATCATTGAGGTGGATTGCAAGCAACATGTGTTGTGAGCCATATCTGACCCAAATATTCACTTCAATGCTTCTCACACCATTAACTACTTTGGTCTTGCTGTCTATGTTCATTCTCATTCACAGGTTCGTGGCATGAGGAGAAGATCCATGAAGGGGAAGTCTAGTACCCTCAAAAGGAAGAACTAAAATCAAGAAGAAGTCGAGTCAAAGACTATAAACAATGGCGCTATCCGGGAGGCAACCCGAAGTTTTTATCTCTTTTTTATCGCTTTATTGCATTGCATGCATTCATACATTGAACAATTTGGTTTTCTTTATGTGAATTTGTTCGTTTATTTGTTGCTTTGTGCTTATGTTTATGTTTGAGTGACCTTTTTCGAGTGTTTTTCATGAGGAGAATGGTTTTCGGGGATAAAGAAAGTGAGTTTTTCGAGAAATTTCGTCTCCCCACCTCTGGAGGTAGGGGGCGAATCGCCCTACAAGGCCAGAGAGCTTCAGGCTCTCTAGCAGTGGGGGGCGATTCGCCCCACATGTGGGACGATTCGCCCCACACTGCTAGAGAGCTTTGGCGATGGGGGGCGAATCGCCCCCTGTTTTCTGAGAATATAAGTGCGGGATTTCTCCCCCAAACCCTCATTCTCTCATCTTCTTCACCTCTCTTTCTCCAAAACACCCAAAAACTCAAAAAATCATCTTTCTTCCATAATTTCTTCAATTCTCCATCAAATTTTGTGTTCTTTAGCTTCAATCGAAGCCCTTTACGTGCTCTTTAATTCTATCCGATCAACTTTCATCCTAGTTCATTTGTTTTTCAGATCTGAGGTATCTTCACATGAACCCTAATTTTTCAAATTTGGGGGTTTTCTGATTTATGCTTCAATTGAGCATACATAATGTATGGGTTGATTGTTTATGTGATTAGAATCAATTTTCATTACCAATTGCTTGCTCATCTTTGCTTGGTTTGATAAATTGGGAATTTTGCTTTCTTGATGTCTATGTCTTGTCTTGCATTGGTTCTTTTCTTTCATTCCATCTTATATGATGAGATTATTGGTATGATAAAGGTAGACATGTTGATAGAACACTCGATTGATGGGGTTTGGGACTTTTTGGTGAGAATTTTTGAGTACTATGGTTTGAATGAATCTTGTGATTTGAGGTTACTAGTTATCCAGCATTAAGCTTGTTGAGATATGTTACATATTATGATAAGTTGATACGTTGCATTATGGTAGCTAGATTAGACTTTATGTTTTGAAGATTAGGTGCGATGATGAAGTTACTCGTTTGTTTCACTCTTGAATTTGCATATGCATGAAGCTTTTTGTTGTACGAGGTACTAATGGATGTTTGTAGGAACCATGCCACAAAGGGAGAGGAGCACTTCCGTTTGGCTCCAATGAGGTATTGGAGGTGGTTCGATTCCAACCATGTCAAAGGGTTTGACAAGGACGTTCTCCATGAGTTCTATGTTGGGTCTACTAATCTTCAAGAGAAGGAGAGTGATCTCGTTAGAGGTGCATTCGAGCCATGGACTTTTGCAACAACTTCGCGGTTTATTCATACGGAGGAACGAGAATCCACCGGGAGTGAGCACTCTTATGTCTATTCACGTACCACTAAAGGGATTGAAACCAATATTACAGCAGAAATCTGCCACAAGGACTGGAAGGTCCGAGAGACTAGAAAGCAACCGGGGCGGCCTCATCACAACAGATTCAGTCTTGAGTCGACAGTGGTGATGAAGTTCCGTATCGCTAACTTGATTCCAAAACATAATGACATGGACACCCAGCCCTTCCTTGGGGTGCCCCTCGACTGCTTATTGAGGGAGCACCATATAGACATTAGGAGCATCAACCGTAGAGAATGTGGGCGACATTGGGCAAAGAAGAACAAAACCTCTGAGTTTCCGAGTTTCATCGCAGATTACTGTAAGTTCCATGGGGTAGAGGACGTTGGTGAGGAGACTCTAAGAGCATAGCTCTTTCCCCTTCAACAGTTCACGGGCTATTAGAGAGATACCGGAAACCGCAGCGGCTAATCTTGAGGATTCTCTTCGACAATGCAATTCTTCTAATGATGATGATGGTGACAATGAAGACAATAGGGACAATAAGGATGCCATGAATACTGATGGAGGAGTTGGCCCTATTCGATCTATTAGTGGAACCACCACCGCCACGGGCTCCGATGATCACCAACAAGGGCCCTCGAGCAATCTCAACACCTTACATCTAGTGTACTCAGCCGACCGAGGCCAAACCACGCGGTAACATCTAGTATCACATCTTATTTCCTCATTCTCTTATTGCTAGGGACTAGCTTTAATTTCATGAGGGGGGATGGGATTTAAGTGAACTATTGTGGTTAGTTTGGAGCTTGGCATTGGTAATTTGAGTATAGTACCTTGCATTTTGTTAAAATTCGTTTGCATTAGCATTTGCACGTTTATCGCTTTCCTAGTAATTTAGTTTCGTACATTACATTCATTCTAGTCTAGTTTTGCATGTTTTATGTGGAATTTATTGCCAAACTTTTTGAACTTTTTTATTGGATAGATTAACTAGTTATGACATTAATCATGCGTTTCATCTCTATGAATATGTTTGAGGTTTTCTCGCCTGGCTTGTCACATTTATGTTTGCACTTAGTTAAGCTTGGTAGTCTCGACATCACTTAGTGGTGTTTTCTCTACTGCGGTTCACGAAGGCCTTTATAATAGGATGATGCATGTTAGGATCTTATGGTTGTTTTCCCGAGTAATTATGTACCTAAGAGGCAACAAGTCTTCACCTTGCTTTGAGATTGCTAAATGCCTAGGAAGGAGGTAGTGTGAGATTGTGTGATCCTTTGTTTGCAACCTATTATTCCGAATAGGTTTGGGGAGGGGGTTACGCTATCATTAGACTTGTTTTTCGTTTTGAGTGTGTGTTGTGAGTTTGTTTTCCTTTTTCGTAAAGTTTGTGCTCCAACCTATTCTTTCGAATTGGTTTGGGGAGGTCGTTTGTGTGTCATTGTAATTTCTATTCGTTGTGTTACTGCTGGCTAAAAAAAAGAAGGAAAAAAAAAGAGAAAAAATTCCAGGAAAAAAGAAAATCTGGAAAAGAAAAAAAAGGAGAAAAAACGAAAAGACCCCAAAAAAGCAAAGAAGGGTCCAAAAAAAGCCAAAAAGCAGTTTAGCGAAGTGTTTGTCTTGTTTTTCAATTCTTGTAATGTTCGTAATCGAGTTGTAATTTTTTGTCTTTTGTTTGATTGACTGTCATCTGTTCTAGACCACCCTCGTCCTGCCATTCAGGAAGAGGTGAATAATTTAAGGCTTTGCTTGAGAGATGGGTAGAATAGGGGAGTGTGAAGTTTTAGGGAACTCTCCTTCGTTTGATGAGAGCCAGTATTGGTTCGACCTCTTTGAGAAAAGTCTTAACTTGGTGAACAACAGTAAGTCCTCAGTTTCATAGGCACGGGACAACCATTGGTATTTTAACATGTTTCATTACGTCTTCACTGACTAGGTCCAGGTAGAGAATGTTACGAGAGACTATCTTGTTTGACATAAGTGCACATGTGAATGTGTATGAGTCAATCTAGGCATTCTTCAACCAATATCCATGTTATGATTTGTATGGTTTTTGTTCATAAGTTTTTGATTGATTCAATAGATTTGTTCATTTCATTTGGCATGAGACTCCATTTTTTGTGTTGCATTGTTTTTGCATTAGAGTCTACCTTAGTTGCTTGAGGACAAGCAAAGGTTCGATTTGGAGAGTTTGATGAACGTGTATTTTACACCTTCATTCGAGTCTTTTTTCACCTATTTAGCTATCCTCTATGTTAATTTAGCTATATTATAGTGCATTTTATTAGAATAGTGTCACGTTTCTCTTTAGTTTGCATTTTTTCAGGTTTTAGGTGAAAACCGTGATTTTTCGGGCAATTATATTGAACAGAACGAAGATTCGGTGTTTCGTGGTCATCCGTGGTGTATCTAAAAGGTTCCGGACGAGATTTAAGGTCTAGGGGTCGAGTTTCAAAGCTTAAAAGGTCACTAGAAGGCAAAATTCGAGTCCAAAAAGGAAAAGAAGACCAAAAACGCGTCAAAACTGCGTTTCCGCCGACTGGAGCTCCCGGGCGGTTCGCCCGGGATGTAGGGCAGTTCGCCCCACACCAGGCAGTTCGCCCGGTGTCTGGGGCGACTCGCCCCACGCGTTCCGAACCCCTATATATAGTTGCTTCTGTTTCTACGTTTTTCATACTTTCTCAGACCTTTTTCATACCTTTTCACATAGTTTTAGGGAGGAATTCTCCAGAGCCTGTTCTGGGAATTCTTAGCATAGGAGACTATTTTTCTTATCAATTTGGAGGATTATCTTGCTTGTGAGTTCGCGATTCTTCGGAGATTGACAACCTTCGTAGGTAACATTTATCTCACGATTTTTATATTTATATTTATATCTTTCTACATGTTTTCATTCAATCTTACTTTGATTTCTGTTGATTGCATGACATCTATGAGTAGCTAAATCTATCGTTGGTGATAGTATGTGATTTCTTAGCTAGGGTTCTTAATTATGCATGATGGCTGGAACGCGAATCAGACTTTGAGTTATTACTTTATTTCTTTGATCTATCTAAGCCCTCTATCTTCGTAGTGTTGAATTGAACGGAACACATTGGACAATTCATAATCTTAGATTTGTATGCAAAACGATCGGGTAATTCATGCATGATTATTAACATGATGCTTTGAATGATCATACTATCACTAACTTCCATTATCTTTGATAAGAAAAATCTGTGCTAAGTCGTTTGTTGAGTTTATAGTTTAAGTTAAATTAGATAAAGCCAGTTATAGTCCTTAGAGATCGACACTCGAGGTTATTTTACTGCTACACAACGGTTTTCGTTGTAGTTGTGAATTGCCTTTGGCTAAAAACAAATTTATTTGATTAATTGAGTCTGACAAACTTTCGGTTCATCAAATTGGCCCCGTTGCCTGGGACTATACTCCTTTTTTCTGTTTACCTTATTTATATTTTCAGCATTCAATTCCTAGTTTTAGTAGTTTTTATTTGATCTCTCTGATACTCCTTTCATAGCTTGTTACAGATAGTGTATACGAAGTACACGATCTAGGGGAACACCGCTTGCTGAACCAATCGCTGAAATCGACAGAGTCTACCACCAAAGAAGGCGACTACTTCGACGACGTGAACTAGAGGAAATAGAGGATACCAATTTCTCTGAATCTCTACACAGTCTTTTTAAGGAAATCGTCGTAATGGCAGAAGCTAGACCACTGAAGTCATGGGTTCAACCCACCAAGGATCGTATGAGGAGACCGGCGATTGGTCTTTTGCCTGCAACTCGAGATCTGGAAATAAAAAACCACGCGTTCCAGCAAACTTTCGAGGTTCTATGGCTTGTCAAGGGAAGATGTGATGGGGTACTTGCACGATATCGATGACTTCGTCAACCAAATCCAACGACCCGGAGCTGAAATAACAGCGGATGTGTTGAGAATGAAGGTTTTTGCTATGGGGCTTGGCGACAGGGCCAAGTCATGGTTGAGTTCTCTACTGGCGCGTTCGCTTGACACTTGGGAAAAGGTTTTTTCAGCATTCATGGAGAAATACTTTCCTCACACCTTGACTACCGCGCTTAAGGCGCAAATCACTGGATTCAAACAAGACTATGATGAGACCATCTACACCGCGTTTGAGAGGTTCCAAGACCTCATGAACAAGTGCCCTCACCATGGTTTTGAGCTTTCGGATCTTGTCCAACACTTCTACAATGGACTAACCTTTGAGAATCAGCAAGAGGTGGATTTCCAATGCCGTGGCAATATTTTGGAGGAAACCGCGGATGCCGTCTGGGCATTTTTTGAAAGGCGTGCTAAGGGTTCGCAATTCAAGGATCCAAGAGCAATGGTTAGGAGACGTGGACCTGAAGCTCCACCTACTCAAGAGCCCCCTATGTACGGGCGGAATGGGGATCGATTCGAGTGCTTTACCAACGAGTTGAAACAAGTCCTCAACAGCTCCGCTAGAACAGCTATGTCGAACGAAGTTTGCCGAATATGCAAAAACTATGGGCATGGAGCTCATATGTGTAGATCGGAGCTTGTGTATGATGGTGGCAATTGGGTTCAAGGAAGCGAAGAGGAAGCTTTTGCTACGGAATTTGGTACTCAAGAAGCTAGCTACGGACAAGATGATAGGAATCCTCGAGGTGGATTTTGGAGAAGAGGGTTCCGGAACAATCAAGGATACGCACCGGCTAGCCAAACTTATGGCCCTAACCAAGACCGTAGTAAGCTTAGCTATGGTAATGATCACTGCAAAAATCCTGCTCCCAAAGAGCAACCGACGTCGAAGACGGCTCTACTGATGGAAAACTTGCAGAAAATGGTTGATCACACCCAAAGTTTTCTTAAGCGTTATGAAGAAGATTCTGAGAAGACTAGGGCGAGGCTGGATCGTTTGGAAGAGAGCACTAGGCTTGCCCATCAAAAGATGCAAGAGTTGATTGACCGTGGAGCAAGTAGGGAGCAAGGGAAGTTGCCTAGCAACACTGAGAAGTCGATGTCTATTGTTGAAATCACCATCAAGAAGGTTGCTAAATGTGAGTGTTGCAAAGATGGAGAACCTCCACTAGCCAAGGAAGAAGAGAAGGATCTTGGTTCTGATGAGAGTGAAGAGGAGCAAGAGGATCCCGAGCCAATCCCTAAGAGTTTCGATGTTAAGGTCGGGATTGGTGAACTTGAAGATGTTCGTGCTACAATGGATATGGGATCTTACTCTAATGTGCTCCCAATGAATGTGTTTGAGAAGAGTAGCCTTGGAAAACTATCTGAGCATAAGGCTATTGTGCAATTGGCGGATGGATCCTTTGTGAGACCCGAAGGCGTTGTGAAGAACGTATTTGTTCTCTTGGGGCGAACGTTCTTGACTAAGCTACGCTCCGTGATAGACATCTACCGAAGAACTTGCACCATTGAGGTGGATTGCAAGCAACATGTGTTGTGAGCCATACCTGACCCAAATATTCACTTCAATGCTTCTCACACCATTAACTACTTTGGTCTTGCTGTCTATGTTCATTCTCATTCACAAGTTCGTGGCATGAGGAGAAGATCCATGAAGGGGAAGTCTAGTACCCTCAAAAGGAAGAACTAAAATCAAGAAGAAGTCGAGTCAAAGACTATAAACAATGGCGCTATCCGGGAGGCAACCCGAAGTTTTTATCTCTTTTTTATCGCTTTATTGCATTGCATGCATTCATACATTGAACAATTTGGTTTTCTTTATGTGAATTTGTTCGTTTATTTGTTGCTTTGTGCTTATGTTTATGTTTGAGTGACCTTTTTCGAGTGTTTTTCATGAGGAGAATGGTTTTCGGGGATAAAGAAGTGAGTTTTTCGAGAAATTTCGTCTCATCACCTCTGGAGGTAGGGGGCGAATCGCCCTACAAGACCAGAGAGCTTCAAGCTCTCTAGCAGTGGGGGGCGATTCGCCCCACATGTCGGACGATTCGCCCCACACTGCTAGAGAGCTTTGGCGATTGGGGGCGAATCGCCCCCCGTTTTCTGAGAATATAAGTGCGGGATTTCTCCCCCAAACCCTCATTCTCTCATCTTCTTCACCTCTCTTTCTCCAAAACACCCAAAAACTCAAAAAATCATCTTTCTTCCATAATTTCTTCAATTCTCCATCAAATTTTGTGTTCTTTAGCTTCAATCGAAGCCCTTTACGTGCTCTTTAATTCTATCCGAACAACTGTCATCCTAGTTCATTTGTTTTTCAGATCTGAGGTATCTTCACATGAACCCTAATTTTTCAAATTTGGGGGTTTTCTGATTTATGCTTCAATTGAGCATACATAATGTATGGGTTGATTGTTTATGTGATTAGAATCAATTTTCATTACCAATTGCTTGCTCATCTTTGCTTGGTTTGATAAATTGGGAATTTTGCTTTCTTGATGTCTATGTCTTGTCTTGCATTGGTTCTTTTCTTTCATTCCATGTTATATGATGAGATTATTGGTATGATAAAGGTAGACATGTTGATAGAACACTCGATTGATGTGGTTTGGGACTTTTTGGTGAGAATTTTTGAGTACTATGGTTTGAATGAATCTTGTGATTTGAGGTTACTAGTTATCCAGCATTAAGCTTGTTGAGATATGTTACATATTATGATAAGTTGATACGTTGCATTATGGTAGCTAGATTAGACTTTGTGTTTTGAAGATTAGGTGCGATGATGAAGTTACTCGTTTGTTTCACTCTTGAATTTTCATATGCATGAAGCTTTTTGTTGTACGAGGTACTAATGGATGTTTGTAGGAACCATGCCACAAAGGGAGAGGAGCACTTTCGTTTGGCTCCAATGAGGTATTGGAGGTGGTTCGATTCCAACCATGTCAAAGGGTTTGACAAGGACGTTCTCCATGAGTTCTATGTTGGGTCTACTAATCTTCAAGAGAAGGAGAGTGATCTCGTTAGAGGTGCATTCGAGCCATGGACTTTTGCAACAACTTCGCGGTTTATTCATACGGAGGAACGAGAATCCACCGGGAGTGAGCACTCTTATGTCTATTCACGTACCACTAAAGGGATTGAAACCAATATTACAGCAGAAATCTGCCACAAGGACTGCAAGGTCCGAGAGACTAAAAAGCAACCGGGGCGGCCTCATCACAACAGATTCAGTCTTGAGTCGACAGTGGTGATGAAGTTCCGTATCGCTAACTTGATTCCAAAACATAATGACATGGACACCCAGCCCTTCCTTGGGGTGCCCCTCGACTGCTTATTGAGGGAGCACCATATAGACATTAGGAGCATCAACCGTAGAGAATGTGGGCGACATTGGGCAAAGAAGAACAAAACCTCTGAGTTTCCGAGTTTCATCGCAGATTACTGTATGTTCCATGGGGTAGAGGACGTTGGTGAGGGAGACTCTAAGAGCATAGCTCTTTCCCCTTCAACAGTTCACGGGCTATTAGAGAGATACCGGATGGAAAACCCCATAACCGCAGCGGCTAATCTTGAGGATTCTCTTCGACAATGCAATTCTTCTAATGATGATGATGGTGACAATGAAGACAATAGGGACAATAAGGATTCCATGAATACTGATGGAGGAGTTGGCCCTATTCGATCTATTAGTGGAACCACCACCGCCACGTGCTCCGATGATCACCAACAAGGGCCCTCGAGCAATCTCAACACCTTACATCTAGTGTACTCAGCCGACCGAGGCCAAACCACGCGGTAACATCTAGTATCACATCTTATTTCCTCATTCTCTTATTGCTAGGGACTAGCTTTAATTTCATGAGGGGGGATGGGATTTAAGTGAACTATTGTGGTTAGTTTGGAGCTTGGCATTGGTAATTTGAGTATAGTACCTTGCATTTTGTTAAAATTCGTTTGCATTAGCATTTGCACGTTTATCGCTTTCCTAGTAATTTAGTTTCGTACATTACATTCATTCTAGTCTAGTTTTGCATGTTTTATGTGGAATTTATTGCCAAACTTTTTGAACTTTTTTATTGGATAGATTAACTAGTTATGACATTAATCATGCGTTTCATCTCTATGAATATGTTTGAGGTTTTCTCGCCTGGCTTGTCACATTTATGTTTGCACTTAGTTAAGCTTGGTAGTCTCGACATCACTTAGTGGTGTTTTCTCTACTGCGGTTCACGAAGGCCTTTATAATAGGATGATGCATGTTAGGATCTTATGGTTGTTTCCCGAGTAATTATGTACCTAAGAGGCAACAAGTCTTCACCTTGCTTTGAGATTGCTAAATGCCTAGGAAGGAGGTAGTGTGAGATTGTGTGATCCTTTGTTTGCAACCTATTATTCCGAATAGGTTTGGGGAGGGGGTTACGCTATCATTAGACTTGTTTTTCGTTTTGAGTGTGTGTTGTGAGTTTGTTTTCCTTTTTCGTAAAGTTTGTGCTCCAACCTATTCTTTCGAATTGGTTTGGGGAGGTCGTTTGTGTGTCATTGTAATTTCTATTCGTTGTGTTACTGCTGGCTAAAAAAAAGAAGGAAAAAAAAAGAGAAAAAATTCCAGGAAAAAAGAAATCTGGAAAAGAAAAAAAAGGAGAAAAAACGAAAAGACCCCAAAAAAGCAAAGAAGGGTCCAAAAAAAGCCAAAAAGCAGTTTAGCGAAGTGTTTGTCTTGTTTTTCAATTCTTGTAATGTTCGTAATCGAGTTGTAATTTTTTGTCTTTTGTTTGATTGACTGTCATCTGTTCTAGACCACCCTCGTCCTGCCATTCAGGAAGAGGTGAATAATTTAAGGCTTTGCTTGAGAGATGGGTAGAATAGGGGAGTGTGAAGTTTTAGGGAACTCTCCTTCGTTTGATGAGAGCCAGTATTGGTTCGACTTCTTTGAGAAAAGTCTTAACTTGGTGAACAACAGTAAGTCCTCAGTTTCATAGGCACGGGACAACCATTGGTATTTTAACATGTTTCATTACGTCGTCACTGACTAGGTCCAGGTAGAGAATGTTACGAGAGACTATCTTGTTTGACATAAGTGCACATGTGAATGTGTATGAGTCAATCTAGGCATTCTTCAACCAATATCCATGTTATGATTTGTATGGTTTTTGTTCATAAGTTTTTGATTGATTCAATAGATTTGTTCATTTCATTTGGCATGAGACTCCATTTATTGTGTTGCATTGTTTTTGCATTAGAGTCTAGCTTAGTTGCTTGAGGACAAGCAAAGGTTCGATTTGGAGAGTTTGATGAACGTGTATTTTACACCTTCATTCGAGTCTTTTTTCACCTATTTAGCTATCCTCTATGTTAATTTAGCTATATTATAGTGCATTTTATTAGAATAGTGTCACGTTTCTCTTTAGTTTGCATTTTTCAGGTTTTAGGTGAAAACCGTGATTTTTCGGGCAATTATATTGAACAGAACGAAGATTCGGTGTTTCGTGGTCATCCGTGGTGTATCTAGAAGGTTCCGGACGAGATTTAAGGTCTAGGGGTCGAGTTTCAAGGCTTAAAAGGTCACTAGAAGGCAAAATTCGAATCCAAAAAGGAAAAGAAGACCAAAAACGCGTCAAAACTGCGTTTCCGCCGACTGGAGCTCCCGGGCGGTTCGCCTGGGATGTGGGGCAGTTCGCCCCACACCAGGCAGTTCGCCCGGTGTCTGGGGCGACTCGCCCCACGCGTTCCGAACCCCTATATATAGTTGCTTCTGTTTCTACGTTTTTCATACTTTCTCAGACCTTTTTTCATACCTTTTCACATAGTTTTAGGGAGGAATTCTCCAGAGCCTGTTCTGGGAATTCTTAGCATAGGAGACTATTTTTCTTATCAATTTGGAGGATTATCTTGCTTGTGAGTTCGCGATTCTTCGGAGATTGACAACCTTCGTAGGTAACATTTTATCTCACGATTTTTCTATTTATATTTATATCTTTCTACATGTTTTCATTCAATCTTACTTTGATTTCTGTTGATTGCATGACATCTATGAGTAGCTAAATCTATCGTTGGTGATAGTATGTGATTTCTTAGCTAGGGTTCTTAATTATGCATGATGGCTGGAACGCGAATCAGACTTTGAGTTATTGCTTTATTTCTTTGATCTATCTAAGCCCTCTATCTTCGTAGTGTTGAATTGAACGGAACACATTGGACAATTCATAATCTTAGATTTCTACGCAAAACGATCGGGTAATTCATGCATGATTATTAACATGATGCTTTGAATGATCATACTATCACTAACTTCCATTATCTTTGATAAGAAAAATCTGTGCTAAGTCGTTTGTTGAGTTTATAGTTTAAGTTAAATTAGATAAAGCCAGTTATAGTCCTTAGAGATCGACACTCGAGGTTATTTTACTGCTACACTACGGTTTTCGTTGTAGTTGTGAATTGCCTTTGGCTAAAAACAAATTTATTTGATTAATTGAGTCTGACAAACTTTCGGTTCATCAAATTGGCGCCGTTGCCTGGGACTATACTCCTTTTTTCTGTTTACCTTATTTATATTTTCAGCATTCAATTCCTAGTTTTAGTAGTTTTTATTTGATCTCTCTGATACTCCTTTCTTAGCTTGTTACAGATAGTGTATACGAAGTACACGATCTAGGGGAACACCGCTTGCTGAACCAATCGCTGAAATCGACAGAGTCTACCACCAAAGAAGGCGACTACTTCGACGACGTGAACTAGAGGAAATAGAGGATACCAATTTCTCTGAATCTCTACACAGTCTTTTTAAGGAAATCGTCGTAATGGCAGAAGCTAGACCACTGAAATCATGGGTTCAACCCACCAAGGATCGTATGAGGAGACCGGCGATTGTTCTTTTGCCTGCAACTCGAGATCTGGAAATAAAAAACCACGCGTTCCAGCAAACTTTCGAGGTTCTATGGCTTGGCAAGGGAAGATGTGATGGGGTACTTGCACGATATCGATGACTTCGTCAACCAACTCCAACGACCCGGAGCTGAAATAACAGCGGATGAGTTGAGAATGAAGGTTTTTGCTATGGGGCTTGGCGACAGGGCCAAGTCATGGTTGAGTTCTCTACTGGCGCGTTCGCTTGACACTTGGGAAAAGGTTTTTTCAGCATTCATGGAGAAATACTTTCCTCACACCTTGACTACCGCGCTTAAGGCGCAAATCACTGGATTCAAACAAGACTATGATGAGACCATCTACACCGCGTTTGAGAGGTTCCAAGACCTCATGAACAAGTGCCCTCACCATGGTTTTGAGCTTTCGGATCTTGTCCAACACTTCTACAATGGACTAACCTTTGAGAATCAGCAAGTGGTGGATTTCCAATGCCGTGGCAATATTTGGGAGGAAACCGCGGATGCCGTCTGGGCATTTTTCGAAAGGCGTGCTAAGGTTTCGCAATTCAAGGATCCAAGAGCAATGGTTAGGAGACGTGGACCTGAAGCTCCACCTACTCAAGAGCCCCCTATGTACGGGGGGAATGGGGATCGATTCGAGTGCTTTACCAACGAGTTGAAACAAGTCCTCAACAGCTCCGCTGGAACAACTATGTCGAACGAAGTTTGCCGAATATGCAAAAACTATGGGCATGGAGCTCATTTGTGTAGATCGGAGCTTGTGTATGATGGTGGCAATTGGGTTCAAGGAAGCGAAGAGGAAGCTTTTGCTACGGAATTTGGTACACAAGAAGCTAGCTACGGACAAGATGGTAGGAATCCTCGAGGTGGATTTTGGAGAAGAGGGTTCCGGAACAATCAAGGATACGCACCGGCTAGCCAAACTTATGGCCCTAACCAAGACCGTAGTAAGCTTAGCTATGGTAATGATCACTGCAAAAATCCCGCTCCCAAAGAGCAACCGACGTCGAAGACGGCTCTACTGATGGAAAACTTGCAGAAAATGGTTGATCACACCCAAAGTTTTCTTAAGCGTTATGAAGAAGATTCTGAGAAGACTAGGGCGAGGCTGGATCGTTTGGAAGAGAGCACTAGGCTTGCCCATCAAAAGATGCAAGAGTTGATTGACCGTGGAGCAAGTAGGGAGCAAGGGAAGTTGCCTAGCAACACTGAGAAGTCGATGTCTATTGTTGAAATCACCATCAAGAAGGTTGCTAAATGTGAGTGTTGCAAAGATGGAGAACCTCCACTAGCCAAGGAAGAAGAGAAGGATCTTGGTTCTGATGAGAGTGAAGAGGAGCAAGAGGATCCCGAGCCAATCCCTGAGAGTTTCGATGTTAAGGTCGGGATTGGTGAACTTGAAGATGTTCGTGCTACAATGGATATGGGATCTTACACTAATGTGCTCCCAATGAATGTGTTTGAGAAGAGTAGCCTTGGAAAACTATCTGAGCATAAGGCTATTGTGCAATTGGCGGATGGATCCTTTGTGAGACCCGAAGGCGTTGTGAAGAACGTATTGGTTAAGATTGGTGAAGCTTTTGTGTACACCAACTTTGTAGTTATGCCGGCGTCTACACCTGGGATGGGGGATGTTGTTCTCTTGGGGCGAACGTTCTTGACTAAGCTACGCTCCGTGATAGACATCTACCGAAGAACTTGCACCATTGAGGTGGATTGCAAGCAACATGTGTTGTGAGCCATACCTGACCCAAATATTCACTTCAATGCTTCTCACACCATTAACTACTTTGGTCTTGCTGTCTATGTTCATTCTCCTTCACAGGTTCGTGGCATGAGGAGAAGATCCATGAAGGGGAAGTCTAGTACCCTCAAAAGGAAGAACTAAAATCAAGAAGAAGTCGAGTCAAAGACTATAAACAATGGCGCTATCCGGGAGGCAACCCGAAGTTTTTATCTCTTTTTTATCGCTTTATTGCATTGCATGCATTCATACATTGAACAATTTGGTTTTCTTTACGTGAATTTGTTCGTTTATTTGTTGCTTTGTGCTTATGTTTATGTTTGAGTGACCTTTTTCGAGTATTTTTCATGAGGAGAATGGTTTTCGGGGATAAAGAACTGAGTTTTTCGAGAAATTTCGTCTCCCCACCTCTGGAGGTAGGGGGCGAATCGCCCTACAAGGCAAGAGAGCTTCAAGCTCTCTAGCAGTGGGGGGCGATTCGCCCCACATGTGGGACGATTCGCCCCACACTGCTAGAGAGCTTTGGCGATGGGGGGAGAATCGCCCCCCGTTTTCTGAGAATATAAGTGCGGGATTTCTCCCCCAAACCCTCATTCTCTCATCTTCTTCACCTCTCTTTCTCCAAAACACCCAAAAACTCAAAAAATCATCTTTCTTCCATAATTTCTTCAATTCTCCATCAAATTTTGTGTTCTTTAGCTTCAATCGAATCCCTTTACGTGCTCTTTAATTCTATCCGAACAACTGTCATCCTAGTTCATTTGTTTTTCAGATCTGAGGTATCTTCACATGAACCCTAATTTTTCAAATTTGGGGGTTTTCTGATTTATGCTTCAATTGAGCATACATAATGTATGGGTTGATTGTTTATGTGATTAGAATCAATTTTCATTACCAATTGCTTGCTCATCTTTGCTTGGTTTGATAAATTGGGAATTTTGCTTTCTTGATGTCTATGTCTCGTCTTGCATTGGTTCTTTTCTTTCATTCCATGTTATATGATGAGATTATTGGTATGATAAAGGTAGACATGTTGATAGAACACTCGATTGATGGGGTTTGGGTCTTTTTGGTGAGAATTTTTGAGTACTATGGTTTGAATGAATCTTGTGATTTGAGGTTACTAGTTATCCAGCATTAAGCTTGTTGAGATATGTTACATATTATGATAAGTTGATACGTTGCATTATGGTAGCTAGATTAGACTTTGTGTTTTGAAGATTAGGTGCGATGATGAAGTTACTCGTTTGTTTCACTCTTGAATTTGCATATGCATGAAGCTTTTTGTTGTACGAGGTACTAATGGATGTTTGTAGGAACCATGCCACAAAGGGAGAGGAGCACTTCCGTTTGGCTACAATGAGGTATTGGAGGTGGTTCGATTCCAACCATGTCAAAGGGTTTGACAAGGACGTTCTCCATGAGTTCTATGTTGGGTCTACTAATCTTCAAGAGAAGGAGAGTGATCTCGTTAGAGGTGCATTCGAGCCATGGGCTTTTTCAACAACTTCGCGGTTTATTCATACGGAGGAACGAGAATCCACCGGGAGTGAGCACTCTTATGTCTATTCACGTACCACTAAAGGGATTGAAACCAATATTACAGCAGAAATCTGCCACAAGGACTGCAAGGTCCGAGAGACTAGAAAGCAACCGGGGCGGCCTCATCACAACAGATTCAGTCTTGAGTCGACAGTGGTGATGAAGTTCCGTATCGCTAACTTGATTCCAAAACATAATGACATGGACACCCAGCCCTTCCTTGGGGTGCCCCTCGACTGCTTATTGAGGGAGCACCATATAGACATCGGGAGCATCAACCGTAGAGAATGTGGGCGACATTGGGCAAAGAAGAACAAAACCTCTGAGTTTCCGAGTTTCATCGCAGATTACTATAAGTTCCATGGGGTAGAGGACGTTGGTGAGGGAGACTCTAAGAGCACAACTCTTTCCCCTTCAACAGTTCACAGGCTATTAGAGAGATACCGGATGGAAAACCCCATAACCGCAGCGGCTAATCTTGAGGATTCTCTTCGACAATGCAATTCTTCTAATGATGATGATGGTGACAATGAAGACAATAGGGACAATAAGGATGCCATGAATACTGATGGAGGAGTTGGCCCTATTCGATCTATTAGTGGAACCACCACCGCCACGGGCTCCGATGATCACCAACAAGGGCCCTCGAGCAATCTCAACACCTTACATCTAGTGTACACAGCCGACCGAGGCCAAACCACGCGGTAACATCTAGTATCACATCTTACGTCCTCATTCTCTTATTGCAAGGGACTAGCTTTAATTCATGAGGGGGGATGGGATTTAAGTGAACTATTGTTGTTAGTTTGGAGCTTGGCATTGGTAATTTGAGTATAGTACCTTGCATTTTGTTAAAATTCGTTTGCATTAGCATTTGCACGTTTATCGCTTTCCTAGTAATTTAGTTTCGTACACTACATTCATTCTAGTCTAGTTTTGCATGTTTTATGTGGAATTTATTGCCAAACTTTTTGAACTTTTTTATTGGATAGATTAACTAGTTATGACCTTAATCATGCGTTTCATCTCTATGAATATGTTTGAGGTTTTCTCGCTTGGCTTGTCACATTTATGTTTGCACTTAGTTAAGCTTGGTAGTCTCGACATCACTTAGTGGTGTTTTCTCTACTGCGGTTCACGAAGGCCTTTATAATAGGATGATGCATGTTAGGATCTTATGGTTGTTTTCCCGAGTAATTATGTAGGCATTCTTCAACCAATATCCATGTTATGATTTGTATGGTTTTTGTTCATAAGTTTTTGATAGATTCAATAGATTTGTTCATTTCATTTGGCATGAGAATCCATTTTTTGTGTTGCATTGTTCTTGCATTAGAGTCTAGCTTAGTTGCTTGAGGACAAGCAAAGGTTCGATTTGGGAAGTTTGATGAACGTGTATTTTACACCTTCATTCGAGTCTTTTTTCACCTATTTAGCTATCCTCTATGTTAATTTAGCTATATTATAGTGCATTTTATTAGAATAGTGTCACGTTTCCCTTTAGTTTGCATTTTTCAGGTTTTAGGTGAAAACCGTGATTTTTCGGGCAATTATATTGAACAGAACGAAGATTCGGTGTTTCGTGGTCATCCGTGGTGTATCTAGAAGGTTCCGGACGAGATTTAAGGTCTAGGGGTCGAGTTTCAAGGCTTAAAAGGTCACTAGAAGGCAAAATTCGAGTCCAAAAAGGGAAAGAAGACCAAAAACGCATCAAAACTGCGTTTCCGCCGACTGGAGCTCCCGGGCGGTTCGCCCGGGATGTGGGGCAGTTCGCCCCACACCAGGAAGTTCGCCCTGTGTCTGGGGCGACTCGACCCACACGTTCCGAACCCCTATATATAGTTGCTTCTGTTTCTACGTTTTTCATACTTTCTCAGACCTTTTTTCATACCTTTTCACATAGTTTTAGGGAGGAATTCTCTAGAGCCTGTTCTGGGAATTCTTAGCATAGGAGACTATTTTTCTTATCAATTTGGAGGATTATCTTGCTTGAGAGTTCGCGATTCTTCGGAGATTGACAACCTTCGTCGGTAACATTGTATCTCACGATTTTTCTATTTATATTTATATCTTTCAACATGTTTTCATTCAATCTTGCTTTGATTTATGTTGATTGCATGACATCTATGAGTAGCTTAATCTATCGTTGGTGATAGTATGTGATTTCTTAGCTAGGGTTCTTAATTATGCATGATGGCTGTAACGCGAATCAGACTTTGAGTTATTGCTTTATTTCTTTGATCTATCTAAGCCCTCTATCTTCGTAGTGTTGAATTGAACGGAACACATTGGACAATTCATGATCTTAGATTTCTATGCAAAACGATCGGGTACTTCATGCATGATTATTAACCTGATGCTTTGAATGATCATACTATCACTAACTTCAATTATCTTTGATAAGAAAAATCTGTGCTAAGTCTTTTGTTGAGTTTATAGTTTAAGTTAAATTAGATAATGCTAGTTATAGTCCTTAGAGATCGACACTCGAGGTTATTTTACTGCTACACTACGGTTTTCGTTGTAGTTGTGAATTGCCTTTGGCTAAAAACAAATTTATTTGATTAATTGAGTCTGACAAACTTTCGGTTCATCATAGTGGCCATGAATAGTCTTCCAAGCAGCACCACGTGTTCGCGAACATGGCTCTTTCCTTCCTCGACTGACTTGATCACTACAAAATCTGCAGAAATTATCAATTTGTCTACTTTCACGAGGATATCCTCAATTATTCCCACAGGACGTTTAACGCTTTGGTCCGCCATCTGTACAACCATCTTGGTTGGCTGCATTTCTCCAAGGTCTAGGGCTTTGTACACTGAATAGGGCATCAGGTTGATGCTAGCTCCTAAGTCGAGCATAGCCTTGGTGGACCGTCCATTCCCCATGGTAATATCTATGATGAAGCTCCCTGGGTCTCTTTGCTTCGCAGGAAGCCCTGCTATAGAATTCACAGTCTCCATCCCGGTCACGTCTCCCCCTAGTGCAATCCTTTTGTTGCTTTTCACCTCCCGAAAGAACTTCGTATAGGCAGGAACATTCTGGATTAGCTCCAGTAGAGGAACATTAACTTCGACTTTAGAGAGGCGCTTGAATAGCGGTGACTCCTGTATATCTTTCTTCGCTGGCTTGATCCTACCAGGGAATGGCATATAAGGGTTGATTCGAATAGGTTTCGGGGGCACAAAAGGGTTGGGAGACTTATGAAGTCCCTCCTCAATATTTGGTGTGTCCCCCTTCTCCCCATCGTTTTCGCCGTCTTCAAATGTGCGGGGTGCATCATCCTGCACTTGAGGGTCTGTTGAGCCCTCACCAACTTCATTCTCCTTGCTTATCCCTGCATTGTTAGTCACAGTAGATTTAACATGTTTAGGACGTACAAAATTAGGGATTTTAGTTACCTTTCCACTACGGAGGAATAGGTTTACTTCCTCGAACTCAGGGATCTCGGTGGTAACCGCTGGGATGTTCTCCACATCATGAAGGTTGTCGACGACGGGCGAAATCGGGGAGCTGGGGTCATCCAGCTCCCTGGAGCTATGGGGCGGACCACCCCCACCTCAGGCGGTGCGCCCGGGAGTGGCAGGGGCATCCCCAGCTCTCTGGTGCTGTGAGGCGCACCGCCCCCCACACCAGGCGGTGTGCCTGGGATGGCCAGAGGGGTGATCTCCTTTCTGCTGCTGTGAGGCGCACCGCCCCCCACACTAGGCGGTGCGCCTGGGGTGGCCAGAGGGCACACCGACATTCTGCTTGTGAGCGGCGCACCGCCCCCACACCAGGCGGACCGCCCCTCACGTCCAGTGGGGCGTCCCTTGTGTTTTGGCCTCCGTAATCTTGTGCATGAATTTCTTCTACCTTTTCACACTTTAACAAACTGACTTCCTCCATTAGTCGCTCGGTTACTGCTACACCTGATGAACGTATTTTTGACGCGTTCATCTTGTCTTTTTTACCTTCTTTTGTTATCTTCTAGCCTTGTTTTTTGGTTAGTTTTGTAGAATAGTGTCACGTTTTGTGTTTTCTGCATTTTCAGGCACTTTGGTACGAAACGGCGTTTTGGAGCTAAAAACGAGCCTTTTTGATGGAAAAGATGGCCCCGTTGAAGTTCCCCAATCTCCGTGGCTTGTTCGTGAGTGTTTGAGCATCAATAAACATTGAGAAGGATGAGTCCAAGGCACCCGAGGGCCGTACGAGGGCAAAAAGATTGAGTTTGAAGACAAAAATCTGCCCAGGAGCCAAGCTAAGCGCCTGGAATAGTGAAGCGCTCCGCTTCATTTTCCAGGAGCTTTGGCACAGCAGCCAAGCGAAGCGCTTGGAGGGCCAAAGCGCTTCGCTTGCCAAGCGCTCCGCTTGGACTCTCCAAGCGGTCCGCTTGGCAGCGGTTACGTTTTCGGATTTTCCTTCTTAGATCTGATCTTCTGTTACTTTTTGGATACTTTTTGAACACTAGCTTCGTTTTGGAGATCTCCTAAGCCCCAAAACTCAGAGAAAACTCAGATACATTGTATTGTTAGATTGGATTAAAGGTTTTGGCATAGGATTGCATCCATTGTTTCATCTACGGAGAGGTTTTCATCAATACCCACCGATCAGTGACAGCTTGGTGGTAACATTGTATCATTATCTCTTGTCTAGTAGTTTTATTTGATGTATTCCATTTATAATTCATATGATTTGATGTCTATGTTGATGAATATGAGTAGCTAAATCCTTTGTGTTGGTGGTAGAATGTAGAATATGCATGCTATGGGTTATGTTTATGCTTACATTAGATTGTGATTCAATCTTGCTGCAAATTCCTTCATATGATTCTTAGTTGCGTATAAAATATATTCGAATTGAGTATAGTGACAAACTCTTGGTCAATGAAAGCTATAGGATTGTATGTTAGAGATTTGCAGCATGCTAGATAAATGGTGTTAGTGACAAGGACCTCTAAAGTATTGATAGTGGTCTTTTATGATGTGTGTCTTGAAAGTTACCTAGACGAGTTGCTTAGCAGACTTGATCGAAGGTTTTACGCACTGAACTTGTGAGCATATTCGTAACCCATGCATGTGTATTTGATTTCTACCACCAACCGTTTTCCAAACTTAATTACAACAATCTGATTTCTCGTTGCTTTGCTCTAAGAAAGCAATTCCACAAACATTTGAACTCGTTGACTGAAATAACTAGCAAAAACCACAAACAAAACCACGTTAGGTCCCGAGAGAACGACACTCGGGGACAACTTGCCATTGCACTCTAGTTTGTGTAGTGATAAGTGTTCTTTGGCTTTTTAAACAAATTTAATTGGTGAAAAACGACATCATCAATTTGGCGCCGCTGCCGGGGACTTAACTCCTTTGGTTGGTGTTTTTGTTTTGGTTTTTCAGCCAACATCACTTTCTCACCGCATTTCTTTCCCCCTATCTTTTTCAGAAAATTTATCTAATCTGCTCTTGGTTACCTCGCGTGCTTGCGCTCTTTGTATATATTATTAGATTAGTTGTTTTTTTTCCTTGCAAGTTTTTTTTAATTCTTTTGTGGATTCTGCTCCTTGGTTTCTTGTTTCCTCATGTGCAGAAACTAGTTCCTTGTAAGGATGAGTATGCGAGTTTCTTTGACAAGGTATGTGAAACCTCAAGGGCGTTGCATAACATTGGACGAAGATTGCAAGGATTATGACTTTGATCCTTCGTACTACTCCATTGTTTCCACGTTTTCGAGTGGTGATGATCCAAGAGGGTTCTTAGACACGTTCGAGGAAGGTGTGTTGAGGATACCTCGTGAGAATGTGGAGGGGTTTCTTTTATCACATGAGCAGCTTTGTATAAGGGGATTTATGGGAGCCTTGAGAGGGAGCGCTCGTGAATGGCTCAGAATCCCGCCGGAAAGATCATTGCACACTTGGGATGAAATAACCAACAAGTTTCTGGAACATTGGGATTGGGACTCACCTCCCGGTTCAAAGACATGGACGTCTCGCTTTGCTAGTCCGCCACCAGAAATCGACATAGCCAATGTAGAGGAATGTTGTGAAGAATCTATTGATGAAGCCTCTTCAGTGCTTAGCTTGGATTCCACGTCCTTAACTGAGGATGTCAAGACTGTTGGTAAAGAAGAAGTCGTGGAGGAGGTGATGACTGAATCCATTGCTTCATCCGAGTCAGACAGTGTTGTATTGAGTTGTGTTGAGATCGAGGAGCTGCTCCCTGAAGATTTTGGTGTCTCTGAATCGACATGTTTGGATTCTATTGCTACAGACACTCTTGATCTTGACTCCTATGTTCTAGTCCATGAACCCACCTATGAGCTTCAAGGGAGTTTTGATCCACTTTTTTCTTTTTATTTTCCCTCTGATTCCTTTAGTTATTTCTTAGATTTTGATTTTTTTAATTTAGTTGATTTTTATTTTTAGGGAATCATGGATTTGCTTGAGGACTTGAGGAGAGGAGCCAAAGATGGTTCCCAAGATGCAAGGAGTAATGGAACGAATGCACGAGATTCGTTCCGATTTGATAATGGATAACCTCTGTGGTATTTCTTTGCTTGTAGTTTAGTTTTTCCTTTTTTATTGCTTTTGTAGTTGTGGTCTGTGTGCCTTTTGTCGTGATTCGTTTAGTCTAGTATTTGTCTTGGTGCCTTAGGTGATTAAGATAGGCAAAAAACATCGAAAATCTGGAAACAGAGCCAAGCGAAGCGCTTGGAAGGGCCAAGCGGTCCGCTTGAATCTTCAGAAAGTTACAAAACTTTCTGGAAATTCAAGCGGAGAGCTTGGAACCTCCCAAGCGCTCCGCTTACCAAGCGGACCGCTTGGCTCCAGCCAAGTGGTCCGCCTGGACCCTGTACCCAGATTTTCCTCGTTTTTTCCATTCTTCTCACCTTTGTGCACCCGTTTTCACATGTTTCTTGAGTCCTTTCAGGTACTACTCATATATAGGAGATTGGACACGAACCTTTATCTCAGGGAAGTGTACTTTCAATCCAATTTTTCCTTTTCATTCAACTTTCTTTGCTCGAGGACGAGCAAAAGTTTAGGTTTGGGGAGGGGGTATTGGATTTTCAGTACTATATGCTTGTGTGGTTACTATATGCTTGTGTGGTTCGTACATGCCTGATTTTATTCAAGTTCATGTGATTTGTCGTGTTTTTCCAAATTTTTGCATGCATATCATCCATAGATTAGTTGTTGCACGTTATTGTGTGTGGAGTTTATTGCAAAGTCTTTTGAACTTTTTTATTGAGTAGACTAAGTGTTTATGACCATTGATCATATGTTGCATCACTTTGCAAGTAGTTTGAGGCTTGTCTCGCTTGGTTTGTCACATTCGCATGTGCACTAGTTAAGCTTAGTAGTCTCGACATCACCTTGAGTGGTGTTTCTTCTGCTGCGGTTCACGATGGCCTTATAAAATGATGCATGTTAGAGTCTATGGTTGTAACCCGTGTAATTATGTACGTAAGAGGCGACAAGTTCTTCGCCTCGATTAGAGATTGCCAAATGCCTAGGAAGGAGGTAGTGTGAGGTGTGTGATTCCTTGTATTAAACCTATTCTATCGAATAGGTTTGGGGAGGGGGTTACGTTGTTATACTTGTCTTTCGTCTTTGAGTCGTTGTAAAGTTTTCTTTTTCTTTTTATTTTTGTTTTGTGTCCCAACCTATTCTTTCGAATAGGTTTGGGGAGGTGTCTTTGACACTTAGTACTGCTGCTTGCCCCTATATAAAAAAAAAAAAAAAAAGAAAAAGAAAAAGAAAAGAAGAAAAAAGAGAAAAAAAACAAAAATAGAGAGAGAAAAGAAAAAAAGAAAGAAAGAAAATAAAGAATAAGACCCAAAAGCAAAAGAAGGGTCGTTGCAATCCAGAAGCAGTCTCGTAGTGTCAAGTGTCATGTAAATATTTTGTCCTTGTTAAGTATCGAGTTGTAAATTCTATCTTTCGTTTCGTGTCGCCTTTGTCCAAGGCCTGTTCTTGACCACCCTCGTCTTGCTATTCAAGAAGTGGTTGAAAGAGGCTCATTCTTGAGAGTTTGGGTAGAATAGGGGAGTGTTATCTTTCTAAGGGAACCCTCCTTCGTTTGATGAGAGCCAGTATTGGTTCGCCCTCTCTTGAGGAAAAGTCTCGCTTGGTGAACAGTTGTAAGCCCTCGGTTTCATAGGCACATGGCAATTGTAGTATGATAACATGCATCATTGTGTCGTCAATGACCAGGTCCAGCTAGAAGATGTTACGAGAGACTCCTTTGCTTAACCAAGTGCACATGAGAATGTGTATATTCGCAATCGAGGCATTCTTCAACCTACTTGCATGTCATGCTCATTTGGTTTTGTTCATACGAATTTGGTAGATTCAATAGATTAGTTCACTTTACTTGGCATGAGACTCCTTTTGTGTTGCATTTAGGATAGTTTGTTGCTTGAGGACAAGCAAAGGTTTGGTTTGGGGAGTTTGATGAACGTATTTTTGACGCGTTCATTTTGTCTTTTTTACCTTCTTTTGCTATCTTCTAGCCTTGTTTTTTGGTTAGTTTTGTAGAATAGTGTCACGTTTTGTGTTTTCTGTATTTTCAGGCACTTAAGTACGAAACGGCGTTTTTGGAGCTAAAAACGAGCCTTTTTGATGGAAAAGATGGCCCCGTTGAAGTTCCTCAATCTCCGTGGCTTGTTCGTGAGTGTTTGAGCATCTATAAGCATGAGAAGGATGAGTCCAAGGCACCCGAGGGCCGTACGAGGGAAAAAAGATTGAGTTTGAAGACAAAAATCTGCCCAGGAGCCAAGCTAAGCGCCTGGAATAGTGAAGCGCTCCGCTTCATTTTCCAGGAGCTTTGGCACAGCAGCCAAGCGAAGCGCTTGGAGGGAAAAAGCGCTTCGCTTGCCAAGCGCTCCGCTTGGACTCTCCAAGCGGTCCGCTTGGCAGCGGTTACATTTTCGGATTTTCCTTCTTAGATCTGATCTTCTGTTACTTTTTGGATACTTTTTGAACACTAGCTTCATTTTGGAGAGCACCTAAGCCCCAAAACTCAGAGAAAACTCAGATACATTGTATTTTTAGATTGGATTAAAGGTTTTGGCATAGGATTGCATCCATTGTTTCATCTACGGAGAGGTTTTCATCAATACCCACCGATCAGTGACAGCTTGGTGGTAACATTGTATCATTATCTCTTGTCTAGTAGTTTGATTTGATGTATTCCATTTACAATTCATATGATTTGATGTCTATGTTGATGAATATGAGTAGCTAAATCCTTTGTGTTGGTGGTAGAATGTAGAATATGCATGCTATGGGTTATGTTTATGCTTACATGAGATTGTGATTCAATCTTGCTGCAAATTCCTTCATATGATTCTTAGTTGCGTATAAAATATATTCGAATTGAGTATAGTGACAAACTCTTGGTCAATGAAAGCTATAGGATTGTATGTTAGAGATTTGCAGCATGCTAGATAAATGGTGTTAGTGACAAGCACCTCTAAAGTATTGATAGTGGTCTTTTATGATGTGTGTCTTGAAAGTTACCTAGACGAGTTGCTTAGCAGACTTGATCGAAGGTTTTACGCACTGAACTTGTGAGCATATTCGTAACCCATGCATGTGTATTTGATTTCTACCACCAACCGTTTTCCAAACTTGATTACAACAATCTGATTTCTCGTTGCTTTGTTCTAAGAAAGCAATTCCACAAACATTTGAACTCGTTGACTGAAATAACTAGCAAAAACCACAAACAAAGCCACGTTAGGTCTCGAGAGAACGACACTCGGGGACAACTTGCCATTGCACTCTAGTTTGTGTAGTGATAAGTGTTCTTTGGCTTTTTAAACAAATTTAATTGGTGAAAAACGACATCATCAACACCCTCAAAAACATGTGCTATACGAAGGTTCTGTTCAACTTGTCTTGCATGTGCGATTTCAAATACACCCTCAGTGGGTTTAATTCCTGCATAAATTGCAAGTTCATCCTCCTCACTAATATCTTCTTCTCCAAACTCCTCAGATAAGCTTTCAGCTCCACTTCAGTCTAGTCTCTCTCTGGCGATGTGACTTGGTGTTAGTCTCTCAGACTGCGCAGATCCTCTGGCGTACTTACGGAAGACCTTTTCTGCCTCTTCAACCGTACATTCTTCCAATCCTCCGCACAACCATCCACTCTAAGCCTAACATCATCACGTAGCCCACCAACAAAAAAATGCCAAATCAACTCCCCATCGTCGAAACGGTGATGGGGGCACTCTCGTTTATACTTTTCAAACCGGTCATAGGTGTCACAAAACCGCTCATCTTCTCCTTGCTTGAAGTATTCAATCCTTCTTCGCAAGGCCATTGTCTCTTGGTAAGGCATAAATCGCGCCAAGAACTCCTCTACTACTTGGTCCCACGTCTTCAGTGATCCTGGCGCTAACCTTGCCATCCAAAGCCTTGGCTCATACCCCAAGATGAAAGAAAATAATTTCCTGCATACTTGGTCCTCTGTAAACCCCTTCGTCGAGATTCGGGCTATTTCCTCCTCATAGGATCGAATAAAAGTCAATGGATTCATCCCTACTCCTTCCTCAAACCTTGGTATGTTCCTTACCACGGAACTTGTCACCTCATACCCAGTTAACTCATCCTCCAGGTATATAGCTGATTCTCTCTTAACCTACGAAAATTGGGGCGTCATGCGAGCCCTCATGGACGTCATACCTGGATATCTGTGACAGGAGTAACTCACAACCAAAAATCAGTCCTGTTAGTTCTGACCAAAATTTGGAATTCAACTTCTAAACTAGAGAACTAAGATCACTTATCCTGGAAATTGAATGCTGAAAATATAAATAAGCTAAAGAGTAAAAATGAGTTATAGTCCCCGAAAACGGCGCCAATTTGATGAACGAGATTGTCAGACTCGAACAATCAAATAAATTTATTTTAACCAAAGGGCAACTCACAAGTACACAAAACATGTAGTGTAGAGGTAAGATGACCTCGAGTGTCGATCTCTAGGGACTTAACTAGCTTAAACTAAATAACTATATATAAATTCAGAAAACAAATTTAACAATGCTTGACTTAACAATATATGATGAGAGCTGGTGATAGTATGCTCATTCTAAGCATCGGTTTCTAATTATGCATGAAAGTGCAACTCATACTGCTTTAAATGTGATTCGAATTAACAAATACCGAAAGACAGATTTGTAGACGTGTATTTTGAAAGCTTCCTATCTATACTAATACTTGGCTAAGGTTGTCAGTCTTACTTCAAGCAGTACTTAATAATTATAATTAATGAATCGATGATCTTGAATTGCCCTAGTGTTTCTAACACTTTCATACGAAGATATTGGCTTAGTCGGATCAAAGAATCGAATTAACATAATTAAACAAGTAAAAGACTCGGAAACTCATCACAGCACAATATGAACACTAGCTACGAATTTACATACTATCACCAACTAGAAACTTAGTTACTCATATCAAAATCTAAATCAACACAAGCAATCGTATATGAAAACATCATTGTACTGAAAGATAGAGTATTGAAAAAGGTGAGATACAAAGTTTCCACCGAGGGTTGTCAATCTCCGGTGAATGGCTAAACTAACAAGTTTCTAGCAAGCTGAGATCAAAATATTTCTGAATCTCTACCTTGGTGCTCCAAATTGCTAAGATAATGTAGTTCTAAAGAGAAAAAATACCCAGAACAAGCTCTAGGGTTTAAGTCTGCAAAATAATGATCTAAGATATGAAAATTCGCAACTTTACAAAATATATATATATATATCTGTTGGACGTTCCCAGGCGGACCGACGGACCGCCTGGCACGGGAGAGAGTTGCCCGTGCCTTTACTTCCTCCGGGTCTTTGATTTTGGCCTTGGGCACGGTTTTGAGCTCCGAAACTTGGTCTTTTGACCTGGAAACATGTCACGATGATGAATGTGTATTTTACACTTTCATTCGAGTCTTTTTCACTTATTTTTGCTATCCACTATGTTAATTTAGCTATATTTTAGTGCATTTTATTAGAATAGTGTCACGTTTCCCTTTAGTCTTTATTTTACAGGTTTTGCTTGAAAAACGAGGTTTTGAGGGCAATTATATTGAAGTAGACAAGGAATTGGTGTTCCAGAAGCCTAATTGGAGTATCTGAAAGATTCCGAATAGGATTTGAAGTCTAGGGGTCGAATCTGGAGGCTAGAAGGCCACTAGAAGTCAGAAACCGAGTCCGAAAAGGGGAAGAAATACAACAACGCGTCGAAAACGCGTTTGAGGCCGAAAAAACCTCCCGGGCGAATCGCCCGGGACGTGGGGCGAATCGCCCCACACCAGGCGAATCGCCCGGTGTATGGGGCCCTTCGCCCCACACAATTCGTAGCCTATATATAGTTGCTCAGTTTTTCTCCGTTTTTCATACTTTTCCAGACCTTTTCTCTCACCTTTCTCTGTAGTTTTAGGTAGGAATTCCCCAGAGCCTGTTCTGGGGGTTTATAGCTTAGGAGATACTTTTTCTTAGAAGTTTGGAGCTTGTAAGATCGCGATTCTTCGGAGATTGACAACCTTCGGTAACATTGTATCTTACAGTTTTTCTACCTATTTTTATTTATCTTTCAACATGTTTTCTTCTATGATTTCTGTTGATTGCATGACAACTATGAGTAGCTAAACTTCTCGTTGGTGATAGTATGTGAATTCTTGGCGAAGGGTTAATAATTATGCTAATGGCTATATCGCGCATTATACTCTGAGTTATTGCTTTATTTCTTTGATCTATCTAAATCTCTATCTTCGTATTGTTGATTAATTACTGAGGGTTGCGGATGAGTTGCGGATGAAGGTTTTTGCTATGGGGCTTGGCAACAGAGCCAAGTCATGGTTGAGTTCTCTACCAGCAGGCTCGCTGGACACTTGGGAGAAGGTTTTTTCAACTTTCATGGAAAAATACTTCCCCCACACCTTGACTACCGCGCTAAAGGCGCAAATCACTGGATTCAAACAGGACTATGATGAGACCATCTACACCGCGTTTGAGAGGTTCCAAGACCTCACGAACAAGTGCCCTCACCATGGTTTTGAGCTTTCTGACCTAGTCCAACACTTCTACAATGGACTAACCTTCAAGAACCAACAAGTGGTGGATTTCCAATGCCGAGGCAATATTTGGGAGGAAACCGCATAAGCCGTCTGGGCAGTTTTCGAAAGGCTTGCTAAGGGTTCGCAGTTCAAGGACCCAAGAGCAATGGTTAGGAGACGTGTACCTGAAGCTCCACCGACTCAAGAAGCCCCTATGTATAGGGGGAATGGAGATCAATTCGAGTGCTTTACCAACGAATTGAAACAAGTCCTCAAGAGCGCCACTGGAACAACTGTTTCGAACGAAGTTTGTCGAATATTCAAGAACTATGGGCTTGGGGCTCATATGTGTAGATCGGAGCTTGCATATGATGATGGCAACTGGGCTCAAGGAGGCGAAGAGGAAGCCTTTTCTACGGAGTTTGGTACTCAAGAGGCTAGCTACGGACAAGATGGTAGGAATCCTCGAGGTGGATTTTGGAGAAGAGGGTTCCGAAACAATCAAGTATATGCACCGGCTAGCCAAACTTATGGCCCTAACCAAGACCGTAGTAGGCTTAACTATGGTAATGATCACTGCGAAAACCCCGCTCCAAAAGAGCAACCGAAGGCGAAGTCGGCTCAACTGATGGAGAACTTGCAAAAGATGGTTGATCACACCCAAAGTTTTTCTCAAAAGTTATGAAGGAGATTCTGAGAAGACTAGGGCAAGGCTTGATAGGTTGGAAGAGAGCACTAGGCTTGCCCAAAAAAAGATGCAAGAGTTGATCGACCGAGGAGCAAGTAGGGAACAAGGCAAGCTGTCGAGCAACACTGAGAAGTCGATGTCCATTACCTTAGCGGGTGATCTACCTGTTGAAATCACCATCAAGAGGGTTGCTAAGTGCGAGTGTTGCAAGAAGGAAGAACCTCCACAGGCTAAGGAAGAAGAGAAGGACCTTAGTTCTGGCGAGAGTGAAGAGGAGCAAGAGGATCCCGAGCCACTCCCTCAAAGTTTTGATGTTAAGGTCGGGATTGGTGAGCTTGAAGATGTCCGTGCCACACTAGACACGGGATCCTACTCTAATGTGCTCCCTATGAATGTGTTCGAGAAGAGTAGCCTTGGAAAACTATCTGAGCATAAGGCTATTGTGCAACTGGCGGATGGATCCTTTGTGAGACCCGAAGGCTTTGTGAAGAATGTATTGGTCAAGATTGGTGAAGCTTCTGTATACACCAATTTTGTAGTTATGCGGCGTCTACACCTGGGACTGGGGATGTCGTTCTCTTGGGGCGAACGTTCTTGACTAAGCTACGCACCGTGATGGACATCTACCGAAGGACTTGCACTATTGAGGTGGATGCCAAGCGACATGTGTTGCGAGCCATATCTGATCCACCTGATACTTCTCACACTATTAACTACTGTGGTCTTGCTGCCTATGTTCATTCTTATTCACAGGTTCGTGGCATGAGGAGAAGATCCATGAAGGGGAAGTCTACTACCCTCAAGAAGAAGAGCTAGGCGCAGACAGGAGTCGAGTCAAAGACTTTAAACAATGGCGCTGTCCGGGAGGCAACCCGGAGTTTTTATCGCGTTTTTACCGCTTTATTGCATGCATTAATTCTTGAACAATTTGCTTTTCATATGTGAATTTGTTCGTCTCTGTGTCGTATGTGCTTATGTTTTGTTTGAGTGAGATTTTTCGAGTGGTTTTATGAGAAAAATGGTTTCGGGGACTTAAAAACCGCATTTTTTCAAAAAGTTCGTCTCCCCACCTCAGGAGGTGGGGGGCGAATCGCCCCACAAGTCCAGAGAGCGCCGCGCTCTCTGGACGCGCAGGGCGATTCGCCCCACATACAGCGCGATTCGCCCCAGGCGTGGGGCGATTCGCCCCACGACCCTGCAGAAAATAAAAACGGGGGTTGCCCCCCATTTCTCCCATTTTTCTCCATCTTCTTCATCTTACTCCAAAAAATTCCCCAATTTTCAAAATATCTTCAATCCTTCATAACTTCTTCATTATTCCATCAAATTGTGTGTTCTTTAGCTTCAATCGAAGCCCGTTACGTGCTCTTTCTTTTCATCCGAACAAATTTCTTCCTAGTTCATTCAATCTTCAGATTTGAGGTAATCTCACATGAACCCTAATTTTTCAAATTTTGGGATTTTTTTATTTATGCTTCAATTAAGCTTGTATGATGTATGGGTTGATGATTTGTGTGATTAGAAACGTTATTCATTATCAATTGCATGTTCAATTAGACTTGGTTTGTTGGTTTGAGATTTTTTACTTTCATTCCATGTTTAAACATGTGTTTGTTGATATGATAATGATGGATGTAATGGTAGAATGCATGATTGATGAAGTTGAGGATTTATGTTGTTAGATTTTTGTTACTATGGTATGAATTGAGCCTTGTGATTCAAGGCATTTGTTGTCTAGCAAGAGCATAATGTGATATGTGATTGTAGTAGTTACATTGATATGTTGCATGATGAAGTAGCTAGACTAGACATTTGGTTTTTGAGGAGTTCGATTTTCGTAGATATTGCTCGTTTGTTCGCTCGCATATGCATAAGTCTGTTTTGTGTCATACAAGATACTAATTGCTGTTTGTAGGAATCATGGCTCCAAGAGGATCAAGGAGAGCTGGCTCGAGCAAGAAGGGAAAGGGAGTAGCATCAAGCTCCCAACCTTCTCACGATATGTATGAGTTGTCTCTAGCTGCGATAGATGTCCGACAAAGGCTCGAAGCGGAGCTAGCCGAAGGTGGGAGATCGATCATACCAAACAGGCGGATTGATATTCCGGATGAGGTAGCTCACACGGCAGGGTACAGGACGCTCTCCCGATTGGCATCAAAAAGGAATTGGGTTTGGTATAGTTCCAACAGGTTCAAGGGGTACGACGTGAGCCTCCTCCAAGAGTTCTACACTGGATTCTCTAATCTCGAGGAGAAGAATGGGGTGCTAGTTCGAGGCCTAATTATACCATGGACACCAGAATCAATTTCTTCATTCATCCATTTTGGGCAGCGGGAATTCACAGGGAGCAACCATGCCTACCAATATTCGAGGGCTTCTAGGGGGATAGGAAGATACATTACGGATGTGATCTGCAACAGGGAATACATGTATCCATAAATCGGAGCAGAACCTGCACGGATCCATCAGAGCGACCTTAGTATTGAGGCTAAGGTGATGATGAAATTCTGCATCTTCAACTTGATCCCGAGAAAGAATGACACTTGGATACAGCCAAATTACGCCGAGCTCCTCTACTGCTTGATAGACAAACATCGGATCGACATCGGGCACATCATGTATGAAGAGTATGAGTGCCATTGGGAAAAGAAGAAGAAGCCCTTCATCTTTCCGAGCTTCATCACTGCCTACTGCAAATATCATGGGGTCGAAGACATTGACGAGGGGGATTGCGAGGTCGCTGCCCTTTCACCCTCGACTATTGATGTACAACTTGCTAGGTATCAAATGAAGAACCCCACGGCTGCCGCTGCTGATGTGGAAGCACCCTTCCAACCGAGCGATCCAGATCATGAGAATGATTATGAGGATTGTATGGAGGCTGATGATGGCCAAGCCCCTATCCTGGATATCCCTTTTGTCCATAGAGCACCACATGCACCGCCTCGAGCACCACAGGGGTCTAGAGGTATTGACTTCTCTGAATTCCGGGCCTACCTCGACGATCGTTTCGATAGAGTTGATGCCAGTGCCGCAGCCTTGACCACTTCTGTCCAAGGACTGCGACAGGACCTCGACGGGCACATTGCCCAGCGCAACCGCGACTGGGAGATATTTGAGGAGCATCGCCGTGAGGATAGGCAAGAAAGGTGGGAGCAACAACAGCTCATTCAGCAGCAGCAGGAGGCTCTACAGCGGCCCAATGATCTCCTGTCTGACATATGGAGGGACTATTATGGGGATTACAATCCCGATGACTAGTCCTTTCACATGTCCACTCTCAGCCAACCGAGGCCAAACCGTTCGGTAACATCTAGTATCACTTCTTATTACTCATTCTCTTTTGCTAGGGACTAGCTAAAGAATCATAAGGGGGATGGGATGTGAACCGCGATGTTAAGTATTGTTTGGCTTTGTGTTGATTAGTATCTTGTTCTTTGTTTGCATTTGCATTTGCATGTTTGCTGCTTTCTTAGTTTTTTAGGTTGCATACACTACATTCATCCTAGGATAGTCTTGCATGTTTTATATGGAGTTTATTGCCAAATTTTTTTAACTTTTTGGGTAGATTAACTAACTATGCCATTAATCATATGCTTCATCTCTATGAATTTGTTTGAGGTTTTTCTCGCTTGGCTTGTCACATTTATGTATTGCACTTAGTTAAGCTTGGTAGTCTCGACATCACTTAGTGGTGTTTTCTCTATTACGGTTCACGAAGGCCTTTATAATAGGATGATGCATGTTAGGGTCTTATAGTTGTTTTCCCGAGTAATTATGTACCTAAGAGGCAACGAGTCTTCACCATGCTTTGAGATTGCTAAATGCCTCGGAAGGAGGTAGTGTGAGGTTGTGTGATCCTTTGTTTGCAACCTATTCTTTCGAATAGGTTTGGGGAGGGGGTTACACTATCATTAGACTTGTTTTTCGTTTTCCATTTCTGTGTTGTGAGTTTATTTTTCCTTTTTCGTAAATTTTGTACTCCAACCTATTCTTTCGAATAGGTTTGGGGAAGTCGTTTGTCATTTTTGTTTCTCTTTTCATTGTGCTACTGCTGGCTAAATAAAATCGAAAAAAAAGAAAAGAAAAATTCCAGAAAAAAGAAAAAAAAAAAAGGAAACTGGAAAAGAAAAAAAAAGAAAAAAAAGAAAAAGACCCCAAAAAAGCAAAGAAGGGTCCAAAAAAGAAAAGCCAAAAAACAGTTTAGCAAAGTATTGTGTCTCATTTTCCAATTCTTGTAATGTTCGTAATCGTGTTGTAATTTTCTATCTTTTCTTTTCTTTTTGAGTGTCATCTGTTCTAGACCACCCTCGTCCTGCCATTTAGGAAGTGGTGAAAGGTTTAAGGCTTTGCTTGAGAGATGGATAAAATAGGGAAGTGTTATCTTTTATAGGGAACCCTCCTTCGTTTGATGAGAGCCAGTATTGGTTCGACCTCTTTTGAGGAAAATTCTTAACTTGGTGAACAGAAGTAAGTCCTCAGTTTCATAGGCACGGGACAACCATTCGTATCTTAACATGTATCATTACGTCGTCACTGACTAGGTCCAGGTAGAGAATGTTACGAGAGACTATCTTATCTTGACATAAGTGCTTATGTGGATGTGTATGAGTCAATCGAGGCATTCTTCAACCTATATTCATGTTTTGATTTATATGGTTCTTGTTCATATGTTTTTTGATAGATTCAGTAGACTAGTTCATTTCATTTGGCATGAGACTCCATTTTGTGTGTTGCATTGTTTTTTGCATTAGAGTCTAGCTTAGTTGCTTGAGGACAAGCAAAGGTTCGGTTTGGGGAGTTTGATGAATGTGTATTTTACACTTTCATTCGAGTCTTTTTCACCTATTTTAGCTATCCTCAATGTTAATTTAGCTATATTTTAGTGCATTTTATTAGAATAGTGTCACGTTTCCCTTTAGTCTTTATTTTACAGGTTTTAGTTGAAAAACGAGGTTTTGAGGGCAATTATATTGAAGTAGACAAGGAATTGGTGTTCCAGAAGCCTAATTGGAGTATCTGAAAGATTCCGGATAGGATTTGAAGTCTAGGGGTCGAATCTGGAGGCTAGAAGGCCACTAGAAGTCAGAAACCGAGTCCGAAAAGGGGAAGAAATCAAAAAACGCATCGAAAACGAGTTTTAGGCCAAAAAAACCTCCCGGGCCAATCGCCCGGGACGTGGGGCGAATCGCCCCACACCAGGCGAATCGCCCGATGTGTGGGGCCCTTCGCCCCACACAATTCGTAGCCTATATAGTTGCTCAGTTTTTCTCCGTTTTTCATACTTTTCCAGACCTTTTCTCTCACCTTTCTCTGTAGTTTTAGGTAGGAATTCCCTAGAGCCTGTTCTGGGGGTTCATAGCTTAGGAGATACTTTTTCTTAGCAGTTTGGAGCTTGTAAAATCGCGATTTTTCGGAGATTGACAACCTTCGGTAACATTGTATCTTACAGTTTTTCTACTTATTTTTATATATCTTTCAACATGTTTTCTTCTATGATTTTTGTTGATTGCATGACAACTATGAGTAGCTAAACTTCTCGTTGGTGATAGTATGTGAATTCTTGGCGAAGGGTTAATAATTATGATAATGGCTATATCGCGCATTATACTCTGAGTTATTGTTTTATTTCTTTGATCTATCTAAATCTCTATCTTCGTATTGTTGATGAATGTGTATTTTACACTTTCATTCGAGTCTTTTTAATCTATTTTAGCTATCCTCTATGTTAATTTAGTTATATTTTAGTGCATTTTATTAGAATAGTGTCACGTTTCCCTTTAGTCTTTATTTTACAGGTTTTGATTGAAAAACGAGGATTTCCGGGCAAATATATTGAAGTAGACAAGGAATTGGTGTTTCAGAAGCCTAATTGGAGTATCTGAATGTTTCCGGATAGGATTTGAAGTCTAGGGGTCGAATCTGGAGGTTAGAAGGCCACAAGAAGTAAGAAATCGAGTCTGAAAAGGGGAAGAAATCCAAAAACGCGTCGAAAACACGTACCTGGCCGAGTTTTACTCCCGGGCGAATCGCCCGGGATGTGGGGCGAATCGCCGGTGTGTGGGGCCCTTCGCCCCACACAATTCGTAGCCTATATATAGTTGCTCAGTTTTTCTCCGTTTTTCATACTTTTCCAGACCTTTTCTCTCACCTTTCTCTGTAGTTTTAGGTAGGAATTTCCCAGATGCTGTTCTGGGGGTTCTTAGCTTAGGAGATACTTTTTCTTAGCAGTTTGGAGCTTGTAAGATCGCGATGCTTCGGAGATTGACAACCTTCGGTAACATTGTATCTTACAGTTTTTCTTCTTATTTTTATATATCTTTCAACATGTTTTCTTCTATGATTTCTGTTGATTGCATGACAACTATGAGTAGCTAAACTTCTCGTTGGTGATAGTATGTGAATTCTTAGCGAAGGGTTAATAATTATGCTAATGGCTATATCGCGCATTATACTCTGAGTTATTGCGTTATTTCTTTGATCTATCTAAATCTCTATCTTCGTATTGTTGATTAATTATTGCACACAACTGGACAATTCATTGGTCTTTGACCTATCTAAATCTATATCTTCGTAGTGTTTGATAATTACAATTGGACAATTCATTGATCAAAGATCTCCATGCAAAACCGAGGAATTTATGCATGATTATCAACCCGTTATGCTTTGAAGGACCATACTATAACCAATCTCCATTATCTGTTAAGAAAAACCTTTGCTAAATCGTCTGCTGTTTTATATTCTAAATAAGATTAGATAAAGCTAGTTATAGTCCTTAGAGATCGACACTCGAGGTTATTCTACTGCTACACTACGGTTTTCGTTGTAGTTGTGAATTGCCTTTGGCTAAATACAAATTTATTTGATTTTCGTTGGAACACGACACCAACGTGTTCATCAAATTGGCGCCGTTGCCGGGGACTATACTCCTTTTTTCTGTTTAGCTTATTTATATTTTCAGCATTCAATTCCTAGTTTTAGTTGTTTTTATTTTTTCTCTCTGATACTCCTTTACTAGCTTGTCACATATATTCAGGTCTTCTGATGGCTCGCCCACTTTTGAAATCATGGGTTGAACCCAACAAAGCACTGATGAGAGGTCCGGCTATTGTTCTTTCTGCTCCAACTCGAGATTTGGAAATCAAAAGTTGCATGTTCGAGCAACTCCCGAGGTTCTATGGGTTGGCTAGGGAAGATGTTATGGGATACCTGAATGATATTGACGATTTTATCAGCAATCTTCCAAGGCCCGGAGCAGGGATAACGGACGATGAGCTGAGGATGAAGGTTTTTGCTATGGGACTTGGTGATAAAGCCAAGGCAAGGTTAGGCTCTCTGGAAGCCGGATCACTAGACACCTGGGACAAGGTGTATTCTGCTTTTATGGAGAAATACTTTCCTCACACATTGACTACCGCGCTTAAGGCGCAAATCACTGGATTCAAACAAGACTATGATGAGACCATCTACACCGCTTTCGAGAGGTTCAAGGACCTCATGCACAAGTGTCCACACCATGGTTTTAAGCTTCCTGATCTTGTCCAGCACTTCTACAACGGACTCACATATGAGAGTCAACAGGTGGTGGATTTCCAATGCCGTTGTACTATCTGGGAAGAGACCGCCGAGGATGTGTGGGCGTGTTTTGAAAGGCTTGCTAAAGGATCTCATTCCAAGGATCCAAGAGCAATGGTTAGGAGACGTGGACCTGAGGCTCCACCAAACCAGGAGATCCCAATGCATGAAGTGAATGGTGTGAGTGGCGATAGGTTCGAAGGTTTCGCCAATCAGATGAGGCAAGCTCTAAGTGGCCTAATCGGAACATCTCTCTCCAACGAGGTATGTAGGGTGTGCATGAATTATGGGCATGGGGCTCATATGTGTATCAGATATAGCACGAGAAGATGTTCACTGGGGAAACCGTAGTAATCCTACTCCTAAGGTCGAAGCATCTACATCCAAGTCAGCAACACTCTTGGATAATTTATAGAAATTGGTGGATTTCACCCAAGTGTTTTTGAAGAGATACGAGGAGGATTCGGAAAAGATCAATGCTCGTCTGGATCAATTGGAAGCTAGAGCTAGTAGAGAGCAGGGGAAATTACATAGCAGCACTGAGAGGTCCATGTCGATCAACTTGGTGGGAGATCTTCCAGTGGGAATCACCATTAAGCAAGTTGCTGCGTGCGAGTGTGGTGCAAAAGACGAACCTCCATTGGCCAAGGAGGAAGATAAAGATCTTGGACTCAACGTGAGTAATGAAGAACCTAAGGATCCTGAACCAATTCCTGATAGCTTTGATGTTAAGGTTGGGATTGGTAGTCTCGATGACGTCCGCGCTACACTAGATACATGATCTTACTCGAATGTGTTACCCATGAATGTGTTTGAGAAGAGTGGCCTTGGAGAACTTTCGAAGCATAAGGCCATTGTGCAACTAGCGGATGGATCCTTTGTGAGACCCGAAGGCATTGTGAAGAACGTATTGGTTAAGATTTGTGAAGCATCTGTGTACATCAATTTTGTAGTTATGCCGGCGTCTACACCTGGGATGGGGGATGTTGTTCTCTTGGGGCGAACGTTCTTGACTAAACTACGCTCCATGATAGACATCTACCGAAGGACTTGCACCATTGAGGTGGATGGCAAGCGACATGTGTTGCGAGCCATATCTGATCCAGCTTATCACTTCAATGCTTCTCACACTGTTAACTACTGTGGTCTTGCTGTCTATGTTCATTCTTATTCACAGGTTCGTGGCATGAGGAGAAGATCCATGAAGGGGAAGTCTAGTACCCTCAAGAAGAAGAGCGAGGCGCAAGAAGGAGTCGAATCAAAGACTATAAACAATGGCGCTATCCGGGAGGCAACCCGGAGTTTTTATCGCTTTTTTACCGCTTTATTGCATGCATATCATTGTGTTTTATTTTATATTTTCGTATGTTTTTGGTTTCTCACAAGTTTCTTTGAGTACTATAGGTTACAGGTACAAGTTTAGCTCTCACCTTAAATCCACTTTCGACGTTCGGGACGAGCGACGACGTTCAGGTTTGGGGGGGGGGGAATTATCGTTGGGTATTCGTATACTTGTTTTGCTTATGATTACTCGTGAAACCTTTTGTTTGCATTTGCATTTGCACGTTTACCGATTTCTTAGTATTTAGTTGCATGCACTACATTCATCCTAGGATAGTCTTGCATGTTTTATATGGAGTTTATTGCCGAATTTTTTGAACTTTTTTATTGGGTAGATTAACTAACTATGCTATTAATCATCTGCTTCATCTCTATGAATTTGTTTGAGGTTTTTCTCGCTTGGCTTGTCACATTCATGTACTGCACTTAGTTAAGCTTGGTAGTCTCGACATCACTTAGTGGTGTTTTCTCTATTGCGGTTCACGAAGGCCTTTATAATAGGATGATGCATGTTAGGGTCTTATGGTTGTTTTCCCGAGTAATTATGTACCTAAGAGGCAACAAGTCTTCACCATGCTTTGAGATTGCTAAATGCCTAGGAAGGAGGTAGTGTGAGGTTGTGTGATTCTTTGTTTGTAACCTATTCTTCCGAATAGGTTTGGGGAGGGGGTTACGCTATCATTAGACTTGTTTTTCGTTTTTCCATTTCTGTGTTGTGAGTTTATTTTTCCTTTCTCGTAAATTTTGTACTCCAACCTATTCTTTCGAATAGGTTTGGGGAAGTCGTTTGTGAGTCATTTTATTTCTTTTTTGTTGTGCTACTACTGGCTAAAAAAAATCGAAAAAAAAAAGAAAAAGAAAAATCCCAGGAAAAAAGAAAAAAAGAAAAAAAGAAACTGGAAAGAAAATAAGAAAAAAAAGAAAAAGACCCAAAAAAAGCAAAGAAGGGTCCAAAAAAAGAAAGCCAAATAACAGTTTAGCAAAGTGTTGTGTCTCATTTTCCAATTCTTGTAATGTTCGTAATCGTGTTGTAATTTTCTATTTTTTTTTTGTCTTTTGTTTTTGAGTGTCATCTGTTCTAGACCACCCTCGTCCTGCCATTCAGGAAGTGGTGAAAATCTTAAGGCTTTGCTTGAGAGATGGGTAGAGTAGGGGAGTGTTATCTTTTATAGGGAACCCTCCTTCGTTTGATGAGAGCCAGTACTGGTTCGACCTCTTTGAGGAAAAGTCTTAACTTGGTGAACAACAGTAAGTCCTCAGTTTCATAAGCACGAGACAACCATTCGTATCTTAACATGTTTCATTACGTCGTCACTGACTAGGTCCAGGTAGAGAATGTTAGGAGAGGCTATCTTGTCTTAACATAAGTGCTTATGTGGATGTGTATGAGTCAATCGAGGCATTCTTCAACCTATATTCATGTTTTGATTTATATGGTTCTTGTTCATATGTTTTTTGATAGATTCGGTAAATTAGTTCATTTTATTTGGCATGAGACTCCATTTTGTGTGTTGCATTGTTTTTTGCATTAGAGTCTAGCTTAGTTGCTTGAGGACAAGCAAAGGTTCGGTTTGGGGAGTTTGATGAATGTGTATTTTACACTTTCATTCGAGTCTTTTTCACCTATTTTAGCTATCCTCTATGTTAATTTAGCTATATTTTAGTGTATTTCATTAGAATAGTGTCACGTTTCCCTTTAGTCTTTATTTTACAGGTTTTGTTTGAAAAACGAGGATTTCCGGGCAAATATATTGAAGTAGACAAGGAATTGGTGTTCCAGAAGCCTAATTGGAGTATCTGAAGGTTTCCGGATAGGATTTTAAGTCTAGGGGTCGAATCTGGAGGTTAGAAGGCCACTAGAAGTCAGAAATCGAGTCCGAAAAGGGGAAGAAATCCAAAAACGCGTCGAAAACGCGTATCTGGCCGAGTTTTACTCCCGGGCGAATCGCCCGGGATGTGGGGCGAATCGCCCCACACCAGGCGAATCGCCCGGTGTGTGGGGCCCTTCGCCCCACACAATTCGTAGCCTATATATAGTTGCTCAGTTTTTCTCCGTTTTTCATACTTTTCCAGACCTTTTCTCTCACCTTTCTCTGTAGTTTTAGGTGGAATTCCCCAGAGCCTGTTCTGGGGGTTCTTAGCTTAGGAGATACTTTTTCTTAGCAGTTTGGAGCTTGTAAGATCGCGATTCTTCGGAGATTGACAACCTTCGGTAACATTGTATCTTACTGTTTTTCTACTTATTTTTATATATCTTTCAACATGTTTTCTTCTATGATTTCTGTTGATTGCATGACAACTATGAGTAGCTAAACTTCTCGTTGGTGATAGTATGTGAATTCTTAGCGAAGGGTTAATACTTATGCTAATGGCTATATCGCGCATTATACTCTTGAGTTATTGCTTTATTTCTTTGATCTATCTAAATCTCTATCTTCGTATTGTTGATTAATTATTGCACACAACTGGACAATTCATTGGTCTTTGACCTATCTAAATCTATATCTTCGTAGTGTTTGATAATTACAACTGGACAATTCATTGATCAAAGATCTCCATGCAAACCGAGGAATTTATGCATAATTATTAACCCGTTGTGCTTTGAAGGACCATACTATCACCAATCTCCATTATCTGTTAAGAAAAACCTTTGCTAAATCGTCTGCTGTTTTATATTCTAAATAAGATTAGATAAAGCTAGTTATAGTCCTTAGAGATCGACACTCGAGGTTATTCTACTGCTACACTACGGTTTTCGTTGTAGTTGTGAATTGCCTTTGGCTAAATACAAATTTATTTGATTTTCGTTGGAACACGACACCATCGCGTTCATCAATTGTTGATTAATTACTGAACACAATTGGACAATTCATTGGTCTTTGACCTATCTAATCTATATCTTCGTAGTGTTTAGTAATTACAACTGGACAATTCATTGATCAAGGATCTCTATGCAAAACCGAGGAATTTATGCATGATTATTAACCCGTTATGCTTTGTAGGACCATACTATCACCAATCTCCCTTATCTGTTAAGAAAAACCTTTGCTAAATCGTCTGCTATTTTATATTCTAAATTAGATTAGATAAAGCTAGTTATAGTCCTTAGAGATCGACACTCGAGGTTATTCTACTGCTACACTACAGTTTTCGTCGTAGTTGTGAATTACCTTTGGCTAAATACAAATTTATTTGATTGCTTGGAACTCGACAATCCAACGCATCATCACCCGGTACTCCTTGACGCACCACGGGTGATCTCGTTGCACCAAAACTTCACTGTTTCGCCATGAAACATACCCAAAAGTGCGATTTTCACCTAAATCCTGAAAATATCAAAGAAAATGGAAACGTGACACTATTCTAACAAAATGCACTAAAATGCATGCAAGAGGATAGCTAAATTGGTGAAAAAGACCCGAATGATAGATGGCTCACTATCTCCCATTGTATTTCTCCGGAATGGATGGCGAAAACTATAGGAGGCTGTATTTGCGAGATCCAACGGTGAACAGCTGTCCCAAATGAAAACCGTCATGCCTCCGTTAGTGAAGAATTCAGGTAGAGGGATTGACATTTCGGCAGCGCACAGGGCTGGGCTATGGGCTCGACATGTTTCGGAAAAATAAAGGAAAAGGACATGCAGTTCTAATTCGTAAGGAGAGAAGTTCCAATATCATTGATCGATTTGGATTTGTATGAAGTGCAATAGTTTGTTATAAGATGTGGGAAACCGTGGTTGGGTGGGAACTTCTAATGACGATGCATTTCCTTGACCACGATGTCTCCATAATTAATAACATGACCCATCAGTAGAGCGTAAACCAAGTTTCCAATCCATGGCTCAACCAATTCCACGTAAACCAAGTCATACACAACATAAGTATCAAAGTTCAAGAATGATGTAAAAACTTGAGGATCACAATCCGATATCTGCGCAACACAGAAAAACACACCAACTGTTGAGCTCAATGTTGAGATCAATGTTGTCACAGCAATGCAGACAACACTGACTCAAGAACTCTGTAAATCATAAACTAATGCACAACGGAAAAGTAAAGAACACAACAGGTTTTTCTTCTCGTGGGTAATTATAAATAATTCCCCACGGTGCCTCAAGGCTAAAATCTTTTATTTCTAAAAGACGAAAAATCTACGTTTGATCTTTCTTTCGAAATCTCAAACTACAAAGTATCAAGACTCTATTACAAAAATCCCTTTGTAACCTATTCTAGCAGAAAGCAACTTGAATAAAAGCTAGAGTAAAACTTGATACAACTTCGAAACCTAACAGCTAATAAAACCTGAAACTCTAAGGCTCTAAAGCTCTGTCGATTTCTTCAAGGCTTCATCCCTTTATATAGTAGTTGTGAACGTCCGGGTTCAGCTGTATGGAATGAATCCTAAAGCCTCCATGACTGTCTTGTTTGAGTTCAAACAACTTGAGATCTATCAAGTAAATCCGGTTTCTTCACAGTTCAACTAGTGTTAGGACTTCTGAGACCAAGTAACTAGGTTACACGCCCTCATCAGTTCAAACCTAGTTAATCTCTTCAACCTTCAGTAGCATAGCCGTTCCTTATCATATCAGGTGTTCACATCTTTCCTATCTCGACTAGGAAAATCTCTTTCTTGACTTCTCTTGTCCTTATCCATATATCCTGATCTTTTAATAGCATGCACACATTAAATAATCACAGCTATGGAACAAATTAAATTAGTGAATAAAGACAAAACCGAAATATAAAATATATAACAATATCCAAGTGCAGTCTTCCATTGTTGCGCTGAATGTCAAGCTCAATGTTGTCCTAACATTAGACCTGACATTGCTGACAACAGCTGCACTTACATTCTCCCCCTTTTTGTCTTTCTTCACAAAACCTGTGCTGGAAATTTAATTAGTTAAAAAGATATATAAACTCCCCCTAAATCCAATCAGGGAGCTAAGAACAATAAATTTCAAGTAAAAACAAATATCCAAATGTCAAATATTAAGATACATACCATAATAAGAAATTGTTTGAAAAATTTAAATTTTTAGCTTATCTCCTCGTATTTGTGAGAGAAAGGAGAAGTCTTCTTCCTTCTACACTCAGGTGCTCAGTCAACCTGTTCTTCTTATCAATTTTAGCTTCAATCTCCTGCTGAATCATGCAAACAGACAAAACCAGCCTGGGTTCCAATTCTGAAAGCTCAGAAGGCTGGCAACCTCTGTATCAAGAGACACTGATTCTTGTGTGCAGGCATTGTTGCTTCAACATCAGTGGGAACATTGACCTCAACATTCTCCAATTCTGCATCTTTTCCACTTCTTGAGCTGCTACCCCTCAACCTTTTCGTTGTGCCCATACCACTTCCAATTCTTCTCTGCAGGGTGTCTTTCCAAGGCAAGTCGTTATATTTGAACCCACCCAACAGTTGTTGAGTAATTGCAAGCTTGCCATGTTCCATCACTACTCCTTCTTTCTTCTTCATCTTAAGTCCTTGCAACTTAAGTACTTTGGTTATCAACTAAGGATAGATCAGGCAGCCAACATTCCCTTTCTCAAGAAATTTAGCAAAGTAAGCACACATCCTCTGTAACGCCATGGATTTTTTTAATTATTTTTTTTATTATTTAATTATCTGAATAATTTATTTTATTTGGTAATTATTTGATTTCTTTCCCGTGCAATCAATTTCGATTTTAGAAAGTTCGTGTGGGTTTAAATCGTCTCGTTCCGATTTGGATCAGCTAACGACCTGAGTTGAGAGGACCAATTCAAATTTAGTCTTCTGGCCCATTGTGTGGCCCAATCTTCAGCTGCCCATTTGTTCAAACCCTAAACTTACCCTAATGGAACCAACTTCCCACCAGTCCTCTCTTACCTCCTCCAACGCCACTACTATGAGAAAAGAAGAAAAGAAATCAACTCCTCTCTGCCTCTCACCCGCCACCTTCTCATCTCATCAACCACCTCACCATGTTAATCATCATCACCGTTTGACATCGTTATCATCTCGTCTCCTTTAGGATAAACTCTAGTTAACCAATTTATGCCGTCAAAGTGTCTCCTTCCCTTATCAGCAATTACATGATACTTACTTCATATGCAACTAGTGCTAATTATATAATTAGCAACTCAATGACTCTCAGAGGCTAGCTTTTATCTTTGTAATTTATCAAATCTTAGCCTATATGTAGCGTTTAGTTTTATCACAGAGACCCTTGTGCTTCAATTAGTCGTCCAACCCTATCACTAAAATCTCTCATCTTGTTGCCAAAACAAATTAGCGGTTTAGTAGGAATTTAGTTCAGTACTTTTAGGCCACTTCTCACGTCTAACCAACATATATGCTGCGTACGACTCCTTCTGGTCACATTATGCAAAATAGAAACTCAAAACAGATGACTCCGTACCATCCAAACCCTAGCGGACAAAAGAGACTTTCAAGTCTCCATTCATCAAGCTTCCAAGTTCCAATTCATCCATCGCTAAACAGGATTCTGTCTGTTGCTTAATTCATTCGGTAAGTCCCGTGATCCAATTTGATATGTTCGTCCTAACTTCCCTTCGTTCTCTGACCCGAGAATGATTTTCGCAATTCCTTTCTCTGCGTAGAATCATTGAGGCTTAGTACTTTCGGTTCAGTTTGTTGCTTGGTTGCTCGGTTCGTTGTATCTTCGTTTAGCTAGCCATCTGCTGGTCTATCGTTCGGTAAGTTTATAATCCTTCCTCCGGTCATGTTAAGGGGTTGGGGAGAGGCGAGAAGAGTTAAAGTTGTCTATGTGATATCTGTTTATTATTAGTTTCTGCTACAATATTATTTAATTACTCTGTTTTATCTCTGTTTGTGATCTATGAATCGATGCATGATCATATGTTAAATGCTTCTTGCAGTATGCAAGTATTAGCCTTTCTGGTCTGTTCTAGACTTGAGCAGATTGTTAACTGCTTACATTAGTGGCCTGGTTTTATAATCTCCGTGAGCTCTAGTTCTGTAGCATGCTGTTTGTAGGTCTATTCTTATATTTTGGCCAGCTTTGTCTAAATCAGTTTTTGTTTTAAAATCAGTAACTAAATTAGATTTGCAGCATTTGTACTCTTGGTTATTGATAATTAGATGTTAAAGTTTTAAATCATGTTGTAGTATTACTTTTCCAAAGATGAGAGTATGTTTTCTGTTTCTTGTTTTCTGCCGTGAGCAATAGACTTGGCTCATTTAAGTTAGGTTCATTAGCACTAGTTAAGTATCTTTAAGGTTCCAAATTAGTGTGTATTCTTGTGTAAACTCATGTTATTAGTTTGGTTCCAAGACCACCTATTTTCTGTTTGAATTCTGCCTTGTAACTTAATTAATTAGCACCTATATACCTTACTAGTTATTACTGTTGCAAGTAATTATGCATGCGAAGTGATCAATGTGTAGTATTGAATGGTTTAAAGGTTAATTATTTGGTCATGTGATTAATTAAGAGATGATTTATGCATGTTAGCTTTCCTGCGTGTGTATCTCTCCCCAGCATTTGCATGGGTTAGATTAAATGTCCTAAATCATGTTATTGTACTAATGTTCTGTTAGTATTGAAATATGTCCGGCCCGCATTTACGAACTGGAGCGACCTAAGAGCGCGCTAGAGCCTTCAAGAACTGTTCCTTAAGGGCGCGACCAACCTTCCAAGTACGACACTGGAAGGTGGCTCGACCATCCCTCCAAAGGAAGAGCTGAGAAGACAAATGAGCATATCTCCAGGGAGCGACCACCTTGGTGGTCTGTAGAAGACCTTACGTCAAGGAAAGACCCTTCAAAGGACAACTAGACAAGGTCTTGGTCGAGCTATACATTGTGAGGAAGGCTCGAGCACTAAGGTCGACCACAGCTGGTCGGTCCCTAGGTGGCCCGCCTTCCTAAAGAATCACTCAAGTCTCGAAATGCCTAAAGTGCCCTCCAAACCCTAGGTCAGATCTTTGGGTCAAAGCCCATGGACCTCCTTAATGGGCTTGGGCCAAAGAAGGCTTTAATCTCAGCCAGACACGTGTCGCGATCCTACGCAAAAGGACAATAAAATGCTCAAAGTATATAAAGAGGCATCATTCATTACCCAACGGGTAAGTAATCAATACTCACCTACCCTCAATATTTCTCTCACTAGGGAACCTTTCAACTCCCTACTCGTAAAGTCGACACTCCGGTCTGATACATAACAGACCGGATATAGACACTAACCCCCCCCCCCCTTTAGTGGATTTCAGGTACAGAAGGACGTAGTGCTTATATTCGGAGGGATACCCTTCTGACTGTGATTGTAGTGTTACACTTTGAAGAAAACTTATAGTGAGTAGGAACAGTGAACGAAATACCATTCAACATTTGGCGCCGTCTGTGGGAATCTGATCGAAAGGTCATCCCTAGCCCTACTGGTCGAGCAGAGGCACTCTTCTCGAGACGCTACGCGAGATGCCTCCCAGAAGAAGCAACCGAATTGCTAATGCTGCACCCAGAAATCCTCCTCGCCCAAGGGGCCGACCCCTTTTAAATGGCCGAGGAGGAGGAAGGGTAGCAGCACCAATGGCTCCAAGAAATATCAATGTTGAAAGAGATTAAGATATGGTAGAAGGTGCCTTCACTAACGTCACCGAATCCCGAGAAGAAAGAACAGGAGAGAATCATCCTCGAGGTGAACCTGTCGGAAGCAGCTATGGTGCTCTAAGAGCCGAGACCAACATAGCGCCAGTGAATCTTCAGCAACCGCCCGCATTGAACTTCACCCTTCCTAACGGACGCGTAGTTCGACCTTCAGATTATGGGATGGGCGAAGCTCAATACGGCTTATTTCTTCTCACCATACAAGGATGCTTAGGAGAGAATGAGGCTGCAAGAGTAGAAGCCGAGCTCCAAACGCGCAGGATAAGGAACTCGCAAGTGCAAGTACAACCTCAAGGAGCTCCGACAGCTCCTCGAGCAACCTCAGCTCCTCGAGCACCCTCGGCTCCTCGAGTTCCCGCAGCCCAAGACGAAGCACACTCTAGAGCCAACACAAGGCCTATCCAATCCCGCCTTGGACCCTCAAGACTCCAATCAAGATTAGGACCGCAAGGCGCCCCGGGGGATCTAAGGGACCTGATTGATAGGAGGATACGCGCGTCTCTGCAAAATGTGGTTCCACAGGGAAACCAAGTGCCGGTGGTCGTTACACCTCCCAATCTCCCAAACCAAGTCACGCCCAACCAAGTTACTCCTCAAAACCAAGTAACTCCTCAAAATCAACCCGAAGCGGTAGCAGAGAACAATGCAGTGCGAACAGTGGCCGAGGTAACCCCCTTGGTGGACCCGACCACGGGGAGGAGGCTCACCCTGGAGGAACTCAATGCAAAGAAAGCCGCTCTCGATGCTCAGATAGAAACCCTCCGAGGAACCGTGCAAGAAAAAGAGCAAGACCAAGATCCTAGCCCATTGTGCGATGAAATAAGGAGCCATCAAGCGAAAATCGCGAGGGGCTTCCCTACTTTCGAAAGCTATGATGGGAAAACTTGCCCAAAAGACTACTTGGTGAGATTTGGTACCAAAATGGATGCATATGGTCACGATTCGAAGACTAAATCACTCCTCTTCCTAGCTAACCTCTCGGGACAAGCCATGAAATGGTGGTCGCGCCTCCCTCATCGCTCGATCAAGTCCTATAGAGATCTCTGTAAGGAGTTCTCTAAGCGGTTTGAGAAGGTCATGAACACCAAAAGAAGAGTGAGATACTTAGCCGAAATTGTTCAAAGAACAACGAAGAACTGAGGGACTTCATCAACCGCTTTCATGAAGCATCCCTACAAGTTGAGGATCACTCGACCAATGAGAGAAAGGAATACTTGTATTGTAACACTACGAACGTCAAGTTCCAAGATGTGCTCTCAGCATCGTGTGTGGAGAATGAAGCCCAACTAGCAAAAGTTTGCAAGGATTTCCTCGAAGCCGAGGAGTTTCGAAAAACAGTCACGGTGAGAACCAACCCTCCCAAAGAAAAAGCGAAGGAAAAAGAAAGGAGAAGGAATACCGTCCTCGGCCCCAAAATCCAGGAAAACAAAGGAGACATCAAAAGCATGGGCTCATTAAGGAAGGCCCTTCGAGAAATGAATTCAGACACAAGAGGTCTCCTCCAAGGAGGTCACCTCCGAGGAGCTATAGCAACTATACAGACTTAAGTAGGACAAGATCCGACATTTTGAACTATATAGTCTCGAGGAAGCTTGATGTTTCATGGCCGACACCAATTTGTCAATTTCACAAAGGGAAGGGGCACACTGCTGAAGAGTGTGTCGAGCTTAAAAATGAGATCAAAAGGATGGGACGGAATGGACAATTGGTCAACTACATCCGGAAGGAAGAACCACTAGCAATACTCCCTCCTCCACCCCAAGTGCGGAGCGATCACCAGGGCCCCCAAGGAAATCATGGCTATGGTGATATTCACAACTTCAACAATTACGAAAACCGACCTATAAATGGGAGTATTCACACTCTCACAATAGCCGGAGGGCCCGCAGGTGGAGACACCCGGAACCAAAGAGAGATCACGACCGACAACTTGAGGGTGCGAGATGAAAAGTATGGCCAGGTCGCTCCACCGGGCACCAATGTCATTTCATACGATGATAGTGAGATTCCTCTAAGGCATGCGGGAGGAGGAAACATTTATGACCCAAGTGTACCACTGGTGCTTGCTCTCGACGTGCAATCCTACAAACTGGGGAGAATTCTGGTAGACACTGGGTGTTCGACCAATTTGATCTTTACGGGCACTCTGAAGCGGATGCGCATGAACCCGAAAGAAGGTCTTAGAGAAGTCATAAGTGCACTAGTAGGCTTCGGTGGACCACCCATCATGCTTTTGGGAAGCATCACTTTGACAGTCTCAATGGGGACTGCCCCTCAGAGAGTTACGCACCACGTTCCCTTTGTGGTCGTGGACATGCCCTTTGATTACTTCGCTGTCGTAGGAAGACCAGCCTTAGCCCAATTTCAGGCCGTGGTGTCTACACTTCACAACAAACTTAAGTTCCCCACATTGATGGGAACGGGACAAGAAGTTGGAAATATCAGAGAAGCATGGGAGTGTTACATTATGTCAACCAAAATGACTTCCAATGTTACCATTGGGGAAGCAGGAACTAGTCAAGAAAAGGAGGATCAACCCTTCATCCATCATGCTCCGCATCACTTTTATGCAGTGCAACGCTCCAAGAGGAAGTCCAAAAAGCCAAGTCCAACCAAAAGGCGAAGAAGAGCCGCTCAAAAGAGAGCGAAAGAGAGCCTAGTAGGAGAAGTGAAAGAAGTAGAAGAGTACCAAGTGATACCTCCGGTACCACCAACATCCAAAAAGAAAAAGTTTTTCGATGAAAACAAAATTGAAGCAAGAGAAACACTTGAAGAAGTCCAAGTAGTCGAAGGAAATCCCGATAAAGTTACCAAAATCGGAACGGAGATGACCACGGAAGTCAGAATGAGAATTATCCAATGCTTGAAGGATAACAATGACGTCTTCGCATGGAGCACTAAAGATTTAAAAGGTATTGACCCAAGGGTAGCCGTTGACCGTCTGAACGTCGATCCTTCGGTCACTCACATTCGAGAAAAGAGAAGAGATTTCAGTGTCGAAGACAATGTTATCATTGAAGCCGAAGTACAAAGACTACTCAAAGCAGGTCATATCAAAGAGGTGAGATACTCCGATTGGGTTTGCAATGTAGTCCTGGTAGAGAAAGGGCCGGGCAAGTGGAGAATGTGCAACAACTTCACTCCGCTCAACCAGTTTTGCCCGAAGGATCCCTACCCGCTCCCCCGGATCGACCAGCTGGTCAATTCCACTACTGGATGTGCCCTCTTGAGTTTCATGGACGCATACCAAGGGTTCTATCAGATCAAGATGGCCAAAGATGATATACCAAAAACCTCTTTCTTTGCAAACGGTAATGTTTACTGTTTCAATATGATGCCCTTTGGTCTTAAAAATGCGGGAGCGACCTACCAGAGATTGGTCAACAAAATGTTCAAAGAAGAAATCGGAAAGACAATGGAAGTTTATGTCGACGACATGCTCGTCAAGAGCAAAACCAAAGAGCAACATGTCGAATACTTGACCAAGTGCTTCTCCATCTTGAGAAAGAATGGACTGAAGCTCAATCCGGCAAAGTGCACATTTGGTGTTAAAGGAGGAAAGTTCCTCGGGTACATGGTGACCGAGAGAGGAATCGAGGCAAACCCGGAAAAGATCAAAGCCATCCTAGATCTCCCTCATCCTAAAAGTTTCAACGAAGTGCAACAGCTGGTCGGAAAATCGATCGCCTTGAGCAGATTCATCTCGAGGTCGGCAGAGAAAAATCTTCTATTTTTCAAAGTCCTACGGAAGAGCAACCACTTCGAGTGGACTAAGGAGTGCGAAGAGGCTTTTGAGAAGCTTAAGGAATACCTGCTCTCCCCACCACTCTTATCGAAAGCCATGGAGGAAGACACCCTCTATTTATACCTTGTCGCGACGGTAGAGGCAATAAGCTCCGTCCTAGTCCGCATTCAAGGGAACGACCACTTGCCCATGTATTACTTGAGCAAAGTGCTCGCGGGAGCGGAGACGAGGTATATGGGCATCGAGCTACTAGCATTTGCCCTGGTCTACACGGCCAGACAACTCAAACCCTACTTTGGGGCACACAAGATGGTGGTTCTAACGAAGCATCCCTTGAAGCAAGTGTTGGGAAAACCGGTAAATTCAGGAAGAATGGCGCGATGGGCTATCGAGTTAAGCGAATACGACATCCAGTATCAAGCACCAATGGCCAAAAAATCCCAAGTCATAGCTGATTTCCTGGTCGAGTATCCTTCCAAAGAAAAATCGGAGGAAGTTCCTCCAAAAGATCAGAAAGCGATGATGATCGACCATGGAAAACCCCAAGCATGTAACGCAATGCAAGCTTTGGAAGATGCTTTGAAAGAGCTTAAAGAAATCTCTCAAAACAAGAGGAAGAGACAAGAAGTCTTCACGGCCAGAGAAGCAAAAGGCTCTAAGGAAGAAGAGGTCGTCGCACCAGCAACAGGAGACCTTGTAGACCATGGAAGCACTTGGATCCTCCAAGTGGATGGTTCATCATCAGGAAAAAATGGAGGAATAGGCATCTACTTCAAAAGTCCGGGAGGAGCAGAACTCGAGTACGCGGTAACACTGGACATTCCGGTATCCAATAACGAAGCCGAGTACGAAGCTATTCTCATAGCACTGCGCATGGCCAAAGCTCTCGAAGTGAAGAAGCTACACCTCTTCACGGATTCACAATTAGGAGAAAAGCAAATCTCGGGGAAGTTCAGAACGAAGAAAGACTCCTTGGCGGAATACAAGAGTGTGATCACTAAAGAAATTCAAAAATTTGAAAGTTGTGAAATTGAGAAGTTCTGAAGAGATCTCATTCAACGGGCAGATGCACTCGCCAAGTATGCCTCAGCCTTAGGAGGAACAAATATCAGGAATGTAATACTTATGAGAATCAACGCGTCATTGATGAACGTGTATTTTACACTTTCATTCGAGTCTTTTTTCACCTATTTTTGCTATCCTCTATGTTAATTTAGCTATATTTTAGTGCATTTTATTAGAATAGTGTCACGTTTCCCTTTATTTTGTATTTTACAGGTTTTGGGTGAAAACGAGGTTTTCCGGGCAATTATAATGAAGTAGACAAGGAATTGGTGTTCCGAAGGCCTTTTTGGAGTATCTAGAAGATTCCGAATAGGATTTGAAGTCTAGGGGTCGAGTCTGAAGGCTAAAAGGTCACTAGAAGGCAAAAGCCGAGTCCGAAAAGGAAAAGAAATCCAAAAACGAAGCCCCTATGTATGGGGGGAATGGGGATCGATTCGAGTGGTTTACCAACGAATTGAATCAAGTCCTCAAGAGCACCACTGGAACATCTGTGTCAAACGAGGTTTGCCGAATATGCAAGAACTATGGGCATGGAGCTCATATGTGTAGATCGGAGCTTGCATATGATCATGGCAATTGGGTTCAAGGAGGCGAAGAGGAAGCCTTTGCTACGGAATTTGGTACTCAAGAAGCTAGCTACGGACAAGATGGTAGGAATCCTCGAGGTGGATTTTGGAGAAGAGGGTTCCGAAACAATCAAGGATATGCACCGGCTAGCCAAGCTTCTGGCCCTAACCAAGACCGTAATAGGCTTAACTATGGTAATAATCACTGCAAAAATCCCGCTCCAAAAGAGCAACCGAAGTCGAAGACAGCTCTACTGATGGAGAACTTGCAAAAGATGGTTGATCACACCCAAAGTGTTCTCAAACGTTATGAAGAAGATTCTGAGAAGACTATGGCGAGGCTTGATCGATTGGAAGAGAGCACTAGGCTTGCCCATCAAAAGATGCAAGAGTTGATCGACCGAGGAGCAAGTAGGGAGCAAGGGAAACTACCTAGCAACACTGAGAAGTCGATGTCCATTACCTTGGTGGGTGATCTACCTGTTGAAATCACCATCAAGAAGGTTGCTAAGTGTGAGTGTTGCAATAATGAAGAACCCCCACTAGCCAAGGAAGAAGAGAAGGACCTTGGTACTGATGAGAGTGAAGAGGAGCAAGAGGATCCCGAGCCACTTCCTCAAAGTTTCGATGTTAAGGTCGGGATTGGTGAACTTGAAGATGTCCGTGCTACACTAGACACGGGATCCTACTCTAATGTGCTCCCGATGAATGTGTTTGAGAAGAGTAGCCTTGGAAAACTATCTGAGCATAAGGCTATTGTGCAATTGGCAGATGGATCCTTTGTGAGACCCGAAGGCATTGTGAAGAACGTATTTGTTAAGATTGGTGAAGCTTCTGTATACACCAATATTGTAGTTATGCCGGCGTCTACACCTGGGATGGGGGATGTTGTTCTCTTAGGGCGAACGTTCTTGACTAAACTACGCTCCATGATAGACATCTACCGAAGGACTTGCACCATTGAGGTGGATGGCAAGAGACATGTGTTGCGAGCCATGTCTGATCCACCTGATACTTCTCACACCATTAACTTCTGTGGTCTTGCTGTCTATGTTCATTCTTATTCACAGGTTCGTGGCATGAGGAGAAGATCCATGAAGGGGAAGTCTATTACCCTCAAGAAGAAGATCTAGGAGCAAGAAGGAGTCGAGTCAAAGACTATACAATGGCGCTATCCGGGAGGCAACCCGGAGTTTTTATCGCTTTTTTACTGCTTTTTTTCATGCATTCATACATTGAACAATTTGCTTTTAATATGTGAATTTGTTCGTCTCTGTGTCGTATGTGCTTATGTTTGTGTTTGAGTGAACTTTTCCGAGTGGTTTTTTGATTAAAATGGTTTTTGGGGATTAAAAAACCGCGTTTTTTCGAACGTTTCGTTTCCCCACCTCAGGAGGTGGGGGGCGAATCGCTCCACATGTCCAGGGAGCTCCGCGCTCTCTGGACGTGCGGGGCGATTCGCCCCACATGTGGGGCGATTCGCCCCGCACGGGGCGACTCGCCCCATGAAATCTGAAGGAAGAAAACGGGGGTCACCCCCCATTTTCCTCATTTCTTCATCTCTTTCAACTTCTTACTCCAAAAATTCCCAAAATTTTAAAATCTCTTCAATCCTTCATAAAATCTTCATTACTCCATCAAATTTTGTGTTCTTTAGCTTCAATCGAAGCCCATTACGTGCTCTTTCTTTTCATCCGAACAACTTTCACTCTAGTGCATTCGTTTTCCAGTTCTGAGGTATCTTCACATGAACCCTAATTTTTCAAATTTGGGGTTTTCTGATTTGTGCTTCAATTAGGCTTATATGATGTATGGGTAGGTTGTTTGTGTGATTAGAAACGTTATTCACTATCAATTGCATGCTTAATTATGCTTGGATTGTTGGTTTGAGAATTTTGCTACTAGATGTCTTTATCTTGTTATGCAATGTATCTTTTTCTTCCATTCATACATATGATTGTGTTTACTGATGTAATAATGATAGACATGATGGTAGAATGCATAATTGATGAGTTTGAGGATTTATGATGCTAGAATTTTCGCTACTATGGTATGAATTGAGCCTTATTTTTAGGGTTATTGGTTGTCTAGCACGAGCGTAATGCAATATGTACCTGTCGAAATTATTTTGGTGTGTTGCATGTTAGTAGCTAGATTAGACATGGTGGATTTGCGAAGATCGATTGTTGATATTATCACTCGTGTGTTTCGCTCTTACATTAAGCATATGCCTGAGTCAGTTTTGTGTCATATGAGGTACTAACTGTTGTTTGTAGTAACCATGCCACAAAGGGAGAGGAGCACTCCCGTTTGGCTACCATGAAGTATTGGAGGGGGATCGATTACAACCATGTCAAGGAGAGTGATCTCGTTAGAGGTACGTTCGAGCCACGGGCTCTTGCAACAACGTTGCGGTTTATCCAAAAGGAGGAGCGAGAATCCACCAGGAGTGAGCACTCTTATGTCTATTCATGCACCACCGAAGGTATTGAAACAAATATTACGACAGCAATCTGTCACAAGGACTGCAAGGTTCGAGTGAATAGGAAGGTACCGGGATGACCTCACCACAACGGATTCAGTCTTTTGAGTCGACAGTGGTGATGAAGTTCCGAATCACTAGCTTGATTCCAAAATATAATGACATGGACACCCAGCCCCTCTTAGGGGTGCCCCTCGACTGCCTCTAAAGGGAGCGCCATATAGACATCGGGAGCATCAACCGTAGAGAATGTGGTCGGCATTGGAAAAAATGGAAGAAGACCTCTGAGTATCCGAGCAGCTTACTGTAACTTCCTCGGGGTGTAAAACGTTGGAGAGGGAGGCTCTAATACCACTGCTCTTTCCCCTTCAACAGTTCACAACCTATTGGAGAGATACCGGATGGAAGATTCCATAACTGCGACGGCTAATCTAGAGGATTCTCTTCGACAATGCAACTCTACTAGTGATGATGGTGGTGACAGTAGTGACAATGAAGACAATAGGGACAATGAGGATGCCATGAATACTGATGGAAGAGTTGGTCCTATCCGACCTATTAATGGAACTACCACCACCACCACGAGCTCCGATGATCACCAATAAGGCCCCTCGAGCAGTCTCAATCTTACATCCAGCGTACTCAGCCGACCGAGGCCAAAGCACGCGGTAACATCTAGTATCACATCTTATTTCCTCATTTTCTTACTGCTAGGGACTAGCTTTAAATTCATGAGGGTCTTATGGGATTTAAGTGAACTAGAGTTGTTAGTTTGGAGCTTGGGACTGGTAGGTTGAGTATAGTACTTTGCATGTTTATCCGTCTGCTTTTGCATTTGCACGTTTACCGCTTTCTTAGTTTTTAGTTGCATACACTACATTCATCCTAGGATAGTCTTGCATGTTTTATGTGGAGTCTATTGCCAAATTTTTTGAACTTTTTTATTGGGTAGATTAACTAATTATGACATTAATCATATGCTTCATCTCTATGAATTTGTTTAAGGTTTTTCTCGCTTGGCTTGTCGCATTTATGTGTTGCACTTAGTTAAGCTTGGTAGTCTCGACATCACTTAGTGGTGTTTTCTCTACTGCGGTTCACGAAGGCCTTTATAATAGGATGATGCATGTTAGGGTCTTATGGTTGTTTTCCCGAGTAATTATGTACCTAAGAGGCAACATGTCTTCACCTTGCTTTGAGATTGCTAAATGCCCATGAAGGAGGTAGTGTGAGATTGTGTGATCCTTTGTTTGCAACCTATTCTTTCGAATAGGTTTGGGGAGGGGGTTACGCTATCATTAGACTTGTTTTCATTTTTTAGTAAGTGTTGTGATTTTTATTTTTCTTTTTCCTTTTTCGTAAATTTTGTACTCCAACCTATTCTCTCGAATAGGTTTGGGGAGGTCGTTTGTGTGTCATTTTTGTTTTCTTTTTTTTCGTTGTGCTACTGCTGGCTAGAAAAAAAATCAAAAAAAAAAAGAAAAGAAAAATTCCAGAGAAAAAGAAAAAAAAATCTGGAAAAGAAAAAAAGAAAAAAAAGTAAGAGGAAGAAAAGACCCCAAAAAAGCAAAGAAGTGTTCAAAAAAAAAAAGCCAAAAAGCAGTTTAGCAAAGTGTTGTGTCTCATTTTCCAATTCATGTAATGTTCATAATCGTGTTGTAATTTTTTGTCTTTTGTTTGTTTGAGTGTCATCTGTTGTAGACCACCCTCGTCCTGCCATTCAGGAAGTGGACAATAGCTTAAGACTTTGCTTAAGAGATGGGTAGAATAGGGGAGTGTTATCTTTTTTAGAGAACCCTCCTTCGTTTGATGAGAGCCAGTATTGGTTCGACCTCTTTGAGGAAAAGTCTTAACTCGGTGAACAGTAGTAAGTCCTCAGTTTCATAGGCACGGGGACAACCATTCGTATTTTAACATGTTTCATTACGTCGTCACTGACTAGGTCCAGGTAGAGAATGTTACGAGAGACTATCTTGTTTGACATAAGTGCTTATGTGAATGTGTATGGGTCAATCGAGGCATTCTTCAACCGATATTCATGTTATGATTCGTAAGGTTTTTGCTCATATGTTTTTTGATAGATTCAATAGATTAGTTCATTTTATTTGGCATGAGACTCCATTTTTTTTGTGTTGCATTGTTTTTTGCGTTAGAGTCTAGCTTAGTTGCTTGAGGACAAGCAAAGGTTCGGTTTGGGGAGTTTGATGAACGTGTATTTTACACTTTCTTCGAGTCTTTTTTCACCAATTTAGCTATCCTCTATGTTAATTTGGCTATATTTTAGTGCATTTTATTCGAATAGTGTCACGTTTCCCTTTAGTTTGTATTTTACAGGTTTTGGGTGAAAAACGAGGTTTTCCGGGCAATTATATTGAAGTAGACAAGGAATTGGTGTTCCGAAGGACTTTTTGGAGTATCTAGCAGATTCCAAATAGGATTTGAAGTCTAGGGGTCGAGTCTGAAGGCTAAAAGGTCACTAGAAGCCAAAAACCGAGTCCGAAAAGGAAAAGAAATCCAAAAACGCGTCGAAAACGCGTAATCCGCCGACTGGAGGTCCCGGGCGAGTCGCCCGGAACGTGGGGCGAACCGCCCCACACCAGGCAATTCGCCCGGTGTGTGTGGCGACTCGCCCCACACCTGCCGAATCACTATATATAGTTGCTCAGTTTTCTCCGTTTTTCATACTTTCTCAGACATTTTCTCTCACCTTTCTCATTAGTTTTAGGTAGGAATTATCCAGAGCCTGTTCTGGGGATTCTTAGCTTAGGAGATACTTTTTCTTATCGTTTTGGAGCTTGTAAGATCGCGATTCTTCAAAGATTTACAACCTTCGGTAACATTGTATCTTACAGTTTTTTTCTATTCATATTTATTTATCTTTCAACATGTTTTCATTCAATCTTGCTATGATTTCTGTTGATTGCATGCCATCTATGAGTTGCTAAATTATCGTTGGTGATAGTATGTGATTTCTTAGCGAAGGGTTAATAATTATGCTGATGGCTGTAAAGCGAATCAGACTTTGAGTTATTGCTTTATTTCTTTGATCTATCTAAAACCTCTATCTTCGTAGTGTTGAATTATAACGAACACAATTGGACAATTCATTGATCAAAGCTCTCTATGCAAAACGATCGGGTACTTCATGCATGATTATTAACCTGCTATGCTTTGAATGATCATACTATGACCAGCCTCCATTATCTGATAAGAAAAACCTTTGCTAAGTAGTTTGTTGATTTTATAGTTTAAGTTAGATTAGATAAAGCTAGTTATAGTCCTTAGAGATCGACACTCGAGGTTATTCTACTGCTACACTACGTTTTTCGTTGTAGTTGTGAATTGCCTTTGGCTAAATACGAATTTATTTGATTAATTAGAATCTGACAAATTCCGGTTCATCAGTCATCCCTTTGGGCGGCTAAGCCAAACGTCTTGGCAGTGGACGATCGACCAAGTTGGATGCAAGAGATCGCATCCTATCTTTTGAAGGGTATCCTCCCGATAGATAAGGCAGAATCAAGAAAGATGAAAGGAAAAGCTGGTCGATACATTGTCCAAGGAGATCACTTGTACAAAAGATCATTTGAAGGTGTTTACCTCAGATGTGTACATGAACAAGAAGTTTCCACGATTCTTGGAGAGATGCATCACGGAAGTTGCGGTGATCACGCAGGAGGACGAACACTTGCCCAAAAGATCATTCGACAAGGGTTTTACTGGCCAACCATCCGGGAGGATGCAACCCAATTTGTTCGACAGTTCGAGGAGTGTCAACTACATGCAAACCTAACCAAGGTTCCTTCAAAGCCCCTCATGCCAATAACAATCACTTGCCCGTTTGACATTTGGGGAATTGACATTGTGGGGCCTTTTCCAAAAGGAACCAGCCAGAAGAAGTTTGTGATAGTAGCAGTGGAGTACTTCAGCAAATGGGCCGAAGTGGAGGCGGTATCCACGATTACCGAACAGCGAGTGATGAACTTCGTATGGCGCAACATCGTTTGCCAGTGCGCGCTCCCAAAAGTGATCATCTCCGATAACGGGTCGCAATTTTGCGGACACAAATTCACTGAATGGTGCCGAGAAATGAAGATAGAAAGGAGATACACTTCGGTGGGACATCCTCAAGCCAACGGACAAACCGAGGCAGTTAATAAGATACTGGTCAAAAATTTGAAGAAGAGGTTCGCGACCAACAAAGATTGGGTCGATGAGCTAGATGGAGTAGTTTGGGCATATCGCACTACCTCCAAAGTAGCGACCAGGGAGACTCCTTTTGCCTTGATCTATGGATCGGAAGCAGTCATACCAGCAGAGGTAGCAGTGGAAACACTTAGAATCCAAGGGTATCAACCCGAGGACAATCACGATGCAAGGATGTTCGACCTGGAAACATTGGAGGAATCGAGGACCACAACCCTCGCCAACATCTTGAGATACCAAGCCTTGATAGCCAAATCATATAACAAGCATGTCAAAGAAAGAAACTTCCAAGTTGGAGACTTATTGCTTAGAAGAGCAGATATTCTAAACAAAGTTAGGAAGATGCAACCCAACTGGGAAGGCCCGTACAAAGTCGTAGAAGCAGGATCCAACGGAAGCTACCTTCTTGAAGACATCGAAGGAAAAAGGCTGAAGAACTCGTGGAATACCCTCAATCATCAGAGGTTTTATGCCTGAAGTGTTGCAACTTGAAGAAATATTTTGAAGTGCTGATGTGGAAGGCCCCTACCTCTTTTTGAAAGAGAAGTTCCTTAACAACCTTAAGGAAAATCAGATCTTTTTTGATTATTTTCAGTGTAAGAGCATTGCGGAAGAATGAGAATATGTCAGAAAACCGGCCTCGGAGCCCGCCATTATACTTGAATTTATGTCAAATCAATACAATGCATCACTTTCACTCATTCTATTCAGTTTTCTTTCCAGACTATGTCTTCTAACAAACAAACAAAGTTAGAAATCGCGGATAGATCACGATAATCGACCAACAAGGTTACGATGATCGACCAACAAGGTTACGATGATCGACCAACTAAGCCATGATGATCGACCAACTTGGTCACAGTAATCGACCAACAGTGGAAAACACTTGTGTTTTTCTGAGAAAAATTATCGTGCTCTACACTTACACTTAGGTTATTTTCGGAATAAGGAGTATGGTTGAATGATCGCTCCTATATGATCGAACACCATGTGGGTCGCTATTCGTTTGTAAGCAAGGATGGATCTTTCTAAATATTTCTAAGTTATACGACATAACTAACATAAAGAAATATTATAGCAAATGAACACACTCAAAGGAAAATTTGTTTGTACAGATGCCGCCAAGGACCGAATGAGATTACTTGTTCGAAACAGAAAACAATAGAATAATTGTTTGAAAAGGAAAGCAGTAAAGTTACAACATGGACACCGAGCATACTTGGGCTTTATCGAGTTCGACTAGCAGTAAAGTCGCTCTGCCCACCCTGAGGAGTCATCGCTCCGCGTTGCTCTTCGGCACTCTGATGATCCCCGGTTCCATCCCTAGCTCGCGCCTCGCTGATGGACTTTTCATAAGTCTTTAGCTCGGGCTCAATGAAGTCTGCAGGGCGACCATGGACCGGAGCGTTCACTGTAATCCAGTCGGCGTTCCGAAGAGGTGACTTCTCGAACAGAAGTATGAGCCCTAGTCGCAGAACGCTCGGAATCCATGAAGGGAAGAGAGGAACCTTACTCGGATAAGGGACAGAGGGATCAGCGACCAACTCCCCAAATTCGCACGCCCGATGCTGCTCGGTCGTAACCGATTCTTCAGTATAAGGAGTGAAATCTCCCCTTAGCAGCGGTTTAAGCTCCTCGGTTTCATCGGCGTCAAAATTCTCAGGCAGGAGCTTTATAGCTTTAAGTTGATCGACCGCAGCAAAGAACCCGTCCTCGCGCGCGCTATCCCTTGTCTCCTGCATAGCCATCATATAGGAGTCAGACTCCTTGAAAGCTCGAGCTCCCTCCATCCTCGTTCCCTGGAGGAGCGACAACAGGCGGTCCTTGAATTTGGTCATCGCAATGGACAAGGTCGAGTAAGCGCCCATATACCCACTGGTTCGCGCCTTTTCTTTCTTCAGCTCCATCTCTAGAAAATCGACCCGGGCAACCGACTTTTTCATCTCTAGCTCGGCGGTCTTGTTCTTTGACCGCTCCGCCACCAAGTTCTTCTCCAGATCCTCGATCACTTTGGAGACGTCAGAGCGATCAGCGGCTATATGCCCATAAGCCAAAGTCAAGTCCTTGAGCTATATAACATAAAAGGTGGAAATGAAGGAAGCGAGCAGAATAACAAAGACTTAGAAAAAAATGGAGAATTTGGGAACTTTATTTGTACCTCGCGCGAGCAGACACTTAAAGCATGAGCTCGGTCCAGATAGGTCATCTGAATGTACCGTTTCACCTCAGCGTCACAATCTACATCCTTAGATCGGCTCTTCTTCCTCGCCGGATCGACTGAGGGACCCGATCCGCCGAGTTCAAGGACTCTCTTCGTAGGCACCTGCCTTTGCGGAGGAGCAGCGCGAGCAGGAACAGATTGAGCTGGCTGCTTCTCGGGGTTCCTCGGACCTTTACCATGATCGATCGGGCCAGCAGCGATAATTTCGACCTCATCCGAGGGCGGGGCATTTTCCCCCTCGCCCATCTTGTCCCGAAGAGCAGCCGCATTCTTCGGATGACAAAGGGGGATCTGACCGATCACCTTTGTGCTCTTCCCAGCCAGTCGCGCCTTGCGGCGAGCTTCTTCCTTGGCTTTTAATGTCTCATTCATTATCCAAGTGAACCAGTACTCTGCAAAAAGAAAGCAGCGAACGAGTTAGTAAAGAAGAGCGAGTAAAGAAGAGTGAAGACAGTTAAAAGCAAAGCATGCAATTTTCAAGCACAAGTATTAAATAAACACAAGTTACCAAAGAGATATTCTTTCTCAAAGCTTGGTCGGAATCCGGTGTACACAGGCGCGGACAGACCAGCAAGATAAGGGAGAGGCTGAAGAACTAGCCCCCAATAAAAGTATTGCTGAGCGAGGTCGCTCTCATTCTCAGCTTGCAGAGCGAGAATGCAATCATCTAAACTCTCGGGCATAGGGTGCTTCTTCCATATTGGTCCTCGGTAAAAGAGCTTAGGAACACCCCACTCCACGTCCTCATCGCTCATACCAGGAAGCTTCTTCTTCTTGACATAGATGTACCTATGCCACCACCGATAACCCGAAGAGGAAGGCGCGTCCTTGATGAACGAGAAGCCGGGGCGAGTAGAGAAGTAATAGAAAAACTTGTTACCACCACTCATAGATACGCGGAATATCTGGTTAAAGTTTCTGAAGTTGAGCTCGATCCCCTTCCTCTGGCAGTAAACTCCGAAACAAATAAGGGTCCCGAACGAGCTGGGGATCAGTTGCCATGGAGCGATCCCAAGTTGGTTAAACATGTCCTTAAAAGCATCGCAGAAGGGAAGGATCCATCCTCGCTCCAATGCCAAAAGATGCACGGCCATGTAGCTCGGCGGAGCATTATAAAAGGTCTGATCGCGGTGAGGAATAAGGATGTCGATCACATCCTCATCGAGACCATAGTTAGCTCGGATGGTCGGAATCTCTTTCTCGAGCACAGTAGAGGCAGTAGTCGGAATCATGCCATCCTCGTTGCGTTAACCCTCTGGGTCGGGAAGATCGACATCCAAAGGACCACGAGTAAACTTCTTCTCGGTGGCCTTGGTTACTTTAACTTCCTCCTCCTCCTCCTCGACCGGCTCTGCCACCTTCTTTTTTGAGCGACCACTTTTCCTCTTATTGGTCTTGATGGGAGCATCCTCCTGATCATCGTTCGCGATGAGATCTTCCTCCATCTGCTCCTCGATACCAGGAAACTCGAAGCTAATAGTCCGAGGATCTATAGACTGATAGCTGGTCTCTTCATCCTCTCAACCACCATATTTAGCTTGGAACTTCGGGTCATAAAAAGATGTCCCATCGTTCCACGGAAGGGACGGCGACCTCCGGTTGCTCGGACCAGCTTCATCCCGATGACTATCCTCGTCATAAGAAGAAATTATCATCCTCCTCGTGGTATGAGGAGGGAATGTAACCCGACGACTTTGGATGTGGGAGAGAGACTTGCAAAGGGTTAGGGCTGAGAGGATCATCTTCAGAATCCTCTTCCTCGCTCTCATTAGCCTGTTTAGAGTGTTCACCCTCCTCGAACACTGCAATAGCAGGAACTGGACGGTCGGTGTCGTCCATATCTTCTATACGGATTTCTAAGGCATCTACTACATCCTGAGCATGGTAGTAACGACCTCCGACATGGGCAGCTTGTGTTACAAGGTCGTGAGGAATGCCAGTGTCGGGAGGACCTCCCTCAGCCTCTGTCCTATCATCGATGAAATCGTCCTCGCTCCTACGTTGCCTCTTGTGAGGTTGCAACCTATACTCGTCAACTTCATCCTCGGATTCCTCAGAAAAGCGAACCACTTCCTCGTCATCGAACCCCTCTTTACCCTCCTCGCTCTTGGAAATACGCTCCTCGCCCTCACCATCCGGCTCGTTCAATTTCTCTTCAGCCTCAAAGAAAGGCTCTATGATATTATCGAGGAACCCGGTCGAGAGTGACGTCTCGGGTGACGCATCGTGGTCGGACCCATAGTCCTGGGCCTCGCGACGATTTTGGCTATCCTCGCTCCTCTCGGACATCCTAAGGGTAAGGCCAGAAAACATAGTAAGAAGGGTGGTGATATGTCCGAGAGGTCAGTTTATGTATATTCAATTTGTTCGACCCCCCGAATGGAGAAACAATCGCAAAAAATAAGAAGTTACGCTAAGAGCGACCAACCGCTTAATCAAAAGAGCGAACATGCATAAAACACTTATGCTACAGGAGGCAAGGGGAGTAACAGCAAATAAAAAAGGGGAACTTATGCTACAACAATTCTACGCCGATTTCAGGACAAAACGGCAACGAATACAAAGCAAACCAAGCAACATATAAAATCCGGTCACCGGAGCAAATTCTGGCAGACACACGGCGAAAGGTAAAATGGGAGAAAACATAAGAATAAAGCATAAGACGTAGACACTTACTTGTGTAGTGGTGTTTGAACGGAAGAAGAAGTGGGGATCTGCCCGGAAAGGTTGACGGTCACCGGAAAAAGTGAAGTCTTCTAGGTCGGGACGCTGCTCGCTCGCTAGTTTGCTGGTCGCTCTCTCCGATTTGCTCTGAAAGGAAGATTGGCGAAAAGTGAAAAATGAATCTATCCGCCCCTATTTATAGAAGGGTATCGAAGGAATACGAACCGTCGTTTGTCCAAGTCCGATCTGGGACGAACACGTGTCCGCATTTGACGGCTCAGATCATAGCCGCCGTTTGAAAAGACAAGATTGCCCTCACGGGCACGAATTGGCCTAGAAGTGTCGGTGGCCCGCGAATTAGCTGTATTCCTAGGTAATTCGCGCAATGCGAAGAGTTACAATAAGATGGAAAATAAGTTCTCGAACCATTGACCGTGAGCGACCAGCTAGAAGAGAAAATTACTCATACAAGAAGTTCAAGCCTTCTAAACGCCGAGCGACGAGTCAATAAAAAGATAACGAGGAGAACGAAAAAATCGAACACCGTATTGCTACCTTACAACGCTTACCCGGATCCGATCTCTGCCCAGGAAACATACATCTTTTTATTAAGGTCCGAGCACCGTCTCCTCGAACCCTATAAAAAGAGGGGAGGGATAGGAGGAGGGAAAGCTAATAAGGCATAAACACGGGATTCTTTTTTTTCAACCACTAGTCGAGACATTTTTACAAAAGTGGTCGACCAGACTTTTAAATAGTTCCACAACTATCTTCTACAAAGATACTTTGAAACTAGGGGGACATATGTTAGTATTGAAATATGTCCAGCCCGCATTTACGAACTGGAGCGACCTAAGAGCGCGCTAGAGCCTTCAAGAACTGTTCCTTAAGGGCGCGACCAACCTTCCAAGTACGACACTGGAAGGTGGCTCGACCACCCCTCCAAAGGAGGAGCTGAGAAGACAAATGAGCATATCTCCAGGGAGCGACCACCTTGGTGGTCTGTAGAGGACCTTACATCAAGGAAAGACCCTTCAAAGGACAACTAGAAAAGGTCTTGGTCGAGCTATAGATTGTGAGGAAGGCTCGAGCACCAAGGTCGACCACAACTGGTCGGTCCCTAGGTGGCCCGCTTTCCTAAAAAATCACTCAAGTCTCGAAATGCCTAAAGTGCCCTCCAAACCCTAGGTCAGATCTTTGGGTCAAAGCCCATGGACCTCCTTAATGGGCTTGGGCCAAAGAAGGCTTTAATCTCAGCCAGACATGTGTCGCGATCCTACGCAAAAGGACAATAAAATACTCAAAGTATATAAAGAGGCCTCATTCATTACCCAGCGGTAAGAAATCAATACTCACCTACCCTCAATATTTCTCTCACTAGGGAACCTTTCAACTCCCTACTCGTAAAGTCGACACTCCGGTCTGATACATAACAGACCGGGTAATAGACACTAACCCCCCCCCCCTTTAGTGGATTTCAGGTACAGAAGGACGTAGTGCTTATATTTGGAGGGATACCCTTCTGACTGTGATTGTAGTGTTACACTTTGAAGAAAACTTATAGTGAGTAGAAACAGTGAACGAAATACCATTCAACATGTTCTAAAGATGAGTTTATACATGCTTTTGTTTGTTACTGCCGTGAGTACTACTAGTTCACACTTTCAAAATATTGTAATTAGTAGCATGTGTTTTTTGTTTGTTTTCTTAGGGTTTTAACTCACTTAATTTGTTTCTGTTGAGTCTGAGTGTGCCGACTTGTTAGGAGTGTGCTATCTTTGTTTTGCTGTCTACTCTTTACAGTTTGACATGATTAGTATTGTCTTTAAGTTTCAGTGGAGGGTAGTTAAGGGTAGCTTAAATTTATCCCTGTCTCTTGTGTTAAGAAATAGTCTTTTTATTCAGGGGTTTCGTAATCGTCAGTTGTGGTTCTATCTGTTGTCAAGTCTTGAGGTGAGTGTTCACCCCAAAGTTTGTTTGTTTTTAAAACCTAGAAGGCAATGTGCTATGCATGTAAATATATACGTATGTGTATTATATTATGTATGCTACTGCTTTAAAAGTAAATATGCCCTATGTATGACCATTTTACTTTATTATGCACGGTGTTGTTTTGTTTGTACCGACTCTTCTACAGGAATGTAACTGGGTTATTCGAGCACTTTATCTGTTATTGTTTCTGTCTGTTTCTGTGTGGCCGGTCGATTAGGTTGTAACAAGGTAGACTTGGGTAGTGTGGACTATCGGGTTTATTTGGTTATTTCCTAGTCTATTCCCTTTTAGACGCGGGGCAGAAGTCGCTGAGGTCTATTAGGGCCAGAGGTTCTGTTTCTGTTTCTGTCTAGAGTTGTACCCTCTGGAGGGAGCTATAAGGGCATTCTGGGAGTAGGAGTAAGAAGGCGGGCTGTACCAATGGACTTCACCTTATCTATTTCTGTTTGTCTCTGTTATGTTATCTGTTTCTGTTACTGCTTTGCTTGGTACAAATGTTTGTTTTCGAAACCGTTTACTTTTCTGTCTATTAAACTTAGAACCTCACTGAGATCCTTTATCTCACACTCTATCTGTTTTCAAAATTCCTTCCTTGTAGATTCTGTTGAAGAAGATCAATTCTAGGCGTCCAGCGACTTAGAGTTGGGTTCGGGAGCTCGTGGGATTTTATTTGCTAGAAATAAGAAGAAAAACTCTTTCATCTTCACTGTCTGTTCATTTTAAAATTGACACTGAGTTTAGTTACCGTTCTCTCTGTTCTACTTTAAAATTTCTAAGCTCATTTGAGCGCTAAAATCCGTTCCTTGTCATTTATTGAAGATCGTTGTTTTTGAATTTTCGAAATTACTTTTATTTCAAGAAATTAATTCTTTTTAAAAATCGGTTCGTTACATCCTCTTTCCTAGGTTAACAGGTTTTCCAACCTTTAACTTGTACACCAACACAACATTCTCTCTTGTCACAAGAGAGATGTTCCCAGTAGGTAGCCAATTCAAAGTAGAAATTTTATTCAATACAGACATCATATATGTGAGCTTAGACACCATCAACCCTTTATCCCAAACTTCCACTGCCCCATGAGTCAATTCCTTAGAAATCTCACCAAGAGATATTACTTCATCAACCTCATCTACATCCTCAGTCCCTAGCACCTCATTGATCAAAGCAGCATTGAAATCATACACATAACCTCTCACAAATACTTTCCCAAACTTAGCAGAAGAAATATTACCAACATTCTTAGACAAATTGCAGTACACTTCTTTAATTAACTCAATTAACTCAGGTGAGTAACTTGACGTATCCTTAACAATACCAAGCAATTGTCTAGACTTCAAGAAATCAGTAATACCATGCTCATCAAATGATTTCCATTCTAGTTCTTTTCATAATCAGAGTCATCCGATTCCTCTTCATTGCTCTCCCCCTCAGTCTAAGATTCAATATTATCAGTTGCCTTATCAGGTTCTTCATCTGTGAGTACTACATCTGCCGCAACATCCTTTATAACCTCTGTCACAACATTGTCGACAACATCGTCTGGAACATTGGCAGTGACAGCTGGAATAATCGATTCATCATCATTCTCCTTCCTGACATCTTCACCATCACCAATATCTTCTTCCAACATCCTTTCTTCAACCACCACCTGATTATGTTCCTCCCCCTCAACAATAATTGTATTGTTTGGAGAAACAGGGACGTTAGTTACCGAAACAGAGGCCGGAACAGAACTTGTTACCTTTTCTCCATTGTTGTCATCAATGTCGACTTGTTAGTCAACAATTAACTTCTCCAGGCCTTCAATTGCTTGTCTTCAATACCTTTGGTAGAAACCTCGTCAGAAACCCTAGAATTTGGGGCTTCTCGTGGCTTTGAGATCTCTGTCGTATCCGTAGAGATTTTCCTCTTCTTTTCAGCAATTGGACTTGTTTCCTTATGGATTTCACCTTGTGAAACATCAGCATTGGCCAATTCAACTTGTATAGACTGAACAGAGTCGGAAATATTCTTCAAAATCTCTTCAACATTGACTGAGATCTTGGTCTTTGATGTGGATTTAGGTGTTGGAGGAGTCTTGTTTGATGCTTTTGTGTTGGATCGGAGGTTTCTTTTAGGAGGCATGACTTGTGAATTTCTGAGACGGAGAAGGATGTACTGTATTAGGTGTTGTGGAGTGCAATATGGAGACGGTTAAGTGGGAACGGGAATATAAGGTCTTTTTGTGGAGTTTTGTGGGCAAAAGGAGTCTATTTGTGGCTTAACACTGCAAAGAGTCCCTGCAAATATGTAACTGTGTGCACTTACATGCAATTATTGGTTTAAGACTAAAATACACAAGGAAACAATATGCTTGTATAATCGGGAAAAACTTTCTCAAGAGCAGTTTAAACCATAAAAAATGAGATTACCCCCTTAAGCCCAAATCGAATTCTTTAAGATGAAAACTAAACTAAGAACAAGGAGAACAAACAGACTGAAAGAAGGAAGAACAAAGAACGGAAAACAATTTCAAAGATGGAGTTTACATGCAATGTTGTCTCAACATTGATGATAACATTTAAATCAAATTCTAGTTCTTGCCATAATCTAAGCAACCAGGAGCTAACATGTAGTGATCTTAATCATTTTGTGTCAACAAATAAACATAAACAGGTATATACACACCTTTTTTTTAACATAAAAACAGACACCAAATGCTTCTAGACTTTGTTTAAATTCCACAACATATGAAACTCAAAGATTCCTAGGAAGAGCCTTGTTCAAACCTCATAATTAGTATGAAGCCCAAAGGTTCTCTGCCTGAGCTTTGTTTAAATTCCACAATCAGTATGAAGCCCAAAGATTCTCAAGCTCTATCAGGCTTTGTTTAAATCCCACTAAAGAAACAGCGAGACCCAAAGAGATTCCTGATCTTCTGTAATGACATTCAAGGGTCATCAGGAATAAAGAAGGACTGAACTTAACCACGTTCATCCTAAGATTAAAAACTGCAAGCAAACAAATTAGTACTCCGAGCAAGTTATCAAGATTATCCAGATTATGCCAACAAAAGAATTACTTCTCTAGATATACAGATCAATGAAGGGACCACCTACCAACAACTGTTTAAAAAGTAAGAAAGATCTCAAACACACAAGAAAGAAGTTCTACGACCTATTAGAATGAAAGAAAATACAAGTCACAGAAGCAGACTACCACAAAAATTTGATCAATGTTGCCGGTAGTGTTGACACAACATTGATCATCACATTGATTCTAAAGAAGTGATACACCAAGAGATTCCCCAAGACCAAAGAACCTCTCAGAATCCAGAGTAGTAGAAAAGATATGTGCAAGTTGACTTTCTGGATCTATTATGGAAATATCTAATCTTTGCATATTTATCAACTCTCTTAGATAGGTTTTCATAGAAATAACAGTTTGAGAGCTAGTGATAGGTCTTAAGTTGTTTAACACAGTAAGATGATCAATCCTATCACAGAACAACTGAGGCACGCCTGTTTCTATACCAACATTTTGCAATTTACTCCTATGAAACATAAGATAGATAGCACGTTTTCCTGCAGCAATGTATTCACAATCAATGGAATATCTAGACACAAAGTCATGTTCAATGCTATAGCAGGAAAGCAAGTTATTTCCAAGAAAGACACATCCCCCATTTAGTGAATGTTTGTTGAGCATAGTGATTTCCCAGTTTGCAACACTAAATCCCACTAAATGATTGAAAGTTTCGTTGTTATATTTTAGTCCAAAACTAAGAGTTCCAGTTACATACATGAGAATACTCTTTACAACATTAAGATGGATTCTTTTTGGAGAAGGTTGGTATGTTGCACATAGTTCTACTGCAAAGCAAATGTCAGGTCTGCTAGTAGTAAGATAGATCAAACTCTCTATCATTCCTCTATATTCTGTTGAATCCACCCCATAATCAAAGTTGTTTGAAAACTCATCATCTATCAACAACATGTGGAGAGAAGGTGTTGACAAGACTCATTTGGAACACCTGCATCAAAAATCATTAGATACAGAAGAATAATCACTGACTGTTGTAGTCAATGTTTCAGCTGATGTTGGAGAAACATTGACATCAACATTGCTCAAAACGGTTTGTTCTCCACTGAAAACATAACAGTTATTTTCTGATCTCAGACCTGTCAAAACACATATATTATTAGAATCATAGACATAGCATGCATCTTTTACGAAGCAAATCTTCATGTCTTCATCACAGAGTTGACTTATACTAATCAGGTTTGCGTTTATGTTGTCAACCCACAAAACATTCTTAAGTCTGGGTAAACCAGGCACGTTCAAAGTTCCCTTTCCTATAACATCACTCTCACATCCACTGCCAAACACAACTGTAGCTGATTCCCTTAGATTTACATCTTTGAGGAATTTCTGATTTCCTGTCATATGTCTTGAAGAACCACTATCTAGATACCAACAATCAGTATTAATAGTGGTTACTGATGCAACATTACAGGATACTTTTTGTTTCCAAAAAAGTTCAGTAGATTTCTCATTGACTAGAGGAGTAAGAACATTTGTGGTTGATGGATCACTAACAGTTTTTTATTTCTTTTCCTTCAGTTTTTTAATATATCTTTGATATCTAAAACAGTATGGCCTAATGTGTCCCTTTTTGTGACAGTGATCACACAAAAATTCTTTTGTACTTCCTTAACAAAAATAATATTCTCCATACTAGTCACAGGTTCCTTTTCTTCGGTTTCAGTACACAAGTTGTCAATTACTTTTTGAAAACCTAAACCAGCAATTCCATCATTACCAATACCTAAGATCTCATTGAGCTTTGAGGTACCCTTATTAAACTTGGTAAAGGTTTGTTCAGCTAGAGTAAGTTTAGAGAGGGCCTTTTCTAATTCGAATTTCTTTTTAGTTACTAAGGCCTCAAGTCTAATGCTGGTTCCTTTCAAAATTGAGTTTTCTCTATCAAGTAACTTGACTCTCTTATTTACCTTTTTGAATGTTGTAACTAGCTTTTCATACTTGGTTCTAATTGACTCTACTAGATCATCTTGCTCAGTAGGTATATTATCACTATCTTCTAGAAGAGCACCAAGTAAACACGTGAAATCAGAAGAACTTACCTGTGAGTTTTGTTCTGGGCACTGTCAGTCATCAAAGTCAAGCATATGAGTACTTCCTATAGTTGCAACTTCCATAGTTGTTGTGACAACGGTCTCCAGTGTTGCTGTAATATTCCCGACAACATCAGCAGGCACAATGTTCTCTGGCAAGTCATCGTCTAGGATTTCTTTTAGAGCAACTACTTGATTCTTCTTCTCAGCTCCTTCTTCAGTTCCTGAGTCACTGTCAGAAGCAACAACCCACAAGGAATTCTCCAACTTCATCTGATTATTAGCGCATTGATTTTTCATGTGCCCAAATCCCTTGCACTCAAAACATTGAATATTACTCAATTTTTCCTGATCTATTCTAACAGCTCCACTCGTACTTCTTGAAAAACTTCTTTTCTTAGTACCTATTTTGCTGTTCTTGAACTTTTTCATGAGTTTATTCATGTATTTTCGAAAAGCAGGCAGAGAGAGATCATTATCGCTATCGGAATCACTAGATACGGTTCCAGCCTTAGTATGTAGAGGCAAGGTTCTATCCTGATTATTTTTTTGCTCATTCAAGTTCATTTCATAATTTGATAAGTTGTTCATGAGAGCATTAAAATCAGTAGTAGCCAAATTCTTGGATTCTTCTAATATTGCACGTTTCATATCAAACATGGAAGACAAAGATCTAACAACCTTATAAACCATTTGTTTATTAGTCAACGGATCCCCTAACATCTGAATGTCATTAGAAATATTTAAAATCCTACCAAAGTAAGTTTTAATATCTTCACTTTCATTCATATACAGTTTCTCAAATCGACGAGTAAGATATAAAGTTTTGTTTTCTTTAACACTAATGTCTCCTTCATAATAATTCTTAAGAATATCCCAAGCCTGCTGAGCCGTAGTACAGTTTTGAATAAGCTTAAACATATGATGATCAACATGACAAAAAATAGCATTCAAAACTTTTTCATTAAATTGAGCATTACTTACCTCTTCAGCCGTCCATTGTGATTCAGGCTTTGGCAAGACATTGTTGTCATTATCAGGAGCAATAATAGGCACTGAGTAACCATTGATTACGGATCTCCAGCATCTGGTACCGATGGCTTTAATGTGAACATGTAACCTGATTTTCCAATAAACATAGTTTGAACCGTCTAGCACAGGAATTCGATTTGCATTGGGGTTCACTGGATCCATCTCTGCTGGTACCAAAACACCAGTAGCCTAATTAATTAGGCAACCAGGCTCTGATGCCACTTGTAAAAACGTGAGGATCACAATCCGGTACGTGCAACACAGAAAAACACACCAATTGTTGAGCTCAATGTTGTCACAACAATGCAGACAACACTGACTCAAGAACTCTGTAAATCAGAAACTAATGCACAACGAAAAAGTAAAGAACACGACATGTTTTTCTTCTTGTGGGTAATTATAAATAAATACCCACGGTGCCTCAAGGCTAAAATCTTTTATTTCTAAATGACGACAAATCTACGTTTGATCTTTCTTTCGAAATCTCAAACTACAAAGTATCAAGATTCTATTACAAAAATCCTTTTGTAACCTATTCTAGCATAAAGCAACCTGAATAAAAGCTAGAGTAAAACTTGATACAACTTCGAAACCTAACAACTAATAAAACGTGAAACTCTAAGTCTCTAAAGCTGTGTCAATTTCTTCAAGGCTTCATCCCTTTATATAGTAGATGTGGACGTCCAGGTTCAGCTGTATGGAATGAATCCTAAAGCCTCCATGAATGTCTTGTGTGAATAGGGTTTCGAACAACTTGAGATCTTTCAAGTAAATTCGGTTTCTTCACAGTTCAACTAGTGTTAGGACTTCTGAGACCAAGTAACTAGGTCACACGCCCTCATCAGTTCAAACCTAGTTAAACTCTTCAACCTTTAGTAGCATAGTCGTTCCTTATCATATCAGGTCTTCACATATTTCCAATCTCGACTAGGAAAATCTCTTTCTTGACTTCTCTTGTCCTTATCCATCCTGATCTTTTAATATCCTGCACACATTAAATAATCACAGCTATGGAACTAATTAAATTAGTGAATAAAGACAAAACCGAAATATAAGATACATAAAAATATCCAAATGCAGCCTTCCATTCTTGCGCTCAATGTCAAGCTCAATGTTGTCCTAACAGTAGACATGACATTGCTGACAACAGCTGCACTTACAAATGACATGTGGAACGAAACCAAATCTCTTATGGTTGGGCTTGACATTGAGCGCAAGAATGGAAGGCTGACATTCTTGCGCTCAATGTCAAGCTCAATGTTGTCCTAACATTAGACATGACATTGCTGACAATAGCTGCACTTACAAATGACATGTGGAACGAAACCAAATCTCTTATGGTTGGGCTTGACAACAACCAAGGTCTATAAAACCAAATCTTTTCACCAATTCGCTCAAAAACACAACCTACTCTGTCATATAGATTTTCACTTATGCAAGCTGTTGCTGAGATTCTCATTTTCTGAAGCAACATGTGCCTTTGTAGATACCTTTCTCAGAATTTTTCTAAGTCTTCAGTCTTCGAATCTTCAACTTTCTGAGCGGTTCTAGGTCTTCAATAGTTCGTTTGTAAAACAAAGTACATCATCAGCAAACTTAAGAACCTAACTAGTACCTACACTAAGTCTTTCAGCAAACGTTCCTCTTTTACAATGTCCTTAAAATTCTAAATTCTTATGGACCTTAAGAGTACTAGTTACTGGACTTTCCTTAATTTAGCATGGTTAATTGCTCATCAAAATTACAAGTTTCCTAACAAATTTCCCCCTTTTTGATGTTAGCAATCCATGGATAAATTAATTGTTACCCTTTTAGAGGTTCCTGATGTTGAATAAATCAGTTGATTAATGCAAACATACTTGAATAATAAAATAGTAAGCATAAATAATTTGCATAATCAAGAACCAATCAAAGTCAAAAAGTTCATTGCTGATAGTTATCTTTCAGTAAGTTTACAAGAAAGTTCGCAGATAACTAAAAACAATCAGCATGCAAAACAAAGCTTTTCAAGGGACTATTCTATTCCAGCAGATGATTCTCTAAGAATCTCTTTTACACTCTTTTCAGCAGGAGCAGTGAATTCAACACAGTCTTTCTCGTAATCTTCAAGTAGCTTACGGACTTCAAGTTGAATAATTCTTGCATTCTTGCCGGCAGTACTGATGGTTTTCACCATTCATCTCTTTGTAGTGTATTACCCACAAGTGCATGCCCCAATTGTAGCATGTAGTAGCTTAGTGTTTGAAATTCCTTGTTGGCGTGAATCTTCCTTAACCAAACAAGGTCTTCTTCTTGATCCTTTGCAGTGAGATAGAAATACTCATAAGGAATCAAGCCATATTTCTTTTTGGACTTCTTGGTCATGGGATCACTATAGTAAGCAACATCCATCGGCTTGATTAGATCAGGCTCTTGTTTTACCTTCTTGCTGATGGAAGTTTTTCTTGATGAACGAGATTGTCAGACTCGAACAATCAAATAAATTTGTTTTAAGCCAAAGGGCAACTCACAACTACACAAAACACGTAGTGCAGAGGTAAGATGACCTCGAGTGTCGATCTCTAGGGACTAAACTAGCTTTAACTAAATAACTATATATAATTTCAGAAAACAAATTAATCTCTAACTTAACTTAACAATATATGGAGAAAGCTGGTGATATTATGCTCGTTCTAAGCATCAAGTTCTAATTATGCATGAAAGTGCAACGCGTACTGTCATAAAAGTAATCCGATTTACAAACACCAAAGACAAGTTTGCAGACGTGTATTTTGAAAGCTTCCTATCTATACTAATACTTGGTTCAAGCAGTACTTGCAAATTATAGATAATCGAATTGATGATCTTGAATTGTCCTAGTGTTTCTAACACCTTTCTACGAAGATATGTGGCTTAGTCGGATCAAAGAATCGAATTAAGATAATTAAACAAGTAAAAGATTCAGAAACTCAATCATGCATAATACGAACCCTAGCTACGAATTCACATACTATCACCAACTAGATGCTTAGCTACTTATATCAATAACACGATAAACAATCATAATCGAAGCAATAATGAAAGAAAACATGTTTAATTGAAAGATAAATAGCAGAATTGTGAGATACAAGGTTACCACCAAAGGTTGTCAATCTCCGGTGAATGGCTAAAACTCACAAAGATCTAGCAAGGTGAGATTAAACGGTGTCCAAATCTCTCCTGTAGCTCCAAAATCGCTAAGTTACAAAGAATCTAAGAGAAAATATCCCCAGAACAAGCTCTAGGGTTTATGTCTGGAAAAATATGAAAAGAGATATATAAAATCTCAGATTTTGGGATAAATATATAGAGCTGTCGGAAAGCTCCGCGGCGCACCGCCCCGTAAGCGGCAGTGCGCCCCGCACGGGCAGAACGCGGCCCGTGCGGAATTCTTCCTTTGGATCCTCGAATTCGGCCCCTTGCACTGTTTTGAGCTCCGAACATGATCTCTTGGCCTTGAAACTCGTCTCGGTACCCCTTGACACACCACGGGTGATCTCGTTGCACCAAAACATCATCGTTTCGCCATGAATTACTTCCAAAAACGCGATTTCCACCTAAAACTTGAAAAGAACAAAAGAAATGGAAAGGTGACACTATTCTAACAAAATGCACTAAAATGCATGCAAGAGGATAGCTAAATTGGTGAAAAAAGACTCGAAAGATAGTGTAAAAAACACTGTCATCAAACTCCCCAAACCGAACCTTTGCTTGTCCTCAAGCAACTAGCTAGACTCTATGCAACCTAAATGCAACACAAAGATGAGTCTCATGCCAAACAAGAAGAAATAATCGATTGAATCTACCAAATGCTTATGAACAAAGACCATACAAATCATAACATGGAAGTAGGTTGAAGAATGTCTCGATTGAACCTATACATATTCACATATGCACTTTGTTAAACAAGAGAGTCTCTCGTAACATTCTCTACCTGGACTTGGTCAGTGACGACACAATGAAACATGTTAGAATACAAATGGTTGCCCCGTGCCTATGAAACTGAGGGCTTACTACTGTTCACCAAGCTGGACTTTCAATCAAGAGAGGTCGAACCAATACTGGCTCTCATCAAACGAAGGAGGGTTCCCTAATAGACAACACTCCCCTATTCTACCCAACTCTCAAAGCAAAGACTATTCACCACTTCCTGAATGGCAGGACGAGGGTGGTCTAGAACATAAGACACAAAACAAAAGATAGAATATACAACTCGATTACGAAATATTACAAAAGCTGAAAAAATAACGCAACACTTTGCTAAAACTGCTTTTGGCTTGCTTGGACCCTTCTTTTGCTTTTTTTTGGGTCTTATTCTTTTTTCCTTCTTTTTTTATTTTTTCTTTTCCAGATTCTGGAATTTTTTTCTTTTTTTTCGTTTTTTTTCTTTATTTGTATATAGCCAGCAGTAGCACAATGAAAGTAAATAACAACGACATTAACAACGACCTCCCCAAACCTATTCGAAAGAATAGGTTGGAGGACAAACTCACAAGAAAAAATAAAACGAACTCACTTGACTCACAAAGACGAAGAACAAGTCATAACGATAGTAACCCCCTCCCCAAACCTATTCGTTAGAATAGGTTTCAAACAAAGGATCACACACCTCACTCTACCTCCTTCCTAGGCATTTAGCAATCTCAATAAGTAAGGTGAAGACTTGTTGCCTCTTAGGTACATAATTACAAGGGAAAACAACAAAAAGACTCTAACATGCAACATTTTATAATAAGGCCTTCGTGAACCACAATAGAGAAAACACCACATAGTGATGTCTAGACTACCAAGCTTAACTAGTGCACATACAAATATGACAAGCCAAGCGAGACAAACCTCAAACTATTCCATAGAGATGCAATGCATGGGCAATGGTCATAAACACTTAGTCTATACAATAAAACATTTCAAAAAATTTGGCAATAAACTCGACACTAAAATCATGCAAAACTATACTAAGGATGAATGCAAACTAAATCCTAGGAAAGCAATAAACGTGCATGAATGCAAACTAAAGCAGTAAACGTGCAATGCGAAGGTTTTCACGAGTCATCATAAGCAAAATAAGTTATAGAAATACACAGCGATAACCCCCCCCCAAACCTAAACTTCGTCATTTGTCCCGAACGTCGAAAGTGGACAAGAGGTAAGAGCTAGTCGTATACCTGTAACATGTATTACTCAAGCAAACTCGTCAGAAACCAAAACGGGTGATAGAAGGGGGTAAAGGGCTTGATACGGTTGTATTCGGAGGTGATATTCGGTGTCCCGGGTCAAAACCGGGCACCCGGGTCACTGGCGCCCTCAGGCGCACTGCCCCGTGTGGGGCGGTCCGCCTGGGGCGCCCAGGGGGCGCCCGGGCTACTGCCACTCCCGGGCGCACCGCCCCGGGTGTGGGGCGGTCCGCCTGGGAGCGGCAGAATGGCCGGGCGTTCTGCCCTTCCCGGGCGCACCGCCCCCGGTGTGGGGCGGTCCGCCTGGGTGCGGCAGAAACCGCCCAGGCGGTCTGTAGGGCGGTCCATCCGGGAGCTGCAGACTCCTGGGTCCTCCGTTTTATGTACGAATACGAAAAATATCAACCTTTTACCTATTTTATCACCTAAAACACACTTAAATACAAAGGAAAACTACTAGGGACTCAAAAAATAGAAAAACTACAAGCTACATACATTCACGTGAAGGTGGGAGTGGTGAGGTCGAGATGATCAACCTCCACTTGATCACTGGGAAGCTCGAAGTATGGTTTAACACGTTGCCCATTCACCTTGAAGGTGTCTCCAATTTTCGGGTCCAAGAGTTCTACAGCTCCATGGTGAGCAACTTGGACAATCTCGTATGGTCCATCCCATCGAGTACGGAGCTTCCCCGGAAATAAGCGAAGTCGGGAGTTGAACACTAAAGCTTTCTGGCCAGGGATCAGCTCTTTCCGCACAATGCCACGGTCGTGATACTTCTTGGTTCGTTCCTTGTAAAGCTTGGAGTTCTCATAGGCACCGAGGCATAGTTCATCAAGCTCGTCGAGCTGCATCAACCTTTCTTCCCCAGCTTTTCCCAAATCAAGGTTGAGCTCCTTTATTGACCAATAAGCTCGGTGCTCGAGCTCAACCGGAAGGTGGCATGCTTTCCCAAACACTAGTCTGTACGGTGTGGTCCCAATCACTGTTTTGTAGCTGGTTCTATATGCCCAAAGCGCATCATTCAGTTTTCCGGCCCAATCCTTCCTGCTAGGCTTCACTACACGCTCAAGGATCTTCTTAATTTGCCGGTTGCTGACCTCTACTTGCCCAGAAGTTTGTGGATGATATGGTGTAGCAACATTATGAGTAACGCCGTACTTCTTTAGTAGTGAGGCAAAGGAACGGTTGAGGAAGTGGGAACCTCCATCACTGATAATTGTTCTAGGAATTCCGAACCGGGAGAAGATCAACTCCTTCAAGAATTTTAAGACGACCGAAGCATCATTCTTCCTAGTGGGGACTGCCTCCAGCCACTTAGTGACGTAATCCACTGCGACTAGAATGTACTCATATCCCGAGCTTGATGGGAATGGTCCCATAAAATCTATTCCCCATACATCAAAAGGTTCTACTACGAGGTTCCCTTGCTGGGGCATTTCTTGCTTCTTGCCTATATTGCCCCCTCGCTGACATGGGTCACAGTTCTTCACAAATTCTCTCGCATCTCGGTGCAAGGACGGCCAGAAAAATCCTGCTTGTAACACCTTGCGGGCTGTTTTATCCCCACTGTAGTGTCCGCCGCACTGAAGCTCATGGCAATGACTCAGTGCACTTCGTTGTTCTCCCTGTGGAACACACCTCCTCAAGATTCCATCAGCCCCTTCTCTAAGAAGGTTCGGATCATCCCATATGTAAAACCTGCACTGTTTTGCGAGTGCTCTCCTATCGGAGGCTGAATAGTTAGTTGGGCAAATGCCCGTAACCAAATAATTCACAATATCAGCATATCATGGCTCTTCATCTATTCTCATCAAGTGTTCATCGGGGAGATCCTCATTAACAGGAATTTCATCTACGAGGATATTTCGAATTCAAGAAAAGTGATCAGCTATGTGATTCTCCTTACCAGCCCTATCCACTATAGTCAATTCAAAGTCTTGTAACAGTAAGACCCAACGCATTAATCTTGGCTTAGAATCTTGTTTAGCTATTAAGTGTCTTAAAGCAGCATGATCGGTGTGGACATTCACAGGGTGTCCTAACAAATAAGACCTAAACTTTTGTAAAGCAAAGACAACAGCTAAAAATTCTTTTTCAGTAGTTGTATAGTTAACTTGAGCTGAGTCTAGGCTTACTAACATAGTAAATCACACGATACTGCTTATCTATTTTCTGGCACAAGACTGCCCCCATAGCAAAATTTGAGGCATCACATATTATCTCGAAAGGAAGTTTCCAATTAGGTGGCACCACTATAGGAGCAGTGATTAATCTGGCCTTGACTGTGTTAAAGGCTTCTAAGCAATCTTTAGAAAAGTGGAAAATCACATCTTTTGCAAGCAAATTGCTTAATGGTTTTTCAATTTTCGAAAACTCTTTGATAAACCTCCTGTGGAATCCTACATGACCAAGAAAAGACTGAAGTTCTTTGACACAAGTGGGTGGGGGAAGTTTCTCAATTATTTCTATCTTAGCCTTATCTACTTCGATGCCTCTTTCGGAGACCACATGTCCTAGAACAATGCCTTCCCTAACCATGTAATGACTTTTCTCCCAACTTAGAGTTAAATTGCATTCAATACACCTTTTGAGAACAAGATCTAATCTATGCAAGCATTCATCAAAAGAGTCACCAAAGAGGTAAAAATCATCCACAAAAACCTCAACAAACTTAGTCACCATATCAGAAAAAACAGAAAGCATGCACATTTGAAAAGTGGCGGGGGCGTTGCATAGCCCAAATGGCATTCTCCTGTAGGCAAATGTTCCGAAAGGGCAAGTGAATGTCGTCTTCTCCTGATCCTCTAGTGCAATCGGAATTTGATAGAAACCTGACAAGCCATCAAGGAAACAATAAAATTTCCGCCCCGCAAGGCGGTTTAGCATGTCATCAATAAATGGGAGAGGGAAGTGGTCTTTCTTAGTGGCGTCATTTAATCTCCTATAGTCAATGCACATCCGCCACCCCGTGGTTTTCCTCACTGGCACTAGCTCTCTCTTTTCATTCTCTTCTACTGTAATCCCCGATTTCTTAGGCACAACATGTACGGGGCTCACCCACCTACTATCAGGAATGGGATAGATCATATCGGCATCTAGCAACTTAATCACCTCCTTCTTCACAACTTCTTGCATGGCTGGGTTTATTCTACGCTGAGGTTGCCTAACGGGTTTGGCATCCTGTTCTAGAGTGATATTGTGCACACACCGTGTAGGGCTTATCCCCTTAATGTCACTAATTCCCCATCCTATAGCTGCAGAATTTTCCTTAAGGACTTGGAATAGCCTACCTTCTTCTATGCTAGATAGGTGTGAGGAAATGATTACAGGTTTTTTCTCATTTTCTCCTAAGTAAACATACTTAAGGTGTCCAGGAAGGGGTTTCAGTTCTAAGCTAGGCTCTTCTGGAAGTCGGTTATCTCCCTCTTCTTCTTCTATGGGTTCAAGTACCTCTTCTTCGAATGGGATTTCGGGTGTGCTATCTATTAACTCGAGTAGTTCTCTTGCTTCCTCAGACATGGAACAAGTCTCCACCTGCATGGTTAGTGCCTCTCCAAGAGGTTCAACATGATCATGGCAATGGTGAAATTCAGAAATCACAGAATCATAGCAATCAATAAATTTTAATTCTTCTATAACCTCTCTATCAACTATGCTACATCCTACCAATTGAATTTTCTCACCCATTACCTCCATGGTGATTTTCTTGCCTTTTAGTTCAAGGCATGTGTTGGTAGTGGCCATGAATGGTCTTCCAAGCAGTACCACGTGTTCGCGGACATGGCTCTTTCCTTCCTCGGCTGACTTCATCACTACAAAATCTGCAGGAATTATTAGTTTGTCTACCTTTACGAGGACATCCTCAATTATTGCTTCGGGACGTTTCACGCTTTGGTCTGCCATTTGTACAACCATCTCGGTTGGTTGCATTTCCCCAAGGTCTAGGGCTTTGTATACTGAGAAGGGCATCAGGTTGATGCTAGCGCCTAAGTCGAGCATGGCCTTGGTGGACTTTCAATTCCCCATGGTGATATCAATGATGAAGCTCCCTGGGTCTCGTTGTTTTGCGGGGAGCCCTGCTATAGAATTTACCGTCTCCATAATTGTTCCGTCTCCCCCTAGTGCAATCTTCTTGTTGCTCTTCACCTCCTTAAAGAACTTTGTATAGGCCGGAACATTCTAAATGAGCTCCAATAGGGGAACATTAATTTCGACCTTAGAGAGGCGCTTGAAAAGCGGTGAATCCTGTATATCTTTCTTGGCTGGCTTGATCCTACCAGGGAATGGCATGTGAGATTTTGGGGGCACATAAGGATTGGGAGACTTATGAAGTCCCTCCTCGATATTGGGTGTGTCCCCCTTATCCCCATCGTTGTCGCCGTCTTCATTGTCTTGCAATGGAGGGTCTGTGGAGCCTTCACCTATTTTATTCTCCTTGCTTGTCCCTGCATTGTTAGTCATAGTAGATTTAACATGTTTAGGACGTACAAAGTTACGGATTTTAGTTACCTTCCCACTCCGGATGAGTAGGTTTACTTCCTCGAACTCAGGGACCTCAGTATTAACCGCTGGAACGAGCTCCGTAGCATGAAGATCAGCCGTGGCAAGTGAAATCGGGGAGCTGGGGTCGTCCAGCTCCCTGGCAGTCCGCGGTGGACCGCCGCCCACGCCCGGCGGACCGCCCGGGGTGGGCAGTGGGGGTCCTTCCTCATTGGCCGTGGGCAGCAGACCACCCCCCACTCCCGACGGTGCGCCTGGGAGTGGCAAGGGGTCCCCGCCCTCTCTGGACGTGGGGGGCGCACCGCCCCCCACACCAAGCGGACCGCCCCTTACGTCCAGTGAGGCGTCCCCTAGATGTTCATCTCCGGGCTCCTGTGTATTGAATTTTTCGACCTTTTCACACTCTAACAAACTGACTTCCTCTATTAATTGCTCAATTACTGCTACCCCTTCAAAAGCTTGTGCGATCCAGAGGTTCTGTTCAACTTGTTGTGAATGTGCAATCTCAAATATACTCTCAGTGGCTTTAATTCCTGCATAGATTGCAAGTGCATCCTCCTCACTGATATCATCTTCATCTTCTCGGAACTCCTCAGATAAACTTTCGCTTCCAGTTTGATCTAGCCTCTCACTGGTGAGGTGACGTGGTGTTAGTCTCTATGACGGTGCAGATCCTCTGGCGTAATTACGGATGACCTTTTCTGCCTCTTCAACCGTGCAATCTTCCAACCCTCCACACAACCCATCTACTCTAAGCCTAACCTCATCGCGTAACCCACCAACAAAATGCCAAATCAACTCCCCATCTTTGAAATGGTGATGGGGGCACTCTCGCTTATACCGCTCAAACCGATCGTAGGTGTCACAAAACCGCTCATCTTCGCCTTGTTTAAAGTTTTGAATCCTTCCTCGCAAGGCCATTGTCTCTTGGTATGGCATAAATCGCGCTAAGAACTCCTCTACTACTTGGTCCCAAGTCCTCAGTGATCCCGGTGCCAACCTTGTAATCCAAAGTCTCAGTTCATACCCCAAGGCGAAAGAAAATAATTTCCTGCATATTTGGTCCTCCGTAAACCCCTTAGCTGGAATTCTAGCTATTTCCTCCTCATAGGATCGAATAAAACTCAGTGGATTCATCCCTACTCCTTCCTCAAACCTTGGTATGCTCCTTACCATAGAACTTGTCACCTCATACACCGTTAACTCATCCTCCAAGTATATAGCTGATCCTCTCCGAACTTACGAGAATTGTGGGGTCATGCGAGCCCTCATGGACGTCATACCTGGATATCTGGGAAAGGATATAACAAAAAACCATAAATCAGTCCTTTTCGTTCTGACCAAAATTTGGAACCCAACTTCTACACTAAACAACTAGATTACTATATCCTGGAAATTGAATGCTGAAAATAAACAAGCTAAAGAGTAAAAAGGAGTTATAGTCCCCGGCAACGGCGCCAATTTGATGAACGAGATTGTCAGACTCGAACAATCAAATAAATTTGTTTTAAGCCAAAGGGCAACTCACAACTACACAAAACACGTAGTGGAGAGTGTCGATCTCTAGGGACTAAACTAGCTTTAACTAAATAACTATATATAATTTCAGAAAACAAATTAATCTCTAACTTAACTTAACAATATATGGAGAAAGCTGGTGATAGTATGCTCGTTCTAAGCATCAAGTTCTAATTATGCATGAAAGTGCAACGCGTACTGTCATAAAAGTAATCCGATTTACAAACACCAAAGACAAGTTTGCAGACGTGTATTTTGAAAGCTTCCTATCTATACTAATACTTGGTTCAAGCAGTACTTGCAAATTATATATAATCGAATCGATGATCTTGAATTGTCCTAGTGTTTCTAACACCTTTCTACGAAGATATGTGGCTTAGTCGGATCAAAGAATCGAATTAAGATAATTAAACAAGTAAAAGATTCAGAAACTCAATCATGCATAATACGAACCCTAGCTACGAATTCGCATACTATCACCAACTAGATGCTTAGCTACTCATATCAATAACACGATAAACAATCATAATCGAAGCAATAATGAAAGAAAACATGTTTAATTGAAAGATAAATAGCAGAATTGTGAGATACAAGGTTACCACCAAAGGTTGTCAATCTCCGGTGAATGGCTAAAACTCACAAAGATCTAGCAAGGTGAGATTAAACGGTGTCCAAATCTCTCATCTAGCTCCAAAATCACTAAGTTACAAAGAATCTAAGAGAAAATATCCCCAGAACAAGCTCAAGGGTTTATGTCTGGAAAAATATGAAAAGAGATATATAAAATCGCAGATTTTGGGATATATATAGAGCTGTCGGAACGCTCCGCGGCGCACCGCCCCGTACGTGGCAGTGCGCCCCGCACGCGCAGAACGCGGCCCGTGCGAAATTCTTCCTTTGGATCCTCGAATTCGGCCCCTTGCACGGTTTTGAGCTCCGAACTTGATCTCTTGGCCTTGAAACTCGTCTCGGTACCCCTTGACACACCACGGGTGATCTCGTTGCACCAAAACATCATCGTTTCGCCATGAATGACATCCAAAAATGCAATTTCCACCTAAAACCTGAAAAGAACAAAAGAAATGGAAACGTGACACTATTCTAACAAAATGCACTAAAATGCATGCAAGAGGATAGCTAAATTGGTTAAAAAAGACTCGAATAATAGTGTAAAAAACACTGTCATCACTTCTTACCAAAATTTCAATATTCAGCCATTTTATAGCAATGATCCTAGGGTAGGGAGGAGGATCCCTTTCTTTCTTTGTGACTTTTAATTCAATCCAAGTGTACATTTGGTTCAGTACATCAGTTGGAAAGAAGTCATTAGCCAATAGGTCTTCCAGCTTTATGATCACATTATGAGTGATTTCCTCATTGTTGGTCTTTGTATAATCAATGCCAGTGCCTATGGAAACGTTAGCTAGGTTCTTTCTTCTTGTCTTTGCTTTCTTCTTCTTGACTTAGCATTTCCTTGATCCTTTGCTGAAGATCGGGAGTCAGAAGAGAAATGTTTGGACTGGCCAGATGGAGTCAAGGCAGAAAGGCTTGGCCCTTCTAGCTTGAGCTATTTTTTGGTCATCGTCTTCATTAATGCCTTGATGACTTTCAGTATCACAGACTTCTGGAGTATTAGCAGAAGTTTTTCTCCTTTTAGGATTTGCTGAACTTCTCTCAGATCGAATCTGTTTCAGCTCTTCTTTTAGAACTTTGCTCTGGTTCAGCAAGAGGTTCTCTAGGAGGCGGTCCAGGAAACTTTAGTGGAGCTTCAGAGGGAGTAGCTGATTTGTCTCTTGAAGACTTTCTTTTTCTAGAATCTTCCCCCTTAGACATGGATTGCATCATTGGCTTGATGTGAATAGAGAAAAACTCATTGCAATTTTCAGCAAGAGTGTGGAGGCTGTTGTATTTAAGAATCATGTCTTGCTGATCAGAAGTCAGCTTAGACAATTCTTCTTTAATAAAAGCCAAGTTCTCCTCATGTCTTCGCTCGTTGTTTACTTTTTCTTCTAGTATAGCCTGAGCCTTTGTTAATGCGCTTTTCGCGAGCTTGAGTGCTTGACTGACATCATGTTCATAGCTTTTGTGATGTAGACTTATGTCTTTCTGAGCTATGGTCAGTGTAGTAGTGCGTCTCAGAACAGTAGTCAGTATCTTTCCAATGTCAAGTGGACTCTCAGCAAGCAGTGCATCATCCTCTTCTTGGCATGCTTTATGAACAACCATTAGTGCTTTAATTCTCAGAGTAAACTCCTCAATATTTGGAAACGACACTAAAGAGGGAGTAAGTGAGTGGGCTTTGATTTCTGTGGCAATTTGATCATCGTTTCTCAACAAGCGACTTCTCTGCATATCTCCTTCATCATTAATGAGGGATGCTGGAGGAATTTCTACCATCTTGGGTTCAGCTTTCTTGGTCTTTTCTTCTTCATTTGCTGAGAAATCGGACAAATCTTCTTCCTCATCAGGTTCATCAAGGCCAGCAACCTTGACACCTAAATCTTTTGACTCAATCACTCTTGGTTGAGTGGTTGCTGAAGGCAACTCTTTTGACTCAACAACTGGAGTTTCACCAGTAGTAAGTGGAAGGGAGGAATCTTCCTTGTTGTTCACTCCTGAAGATTGAGCAATATCGAGATGTTGAGTATGTCTGTCATGAATCTATAGACTATTCTGTAATGCTCGTTGATAATCTTCATCAGTTTCTTCATTTTCTCCAAGGTTTGAATCAGTGACCTTAGCTTTGAGTAATGCTAACTCGGCATCAGAAAGCTTAGCTTTGCCTTTAGGCATTTCAGCCTGCTTTCTGGCGTACTCTTCTTCTGTCTCAACATCTTGTTCAGTTGCTGGAGTAGTTTTCTCAACAGGAGTTGGAGCAGATTCCTTGTTGCTGACTGGGAGGTTGTTTAGCTTGCTGATTTTCAGCATCTGCTTGATCTACTCGATCAACAACTAACAACTTTTCTCCACCAGCATCCGGACTAGGACCTTGATTGTCATCATCATCGTCCTTTTTGTCCTTAGAATCCTTGGATTCATCATCACTTGTGTCTTTAAGGATATTTTCATCCTCTTCTTCTTCATCATCATCTGTTAGAATCACCAACTCGAGATGTTTGTATTTTGCAGCGCTTGCAACCTCTTCTTCCTCATTGATTTTGTGGGGATCAGCCACCACGGGTACAAAGGAACCCTTGAGCATCACAGCTCGTTCAGATGGAGAGGCACTCTTGAACTTAGCTTTCATATTCTCTCTCATTGTGACAACCAGATTAGCACTCATTTGTTGAGAATATGATAGTTCTTCAGGAAGGATAGACTGTACAAACGTCTCGAGTTTGAAGAGAGAATTTCTCTTCTTTTCGTTTGAGAGATGGATGTGAAGATCTAAGAAGTCCATCCTTTTGTACCTTTGCCAGTTGCTGACAGACTTAGCAACTCTGGTCAAGGTGTTTCTCGATCTTGAAGTTGGAGTACAGTTCTTCAGCACTAACTTCATGGACTTCTGTGATGAGAACCGCTTCATTATTCTCCTTTTGAGCCTGAATAAGAGTAAAGTTATTTTCAGGAAGGTTTTGAAAAATAGTTTTAGAGTCTAAAACTGTAACATGAATTACCTGCTGATTCTCAGCAAGCTCATGTTGCACATTAAGTTGTGCGGTAACTATTTCCATTGCTTCAGGAGCTGTAGCAGCATCCTTGAATTGTTCATCCTGAAATAACACCTTGTTAGATACAAGTACTAAGTTTTTAAACTTAGTAAAATTACCAAAACTTTCATCTACCTGCTGAACAGGAGTTGTAGATTTTGGTGCTGAAGTTTCAACAATCTTCTGACTTGTATCTTGAGAAGTCTGTAAACAAATAATTGTGTTAGCTAAAGTTAAAGTTTCAGATCGAGAAGTTTTGCTTATATCTGAGTTAACTACCTGCTGAAGAATGGCAGGTGGTGACTCAGTCCTTTCAGCATGGAAAACTTCTTCAATATCTGGGACTTGTTCTTCAACAGACTTCTTTTCTTGCTCTTCTTGAGAAAGCTGTGCAGCTTCAGCAATCTCCCTTGTCTCTGAATTGACAAGTTGAGCAGAAACATCAAGACCTCTAACCTCTAAGTTCACTACTAGTCATAAATAGGTTCACTGACTTGTTGGAGTTGTCATCAATCTCCATATCCATTTGCTGGCTTAGGTCAGTCAGCACCAGTTGGACTTTGTCAATAGATGTGATTGGTGAACGTGGTCTAACATTCTCAGCATCATGAGATGCGTCGTCGAATAATGTTTCTTGTTGAGTTTCAGCAAACTCTTGGACTTGAACCATTGCAGTCTCAGCAACTAGTTCTTCAGTAGTTGCAGCTTCAGGAACTTGTTGGTCTTGACAAGTTGCTGTTTCAACAACTGTCTCTTGTTCTTCTGTTGCTTTGCTGGCAACATTCTCAGCAAGTGCAGCCTTTCTGAGGTCTGCATCAATGTCACTTGCTGGTTCCAGAGTTGTATCATCAAGATTATATACAATGTAGACATCTTCTAATCTTTCTAAGGCAGGATTATCATTTCCACTGCCTTGTGGTCTTGCTTCAGTAGATGGATCCATGTTTATTGGATTTGCAGAGGTTTCAGCAAGCACTTCAGCAACATCTACTATAGTGGTTTGTTTTTCAGCAACCACTGGTGTATCATCGTCCTGAATGACATGGACGACCGGCACGAATTTTCTTGTCGTTGTTTTCTTCCTTGGGCAGGTGGTCTTTGCCCTTGCCTTCTTAGGAACATGATCAGTTGATGAAGCTGCAGTCTGAGTATCATCATCAGCTTTCCTCTTTTTCTTTGATCTTTTGCTGGGTGCATTAGTGTCAGCAACCGCAGCAGTCTCAACAACATTTGCAGCTGTTGCTTTCCTAGACTGTTTGTCAGTCTCAACAACATTTGCAGCTATTGCTTTCCTAGACTGTTTGTCAGCAGCAGTCTCAGCAACATTTGCAGTTGTTGCTTTCCTTGACTGTTTATCAGCAACCTTTGGTCCATTCAGCTTGTAGAAAGCTCTCCCAACATTGCATACTGATTTCCTAATCGGCAATGGGTTTCTCAGCTGAATCTGGTAATGTTCAAGGATGTAGCATATTTTCAGTCCATACATCACCGGGAACAAAGGTGAGACAGTGTTGTCTTCAACTTTGACCTTGAACTTTGTAACACAATCAATAAGTCTGTTGAAAATGTACTTTGCCCAGTTGATGTTTGTTTTGCTTTCATAGATATGCATCAGCAATGCCCATCTTCTCAGACCTACTTGGTCTATTCCTCCGACTTGGGAGTCTAGAACTTTGATTAGTAGCAATGCTATTAGACCAAGTGAATGGCAGAGATGCTTCCTCTTTGTGAGCTTATTCCAAGTCACAGGAGCAATCTCTCATTTCTTCATCCTTTCGTTTCTGACATCACTGTAGCTTATTCCAAGTCACAGGAGCAATCTCTCATTTCTTCATCCTTTCGTTTCTGACATCACTGTAGAAAGCTTTTATCTCTTCATCAGTGGCAGTGATGTCATCTCCAGTTCCATTAGTTGGAATCTGAAAGATGTTTGCTAAATTAATCCATTTCAGGATGATTTGCTTTCCCTGAACTCTTGTAGAAATCACTTTTTCAGTGATTCCTTGTCCATCAGTAAGGGTCTGGATTTCTGCATTATTGTAGAATTCCATAGTGTCTAACATACTCACCATTTTCTTGGGGTGAGCAGTGATGAAGAAAAGTAGGCCTTGTTGATTTATGTAATTCAACGCCTCAATGTTTTCTTCGTCCAGTTCTTGTTCATAGAACTATCTGATATACTTCCCTTTGGCAAATCCACCCCATTGCATCATCTGTTCACACTTTTCAGTGTTAAGATATGCAGAAGGCATGGGTCTTTCTGTAATTCAGCCGTTTCACAACACGATTTACACCGTGTTTTTCACCGGAGATGATACCGGAGTAGGAGCAGTGCTTTTTCCAGCACTGTCTGCCTTGGAGGACTTGGTGCTCTTAGATGTTTGTCTCTTGGGAGCCATCTCTTTATATAGGAGGTAAGATTGGGGGAGTACAAAAAGGATGCTTTTCTTTTTGACCGGAGGTACAGTAATCACTACAAGAAAACAGCCAAATAGAGACGGATTAATAGCGACGGATTCGGTCCGTCGCAAAATAGCGACGGATCGGTAATTTTAACGACGGATACAAATCTGACCGGTAATTAGCGACGGATGAGTTTATCCGTCGCTAAATTTGCGACGGATAGGTTTATCCGTCGCAAAATTTAGAGACGGATAAGCTTATCCGTCTCTATATGAGTTGACCATTTTTTAATTAAAAAAAAAGAAAAATCATTAAATAAAATATAGCGACGGATCGGTGCTTATCCGTCGCTAAAGTTAAAAAAAAAAAGAGAAAAGGGATAAGGATCTGATTGTTTCTCCATTTTCTTTCTTTCTCTCTATCTACACCGAAATCTCTGCTTCCGTGAACCGGAACAGGACCGAGAGTCCCGTCTACGCTCGCTAATGGAGCGGCAGATCCAGCACCGCTTCGTCGTCTCTGGTCGGTTCTCCGGCTCACCCTCGCCCCAGGCTGCCGCCGGCAGCTACCGGAATGTCGAGTATTAAACGGACGCAGAACGTTGCCGCCAAGGCGGCGGCACAGCGGCTGGCCAAGGTGATGGCGATCAAGTCGAATAATGATGAGGAGGAGGACGAGGAGGATGATGATCTAGGTTTCCGGTTTGCTGCTCCGACGTCGTTTTCCGGTCATAACAGGAGTGAGAGTGGTAACGGTCCCAACCCACCACCCACCGTCGAAGAGCTTGCTGATGCCGTGAAAGTCACCATGGGCCCTAAGGTACTAATCGTGTTTCAATGCTACTGCTTGATTTTGTTGTTAAGTTGTTGTATCAACTCGAGATTAAGCTAAACTTTACTGTCAATTGTTAGTCTGTTAGTTATTGATCATCTATGTTTAAGTTTTGTTGATAAATGTTTGTGAGACTGCCTTATGATTAGTGTTTTTCTTATGCAAGGCTATGAGATGTATATGGCTGCCATATCTAGCTGTTGTTTGTGGTGATCTGCTAATTTTAGATTCATATGTTTGTTTGTCTGATTAGTACTGCATCAAAGAAAGCTTTCATATCCCATACCTATTTACCCTTAATACATAATTGAAATTTTACCTCTCTTAATCTAGGTTTTATTGATTATTTTATTCACTGTTATAATGGACTAGAAAGCTTTTCAAAGATTTTGGTAATATGCTGATGTTTAACATTTGGTAATGTGATGCTGATAGTTGTGTGAATGGTTTCTTATTATGATAATAATAGGGGCGTACCGTGGTGATTGAGCAAAGTTGGGGAGCCCCTAAAGTGACCAAGGATGGTGTTACAGTCGCAATAAACATTGAATTCAAGGACAAAGTGAAGAATATTGGTGCTAGCCTAGTGAAGCAGGTTGCAAATGCCACAAATGATGTTGCTGGTGATGGTAAGTTCGATGTTCTTTTAAGTAGTTGGATTTATCAGGTTATTTCCAGGTTCTGCGATGGTTTTCTTTAATATTATATGTTCAACTTTGTGTTTAGGTACAACTTGTGCTAAACAGTCCTTACCCGCGCCATATTTGCTAAGGGCTGCAAGTCTGTAGCAGCTGGCATGAATGCCATGGATAGAATAATAAAGGGGATGTTAGTGGTGTTATTGGAAGTGGCAGTGATGAAGATGACGAGAGTGAAAGTGAGAGTGATTCGGAGTCGGAAAGTTTAGGTTCATCTTCATCTTCCTCGTCGTCTAGTAGTGATGACGACGATGAAGTAGTTGAGAAGAAAGCCAAGAAAAAGGTTGGCAGAGTAGAGGCAGAGATGGATATGGAAGAAGGGGAGATTATGATGTCTGATGAGGAGGAGATGGTAGCTTGGGCTGAGGATGAAGATGATGTAGATGCTATGACTGGCCCCGTCAAATCAAAGAATGAGCTTAAGGTACTTTAATCACTTGTTAGTTATTTTCGGCATTGTTCTTAACTTCTACCAATATGATACTACTAGTTATAATGAAATTGATCATCAAAGTTCTTTCTGTGTGTTAAAGCTAGTTCTACTTTTGTGTATGTGTATTGAATGAATTAAATTTTCGAGATGTATCTTGTTTGTGAGTTATTAGCTCCATTGTATATTAATGTCAAAAGTTTAGATAATAATGCGAGCAACCTATAATGCTTAACTCAATAGTTCGTAGTAGTTTGGATAGCATTGAACAGGGGTGTTCTGATGGTTGTAATTAATATTTGGAGAATAGATGTAGGTCTTTGTCGTTATTCCAGTGAATTGCTATGGGTGTTTGGTCTAGTGGTATGATTCTCGCGAAATGCGAGAGGTCGCGAGTTCGATTCTCGCAGCACCCCTGATTGCATTTAAAAAATTATATTTTTATATTTTATTATATTGTAGGTGAATTAAATAAATTAAAAGAAACAGATTTTTTTTAATAAAAAATCAGATTTAGAGACGGATGAGTTTATCCGTCTCTAAATTTAGAGACGGATAAGCTCATCCGTCGCTTTTTGGATTAGCGACGCCACTTTTCGCGACGGGGCATCCGTCGCTAAACCCATATAGCGACGGATCGGGCTCTTTTAGCGACGGATGCGTTCCGTCGCTAAAAAGCTGTTTTCTTGTATTGAATTCAGAGCACAGGCTAGGGAATTTTTTGCAGAGAGAGGAAATGTGAGTTAAATAATTTTGTCTTTCTCTAACTCCTCATTTATATATTATCTCTGTTATGTGAGAAGCTCAATGGTTTTGAGCTCTCAGCAAGGGTAAAACAGAGATACAACGAGTTAGTGGAGCCTTTACATTAAATGCGTAGTGGTCTACTAACAAGAAACCGTCAGAGCCTGCTTTCTCTTTGTAATATTAACCGTTAGATCATCAACTGCTTTAAAATCAATGGCCACGATTGTATTTCATGTCATGATTTACAGCGAGTTTATCTGTGCCACGATTAACGTCACATTTGATTTTACCTTGATTCACGGGATTTTATCTCTTTTACTTCAAAGCTAATAGCTTGCTGAAGTATTAAAGAATCTTTTCAGCAATTTTAATCCTTCTGACTTTAGCAATTACTTTTCAAGTAACAAGCCTTGTAGTTGCTGAAAGTTCCCCCTTAATCAAATATCTCATTTTTCTTTGTGTCAATGATATTTCTGAGTTCCCGTCTCAGTAAATCCTTTTATATTGAGATATTTTTAGGTAAATTCTCTTTTGGTGAGAAGCAATCTTGCTCTTTGTTGAGTTACCGTCTCTGATTTATCTTTTGATACTTGAATACCTGTTTCAGTATCCTTGATTGTCTGAATGCGCGTTTCAGCAATCTTTGGATTTTTCTTACTGAGTAACCGTTTCAGCAAGTGCTCAAGTTTCCAAACAAATACCCGGTTTAAAATAATTACTTGCTATATGCCTGTTTCAGCAAACATTTCGTGTACAATCATCTCTTTTAGAGGAGTCAGTGGAAAGGGACTTTTCAAGGAATGAATAAACCTTTAAGCAACCATTGGCTTGCTGAATGCCCGTTTCAGCAATCCAATCAAATGTATCCCTTTTTATTTAGGTAGTTCAATCAATCCAAGGTTATACCTTAGCATTGCGAACCTATTATCTAGAAGGGGCTTGGTAAAGATGTCAGCAAGTTGATCATCAGTACCTAATTTTACAACCTCAATGTCTCCTTTTTCCACATGATCTCTAATGAAATGATGTCTAATATCAATGTGATTTGTCCTTGAGTGAAACTTAGGATTTTGCGTGATAGAAATAGCACTTGTATTATCACAAAAGATTGGTGTTTTCTTTGCAGAAAAATCATAATCTCTTAGTTTTTTCTGAATCCAAAAGATTTGAGCAGTGCAACAACCTGCCGCAATGTATTCAGATTCAGTGGATGAATTGGATTTCTGGAATAGATTTTTTTCTTTTTTTCCGTTTTTTTGTTTTTTTTTTTTTTTTTTTGTATATAGCCAGCAGTAGCAACAATGAAAAGAAATAACAATGACTCTACAACGACCTCCCCAAACATATTCGAAAGAATAGGTTGGAGCACAAACTCAAAAAGAAGAAGAAAAACAAACTCTACATGACTCAACAAGACGAAAGACAAGTCATAACAATGGTAACCCCCTCCCCAAACCTATTCGTTAGAATAGGTTTCAAACAATGTATCGCATACCTCACTCTACCTCCTTCCTAGGCATTTAGCAACCTCAAAAAGGAAGGTGAAGACTTGTTGCCTCTTAGGTACATAATTACACGAGACTACAACCATAGACTCTAACATGCAACATTTTATAAGGCCTTCGTGAACCGCCGAAGAGAAAACACCACATAGTGATGTCGAGACTACCAAGTTTAACTAGTGCACATACGAATATGACAAACCAAGCGAGACAAACCTCAAACTATTCCATAGAAATGCAATGCATGGTCAACGGTCAAAAACACTTAATCTATACAATAAAAAAGTTCTAAATACTTGGCAATAAACTCCACACAACAACATGCAAACTAGACTAAGGATGAATGCATGTGTACAGACTCAATCCTAAGAAAGCGGTAAACGTGCAACGAAAGGTTTTCACGAGCTAAGATGAGAAAAATAAGTTATTGAAATACCCAGAGATAACCCCCCCCCTAACCTGAACTTCGTCGTTCGTCCCGAACGTCGAAAGTGGATGTGGGGTGAGAGCTAGACGTGTACCTGTAACCTGTATCACTCAAGGAAACTCGTGAGAAACCAAAACAGATGATAAAATGGGTAAAAACATTAATATTGTTGCAATCGGGGACAAAAGAGTTGTCCGGACGAAAATCCGGATATCCGAGGCGCTGGTGTCCACAGGCGCACCGCCCCGTGTGAGGGGCGGTCCGCCTGGGGCTACCAGAGCGGAGGGGCAGGCTGCCTCTCCCAGGCGCACCGGCCCATGTGAGGGGCGGTCCGCCTGGGAGGGGCAGAAACCTGACGCCCAGCTTTTGTTCCCTGAACGCAAAAAATACCAATTTTTCACCTATTTTATCACAAAAAACACAACAAAAACAAAACGTTCAATGTATGCATGCAATGCAAGAAAGCGATAAAACTCCGGGTTGCCTCCCGAAAAGCGCCATTGTTTATGAGTCTCTGACTCGACTTCTTCATCTTCTTCAGTTCCTACCAAGACGGGTACTAGCCTTCCCCTTCATGGATCTCTTCCTCATGCCTAGTACCTGAGAATGAACAAACACAGCAGGGCCAAAAAAACCTATGGGGTGAGAATCAATCAACTGTGGATGACGATCAGAAATGGCTTGCATTGTATGTTGCTTGCCATCTACCTCAGTAGTGCAGGTTCCCCCGTAGGTGTCGATCACGGAGCGCACCTTGGTCAAGAAGGCTCGTCCCAAGAGAACTACATCACTCATCCCATATCTTGATGCTGGCATCACAACGAAATTGGTGTAAACTGAAGTGTCACCAATCCTCATCAACACGTTCCTAACAATGCCTTTCGGTCTCACGAAGGATCCATCTACTAACTGCACAATGGCCTTGTGTTTCTCCAGCTCTCCCAGACCACTCTTCTCGAACACATTCATTAGGAGCACATTAGAGAATGCTCCTGTATCAAGTGTAGCACGGACATCATCGAGACCACCAATCCCAACCTTAACATCAAAGCTATCAGGAATTGGTTCATGATCTTCATTTTCCTCATCACTCACCTAAAATCCCAGGCCTTTATCTTCCTCCTTGGCCAGTGGGGGCTCACCTTGTGCACAACACTTGCACTCAGCAACCTTCTTAATAGTGATCTCAACAGGAAGGTCTCTTACCAAAGTGATAGACATTGATTTCTCCGTGTTTTTGGGCAACTTCCCTTCCTCCCTACTTTCTCCACGGTCTATCAACTCCTGCATATTTTGATGTGCAAGCCTAGTACTTGCCTCCAACTGATCAAGCCGACCCCTTGTCTTTTTTGAATCCTCCTCTTATCGTTTCAGAAATCCCTGGGTGAAATCTACCAATTTCTGTAAATTATCCAAGAGAGTAGCAGACTTGGATTGAGATGCTTCGGCCTTAGGAGAAGGATTTTCACAATGGTCGTTTCCGTAGTTGCGATTACTACGGTCTACCCAGTAAACACCTTCTCGTGCTAGATCTGATCTACACATATGAGCCCCATGCCCATAGTTCTTACACACCCCACAAACCACATTGGAAAGAGATGTTCCGATTGAGCTCTTCAGAACTTGCCTCATGATGAATGTGTATTTTACACTTTCATTCGAGTCATTTTCACCTATTTTAGCTATCCTCTATGTTAATTTAGCTATATTTTAGTGCATTTTATTAGAATAGTGTCACGTTTCCCTTTAGATTTTATCTTACAGGTTTTGGTTGAAAAACGAGAATTTCCGGGCAATTATATTGAAGTTGACAAGGAATTGGTGTTCCAGAAGCCTATTTGGAGTATCTGAAGGTTTCCGGATAGGATTTGGAGTCTAGAGGTCGAATCTGGAGGTTAGAAGGCCACTAGAAGTCAAAAACCAAGTCCGAAAAGGGGAAGAAATCCAAAAACGCGTCGAAAACGTGGAATTCCGCGAAAATTACTCCCGGGCGAACCGCCCGGGACGTGGGGCGAATCACCCCACACCGGGCGAATCGCCCGGTGTGTGTGGCGAATCGCCCCACACTATGTCGAGGCCTATATATAGTTGCTCAGTTTTTCTCCGAAATTCATACTATTCCAGACCTATTCTCTCACCTTTCTCTGTAGTTTTAGGTAGGAACTTCCCAGAGCCTGTTCTGGGGGTTCGTAGTTTAGGAGATACTTTTTCATAGCAGTTTGGAGCTTGTAGGATCGCAATTCTTCGGAGATTGACAACCTTCGGTAACATTGTATCTTACGGTTTATTCTACTTATTTTTATATATCTTTCAACATGTTTTCTTCTATGATTTCTGTTGATTGCATGACAACTATGAGTAGCTAAACTTATCGCTGGTTGTAACGGTACCGGTTTTGAAAACAAAATATTTTTTTGAAAAAGGAAATTCGAAAATACTTTAATAACAACGGTCGGCAATAAATGCCCAAAATAATCTTTGACGCTAACGATAATAAATAATATTCAATGACAACTCAAGATCGAAAAGACAACGAATGAAGACAATAAAAGTGTTTCTTCTTATTTTGAAAAGAAACCCGTGACACCCCAGACCCTTCTCTCAGTCGCTGGCTTCCTAGTCACGCACATCCCCAGCAGCATCTGGAAGGAAGGAATTTTGGAAAAACAAAAGAGTGTGAGATAAAGGATCTCAGTGAGGTTCTAAGTTACAACAGAAAGTAAACAATTTCAAAATCCAAAATCCTTTTCAGAAAAACGAGCACAGAGAACAAAACACATATAACAGATTAACAGAACAGATACGTTGTAGACCATTGGTGCAGCCCGCCTTATTGCTCCTACTCCCAGAATGCCCTTATAACTCCCTCCAGAGGATGCATAACTCCGGACAGAAACAGAAACCCCCGTGTACTTTGGGGAAACAGATCCTACGACCCTAATAGACCTCAGCGACTTCTGCCTCGCGCCTAAAAGGGAATAGACTAGGCCACGATCAAGCAAACCCGATATTCCTCTACTACCCAAGCCTACCTAACCATAACCTAATCGACCGGTCACACAGAAACAGAACAGATACAGAACAACAGATACAAATAGTTAAAACCGAGAGGTGTTCCTGCAGAAAGGTCAGTACAGAACAGAGTAGCAATAACAGAAATGCAAAAAGTCATACTTAGGGCTTATACTTTTACGTGGAAGCATACAATATACAGTATACAGTAATAGGTACAAACAGTCACGTAGCCTTCAAGTTTTTCGCAAATAATAGGTTTAGGGGTGAACACTCACCTTAGCTTGCGAGCAAACGACCTTCAACAAGAAATGAGCTTACGGGTTTACGGACAACGGAGGACCTAACAAGAAAGTACTAAACACAATTTAGAAGTCGAACGGACGGAAGGAAAAAGGTTGAAAAAGGAATGGTAAAGACGGGGTTCGAACTCGGGACCTCTAAGTTAGTCAAGCAAGAACCCAACCAACTAAGCTAGCAAGTCAAGTCAATACTAACTTACAAAAACAGAAACCAAGTTTAAAACATTTTCAGAAACTCTTTCGATTTTCAGATTCTGGAAATTACCAAAATACCCTCAGTGGTAAATTGCAAGAAAAACCCTTTTCGAAAACAAACAGTACAAACGAACCAGTAGTTTCCAGACATCAAACAGTCTTCTCAAAGCAAAAAGGTTTACGGTAAAAGCTTACTGTCAGTCAACTACGGTCAACGGTAAAACTGCAAAAAGGTCCTTTAGGTTTTTAAGTTTCCTAAATCAGTCCACAAAGAATCCAAAACAGAACAACAAGGTCCAAAAGTCCTTTCGAGGTCAAACAGGAAATCAAAGTCAACATACGAGGTCAATAAGGTCACAAGTCCAGCAAACAGTAACTATACTAACAACCTAAGTCCCGGTTCTCGGTTCGAAATAAATAACAAGGTCAGAACGATCAAGGGCAAAATAGTCCAAGGGTAAAAATGTCCAAAACAGAATACGAGTACGAGTTTCGAATCAAAAGCGGCAGGAGTAATTCGGTCATAAAAGAAAATAAAGAAAAAAAAGAAAGAACAAATAAAAAATGTAAAGGCAGAACCGGTACTACCTTCGACGAGCCGGAAAGTGGGAAACGAACTGGGCGGGTCAGAAACGAGCGGAGAGCACACGATGGAACAAGACCGGAACGGAGCGGAGCGGGACGACGCTAATACAGATAGAAGTCAATGAAGAAGAAGAAAAAGAATTGATATCAAAGTCTCAAACGAGATTCGAATCAACAAGCAAATCAAAACCGAGTAGAGCTTACCGGAGGATTTCGAGATCGAACCAAGCACGCAAATCGGAGCAAAGGACGGCCGAAATCGGGACGGATCGGAGCCAACGGAACTAGCAGTGAGCAAAACGGTCGGTTGATGATGAAGGTATGATGCGTTGGTGATGATGATTGATGATTAGTGATGCTAATGGGGATTAATTAGGGGCAAGGATGAAGAAAAGAGATTGAGAGATGGAGCAAAGGAGATGGTTGATGAAAGGGTCGGCCGTGAGGATAGAGAGAGAGATAAGCAGAGAGTTTTTTTTCTTCTTTCTTTCTTCTGATTGTTGGACGGCTGAGAGAATGAGGGAAGGAGGAATCTGATTAGGGTTAGGGTTTAAGTGAGAATTGGGCCGGTCAATGGGCCTTTGACTGGGTTCCACAATTGGGCCAAAAAGGCTAGCAGATCAGATAGAAAATCCAGTTCGATAACGAAACGAAACGAATTAACTTACGCGAAAATAATTAACTAATTATCGAATAAATAATTTACTCTGATAATTAATTAACTAAAATAAATAATTAAATAATAAAATAATAATTAAATAATTAAATAAATAATTAAAAAAACGGGGTGTTACACTCTCCCCCCCTTAAAAGAATTTGGTCCCCAAATTCGCACCTTAAAAGTTGAAGAGCTCGGGATACTGCCGGCGCATGTCATCCTCGCTTTCCCAGGTTGCCTCCTCATACTGATGATTTCTCCACAGAACCTTTACTTGCTTGATTTGCCGATTACGGAGCTGTTGTACCTTCTGGTCAAGAATACGAACCGGTTGCTCCACATAGGACAAATCCTCCTCAATGGTCACTTCCTCGGGTTGAATCACGTGCGACGGATCCGGATAATACTTCTTCAGTTGAGATACATGGAACACATTATGAATTCCAGTAATAGTAGTGGGCAGTTGCAACCGATAAGCTACAATGCCAAATCTCTCAATGATCTCGTATGGACCCACATATCGCGGGTTCAGCTTAGCTCGACGACCCATACGAACAATGCCCTTTCTCGGAGATAGCTTGAGAAAGACAAAATCACCCACTTCAAATTCCAAATCTCGCCTACGATTATAGCCGTAACTCTTCTGTCGGCTTTGAGCAGTTCTCAGTCGGTCTCGGATAAGTCTAACCTTTTCCGAGGTTTCTTGTATCATCTCATTGAGAGTCCTCTCTCCAGCTACTGGTGTAGAAACTCGGTCCTCCAAATCCCAATACAGTGGTGATCTACACTTCCGACCATACAGCGCCTCGAACGGTGCCATACCAATCGATGCCTGATAACTGTTGTTATAAGCATACTCCACCAATGGCAAATGCTGTGCCCAGCTTCCTTGGTGATCCAGCACACACAATCTCAGAAGATCTTCTAAAGTCTGAATGGTCCTTTCGGATTGACCATCCGTCTGCGGATGTGCTGCAGTACTAAAATTCAACTTAGTACCTAAGCCCTCATGTACTTGCTTCCAAAATCTCGAGACAAACTTCGGGTCCCTATCAGAGACAATGCTCACTGGAGTACCATGAAGCCTAATTATCTCATCGCGGTAGACTTCAGCTAATTTCTCGGATGTGTAGGTGGTTTTAACGGGTAGAAAATGTGCCGATTTTGTCAATCTATCGACAATAACCCAAACACTATCAAAACCACCCCTAGCTACCGGTAGACCAGTCACAAAATCCATAGTGATCATCTCCCACTTCCACTGTGGAATCTCGAGTGGTTGTAGTAAACCTCCCGGTTTCTGGTGCTCGGCCTTCACTTGCTGGCAAACCAAACAACTTTGCACAAACTGTGCAACATCACGTTTCATGTAGGTCCACCAGTAAACCTTCTTCAAATCCTCGTACATCTTGTTTCCTCCAGGATGCATCGAATACTTAGACTTATGAGCTTCCTCCAAAATTAATCGTCTAAGCTCTTCATCAGAAGGCACACACAATCTTCCTTGAAACCTTAGAGCTCCATTCTCATCAATAGAGAATTTCGCATTTTGAGGCTCAGTAATATGTGCCTTGATATCCTGAAGCTCCTCGTCACGCTCTTGAGCCTCAAGAATCTTTCCTGCCAACTCATATCTCAAGGTGATATTGGCGAACATACACGACAGTTTGGATACTTCGAGATTTGACACGTGTACCCTACGACTTAAAGCATCAGCGACCACATTGGCCTTACCAGGATGGTATCGAATGGTACAGGTGTAATCGCCCAGAAACTCCATCCATCGTCGTTGTCTCATGTTTAACTCCTTTTGGGTAAACACGTACTTCAAGCTCTTATGATCCGTGAGGATAGTGAACTCAGGACCATAAAGGTAGTGTCTCCACTTTCCCAACGCAAAGACTATAGCAGCTAGTTCAAGGTCATGGGTTGGGTAATTTCTTTCATATGGCTTCAGTTTTCTCGAAGCATATGCGATCACCTTTTCTCGTTGCATTAGTACACAACCCAAACCTTCCTTTGAAGCATCAGTGTAAACTATAAAGTCGTTGGTTCCCTCGGGAAGAGCTAGTATCGGGGCGGTGGTCAGCCTCTTCTTCAGCTCCTCGAAGCTTTCCTGACACTTGTCACTCCATACGAACTTAGGATTTTTCCCTGTTAAAGAGGACAAGGGTCCAGCTATCTTCGAATAATCCATCACAAAACGGCGATCGTAGCCAGCCAAACCAAGAAAACTCCTCACCTCAGTGACATATTCGGGTCTCTTCCAATTGACTATCGACTCAATCTTCGACGGGTCAACCTCCAAACCTTCTCCAGAAATAATGTGCCCTAAGAAGGCTACCTTATCTAGCCAAAATTCACACTTGCTGAATTTGGCATACAATTTGTTGTTCTGAAGAGTTTCCAAGACAATTCGAAGATGTTTCTCATGATCTTCTTCAGATTTTGAGTAAACGAGAATGTCATCGATGAAAACAACAACAAACTGATCCAGATACGGCTGAAAAACTCGGTGCATCAAATCCATGAACACAGCCGGGGCATTCGTAAGGCCAAACGGCATCACTACGAACTCGTAATGACCGTACCTCGAATTCAGGGCCGTCTTAGGTATGTCTTCTTCCCTTACCCTAACTTGATAATAGCCTTGTCGTAGATCAAGCTTTGAGTAAACCTTCGAACCTTCCAACTGATCGAAAAGTTCCTCAATACGGGGCAGGGGGTATTTGTTCTTGACCGTGACTTGATTCAAGCCTCGATAGTCGATGCACATCCTCATAGTACCATCCTTCTTCTTCACGAACAGAACCGGTGATCCCCAAGGTGACGAACTAGGTCTCACAAAACCGTTATCCACCAAATCTTGCAGTTGAGTCTTCAGCTCCTTAAGCTCAGCAGGTGCCATCCTATACGGTGAGTTCGATATTGGTGCAGTGCCAGGTACCAGATCAATGCTAAACTCCACCTCTCGTTCAGGGGGTACGGAATCCATCTTCTCAGGGAAAACACCCTTGAACTCCTTAACTACCCTGACTTCCTCGATTTTTGCCTGATCTTTGGGTTTATTGATCAGATACGCCAAAAAGCAGGTAGCACCTTTCACATACAACCTCCTAGATTCCATGGCAGACAGTAGAAACTTCTCATCCTTTCTCTTATCTCCTTTCCATATGACTTTCTCCTCTCCAGGTTTTCCCAGGGATATAGCCTTGGTTCGACAATCCAGTTGCGCGTAGTGCTCGGACAACCAATCCATACCCAGAATAACATCGTAGGTTGATAGAGGTAGAAATATTAGGTCAGCAGGGAAAGTTCTTCCTAGGATGGAAATCTCACATCGCTCGACGAACTTCTTAGTGATTAGACTAGCTCCCAAAGGCGTACATACTTCTAAAGCGTAGGGTAATACTTTGTATGGTAAAGCGAGTGATTCAGCAAATACTTCAGCAATAAATGAATGCGTAGCACCAGGATCAAATAAAGCTTTAGAAGAAGTTTGAGCGATCAGTAGCGTACCTTCAACCACAGTTGCGGTGTCAGGAACTTCATGACCGCCTATGCTGAAAACTCGGGGCTTCGCCATAGTACCCTTTCCATCGTTTCTCGGAGCATAGTCTCCTGGCCTTCCACCCTTGACAATGGCATGTCGGTTCGGACAGTGGCTAATCTTGTGATCCTTACTCCCACAAGCCAAGCATAAGCCCTGTCTTTTCCAGCAGTTGTGCTCATCGTGGTTGACTCCTCCATAGTAGTTGCAGTTCTTCCTTGCCTGGGATGACTGCCCAGACCCTCCAGCGGTGTTGCGAGAGCGGTTGTCATGCTGAGTACGGGAATACTTCGCCGGTGGTGCCTGATATCCAGATTGATATCCTCCTCGATTCTCCCGCTTATACCCAGATTGGCTTCCTCCTCCATGGCTTCCAGAAGAACTAGAGTAGCTCCTCTTGCTCGAGTATGGCTTATCAGTCATCTTAATCTCCTTGAGACCACTCTCTACCTCGGAGGCGAGTTCGACAGCCTTGAGATAGGTAGGCATATTGGTCCCAAATAGACTTTACCGGATCTCGGAGTTGAGTCCCTTCACGAAGTGACGAACCTTCTCTCGTTCATCATCCTGGAAATGCGGCACGTACTTCAGTAATCGGGTAAACTCAGAGTCATAGTCAGCAACATCCATGTTCCCTTGCACCAAAGCTTGAAATTCATCTCTCCGGTTCTCGCGAACCAGGCGAGGCACGTACTTGTCCATAAAGTCCTTGGTGAAATTCTCCCAGGTACGAGCAACTCCCTCTTGTCTCCATCTCGCATTCACAGTTCTCCACCAGTTCCTGGCGGCTCCCACGAACTGGAAAGCAGCAAGCTCGATCTTCCTCTCGTCCGGATAGTGCAGGATCGAGAACAAGTTCTCCATACCTTCGATCCAGAGCTCAGCCTTACGGGGATGTGGTGTTCCCTCGAACCTCTCAGGATGGAATTGAGTGAAACGCTCCGCAGCTTGATCGATGGTCTGGATCGGTGGTGGTGGCGGAGGCTGAACAGGCGGTGTTGGTGCTCCAGCGCGGCGAATGGTTTCGCTGGAATTCCCCAGAGCAGCGATGATACGGTCTCCTTGGTCTCCATTTTCAGCGTGCTGATCGTCTCCACTTCCATTGCTGCTGGCACCACGAGTGTTTCTGCGACTCATTCTAACAAAGGGCACTACTTAGCAGTTGATTTAACAACCTCGAATCTCTAACTTAGAGAAGAGCAGAAAAACAAAGAACTAAGGCCAGTACTTAATCTTCTACAACAGGTATAACTGAGCAGTGAAGAAGAAAACATGCCTTGAACTTTAAAACAAAAAGCAAAAACAAGAAAACAACGAAGTCTCAAAACAGTCAAGTATGCAATAAAACAAAAGAAAAACGGTCTCTACTTGTCTCAGCGAGGAAAACAGAAAACCACAGAGTCAAATAAACGGAAAAGCATAAGCAGTCTCAGTCGGCTGAACTAAAAGAAAACTCGCTTGGCAGAAACAAGGAAGTTCGGTACGAGCTCGAAAAGGCAACTATCCTAATAAGCGTCCTCGCTATCATCCTCGGAACGTCCCTCGGGCACGTGAGCATCTCCTCCTTCTCCCTCAGAGGAGTCCTCCTCGGGATCTTCTTCGGATTCTTCTTCGTCTTCACTCTTTCCTCTACGGGATGGTCCGCAACCCTCGGGGAACGTCCTCCGAGCCTTCCTCCTGCGAATCCGGTTGCCAACATTGGACGCGGTTAACGTAACAAAGCCAGAGTGCTCCTTTGCGGCGCGTAAAGCTGTCTTCAGAAATCCGATCTCAGCTTCCTTCGTTGCTATCACATCTCGAAGCTTAAAGTTCTCCAGCCAGTAGTGATCACGTTCATGCACGACTCTATCCATCACGAATCCCGGGTAAACGCCAACAACAGGAACAGAGGTATACGGGTTAAATTCTCCTTCGACTAGACGATAACGAATAACCTTCTTCTCAGAACTCATACCTATCTGTAAGCACACGCGTAGTTAACTAGTTAATAACTACGTCAGAATCAAACAACCACGGAAGGTCAACAGTCACAGAACGGGTCAGAGGTAGTCAGAAACAGAACAGAGAGGATGAAGAGACGGTTCAAGGTTAGTACGTAAGACTCAAATCAGAAAGGCAACAGAAAATACAAGACCTAACCAGCGACTCGGACCCTCACACACACCCCAAAGGTCAAAAGATCCTATCCTAGCAAGCTCGAGTTTGAACTCAAGCTCTGATACCAACTGTAACAGTACCGGTTTTGAAAACAAAATATTTTCTTGAAAAAGGAAATTCAAAAATACTTTAATAACAACGGTTGGCAATAAATGCCCAAAATAATCTTTGACGCTAACGATAATAAATAATATTCAATGACAACTCAAGATCGAAAAGACAACGAATGAAGACAATAAAAGTGTTTCTTCTTATTTTGAAAAGAAACCCGTGACACCCCAGACCCTTCTCTCAGTCGCTGGCTTCCTAGTCACGCACATCCCCAGCAGCATCTGGAAGGAAGGAATTTTGGAAAAACAAAAGAGTGTGAGATAAAGGATCTCAGTGAGGTTCTAAGTTACAACAGAAAGTAAACAATTTCAAAATCCAAAATCCTTTTCAGAAAAACGAGCACAGAGAACAAAACACATATAACAGATTAACAGAACAGATACGTTGTAGACCGTTGGTGCAGCCCGCCTTATTGCTCCTACTCCCAGAATGCCCTTATAACTCCCTCCAGAGGATGCATAACTCTAGACAGAAACAGAAACCCCCGTGTACTTTGGGGAAACAGATCCTACGACCCTAATAGACCTCAGCGACTTCTGCCTCGCGCCTAAAAGGGAATAGACTAGGCCATGATCAAGCAAACCCGATAGTCCTCTACTACCCAAGCCTACCTAACCATAACCTAATCGACCGGTCACACAAAAACAGAACAGATACAGAACAACAGATACAAATAGTTAACACCGAGAGGTGTTCCTGCAGAAAGGTCAGTACAGAACAGAGTAGCAATAACAGAAATGCAAAATGTCATACTTAGGGCTTATACTTTTATGCGGAAGCATACAATATACAGTATACAGTAATAGGTACAAACAGTCACGTAGCCTTCCAGTTTTTCGCAAATAATAGGTTTAGGGGTGAACACTCACCTTAGCTTGCGAGCAAACGACCTTCAACAAGAAATGAGCTTACGGGTTTACGGACAACGGAGGACCTAACAAGAAAGTACTAAACACAATTTAGAAGTCGAACGGACGGAAGGAAAAAGGTTGAAAAAGGAATGGTAAAGACGGGGTTCGAACTCGGGACCTCTAAGTTAGTCAAGCAAGAACCTAACCAACTAAGCTAGCAAGTCAAGTCAATACTAACTTACAAAAACAGAAACCAAGTTTAAAACATTTTCAGAAACTCTTTCGATTTTCAGATTCTGGAAATTACCAAAATACCCTCAGTGGTAAATTGCAAGAAAAACCCTTTTCGAAAACAAACAGTACAAACGAACCAGTAGTTTCCAGACATCAAACAGTCTTCTCAAAGCAAAAAGGTTTACGGTAAAAGCTTACTGTCAGTCAACTACGGTCAACGATAAAACTGCAAAAAGGTCCTTTAGGTTTTTAAGTTTCCTAAATCAGTCCACAAAGAATCCAAAACAGAACAACAAGGTCCAAAAGTCCTTTCGAGGTCAAACAGGAAATCAAAGTCAACATACGAGGTCAATAAGGTCACAAGTCCAGCAAACAGTAACTATACTAACAACCTAAGTCCCGGTTCTCGGTTCGAAATAAATAACAAGGTCAGAACGATCAAGGGCAAAATAGTCCAAGGGTAAAAATGTCCAAAACAGAATACGAGTACGAGTTTCGAATCAAAAGCGGCAGGAGTAATTCGGTCATAAAAGAAAATAAAGAAAAAAAAGAAAGAACAAATAAAAATGTAAAGGCAGAACCGGTACTACCTTCGACGAGCCGGAAAGTGGGAAACGAACTGGGCGGGTCAGAAACGAGCGGAGGGCACACGATGGAACAGGACCGGAACGGAGCGGAGCGGGACTACGCTAATACAGATAGAAGTCAATGAAGAAGAAGAAAAAGAATTGATATCAAAGTCTCAAACGAGATTCGAATCAACAAGCAAATCAAAACCGAGTAGAGCTTACCGGAGGATTTCGAGATCGAACCGAGCACGCAAATCGGAGCAAAGGACGGCCGAAATCGGGACGGATCGGAGCCAACGGAACTAGCAGTGAGCAAAACGGCCGGTTGATGATGAAGGTATGATGCGTTGGTGATGATGATTGATGATTAGTGATGCTAATGGGGATTAATTAGGGGCAAGGATGAAGTAAAGAGATTGAGAGATGGAGCAAAGGAGATGGTTGATGAAAGGGTCGGCCGTGAGGATAGAGAGAGAGATAAGCAAAGAGTTTTTTTACTTCTTTCTTTCTTCTGATTGTTGGACGGCTGAGAGAATGAGGGAAGGAGGAATCTGATTCGGGTTAGGGTTTAAGTGAGAATTGGGACGGTCAATGGGCCTTTGACTGGGTTCCACAATTGGGCCAAAAAGGCTAGCAGATCAGATAGAAAGTCCAGTTCGATAACGAAACGAAACGAATTAACTTACGCGAAAATAATTAACTAATTATCGAATAAATAATTTACTCTGATAATTAATTAACTAAATAAATAATTAAATAATAAAATAATAATTAAATAATTAAATAAATAATTAAAAAAACGGGGTGTTACATTGGTGGTAGTATGTGAATTCTTAGCGAAGGGTATATAATCATGCTAATGGCTATATCGCGCATTATACTCCGTGTTATTGGTTTATTTCGTTGATCAGGCTCAGCCTATATTCTCGTATGTTGTATTAATTATTATGCACAATTGGACCCTCGTCGACCTATGCACATCTATATCTTCGTAGTGTTGAATAATTATGGAACACAATTGGACAATAGTGCTTGACTTGTCAGTATCTTTATCTTCGTAGTGCTTAATAATTGCTACAGGACATTCGATTGATCAAAGATCTCCATTCAAGACCGAGGAATTTACGCATGATTATTGACCCGTTATGCTTTGAAGGATCATACTATCACCAATCTCCATTATCTGTTAGAAAAACCTTTGCTTTAACCGTCTGCTGTTTTTATATTCTTTAGTTAAATAGATAAGCTAGTTATAGTCCTTAGAGAACGACAATCGAGGTCATTCTACTGCTACACTACGGTTTTCGTTGTAGTTGTGAATTGCCTTTGCCTAAATAACAAATTTATTTGATTCTTTCGCGTTCGAGCACGACATCCGTGCGTCCATCAAATTGGCGCCGTTGCCGGGGAATATACTCCTTTTTTCTGTTTAATTTGTTTATATTTTCAACATTCAATTCCTAATTCTATTAGTTTTAGTTTTCCTTTTTAATCTCTCTCTGATACTGTTGTCCTAGTCTATTTCTAATTCTCCTTTCCTAGCCTTAGTAGTATTCGATATCTAGAAATATTCTCGATTTTTGAAATTTCTAACGAGGCTAATTTTCAGTTTTGAGTTACTCCTGATACAGATTTCCAGGTATGACGACCTTAAAAGCCCGCTTGACACCTACGTTCTCGCAAGTCAGGAGGGGGTCAGCTATATACTTGGAAGAAGAGTTATCGGGGTATGAGGTAACAAGTTCCATAGTGATAAGGATACCGAGGTTCGAGGATGGAGAGGATATGAATCCGATAAGCTTCATCAGGTCCTATGAAGAGGAAATAGCAAAAGTTCCAGCAAAGGGGTTCACCGAGGATCAATTATGCATGAAATTATTTCCTTTTGCTTTGGGATATGAACCGAGGATATGGATAGCGAGATTAGCACCAGGATCACTGAGGACCTGGAGCCAAGTAGTAGAGGAGTTCTTGGCACGTTTCATGCCTTACCATGAGACGATTGCACTACGGAATCGGATCGAACACTTCAAGCAAGGAGAATACGAGCGATTCTGTGACACCTATGAACGTTTTGAGCTGTATAAACGTGAGTGCCCCCACCACCGTTTCGACGATGGGGAGCTGATTTGGTTTTTTGTTGGAGGACTACGTGATGAAGTTAGGCTTCAAGTAGATGGGATGTGTGGAGGTTTAGAAGAATGTACAGTTGAAGAGGCAGTGAAGGTCTTTCAAAAGTACGCCAATGGATCCGCACAATCCGAGAAAATAATGGCGAATGAAGTCACCAACATATACTCAAATCAAGACGAAACTGACGGGTTATACGAAGGATATTCTGAGGACGAAGACATCAGTGAGGAGGAGGAACTTGCGTTTTACGCAGGGATTAAAGCCATTGAAAGTGTTTTCGAGTTAGCACACGCAGGGCAAGCTGAGAACAATCTTCGCATCGAGAAGGCTTTTGAAGCGGTCGAAGTAACTGAGCAACTTATCAAAGAGCTTAGCCTACTGAAGTGTGGAAGGTGCGGTAAAACAGTCGAGGATACCCCCCAGGAAGTAGTGAGAAAACCACCCGAGGGGAGGGGCGAATCACCCCCCAACTCCAGGGAACCGGTCGATCCTACTCCTCCCGATGAGACACCTGAAACTGATCCCGAGCAACCTCCAGCTGTTGCTACTAAGGAGAATGAGTGCGAAGAGGTGAATCTACTACTCCGAGGAGGCAAGATGGCCAAAATTCCTAACTTCATACGTCCTAAACGGGTGGAATCTACTGAGATCGATAATACAGGACCAAGCACAGAACAAGAGGTTAGCGGAAGTTCCAAAGAACCTCAAGAAGTTCCGGAAAGGAATGATGAACCAAGAACATCTGTGGTAGACATAGATGATGACGAAGTCGAGGTAGGAACTAGTATACCAGGGGAACTTCACAAATCTTCCAATCCATATGTGCCTCCGAAGCCACATTTGCTTTGATTTATATGGTTTTTGTTCATATGTTTTTTTGTATTAGAGTCTAGCTTAGTTGCTTGAGGACAAGCAAAGGTTCGGTTTGGGGAGTTTGTTGAATGTGTATTTTACACTTTCATTTGAGTCTTTTTCACCTATTTTAGCTATCCTCTATGTTAATTTAGCTATATTTTAGTGCATTTTATTAGAATAGTGTCACGTTTCCCTTTAGATTTTATTTTACAGGTTTTGGTTGAAAATCGAGGATTTCCGGGCAATTATATTGAAGTTGAAAAGGAATCGGTGTTCCAGAAGCCTATTTGGAGTATCTGAAGGTTTCCGTATAGGATTTGGAGTCTAGGGGTAGAATCTGAAGGTTAGAAGGTCACTAGAAGTCAGAAACCGAGTCCGAAAAGGGGAAGAAATCCAAAAACACGTCGAAAATGCGGAATTCCGCGAGAAATTCTCTGGGGCGAACCGCCCGGTGTGTGGGGCGGACCGCCCCACAGTATTTCGAGGCCTATATATAGTTGCTCAGTTTTCTCCGAAAATCATACTTTTCCAGACCTACTTTCTCACCTTTCTCTGTAGTTTTAGGTAGGGAGTTCCCAGAGCCTGTTCTGGGGGTTCATAGCTTAGGGGACACTTTTTCATAGCAGATTGGAGCTTGTAGGATCGCAATTCTTCGGAGATTGACAACCTTCGGTAACATTGTATCTTACGGTTTATTCTACTTATTTTATATATCTTTCAATATGTTTTCTTCTATGATTTTTGTTGATTGCATGCCTATTATGAGTAGCTAAACTTATTGGTTGTGGTAGTATGTGAATTCTTAGCGAAGGGAAGATAATCATGCTAATGGCTATATCGCGCATTATACTCCGTGTTATTGCTTTATTTCGTTGATCAGGATCAGCCTAAATTCTCGTATGTTGTATTAATTATTATGCACAATTGGACCCTCGTCGACCTGTACGCGAGTTTATCTTCGTAGTGTTGAATAATTACGGAACACAATAGGACAATAGTGATTGACTTGTCAGACCCATTATCTTCGTAGTGCTTAATAATTGCAACCGGACATTAGATTGATCAAAGATCTCCATGCAAGACCGAGGAATTTATGCATGATTATCGACCCGTTATGCTTTGAAGGATCATACTATCACCAATCTCCATTATCTGTTAGAAAAACCCCTTTGCTATCTGTCTGCTGTTTTTATATTCTAAATTAGATTTGATGAAGCTAGTTATAGTCCTGAGAGAACGACACTCGAGTCATTCTACTGATACACTACGGTTTTCGTTGTAGTTGTGGATTGCATTTGGCTAAATAACAAATTTATTTGATTCTCTCGGAGCACGACATCCGCGCGTTCATCATAGACAAGGCTAAGATCGAAATCATTGAAAAACTGCCCCCACCTACTTGTGTAAAAGAATTACAATCTTTTCTTGGCCATGTAGGCTTTCATAGGAGGTTTATTAAAGATTTTTCGAAAATTGCTAAACCTTTAAGTAGCTTGCTTGCTAAAGATGTGGTTTTCCATTTCTCTAATGAATGCTTAATTGCTTTTAATACCCTTAAGGAAAAGCTTGTTTCTGCTCCCATTGTTGTGCCGCCTGACTAGAATCTTCCTTTCGAAATTATGTGTGATGCTTCGAATTTTGCTATGGGTGCTGTTTTATGCTAAAAAGTTGATAAGCAGTATCGTGTGATTTATTATGTTAGTAAGACCCTAGACTCTGCGCAGGTTAATTATACAACTACTGAAAAGGAATTTTTAGCTATTGTCTTTGCTTTACAAAAGTTTAGGTCTTATTTAATTGGGCATCGTGTGAATGTCCATACTGATCATGCTGCTTTGAGACATTTGATCGCTAAGCAAGATTCTAAGCCTAGATTAATCTGTTGGGTCCTTTTGCTGCAAGACTTTGATTTGACCATAGTGGATAGAGCTGGTAGGGAGAATTTAGTAGCAGATCATTTATCTATAATACCTAATATCCCTGTTGATCCGATACCCATCAATGAAGACCTCCCCGATGAGCACTTAATGAAGGCTAATGAAGAGCCATGGTATGCAGATATTGTAAACTATTTGGCTATGAATGTTTGCCCCACTAACTTTTCAGCCTCAGGCAAGAGAGCTCTTGCCAAGCAACGCAGGACTTACATAAGGGATGATCCGCATCTATTCAAGGAAGGAGCTGATGGGATTCTAAGGAGATGCGTGCTACAAGAAGAGCAACAAAGTGTACTGAGCCATTGCCGTGAGCTTAATTGTGGGGAACACTACAGTGGATTGAAAACAGCACGCAAGGTACTGCAAGCAGGATTTTTCTGGCCAACAATATACAAAGATGCTCGAAGTTTTGTGAAGAATTGTGACCCATGTCAACGAGGTGGTGGTATCGGAAAGAAAGATGAAATGCCCCTTCAAGGGAATCTAGTGGTAGAACCTTTCGATGTATGGGGCATTGATTTCATGGGACCATTTCCATCCAGTGGAGGCTATGAATACATACTTGTTGCAGTGGACTATGTGACTAAATGGGTGGAGGCAATTCCTACAAAAACAAATGACGGCGCAGTGGTTATGAAGTTCTTGAAGGAAGTAATATTCTCGAGATTTGGGTGCCCTAGGACAATCATCAGCGATGGAGGGTCACACTTTGTCAATAGAACGTTTGCCTCCCTTCTTAAGAGATACAGTGTCCACCATAGTATCGCTACACCTTATCACCCACAGACGTCGGGACAAGTCGAAGTGAGCAACTGTCAAATCAAGAAGATCCTGGAGCGAGTAGTGAAGCCTAGTAGGAAGGATTGGGCAGGAAAATTGAATGATGCACTTTGGGCATACAGGACTAGCTACAAGACGGTGATCGGGACCACTCCGTACAGACTTGTGTATGGGAAAGCATGTCATCTTCCCGTAGAACTGGAACACAAGGCATATTGGGCCATAAAAGCACTCAATCTTGATATGGGAAAGGCTGGCAAGGAACGATTGTTGCAACTAGATGAGCTTGATGAATTACGACTAGGTGCTTATGAAAATGCCAAGATATACAAGGAACGTACTAAGAAGTATCATGATCGTGGTATAGTACGTAAGGAATTGATTCCTGGACAAAAAGCTTTGGTATTTAATTCTCGCCTTCGACTATTTCCTGGAAAGCTCCGTACTCGTTGGGATGGACCGTACGAAATTATCGAAGTTGCTCCCCATGGAGCTGTAAAACTCTTTGATCCAAAGACGGGCAATACCTTCAAGGTGAATGGCCAGCGAGTAAAGCCGTACTTCGAGATATCTAGTGATCAAAGGGAGGTTGATCACCTTGAGCTCACCCTTACTGCCTCCACTGAAGGTTAGTGTGTTTTATTGTTTGGTTTTCTCACGAGTTTGATTGAGTATTATAGGTCACTTACACAAGCATTAGCTCTCACCTTGGATCCACTCTCGACGTTCGGGACGAGCGATGACGTTCAGGTTTGGGGAGGAGGTTATAGCTGGTTATCTCTATGCTTATCTTGCTTATGTTAAACTCGTGAAATTTTTTGCATTTGCACGTTTACTGCTTTCCTAGGATAGTCTTGCATGTTTTATATGGAGTTTATTGCCAAATTTTTTGAACTTTTTTATTGGGTAGATCAAATAACTATGTCGTTAATCGTATGCTTCATGTCTATGAATTTGTTTGAGATTTTTCTCGCTTGGCTTGTCACATTTATGTATTGCACTTAGTTAAGCTTGGTAGTCTCGACATCACTTAGTGGTGTTTTCTCTACTGCGGTTCACGAAGGCCTTTATAATAGGATGATGCATGTTAGGGTCTTATGGTTGTTTTCCCGAGTAATTATGTACCTAAGAGGCAACAAGTCTTCACCATGCTTTGAGATTGCTAAATACCTAGGAAGGAGGTAGTGTGAGGTTGTGTGATCCTTTGTTTATAACCTATTCTTCCGAATAGGTCTGGGGAGGGGGTTACACCTTCATTAGACTTGTTTTCGTTTTTCATTTCCGTATCGTGAGTTTGTTTTTCCTTTTCCGTAAATTTTGTACGCCAACCTATTCTTTCGAATAGGTTTGGGGAAGTTGTGTGAGTCATTTTGTTTCTCTTTTTGTTATGCTACTGCTGGCTAAAAAAAAATCGAAATAAAGGAAAGAAAAAATTCCAGGAAAAAAGAAAAAAAAGAAGAAAAAAAAAAAAGAAACTGGAAAGAAAAAAGAAAAAAAAGGAATAGACCCCAAAAAAGCAATGAAGGGTCCAAAAAGAAAGCCAAAGAGCAGTTTAACAAAGTGTTGTGTCTCAATTTCCAATTCTTGTAATGTTCGTAATCGTGTTGTAATTTTCTATTTTTTATCTTTTTGTTTGAGTGTTATCTGTTCTAGACCACCCTCGTCCTGCCATTCAGGAAGTGGTGAATAGCTTAAGACTTTACTTGAGAGATGGGTAGAATAGGGGAGTGTTATCTTTTGTAGGGAACCCTCCTTCGTTTGATGAGAGCCAGTACTGGTTCGACCTCTTTGAGGAAAAGTTTTAACATGGTGGAACAGCAGTAAGTCCTCAGTTTCATAGGCACGGGACAGCCATTCGTATCTTAGCATGCTTCATTACGTCGTCACTGACTAGGTCCAGGTAGAGAATGTTACGAGAGACTATCTTGTCTTGACATAAGTGCTTATGTGGATGTGTATAAGTCAATCGAGGTATTCTTCAACCTATATTCATGCTTTGATTTATATGGTTTTTGTTCATATGTTTTTTGATAGATTCAGTAGATTGGTTCATTTTAGTTGGCATGAGACTCCATTTTATGTGTTGCATTGTTTTTTGCATTAGAGTCTAGCTTAGTTGCTTGAGGACAAGCAAAGGTTCGGTTTGGGGAGTTTGATGAATGTGTATTTTACACTTTCATTCGAGTCTTTTTCACCTATTTTAGCTATCCTCTATGTTAATTTAGCTATATTTTAGTGCATTTTATTAGAATAGTGTCACGTTTCCCTTTAGATTTTATTTTACAGGTTTTGGTTGAAAAACGAGAATTTCCGGGCAATTATATTGAAGTTGACAAGGAATTGGTGTTCCAGAAGCCTATTTGGAGTATCTGAAGGTTTCCGGATAGGATTTTGAGTCTAGGGGTCGAATCTGGAGGTTAGAAGGCCACTAGAAGTCAGAAACCGAGTCCGAAAAGGGGAAGAAATCCAAAAACGCGTCGAAAACGCGGAATTCCGCGAAAATTACTCCCGGGCGAACCGCTTGGGACGTGGAGCGAATCGCCCCACACCGGGCGAATCGCCCGGTGTGTGGGGCGAATCGCCCCACACTATTTCGAGGCCTATATATAGTTGCTCAGTTTTTCTCCGAAATTCATACTTTTCCAAACCTATTCTCTCACCTTTCTCTGTAGTTTTAGGTAGGAACTTCCCAGAGCCTGTTCTGGGGGTTCGTAGCTTAGGAGATACTTTTTAATAGCAGTTTGGAGCTTGTAGGATCGCAATTCTTCGGAGATTGACAACCTTCGGTAACATTGTATCTTACGGTTTATTCTACTTATTTTTATATATCTTTCAACATGTTTTCTTCTATGATTTCTGTTGATTGCATGACAACTATGAGTAGCTAAACTTATCGTTGGTGGTAGTATGTGAATTCTTAGCGAAGGCTAGGTAATCATGCTAATGGCTATATCGCGCATTATACACCGTGTTATTGCTTTATTTCGTTGATCAGGCTCAACCTATATTCTCGTATGTTTTATTAATTATTATGTACAATTGGACCCTCGTCGACCTATGCACATCTATATCTTCGTAGTGTTGAATAATTACGGAACACAATTGGACAATAGTGCTTGACTTGTCAGTATCTTTATCTTCGTAGTGCTTAATAATTGCAACAGGACATTCGATTGATCAAAGATCTCCATCCAGGACCGAGGAATTTACGCATGATTATTGACCCGTTATGCTTTGAAGGATCATACTATCACCAATCTCCATTATGTGTTAGACTAACCTTTGCTTTAACCGTCTGCTGTTTTTATATTCTTTAGTTAAATAGATAAAGCTAGTTATAGTCCTTAGAGAACGACACTCGAGGTCATTCTACTGCTACACTACGGTTTTCGTTGTAGTTGTGAATTGCCTTTGGCTAAATAACAAATTTATTTGATTCGTTCGCGTTGGAGCACGACATCCGCGCGTCCATCACCTCATCTCATTGGCAAAATCATCAAACCTATCGCCGCTCACACCATTCACCTGAACCTCAAGTTTTGCTGGAATTTCAATTCCACGCCTCTTACCTATGGCTCTTGGATCCTGGAACTGAGACCCCTTCGCAAGCCTCTCAAAACACGACCACACATCCTCGGCGGTCTCCTCCCAAATATTCCCATGGCACTGGAAATCTACCATCTGTTGGCTCTCATAGGTGAGCCCATTGTAGAAGTGCTGAACTAGATCAGAGATATCAATCCCATGGTGTGGGCACTTGTTCTTGAGGTCCTTGAACCTCTCCAGAGTAGTGTAGATGGTTTCATCATAATCTTGCTTGAAACCGTTGATTTGTGCCTTCAGTGCGGTAGTCAAGGTATGGGGAAAATATTTCTCCATAAAAGCAGAAAGCACCTTCCCCCAGGTGTCGAGTGATCCGGCCTCCAGAGTGCCCAACCATGCTTTTGCTCTATCACCGAGTCCCATAGCAAAAACCTTCATTCGCAACTCATGATTCGTAATTCCTGCAACAGGCCTTGGGAGATTGTTAATGAAATCCTCAATGTCGTTCAAGAATCCCATAACATCCTCCTTAGCCATCCCGTAGAATTTCGGAAGCTGCTGGAACATGTGATTTTTAATCTCCAAATCACGCGAGCAGCAGAAAGGACAATAGCTGGACCTCTCATCTGTTCCCTGTTGGGTTGAACCCATGATTTCAAAAGTGGGCGAGCCATCACAAAACCTGGACATCTGTGACAGGAGTAACTCACAACAAAAAATCAGTCCTGTTAGAACCAACCAAGATCTGGAAATCAATCACTAAACTAGACAAACAAAGATCGCTTATCCTAGGAGTTGAATGCTGAAATACAAATAGGCTAAAGAGTAAAAAGGAGTAAAAGTCCCCGGCAACGGCGCCAATTTGATGAACGGGATTGTCAGACTCGAACAATCAAATGAATTTGTTTAAAAGCCAAAGGGCAACTCACAACTACACAAAACACGTAGTGCACAGGTAAGATGACCTCTAGGTCGATCTCTAGGGACTTAACTAGCTTTAGCTACAATAACTATTATAACAGTAAACAAATTTAACTTAGCTTTACTTAACAATATATGACAAGAGCTGGTGATAATTATGTTCATTCTAAGCATCGGGTTCTAATTATGCATGAAAGTGCAACACGTACTGCTTTAAAAGTAATTCAAACTGATCTTGTTGTGGGAATTGTTTTCACCATATTAGACAACTCTCCATTCGGAGAGGATACTGCCGCAAGGTTTCCACCTAATGAATGTGTATTTTACACTTTCATTTGAGTCTTTTTCACCTATTTTAGCTATCCTCTATGATAATTTAGCTATATTTTAGTGCATTTTATTAGAATAGTGTCACGTTTCCCGTTAGTTTTTATTTTACAGGTTTTGGTTGAAAAACGAGGATTTCCGGGCAATTATATTGAAGTTGACAAGGAATTGGTGTTCCAGAAGCCTATTTGGAGTATCTGAAGGTTTCCGGATAGGATTTGGAGTCTAGGGGTCGAATCTGGAGGTTAGAAGGCCACTAGAAGTCAGAAATCGAGTCCGAAAAGGGGAAGAAATCCAAAAATGCATCGAAAACGCGGAATTCCGCGAATTATACTCCCGGGCGAATCGCCCGGTGTGAGGGGCCCTTCGCCCCACACAAATTCGAGGCCTATATATAGTTGCTCTGTTTTTCTCCAAAATTCATACTTTTCCAGACCTATTCTCTCACCTTTCTCTGTAGTTTTAGGTAGGAAGTTCCCAGAGCCTGTTCTGGGGGTTCGTAGCTTAGGAGATACTTTTTCATAGCAGTTTGGAGCTTGTAAGATCGCGATTCTTCGGAGACTGACAACCTTCGGTAACATTGTATCTTACGGTTTATTCTACTTATTTTTATATATCTTTCAACATGTTTTCTTCTATGATTTCTGTTGATTGCATGCATGACAACTATGAGTAGCTAAACGTATCGTTGGTGGTAGTATGTGAATTCTTAGCGAAGGATTGATAATCACGCTAATGGCTATATCGCGCATTATACTCCGTGTTATTGCTTTATTTCGTTGATCAGGCGCAACCTATATCTTCGTATGTTGATTAATTATTATGCACAATTGGACCCTAGTCGACCTATGCATATCTATATCTTCGTAGTGTTGAATAATTACGGAACACAATTGGACAATAGTGTTTGGCTTGTCAGTATCTATATCTTCGTAGTATTTGACAATTACAACAGGACAATTGATTGATCAAAGATCTCCATGCAGGACCGAGGAATTTACGCATGATTATTAACCCGTTATGCTTTGAAGGACCATACTATCACCAATCTCCTTTATCTGTTAGAAAAACCTTTGCTATTCCGTCTACTATTTTTATATTCTAAATTATATTTGATAAAGCTAGTTATAGTCCTTAGAGAACGACACTCGAGGTCATTCTACTGCTACAGTACGGTTTTCGTTGTAGTCGTGAATTGCCTTTGGCTAAATAAAAAATTTATTTGATTAATCGGGACCCGACAACTCTCGGTTCATCAAATTGGCGCCGTTGCCGGGGACTATAATCCTTTTTTCTGTTTAATTTGTTTATATTTTCAGCATTCAATTCCTAATTCTATTAGTTTTAGTTTTCCTTTTTAATCTCTCTCTAATACTACTTTCCTAGTCTGTTACAGATAGTGTATGCCACATACACGATCTAGGGGAACACCGCTTGCTGATTCAATTGCTGAGATCGACAGAGTCTACCACCAAAGAAGGCGATTACTTCAAAGACGTGAACTAGAGGAAATAGAGGATACCGATTTCTCTGAATCTCTACACAGTCTTTTCAAGGAAATCGACGGAATGGCAGAAGGTAGACCACTGAAAGCATGGGTTCAATCCTCCAGGGATCATATGAGGGGACCGGCGATTGTTCTTTCGTCTGCAACTCGAGATCTGGAAATCAAGAACCACGCATTCCAACAAGTTCTGAGGTTCTATGGCTTATCAAGGGAAGATGTGATGGGGTACTTGCACGATATCGATGATTTCGTCAACCAACTCCCACGACCCGGAGCTGAAATAGCAACGGATGAGATGAGGATGAAGGTTTTTTCTATGGGGCTTGGCGACAGAGCCAAGTCATGGTTGAGTTCTCTACCAGCAGGCTCGCTGGACACTTGGGAGAAGGTTTTTCAACTTTCATGGAAAAATACTTCCCTCACACCTTGACTACCGCGCTAAAGGCGCAAATCACTGGATTCAAGCAGGACTATGATGAGACCATCTACACCGCGTTTGAGAGGTTCCAAGATCTCACGAATAAGTGCCCTCACCATGGTTTTGAACTTTCTGACCTAGTCCAACTCTTCTACAATGGGCTAACCTTCGAGAACCAACAAGTGGTGGATTTCCAATGCCGAGGCAATATTTGGGAGGAAACCGCAGAAGCCGTCTGGGCAGTTTTCGAAAGGCTTGCTAAGGGTTCGCAGTTCAAGGACCCAAGAGCGATGGTTAGGAGACGTGGACCTGAAGCTCCACCGACTCAAGAAGCCCTTATGTATAGGGGGAATGGGGATCAATTCGAGTGCTTTACCAACGAAATGAAGCAAGTCCTCAAGAGCGCCACTGGAACAACTGTTTCGAACGAAGTATGCCGAATATGCAAGAACTATGGGCATGGGGCTCATATGTGTAGATCGGAGCTTGCGTATGATGATGGCAACTGGGCTCGAGGAGGCGAAGAAGAAGCCTTTGCTACGGAGTTTGGTACTCAAGAAGCTAGCTACGGACAAGACGGTAGGAATCCTCGAGGTGGATTTTGGAGAAGAGGGTTCCGAAACAATCAAGGATATGCACCGGCTAGCCAAACTTATGGACCTAACCAAGACCGTAGTAGGCTTAACGATGGTAATGACCACTGCGAAAACCCCGCTCCGAAAGAGCCACCGAAGTCGAAGTCGGCTCAACTGATGGAGAACATGCAAAAGATGGTTGATCACACCCAAAGTTTTCTCAAAAGTTATGAAGAAGATTCTGAGAAGACTAGAGTGAGACTTGATAGGTTGGAAGAGAGCACTAGGCTTGCCCACCAAAAGATGCAAGAGTTGATCGACCGAGGAGCAAGTAGGGAGCAAGGCAAGCTGCCTAGCAACACTGAGAAGTCGATGTCCATTACCTTGGTGGGTGATCTACCTGTTGAAATCACCATCAAAAAGGTTGCTAAGTGCGAGAGTTGCGAGGGGGAAGTGCCCCCACAGGCTGAGGAAGAAGAGAAGGACCTTGGTGCTGACGAGGGTGAAGAGGAGCAAGAGGATCCCGAGCCACTCCCTCAAAGTTTCGATGTTAAGATCGGGATTGGGGAACTTGAAGATGTCCGTGCCACACTAGACACGGGATCCTACTCTAATGTGCTCCCTTTGAATGTGTTCGAGAAGAGTAACCTTGGAAAACTATTTGTGCATAAGGCTATTGTGCAACTGGCGGATGGATCCTTTGTGAAACCCAAAGGCGTTGTGAAGAATGCATTGGTCACAATTGGTGAAGCTTCTGTATACACCGATTTTGTAGTTATGCCGGCGTCTACACCTGGGACGGGGGATGTCATTCTCTTGGGGCGAACGTTCTTGACTAAGCTACGCTCCGTGATGGACATCTACCGAAGAACTTGCACTATTGAAGTGGATGGCAAGCAACATGTGTTGCGAGCCATATCTGATCCACCTGATACTTCTCACACTATTGACTACAGTGGTCTTAATGTCTATGTTCATTCTTATTCACAGGTTAGAGGCATGAGGAGGAGATCCGTGAAGGGGAAGTCTAGTACCCTCAAGAAGAAAAGCTAGGCGAAAATAGGAGTCGAGTCAAAGACTTTAAACAATGGCGCTATCCGGGAGGCAACCCGGGGTTTTTATCGCTTTCTTTACTGCTTTATTGCATGCATTCATACTTGAACAATTTGCTTTTCATATGTGAATTTGTTCGTCTCTGTGTCGTATGTGCTTATGTTATGTTTGAGTGAGATTTTTCCAGTGATTTTTTGAGAAAAATGGTTTCCGGGGACTAAAAACCGCATTTTATTTCGAAACGTTCGTCTCCCCACCTCAGGAGGTGGGGGGCGAATCGCCCTACAAGTCCAGAGCGTGCGCGCGTGCTTCGGACGTGCGGGTCGAGGCGATTCGCCCCGCACGGGGCAATTTGCCCCAGGCGTGGGGCTAATCGCCCCACGTTCTGTAGAAATTAAAATCGGGGCTCTCCCCCTTTCTCCCTCATTTCACTTCATCTTCTTCCTTTAAACTCCAAAAAATCCTCCATTTTCAAAATACCTTCAAAACTTCATAACTTCTTCATATTTCCACCAAATTTTTTGTTCTTTAGCTTCAATCGAAGCCCGTTACGTGCTCTTTCTTTTCATCCGAACAAATCTCTTCCTAGTTCATTCAATCTTCGGATTTGAGGTAATCTCACATGAACCCTAATTTTTCAAATTTGGGGATTTTTTGATTTATGCTTCAATTAAGCTTGTATGATGTATGGGTTGATGATTTATGTGATTAGAATCGTTATTCGTTATCAATTGCATGTTCAATTAGGCTTGGTTTGTTGATTTGAGATTTTTGCTATTAGATGATATATCTTGTTAGGAAATGTATCTCTTACTTTCATTCCATGCTTAAACATGTGTTTGTTGATATGATAATGATGGATGTAATGGTAGAATGCATGATTGATGAAGTTGAGGATTTATGTTAGATTATTTGTTATTATGGTATGGATTGAACCTTGTGATTCAAGGCATTTGTTGGTTAGCAAGAGCATAATGTGATATGTTATTGTAGTAGTTACATTGATATGTTGCGTGATGAAGTAACTAGACTAGACATTGGGTTTTTGAGGAGTTGGATTGTTGAAGATATTGGTCGATTGTTCGCTCGTACATTTACATTTGCATAGGTCTGTTTTGCATCGTACAAGATACTAATTGTTGTTTGTAGGAATCATGGCACCAAGATCGAGGAGAGCCGGCTCGAGCAGAAAGGGGAAGGGAGTAGCATCAAGCTCCCAACCGTCTCACCATATGTACGAGATGTCTTTAGCTGCGGTAGAGGTGCGTCAAAGGCTAGAAGCGGAGCTGGCTGACGGGGGAAGATCGATCATTCCAGACAGGAGGATTGATATTCCAGAATCAGCAGCTGGAACGGCGGGATATAGGACGCTATCACGGTTGGCATCAAGAAGGAACTGGGTTTGGTACAGTTCCAACAGGTTCAAGGCGTACGACGTGAGCCTCCTCCAAGAGTTCTACACTGGATACACAGATCTCGAGGAGAAGAATGGGGTACTAGTTCGAGGCCTGATAATAACATGGACACCAGAGCACATTTCTTCATTCATCCATTTTGGGCAGCAGGAGTTCACAGGGAGCGACCATGCCTACCTGTACTCGAGAGCCACTAGGGGGATAGGAAGACATATTACGGACGTGATCTGCAACGGGGAGTACAGATATCCAGAAATCGGGGGAGAACCAACACGGATCCGTTAGAGCGACCTTAGCATTGAAGCTAAGGTGATGATGAAATTTTGCATCTTCAACTTGATCCTTAGGAAGAATGACTCATGGATTCAGCCCTACTACGCCGAGCTCCTCTACTGCTTGATAGACAGACATCGGATCGACATCGGGCACATCATGTATGAGGAGTATGAGCGCCACTGGGAAAAGAAGAGGAAGCCCTTCATCTTCCCAAGCTTCATCACTGCCTACTGCAAATATCATGGGGTCGATGACATTGACGAGGGGGATTGCGAGGTCGCTGCCCTTTCACCCTCAACCATTGAGGTGCAGCTGACTAGGTATCAGTTGAAGAACCCCAGGGCTGCCGCTGCTGATGTGGGAGCACCCTTCCAGCCGAGCGATTCCGATCATGAGGATGCTATGGAGGCCGATGATGGGCAAGCCCCTATCCCAGATATCCCATTTGTCCATAGAGAACCGCATGCACCGCCTCGAGCACCACAGGGGTCTAGAGGATTTGACTTCTCTGAATTCCGTACCTACCTCGACGGCCGTTTCAATAGAATTGATGCCAGTAACGTGGCCTTACAACAGGACAACGTGGCCTTGCGACAGGACCTCGACGGGCACATTGCCTAGCACAACCGCGATTGGGAGACATTCGAGGAGCATCGCCGGGAGGATAGGCAACAAAGGTGGGAGCAGCAACAGCTCATCCAGCAGCAACAGGAGGCCCTACGGCAGTCCAATGAGCTCCTGTCTGACATGTGGAGGAACTTTTATGGGGATTACCATCCCGATGATTAGTCTTTTCACATGTCCACTCTCAGCCAACCGAGGCCAAACCGTTCGGTAACATCTAGTATCACTTCTTATTACTCATTCTCTTTTGCTAGGGGCTAGCTTAAGTATCGTAATGGGGATGGGATGTGAACCTTGATGTTAAGTATTGTTTGGCTTTGTGTTGATTAGTATCTTATTCTTTGTTTGCATTTGCATTTGCACGTTTACTGCTTTCTTAGACTTTTTAGGTTGCATTCACTTCATTCATCCTAGGATAGTCTTGCATGTTTTATATGGAGTTTATTGCCGAATTTTTTGAACTTTTCTATTGGGTAGATCAACTAACTATTCCTTTAATCATATGATTCATCTCTATGAATTTGTTTGAGGTTTTTCTCGCTTGGCTTGTCACATTTATGTATTGCACTTAGTTAAGCTTGGTAGTCTCGACATCACTTAGTGGTGTTTTCTCTACTGCGGTTCACGAAGGCCTTTAAAATAGGATGATGCATGTTAGGGTTTTATGATTGTTTTCCCGAGTAATTATGTACCTAAGAGGCAACAAGTCTTCACCATGCTTTGAGATTGCTTAATGCCTAGGAAGGAGGTAGTGTGAGGTTGTGTGATCCTTTGTTTATAACCTATTCTTCCGAATAGGTTTGGGGAGGGGGTTACACCATCATTAGACTTGTTTTTCGTTTTTCATTTCCGTATTGTGAGTTTATTTTTCCTTTTCCGTAAATTTTGTACTCCAACCTATTCTTTCGAATAGGTTTGGGGAAGTCGATGTGAGTCATTTTGTTTCTCTTTTTGTTATGCTACTGCTGGCTAAAAAAATCGAAAAAAAAGAAAGAAAAATTCCAGGAAAAAAGAAAAAAAAGAAAAAAAGAAACTGGAAAGAAAAAAAAGAAGAAAAGAGAAAAGACCCCAAAAAAGCAAAGAAGGGTCCAAAAAAGAAAGCCAAATAGCAGTTTAGCAAAGTGTTGTGTCTCATTTTCCAATTCTTGTAATGTTCGTAATCGTGTTGTAATTTTCTATTTTTTGTCTTTTGTTTTTGAGTGTCATCTGTTCTAGACTACCCTCGTCCTGCCATTTTGGAAGTGGTGAATAGCTTAAGACTTTACTTGAGAGATGGGTAGAATAGGGGAGTGTAATCTTTTATAGGGAACCCTCCTTCGTTTGATGAGAGCCAGTACTGGTTCGACCTCTTTGAGGAAAAGTCTTAACATGGTGGAACAGCAGTAAGTCCTCAGTTTCATAGGCACGGGACAACCATTTGTATCTTAGCATGCTTCATTACGTCGTCACTGACTAGGTCCAGGTAGAGAATGTTACGAGAGACTATCTTGTCTTGACATAAGTGCTTATGTGGATGTGTATAAGTCAATCGAGGTATTCTTCGACCTATATTCATGCTTTGACTTATATTGTTTTTGTTCATATGTTATTTGATAGATTCAGTAGATTAGTTCATTTTATTTGGCATGAGACTCTATTTTGTGTCTTGCATTGATTTTTGCATTAGAGTCTAGCTTAGTTACTTGAGGACAAGCAAAGATTCGGTTTGGGGAGTTTGATGAATGTGTATTTTACACTTTCATTTGAGTCTTTTTCACCTATTTTAGCTATCCTCTATGATAATTTAGCTATATTTTAGTGCATTTTATTAGAATAGTGTCACGTTCCCCTTTAGTTTTTATTTTACAGGTTTTGGGTGAAAAACGAGGATTTTAGGGCAATTATATTGAAGTTGACAAGGAATTGGTGTTCCAGAAGCCTATTTGGAGTATCTGAAGGTTTCCGGATAGGATTTGGAGTCTAGGGGTCGAATCTGGAGGTTAGAAGGCCACTAGAAGTCAGAAACCGAGTCCGAAAAGGGGAAGAAATCCAACAACGCGTCGAAAACGTGGAATTCCGCGAATTTTACTCCCGGGCGAATCGCCCGGGACGTGGGGCGAATCGCCCCACACTAGGCGAATCGCCCGGTGTGTGGGGCCCTTCTCCCCACAAAAATTCGAGGTCTATATATAGTTGCTCAGTTTTTCTCCGAAACTCATACTTTTCAAGATCTATTCTCTCACCTTTCTCTGTAGTTTTAGGTAGGAACTTCCCAGAGCCTGTTCTGGGGGTTCGTAGCTTAGGAGATACTTTTTCATAGCAGTTTGGAGCTTGTAAGATCGCGATTCTTCGGAGACTGACAACCTTCGGTAACATTGTTTCTTACGGTTTATTCTACTTATTTTTATATATCTTTCAACATGTTTTCTTCTATGATTTCTGTTGATTGCATGACAACTATGAGTAGCTAAACTTATCGTTGGTGTTAGTATGTGAATTCTTAGCGAAGGGTTGATTAATTATTATGCACAATTGGACCCTAGTCGACCTATGCATATCTATATCTTTGTAGTGTTGAATAATTACGGAACACAATTGGACAATAGTGTTTGACTTGTCAGTATCGATATCTTCATAGTATTTGACAATTACAACAGGACAATTGATTGATCAAAGATCTCCATGCAAGACTGAGGAATTTACGCATGATTATTAACCCGTTATGCTTTGAAGGACCATACTATCACCAATCTCCATTATCTGCTAGAAAAACCTTTGCTTTTCCGTCTGCTGTTTTTATATTCTAAATTAGATTTGATAAAGCTAGTTATAGTCCTTAGAGAACGACACTCGAGGTCATTCTACTGCTAAATAACAAATTTATTTGATTAATCGGGACCCGACAACTCTCGGTTCATCACCACCCAAACGCTCGATGAGAACAAACACCAAAAGACAGGTTTTGACATGTATTTTGGAAGCCACTTATCTATACTAATACTTGGCTAAGGTTGTTAGGCTTAGTGCAAGCAGTATTTGATAATTGTAAATACCGAAAACGTTGATCTTGAATTGTCCTAGTGTTTCTAACACATTTATACGAAGATATTCGGCTTAGTCGGATCAAAGAATTGAATAAAACAATTCTACAAGCAAAAGATTCAGAAACTCAATCATGCACAATATGAACCCTAGCTATGAATTTACATACTATCACCAACTAGAAATTTAGCTACTCATATAAAAAACGTAATCAACAATAGCAATCATAACAATCATAGATGAAAACATGGTTGAATTGAAAGATAGTGTGCAAAAAATAGTGAGATACAAATTTACCACCGAGGGTTGTCAATCTCACAAAGATCTAGCAAGGTGAGATCAATAGATGTCCAAATCTCTACCTTTATGCTCCAAATCGCTAAGAAAAGATAGTTCTAAGTCAAAGAAAACCCAAAACAAGCTCTAGGGTTTATGTTCGCAAAAATAGGAATGAATATATGAAAATTTGACACTTTTATATAAAATATCGCGTGGGCTTCCGGAATGCACCAGGCGGACCGCCTGGCACCAGGCGGTGCGCCTGGCACCAGGCTGACCGCCTGGGGTGCCAGGCGGTCCGCCTGCCACGGGCAGCAAGTTTGCCATTTCTTTTATCTACGTCCGAATAGAGATTCCGGGCGTGTTCAAACTCGGATTGGCACGTAAGACCCACTGTTGGATAGCTCTTCGAGTTAGCTACGCGTAGGTTATAACGTCATCCCAATCCAATATTGTATGAAACACTGGTGCCCAAAATACTGAGACTATGCAAATGGAACTTCCAGATTTCACTTCAAAGGATCCAAAATCTTCATCCGAACTCCGAATGAACTACCATTTCCGCCTCATACAATATATCTCTAATATTTCATGTTCTCCTTGGTCTTGGGCACCGTTTTGAGCTCCGAAACACCGTCTTTAGGCCTGGAAACACTTCCCGGTACTCCTTGACACACCACGGGTGATCGCGTTGCACCAAAACTTCAATGTTTCGCCATAATTTACATCCAAAAGTAGATTTTCACCTAAAACCTGAAAATAACAAAAGAAATAGAAACGTAACACTATTCTAATAAAATGCACTAAAATGCATGCAAGAGGATAGCTAAATAGGTGAAAATGAACCAAATAAAAGTGTAAAAAACACTGTCATCATTGCTGAATCCAAAGGATTTGAGCAGTGCAACAACCTGCCGCAATGTATTCAGATTCAGTGGATGAATTGGCAACACAGGTTTGCTTCTTGCTGAACCATGAAATTAATTTTGTACTTAGAAACTGACAAGTTCCAGAGGTACTTTTTCTATCAAGAGTTGATCCTCCATGGTCAGCATCAGAATAACCCACCAATTCTAATCCAGAATCTTTTCGATACCATAATCTAGCATTGACTATGCCTTTGACATATTTCAGTATTTTGAGTGCTTTCTCGTAGTGTGATTCTCTCGGATCCGATTGGAATCTTGCACACACACAAACAGCATACTGAATGTTAGGCCTACTTGTTGTTAGATACAGCAAGGAACCAATGAGCTTCCTATACTTGTGTTCATCCACACTTTTGTCTTGTTCAGTATAGCTTAATTTGGTACCAACACTCATAGGGATCTTTTTAGGTTTCTCTTCCTCTTTGATCCTGAACTTTATGAGCATTTCCTTTGCATACTTTGCTTGATTTATGAATATTCCATCTTTGAGTTGCTTGACTTGCAATCCTAGGAAATAATTCAATTTGCCCATCATACTCATTTCAAACTTGTTTGTCATGAGTTTGGCAAAATCATCACAAAGTTGCTTGTCCTTAGATCCAAATATTATGTCATCCACATAAATCTGAACTAAGAGTATTTTACCATCATGGTTCATGGTAAATAAGGTTTTATCAACTTCACCTTTATTGAAACCATTATCGAGCAAGAACTTAGCTAATGTATCATACCAAGCTCTAGGTGATTGCTTTAGACCATATACAGCTTTCTGAAGCTTATATACCATCTTGGTTTCTGAGGGAAGTTCAAAGCCAGTGGGTTGTTCTAGATAGACTTCTTCAGCAAGTTCACCATTTAGGAATGCACTTTTAACATCCATTTGATAAACGATGAAGTCATTATGAGCAGCAAAGGCTAAGAAAAGTCTAATAGCATCCAATCTTGCAACTGGTGCATAAGACTCATCATAATCCAATCCTTCAGTCTGGCAATAACCTTGAGCAACTAATTACGTGCTTTGTTGCTTGTTACTTCTCCAGACTCACTCAGCTTGTTTCTGAACACCTACTTTGTACCAATTGCTTTCTTTCCTTCAGCAAGGGGTACAAGTTTCCAAACTTTGTTCCTTTCAAATTGATCCAGTTCTTCTTGCATTGTCTTGATCCATTCAGAATTGAAGCTTCTTCTATGGTCTTGGGCTCAATTTCTGAAACAAAGCAAGAGAACAAAGCTTCTACTTCAACAACATTTGCTTCTTCAGCAAGTTCTTGATTAGTAGATACTTTGGATCTAGTCACTTGGCGTTTGTCAATATCACCGATCATATCCGTAGAGGGATGATCTCTAATCCACTTATTAACAGGTTTTCTGCTCTTTGGATCTGGATATGTTTGCGTTTCAGCATGTGACTCTTTAGCATGTACTTGTTCAGTACTACTGGTATCTTGTTGTGTCTTTGCTGAAATTGGTTCATCAGCAACTGCTTGTTCTGCATTGCCGGTTTGAGATAACTCGTCAGTAGACACAGGAAGTTGCGTAGTTTCAGCAACATCGGGAGCAACTGTGTCCTTAGCCGGAAATTCTTTATCATGAACTATATTTATCTTGTCATGACTTGGAGTAGGAGTGTCATTTTAAGAATCATCATTAAGTTCAATAGATTTGACATTTCCAGCATTGGATTCAGTTCTTTGCTCGTGTATGAGTAATTTCTTCATACATTCTGATATTTCTTCTTCAGAAGGGACTCCTTGTGATTTTTCATAGAATACAACATGCACTGATTCTTCAATCTTTTCTGCCTTTTTGTTGTAAACTCTATAAGCTTTGTTATGGAAGGAGTAGCCAAGAAATATCGCTTCATCTGCCTTTGGTTGAAATGTTCTTAAGTATTCTCTACCATTGTTAAGAACAAAGCATTTGCAACCAAATACTCTTAGATGAGTGATGTTAGGAGGTCGTCCAACAAATAACTCATAGGGAGTTTTGTTGTGTTCCTTAGTTATCAAGCATCTATTTTGAGTATAGCAGGCGGTATTAATCGCTTCAACCCAATAAGATTCACTTATTTCAGTGTCAACAAGCATTGTTCTAGCTGCTTCCTTAAGGGTACGATTCTTCCTTTCAGCAACACCATTTTGTTGAGGTGTCCTTACTGAGGATAACTGATGGTGTATGCCTTTGGAAGTGCAATACTCAATTATGTACTGATTTACAAACTCAGTACCATCGTTTGTTCTGATGACTTTTACCTAGTCATTTTTCATGACTTCGAGCTTGTTCAACAAGTTAGGTATTTCAGTCCTTGTTTTAGTCTTATGTTTGATAAAAACTACCCAAGTGAATCTTGAATAGTCATCTACCACCACCAGACCATACTTCTTTCCAGCATAGATTGTTGAAGAAAATTCAAACAAGTCCATGTGCAAGAGTTGTACCTCCTCCCATTCTCTCATTCACGCCACCATACTGAGAGAGAAAGCAAAAAAGAAAAAGGCAAAACGCTATGCTTCTCTCTCGCTCTCCACCCTCATCTCCACCGGACACTACCATCGTTGGCCGCGCCGCTATCTGCGCCGCCCATTCCGCCTCCGGTTTTGATTCATCCTGTCCGAACCGCGCCATTTTCTGTTCCGATTCGTCTGTTTCAGTTGCGTTTGAGCCGCCGCCGACTCGATCTTTGCCGCCGCCGATCAATCTCGGCCAAGCTCGGTCCATTCCGACCAGTCCGATCCGCCCCGTTCGCCGCCGTCGTCCATCTCCGTCCCGATCTCATTCGGTTCGATCTGTTTCCTTTCGCGCCGCCCAATCCCAACCGTGCCGCCTCCGCCGTGCTCCGTCCAGTCCAGTTCGTGCTCCGTTCCGTTCGCTCAGCTCCGCCCCGGCTCTGTTTCTGCTCCGATTTCAGTTTTGGTAAGTGGTTTCGGCTCCGTCCTTGTGCGTTTCGGATTCAAATCTCGAATTGAATCTTGATTTTAATCCTTTTGTTTACATTTAATTCGCAGATCGAATCATCTCTTCTCCGTTCGAAGGTAATATCTCTATTATTCTTTTCGTTTCCTTTTTCATTTGACCGTTTTATCCCTGAGTTGCTCTTGTCCTAAAAATGACCCCTAATCTTGACCTTAAGGACTGATACTGGACTGTTGTTGACTATTATTGGATAATTCGAACTCGTATAGGCTGACTTGGACGGTTTTGTGATTGTTTAGTTTATTTGTGGATTGATTGGTTACGTTCTGAAAGTTTGGGGGTGTTTTGTTTAATTTCTGAATTTTGGAGAACCTGTTTGTGAGTTATGGAAACCTGGAGGACTTGTCTGCAACTGTTTGACCACCATTGACCAATCTTAAACTGGTTTAAGCGAGTATTAGTTTCTGGAAAATGTTCTGTTAATATTCCGAAACTGTTGGGATTAATTTTAACTTATGTTTTCAAAAAGGATCTTTTTGCAATTTATCACTTAGGGTATTTTAGTAATTTCCAGAGATTGAAAGAGTGTTTTCTGAAACGTTTCAAGTTAACTAGTTTCTGCTTTGGTACTTTTGTAGTGACTTCCTTGCTAGCTTAGTTGGTTAGGTAGTACTTGACTAACTTAGAGGTCTCGAGCTCGAACCCCTCCTTTACCATTTCTTTACCGACCTTTTACTTTCCATCCGTTCGACTTCTAGAGAGTAACTAGTTACTTTCTTTTTAGGTTCTCCGTCGTTCGTTAGCTCTTAAGCTCACTGCTCGTTGAAGACTTTTGCTTGCAAGTTGAGGTGAGTGTTCACCCCAAAACCTATCTATTTGCGAAAAACTGGAAGGCTATGTGACAATCTGTATCTATTACTATACATTCTGTTATACCGTATGCTTCCGCGTAAAAGTAACTAAGCCCTAAGTATGGCTATTTACTTATCTTTGTTTGTTGCTACTCTGTTCTAGATTAACTCTTCTGCAGGAACACTTCTCGATGTTTCGAGATCTGATTATTATTATCTGTTTGTTCTGTATCTGTATCTGTTCTGTCTGTTTCTGTGTGACCGGTCGATTAGGTCGTAATTAGGTAGGCTTGGGTAGTGAGGACTATCGGGTTTGCTTGGTTATTGCCTAGTCTAATCCCTTTTAGGCGTGAGGCACAAGTTGATGAGGTCTATTAGGGTCGTAGGTTCTGTTTCCCCAAAGTACACGGGGGTTTCTGTTTCTGTCCGGAGTTGTATACCCTCTGGAGGGAGCTATAAGGGCAATCTGGGAGTAGGAGTAACAAGGCGGGCTACACCAACGGAATTCGACTTATCTGTTCTGTCTTTCTGTTATGTTATCTGTTCTGTTTGCTATTTTATCTGCTGCAAAGGATTTTGTTTTCAAACTGTTTAGTTTTCTTTTGTTAACTTTGAACCTCACTGAGATCCTTTATCTCACACTTTCTTTGTTTTCAAAAATTCCTTCCTTCCAGATACTACTGAGGATGCACGCGAGTAGGATGCCAGCGACTGAGAGAAGGGTCTGGGATGTCTCTAGGGATTTGATTTTAAAATAAGAAGATGAAAATGTTTACTTTCTTCACTAGTCGTTATTCTATTTTGACTTCTAAGTTACCGTTGGATTTTACTTGATTCTGTTAGCGTTGTGGCGCCAATTATTGTTATGACATTTATTGCCGACCGTTACTTTTAAAATTATTTCGGGTTTTCTCTTTGCAAGAAATTTATTTGGTTTTAAACATCGATACCGTTACAGTTGGTACCAGAGCTTGAGTTTAAACTCGAGCTTTCTAGGATAGGATCTTTTGACCTTTGGGGTGTGTGTGAGGGTCCGAGTCGCTGGTTAGGTCTTGCATTTCCTTTTACTTTTCTGATCCGAGTCTTACGTACTAACTTTTAACTGTTTCTCCATCTTCTCTATTCTGATCCTGACGTCTTTCTGATCCGTTTCAGAAATTATTGAACTTCCGTGGATACTTTTGATTTTGACGTAGTTATTAACTAGCTAAATACGCATGTGCTTACAGATAGGTATGAGTACCGAAAAGAAAGTCATCCGTTACCGCCTAGTCGAAGGGGAGTTTAACCCTTATACCACCGTCCCCGTCATTGGCATTTACCCTGGAAGCGTGATGGACAGGGTCGTTCGCGAACGAGACCACTACTGGCTGGAAAACATGAAGCTTCAAGACGAAATGGCAACAAAGGATGCGGAGATCAGATTCCTTAAGATGGCTTTACGCGCCGCAAAGGAGAACTCCGACTTTGTCTCGTTAACCACATCCAACCTAGGCACCAAGATTCGTAACAGGAATGATCGGAGGACGATTCCCGATGGTTGTGGACCTCTACGTAGAGTGGAGGATGAGAAAGAACACGAAGAAGAACCCGAGGAGGACCCCTCTGAGGAAGAAGGAGAAGATGCACTCGTGCCCGAACGACGTTTCGAAGACGATACCGAGGACGTTTATTAGGATAGATGCCTTTTCGAGCTCGTACCGAATTTCCCCTTTTGCCAAGCAAGTTTTTTTTAGTTCAGCCCGACTGAAACTGTTTATGCTTTTCTGTTTACTTGACACTGTGGTTTTCTGTTTACTCGCTAAGACGAGTAGAGACTGGTTTTCCTTTGAATAATTGCATGCTTGGTTTATTTGAGACTACGTTGATTTCTTGATTTTGCATTTAGTTTTTAAAGTTCAAGGCATGTTTTCTTTACAGCTCAGTTACACACCTGTTGTAGAAGATTAAGTATTTGCCTTAGTTCCTTTTTTCTGTTCTTTTCTAAGTTAGAATTTCGAGGTTGTTGAATCAACTGCTAAGTAGTGCCCTTTTGTTAGAATGAGTCGCAGAAACACTCGTGGCACCAGCAGCAATGGAAGTGGAGATGATCAACATGCTGAAAATGGAGACCAAGTGGACCGCATAATCGCCGCTTTGGGAAATTTCAGCGAAACCATTCGCCACGTTAGGACACCACCTGTTCAGCCAGCTCCTCCGCCACCACCACCGATTCAGACCATCGATCAAGCTGCGGAACATTTCACTCGATTCCATCCTGACAGGCTCGAGGGAACGCCTGATGCCCGTAAGGCTAAGCTCTGGTTAGAGAGTATGGAGAACTTATTCTCGATCCTGCACTATCCGGACGAGAGGAAAATTGAGCTTGCAGCTTTCCAGTTCGTGGGAGCCGCCAGGAACTGGTGGAGGAACGTGAATGCATGATGGAGGCAAGAGGGAGTTGCTCGCAACTGGGAGAACTTCACCAAGGATTTCATGGACAAGTACGTGCTCGTCTGGTCCGCGAGAAAAGGAGAGATGAGTTCCAGGCTTTGGTGCAAGGGAACATGGATGTTGCCGACTACGACTTAGAATTATCCGACTATTGAAGTATGTTCCGCATTTTCAGGACGATGAACGGGAGAAGGTGCGCCACTTTGTGAAGGGTCTGAACTCTGAGATCCGGTACAGTTTGTTTGGGACCAACATGCCTACCTACCTCAAGGCTGTTGAACTCGCTTCCGAGGTAGAAAGTGGTCTCAAAGAAATCAAGATGGCTGATAAGCCGTACTCTAGCAAGAGGAGCTACTCTAGTTCTTCTGGGAACCATGGAGGTGGAAGCCAATCTGGATACAAGAGGGAGAGTCGAGGTGGGTATCAAACTGGATATCAAGCACCACCGGTGATGTATCCCCGTAATCAACTGACAACCGTTCCCGTAATGCCACTGGGGGGTCTGGGAAGTCATCCCAAGCAAGGAAAAACTTCAACTACTATGGAGGAGTCAACCACGATGAGAACAACTGCTGGAAGAGACAAGGCTTTTGTTTGGCTTGTGGGAGCAAGGATCACAAGATCAGCCAGTGTCCGAACCGTCATGCAATTGTTAAGGGGGGGAGACCAGGAGGCTATGCTCCGAGAAATGACGGAAAGGGTACTATGGCTAAGCCCGGAGTTTACAGCATAGGTGGTCATGAAGTTCCTGACGCCGCGAATGTGGTTGAAGGTACGTTTACTGATCGCTCAAACTTCTTGTAAAGCTTTATTTGATTCTGGTGCTACGCATTCTTTTATTGCTGAAGTATTTGCTGAGTCACTCGTATTACCGTACAAAGTTTTACCCCACGCTTTAGAAGTATGTACGCCTTTGGGAGCTAGTTTAATCACTAAAAAGTTCATCGAGCGTTGCGAAATTTATATCCTAGGAAGAACTTTCCCTGATGACCTTATCTTTCTACCTCTTTTGACCTACGATGTTATTCTGGGTATGGATTGGTTGTCCGAGCACTACGCACAACTGGATTGTCGAACCAAGGCTATATCCCTAGGAAAACCTGGAGAGGAGAAAGTCGTGTGGAAAGGAGATAAGAGAAAGGATGAGAAGTTTCTGTTGTCTGCTATGGAAGCTAGGAAGCTGTACGTGAAGGGTGCTACCTGCTTTTTGGCGTACCTGATCAATAAACCTAAAGATCAACCAAAAATCAAGGAGGTTAGGGTGGTTAAGGAATTCAAGGGTGTTTTCCCTGAGAAGTTGGATTCCGTACCCCCTGAACGAGAAGTGGAATTTAGTATTGATCTGGTACCTGGCACCGCACCCATTTCGAAGTCACCCTATAGAACGGCACCTGCTGAGCTTAAGGAACTTAAGACTCAACTGCAAGATCTGGTTGATAACGGTTTTGTGAGACCTAGTTCTTCGCCTTGGGGATCACCGGTTCTGTTTGTAAAGAAGAAGGATGGTAGTATGAGGATGTGCATCGACTATCGAGGCCTGAACCAAGTCACTGTCAAGAACAAGTACCCCCTACCCAGTATTGAGGAACTCTTCGATCAATTAGAGGGTTCGAAGGTTTACTCGAAGCTTGATCTACGACAAGGTTATTATCAAGTTAGGGTAAGGGAAGAAGACATACCTAAGACTGCTCTGAACTCGATGTATGGTCATTATGTGTTTGTAGTGATGCCGTTTGGCCTTACGAATGCCCCAGCTGTGTTCATGGATTTGATGCACCGAGTTTTTCAGCCGTATTTGGATCAGTTTGTTGTTGTTTTCATCGATGATATTCTCGTTTACTCGAAATCCGAAGAGGATCATGAGAAACATCTTCGAATTGTCTTGGAAACTCTTCAGAACAACAAGTTGTATGCCAAATTCAGCAAGTGTGAGTTTTGGCTAGATAAAGTAGCCTTTTAGGGCACATTATCTCTGGGGAAGGTTTGGAGGTCGACCCATCGAAGATTGAGTCGATAGTGAACTGGAAGAGACCCGAATCTGTCACTGAGGTGAGGAGTTTTCTCAGTTTGGCTGGTTACTATCGCCGTTTTGTGAAGGATTATTCGAAGATAGCTGGACCCTTGTCCTCCGTAACAGGGAAAAATCCTAAGTTCGTATGGAGTGACGAGTGTGAGGAAAGCTTCGAGGAGCTGAAGAAGAGACTGACCACTGCTCCTATACTAGCTCTCCCAGAGGGGACCAACGACTTTTTGGTTTACACTGATGCTTCAAAGGAAGGTTTGGGTTGTGTACTGATACAACGGGAAAAGGTGATCGCGTATGCTTCGAGAAAGTTGAAGCCATATGAAAGAAATTACCCAACCCATGACCTTGAGCTAGCTGCTATAGTCTTTGCCTTGGGAAAGTGGAGACACTACCTTTATGGTCCTGAGTTCACCATCCTCACTGATCATAAGAGCTTGAAGTATGTGTTCACACAAAAGGAGTTGAACATGAGACAACGACGATGGATGGAATTTCTGGACGATTACAGTTATACCATTCGATATCACCCTGGTAAGGCCAATGTGGTCGCTGATGCCTTAAGTCGTAGGGTACATGTGTCAAATCTCGAAGTATCCAACTTGTCTTGTATGTTCGCCAATATCACTTTGAGGTATGAGCTGGCAGGTAGAATTCTTGAAGCCCAAGAGCATGATGAAGAGCTTCAAGACATCAAATCACATATCACTGAACCTCGCATGTGAAATTCTTTGTTGATGAGAATGGAGCCCTAAGGTTTCAAGGTAGATTGTGCGTGCCTTCTGATGAAGAGCTTAGGCGTCTAATTTTAGATGAAGCTCATAAATCTAAGTACTCGATGCATCCTAGAGGAAACAAAATGTAAGAAGATTTGAAGAAGGTTTACTGGTGGACCAATATGAAGCGAGATATTGCTCAGTTTGTGCAAAGTTGTTTGGTTTGCCAGCAAGTAAAGGCTGAGCACCAGAAATCGGGAGGTTTACTACAACCACTCGAGATTCCACAGTGGAAATGGGAGATGATCACGATGGATTTTGTAACTGGTCTACCGGTAGCTAGGGGTGGTTTTGATAGTGTTTGGGTTATTGTTGATAGGTTGACAAAATCGACACACTTTCTGCATGTGAAAACCACCTACACATCCGAGAAGTTAGCCGAGGTTTATCAAGATGAGATAATAAAGCTACATGGCACTCCGGTGAGTATTGTGTCTGATAGAGATGCGAAGTTTGTTTCGAGGTTTTGGAAGCAAGTACACGAAGGCTTGGGTACCAAGTTGAATTTTAGTACTGCAGCACATCCGTAGACGGATGGTCAATCCGAAAGGACCATTCAAACTCTAGAGGATCTATTGAGATTGTGTGTGCTTGATCACCAAGGTAGTTGGGCACAACACTTGCCATTGGTTGAGTATGCTTATAATAATAGTTATCAAGCATCGACTGGGATGACACCGTTTGAAGCATTGTATGGTCGAAAATGTAGATCACCGCTGTACTGGGATTTGGAAGACCGAATTTCTACATCGGTAGCTGGAGAGAGGACTCTCAATGAGATGATACAAGAAACCTTGGAAAAGGTTAGGCTTATCCGAGACCGATTGAGAACTGCTCAAAGTAGACAAAAGAGTTACGCCGACAATCGTAGGCGAGATTTGGAGTTCGAAGTTGGTGATTTTGTCTTTCTCAAGCTATCTCTGAGAAAGGGAATTGTTCGTATGGCCCATAGAGCTAAACTGAACCCTCGGTATGTAGGACCATACGAGATCATTGAGAGAATTGGCATTGTGGCTTATCGGTTGCAACTACCCACTACTATTACTGGGATTCACAATGTCTTCCATGTATCTCAACTGAAGAAGTACTATCCTGACCCGTCGCACGTGATTCAACCCGATGAGGTGACTATTGAGGAGGATTTGTCTTATGTGGAGCAACCAGTTCGTATTCTAGACCAAAAGGTGCATCAACTCCGTAATAGGCAAATCAAGCAAGTAAAGGTTCTGTGGCGAAACCATCAGTACGAGGAGGCAACCTGGGAAAGCGAGGATGACATGCGCCGGCAGTATCCCAAACTCTTCAACTTTTCAGGTGCGAATTTGGGGACCAAATTCTTTTAAGGGGGGAAGAGTGTAACACCCCGTTTTTTTAATTATTTATTTATTATTTTATTTATTTATTTAATTAATTAATTATCGGAGTAAATTATTTTATTCGGTAATTATTTAATTTATTTTCCCGCGAAAACAAATTCGACTTTAGTGGGTTCGCGTAGGAGTGATTCGTTTGTTCCTTATTGGACTAGCTAGCAATCTGACTTCGTTTGGGCCCAATTTTCGTGGCCTCAATTGCTGACCCAATCTCTTGTCTGGCCCATTTTATTTAGGCCCATCAGCTGAAACCCGAACCCTAAACTAACCCTACCTCCCCTCATTCTCTCATTCACGCCACCATACTGAGAGAGAAAGAAAAAAAGAAAAAGGCAAAACGCTCTTCTTCTCTCTCGCTCTCCACCCTCATCTCCACCGAACACCACCACCGTTGGCCGCGCCGCCCGTTCCGCCGCCAGTTTCGATTCATCCCGTCCGAGCCGCACCGTTTTCTGTTCCGATCCGTCTGTTTCGGTTCCGTTCGAGCCGCCGCCGACTCGAGCTTTGCCGCCGCCGATCAATCTCGACCATGCTCGGTCCGTTCCGACTAGTCTGATCCGCCCCGTTCGCCGCTGTCGTCCATCTCCGTCCCGATCTCGTTCGGTTCGATCTGTTTCTGTTCGTGCCGCCCGATCCCAACAGCGCTGCCTCCGCTGTGCTCCGTCCAGTCCAGTTCGTGCTCCGTTGCGTTCGCTCAGCTTCGCCCCGACTCTGTTTCTGCTCCGATTTTAGTTTCGGTAAGTGGTTTCGGCTCCGTCCTTGTGCGTTTCGGATTCAAATCTCGAATTGAATCTTGATTTTAATCCTTTTGTTTACATTTAATTCGTAGATCGAATCATCTCTTCTCCGTTCGAAGGTAATATCTCTATTATTCTTTTCGTTTCCTTTTTCGTTTGACCGTTTTACCCCTGAGTTGCTCATGTCCTAAAAACGACCTCTAATCTTGACCTTAAGGATTGATACAGGACTGTTGTTGACTATTATTGGACAATTCGAACTCGTATAGGCTGACTTGGACGGTTTTGTGATTGTTTAGTTTATTTCTGGACTAATTGGTTAGGTTCTGAAAGTTTGGGGGTGTTTTGTTTAATTTCTGAATTTTGGAGAACCTCTTTGTGAGTTATGGAAACCTGGAGGACTTGTTTGCAACTGTTTGACCACCATTGACCAATCTTAAACTGGTTTTAGAGAGTATTAGTTGCTGGAAAATGTTTTGTTAACATTCCGAAACTGTTGGGATTAATTTTAACTTATGTTTACAAAAAGGATCTTTTTGCAATTTATCACTGAGGGTATTTTAGTAATTTCTAGAGATTGAAAGAGTGTTTTCTGAAAACGTTTCAAGTTAACTAGTTTCTGCTTTGGTACTTTTGTAGTGACTGCCTTGCTAGCTTAGTTGGTTAGGTAGTACTTGACTAACTTAGAGGTCCCGAGTTCGAACCCCTCCTTTACCACTTCTTTACCGACCTTTTACTTTCCATTCGTTCGACTTCTAGAGTGTAACTAGTTACTTTCTTTTTAGGTTCCCCGTCGTTCGTTAGCTCTTAAGCTCACTGCTCGTTGAAGTCTTTTGCTTGCAAGTTGAGGTGAGTGTTCACCCCAAAACCTATCTATTTACGAAAAACTAGAAGGCTATTGATGAATGTGTATTTTACACTTTCATTCGAGTCTTTTTCACCTATTTTAGGTATCCTCTATGTTAATTTAGCTATATTTTAGTACATTTTATTAGAATAGTGTCACGTTTCCCTTTAGATTTTATTTTACAGGTTTTGGTTGAAATTCGAGGATTTCCGGGCAATTATATTGAAGTTGACAAGGAATTGGTGTTCCAGAAGCCTATTTGGAGTATCTGAAGGTTTCCGGATAGGATTTGAAGTCTAGGGGCCGAATATGGAGGTTAGAAGGCTACTAGAAGTCAGAAACCGAGTCCGAAAAGGTGAAGAAATCCAAAAACGCGGAATTCCGCGAAAAAGACTCTGGGGCGAACCGCCGCGTGCTGGGCGAACCGCCCCGTAGTTTTTCGGGGCCTATATATAGTGCTCAGTTTTTCTCCGAAAATCATATCTTTCCAGACCTTCTCTCTCATCTCTCTATATAGATTTAGGTAGGAACTTCCCGGGGCCTGTCCTGGGAGTTCCGTAGCTTAGGGGATACTTTTTCATAGCAGTTTGGAGCTCGTAGGATCGCAATCGTCCGGAGATTGACAACCTTCGGTAACTTTGTATCTTACAGTTTTATTCTACTTATTTTATTATATTCTTTCAACATGTTTTCTTCTATGATTTCTGTTGATTGCATGCCTATTATGAGTAGCTAACTTATCGTTGGTGGTAGTATGTGAATTCTTAGCGAAGGGAAGATAATCATGCTAATGGCTATATCGCGCATTATACTCCGTGTCATTGCTTTATTTCGTTGATCAGTTGTAACCAAAATTCTCGTATGTTGTATTAATTATTATGTCCGTGCCACACTAGATACGGGATCCTACTCAAACATAATTCCTTTGAATGTGTTTGAAAAGAGCAACCTTGGAAAACTATCTGAGCAAAGGGCTATTGTGCAACTGGCGGATGGATCCTTTATGAGACCCGAAGGCGTTGTGAAAAATGTGTTGGTCAAGATTGGTGAAGCATCTATATACACCAATTTTGTAGTTATGCCGGCGTCTGCACCTGGAAAGGGGGATGTCATACTATTAGGGCAAACGTTCTTGACTAAACTACGCTCCGTGATGGACATCTACCAAAGAACTTGCACTATTGAAGTAGATGGCAAACAACACGTGTTGCAAGCCATACCTGATCCACCTGAACCGCCTGATATTACTACTCACTACTATGGTCTTACAGCCTATATTCTTTCTTATTCACAGGTTCGTGGCATGGAAAGGAGATCAATGAAGGGGAAGCCTAGTACCCGCAAAAAGAAGAGATAGGCGCAGACAGGAGTCGAGTCAAAGACTTTAAACAATGGCGCTATCCGGGAGGCAACCCGGAAATTTTATCGCTTTCTTTACCGCTTTAGATTTTATCTCACGAGTTTGGTTGAGTATTATAGGTCACTTATACAAGCATTATCTCTCACCTTGGATCCACTTTCGACGTTCGGGACGAGCAACGACGTTCAGGTTTGGGGAGGAGGTTATCATTGGTTATCTCTATACTTATCTTGCTTATGAAAAACTCGTGAAATTTTTTGCATTTGCACGTTTACTGCTTTCCTAGGATAGTCTTGCATGTTTTATATGGAGTTTATTGCCGAATTTTTTTAACCTTTTTATTGGATAGACCAACTAACTATGCCATTAATCGTATGCTTCATCTCTATGAATTTGTTTGAGGTTTTTCTCGCTTGGCTTGTCACATTTATGTATTGCACTTAGTTAGGCTTGGTAGTCTCGACATCACTTAGTGGTGTTTTCTCTACTGCGGTTCACGAAGGCCTTTATAATAGGATGATGCATGTTAGGGTCTTATGGTTGTTTACCCGAGTAATTATGTACCTAAGAGGCAACAAGTCTTCACCATGCTTTGAGATTGCTAAATGCCTAGGAAGGAGGTAGTGTGAGGTTGTGTGATCCTTTGTTTATAACCTATTCTTCCGAATAGGTTTGGGGAGGGGGTTACACCGTCATAGACTTGTTTCTGTTTTTCATTTTCGTATCGTGAGTTTGTTTTTCTTTTTACGTGAAATTTTGTGCTCCAACCTATTCTTTCGAATAGGTTTGGGGAAGTCGTGTGAGTCATTTTGTTTCTCTTTTTGTTATGCTACTGCTGGCTAAAAAAATCGAAAAAAAAAAGAAAAGAAAAAATTCCAGAAAAAAAAGAAGAAAAAGAAAGAGAATCTGGAAAGAAAAAAAAAGGAAAAAAGAGAAGACCCCAAAAAAGCAAAGAAGGATCCAAAAAGAAAGCCAAATAGCAGTTTAGCAAAGTGTTGAGTCTTATTTTCCATTTTAGTAATGTTCGTAATCGTGTTGTAATTTTCTATTTTTTATCCTTTTTTGTCTTGATTGTCATCTGTTCTAGACCACCCTCGTCCTGCCATTCAGGAAGTGGTGAATAGCTTAAGACTTTACTTGAGAGATAGGTAGAATAGGGGAGTGTTATCTTTTATAGGGAACCCTCCTTCGTTTGACGAGAGCCAGTACTGGTTCGACCTCTTTTGAGGAAAAGTCTTAACATGGTGGAACAACAGTAAGTCCTCAGTTTCATTGGCACGGGGCAACCATTCGTATCTTAGCATGCATCATTACGTCGTCACTGACTAGGTCCAGGTAGAGAATGTTATGAGAGACTATCTTGTCTTGACATAAGTGCTTATGTGGATGTGTATAAGTCAATCGAGGTATTCTTCAACCTATATTCATGCTTTGATTCGTATGATTTTTGTTCATATGTTTTTTGGTAGATTCAGTAGATTAGTTCATTTTATTTGGCATGAAACTCCATTTTGTGTCTTGCATGTTTTTTGTATTAGAGTCTAGCTTAGTTGCTTGAGGACAAGCAAAGGTTCGGTTTGGGGAGTTTGATGAATGTGTATTTTACACTTTCATTCGAGTCTTTTTCACCTATTTTAGCTATCCTCTATGTTAATTTAGCTATATTTTAGTACATTTTATTAGAATAGTGTCACGTTTCCCTTTAGATTTTATTTTACAGGTTTTGGTTGAAATTCGAGGATTTCCGGGCAATTATATTGAAGTTGACAAGGAATTGGTGTTCCAGAAGCCTATTTGGAGTATCTGAAGGTTTCCGTATAGGATTTGAAGTCTAGGGGCCGAATCTGGAGGTTAGAAGGCTACTTGAAGTCAGAAACCGAGTCTGAAAAGGTGAAGAAATCCAAAAACGCGTCGAAAACGCGGAATTCCGCGAAAAAGACTCTGGGGCGAACCGCCGCGTGCTTTTTCGGGGCCTATATATAGTGCTCAGTTTTTCTCCGAAAATCATATCTTTCCAGACCTTCTCTCTCATCTCTCTATAGATTTAGGTAGGAACTTCCCGGGGCCTGTCCTGGGAGTTCCGTAGCTTAGGGGATACTTTTCATAGCAGTTTGGAGCTCGTAGGATCGCAATCGTCCGGAGATTGACAACCTTCGGTAACTTTGTATCTTACAGTTTTATTCTACTTATTTTATTATATTCTTTCAACATGTTTTCTTCTATGATTTCTTTTGATTGCATGCCTATTATGAGTAGCTAACTTATCGTTGGTGGTAGTATGTGAATTCTTAGCGAAGGGAAGATAATCATGCTAATGGCTATATCGCGCATTATACTTCGTGTCATTGCTTTATTTCGTTGATCAGTTGTAACCAAAATTCTCGTATGTTGTATTAATTATTATGCACATTTGGACACTTGTCGACCATCAGACCAATTATCTTCGTAGTGTTGAATAATTACGGAACACATTAGGACAATCGTGATTGACTTGTCAGACCAATTATCTTCGTAGTGCTTAATATTTGCAACAGGACACTAGATTGATTCAAAGATCTCTATGCAAGACCGAGGAATTTATGCATGATTATCGACCCGTTATGTTAAGAAGGACCATACTATCACCAATCTCCATTATCTGCTAGAAACCCCCTATTGCTATCTGTCTGTTGTTTTTATATTCTCTTGTTAAATAGATAAAGCTAGTTATAGTCCTGAGAGAATGACACTCGAGTCATTCTACTGCTACACTACGGTTTTCGTTGTAGTTGTGGATTGCCTTTGGCTAAATTACAAATTTATTTGCTGAATTGGAATCCGACAAATTCCCGTTCATCAGCTATGTGACAATCTTTATCTATTACTATATATTCTGTTATACCGTATGCTTCCGCGTAAAAGTAACTAAGCCCTAAGTATGGCTATTTACTTATCTTTGTTTGTTGCTACTCTGTTCTGGATTAACTCTTCTGCAGGAACACTTCTCGATGTTTCGAGATCTGATTATTATTATCTGTTTGTTCTGTATCTGTATCTGTTCTGTCTGTTTCTGAGTGACCGGTCGATTAGGTCGTAATTAGGTAGGCTTGGGTAGTGAGGACTATCGGGTTTGCTTGGTTATTGCCTAGTCTAGTCCCTTTTAGGTGCGAGGCAGAAGTCACTGAGGTCTATTAGGTTCGTAGGTTTTGTTTCCCCAAAGTACACGGGGGTTTCTGTTTCTGTCCGGAGTTGTATACCCTCTGGAGGGAGCTATAAGGGCAATCTGGGAGTAGGAGTAACAAGGCGGGCTGCACCAACGGACTTCGACTTATCTGTTCTGTCTTTCTGTTATGTTATCTGTTCTGTTTGCTATTTTATCTGCTGCAAAGGATTTTGTTTTCAAACTGTTTACTTTTCTTTTGTTAACTTTGAACCTCACTGAGATCCTTTATCTCACGCTCTCTTTGTTTTCAAAAATTCCTTCCTTCCAGATACTACTGAGGATGCACGCAAGTAGGATGCCAGTGACTGAGAGAAGGGTCTGGGATGTCTCTGGGGATTTGATTTTAAAATAAGAAGATGAAACTTTTTACTTCCTTCACTTGTCATTATTCTATTTTGACTTCTAAGTTACCGTTGGATTTTACTTGATTCTGTTAGCGCTGTGGCGCCAATTATTGTTATGACATTTATTGCCGACCGTTACTTTTAAAATTATTTCGGATTTTCTCTTTTCAAGAAATTTATTTGTTTTCAAAAACCAATACCGTTACACTACCTCATTGTCTTCAGAGCTTGTTTCAATGCAAAGAGCATCGATTTTTGCTTGAAACTTTTTCTTTTCTTCAGCAATCAAAGCCTTCTTGAACTTCTTCTTCTTTTCAGCAGATTTCCCTTTTAGTAAGGGGCAATTTGCTTTGAAGTGTCCAGGATTTTTGCAATAAAATCAAAGATCATTTCCAACTGCTGGTTCTTCGGCGAAGTTTGCTTGCTGAGCTTGCTTGTTCAGCGAGCTAGTTTCATTTTTCGACTTATGGTAGCTATTACCAAGATGCTTTTTCAGCTTCTCTTTAGCTTTTCTCCTTTCAAATTCCTTACTGATGAATTTCTTCATGTTTCTAACTGCAAGAGCGTTTTCATCAGCAGGCTCTTTATCATTCTTCTTTTCAGAAGATGACGGCTTGGCAGCTAGAGCAATGTTTTGCGATTTTTCAGCAAACACACTTTCTCTTTGCTTTGTCTCATAGTTGAAAGTAGCAAGATGAGAGAACAACTCGGTTAGAGTGATATTTGGCATTCCTTGATTATTGTAGAAATTCTGAGTGTGGATCCATTCTTGATTCAGACTTCTAATAATGGTTTTCACCTTTTCAGAATCTGAATAGAAGTTTCCAACTCCTAAGGCAGCCATCTCACTCACTAGAGTTGTGAATCTGAAATCCAAGTCTTCCAGTGACTCATTGGCACCTTGTTTGATGTTTTGAAACTTCAACTTTAGCACTTCGAGTTTGTTTTCCGTGGTTTTGTCAGATGCAGCACAAAGATCTTGAACCATTTTCCAAGCTTCTCTAGCAGTTTTGGCACCCCACAGTAGTATCTGGAGTAGATCGAATAATGATGTTTCTTGCTTGGCCATCAAGACGGAATCTTTTGGCTTCTTCTGAAGTCCATTCCTCTCTTGGTTTTGGAACGACGGTATCGACCGGTTCTCCTAAGATAGTTTCCTTTTCACCATCATCTGTGATCTTGTGAGGAAAGCTTCTTTCAATCTTAGTGATATTGATTGGTCCATCGTTTATGACAGTAACCATCTCATCACTAATGGCCTCAAGATGTAGCATCATGTTGTTTCACCATTTTTCATAGTTTTCCGGCTTCAGCAAGGGAGCGTCTCCTAAAGACATTCTGTCAGCAAATGACTACCAAACTGATCAAGTGAAAGTGATTTACGAAAATCACCTAAGGGGATCTGGGTTCAGTGCTAAAGGTTAAACAACCTCCATCTCTGATACCACTTGTTGGTCCCTTTAAACAATAAGAAAAGACTAGAGGGGGGGGGGAGGTGAATAGTTTTTTCAAACTTTTTGATGTTCAAACCTTTCTCAGAGAGTGCTTATTACTTTTCAGTAATGAGTTTGTTGGTACTTAACTTTCTCAGCAAGTGCTGATTACATTTCAGTAATGAGTTTGCTGATACTTAAACATAGAGTGCAAAAGTCTTTTACAATAAGTACTTTTATCAGAGAGCTAGTTTCAGCAAGTGAGCAGAGTAACAAAGTATGATATACGTAACTTGCTGAAAACTAAGTGTAGTAAAGTAAATCACACAAACACTTTTATAATGGTATTTGAGAGTGGCGTAATCTCTCAACTAACCCACTTTGTCCTTTATAGGACTGAATCCACTATGATATGATATGAGGTTCCTTACAAATCCTATCACTAATGATTCTCAGAAACCAAAGCACACTTGCCTTGTTTCCAACCTAAACTAGAGAACTGTAACCTTGTTCTCCACCAAACGTGGGATTATAATCAGCAACACTTTGCTTGATTAATTCCCTCTGAATTTCACGCCTGTAAAGGGTGTTTATCAGTTAGAGAGGTTTGGGATGAGATGACTTGAGTATAACTTTTCAGCTATAACAAGTTATCTAAAGAAACACAACTTGAAATAATTTGCAGTAAGCAAGTTTGTTGTTTCTGGTGTCAAGACTTGTTCTTGTTCCAAAGAAAGAACCCTTAACTAATTTCTTAGCCGTGAATGTTCTACTTCTTCACAAGTAGTTTTTGTTTCAAGCTTAAGTCTTGGAACGGATCAATAGGCAGTAAAGAGTAGAGAAGGATTTGAGTGTTTAAAGCACAAGTGAGAGTTTGATCACATTGTTGACACACCTTCTATCTTGCATGATGACCTCTATTTATAGTGTCTCAAGGGATCCATTAGAATTTCAAATTCTAAGGCTTTGTACCTTAAGATGTCACTATCTTGCTTTTGTACTTTCAACAGCGTTCTTCATTTGTCTTCTTGTCTTCATGTTCTTTGCGTGCCTACTTTGCATTTAATGTTCTTTTGAATCAAATTCAAATATGAAAGTTGGAGCCAAAATGCAAGTACTCTTCAGCAAGGAGGTCACATATGTTGTCAGCAAGTGGCCAGTCTCAGTTTCAGCAAGCACAACCTACTCTGTTATATAGATTTTCACTTATGCAAGTTGTTGCTGAGATTCTCACTTTCTGAAGCAACATGTGCCTTTGTAGATACCTTTCTCAGAATTTTTCTAAGTCTTCAGTCTTCGAATCTTCAACTTTCTGAGCGGTTCTAGGTCTTCAATAGTTCGTTTGTAAAACAAAGTACATCATCAACAAACTTAAGAACCTAACTAGTACTACACTAAGTCTTTCAGCAAACGTTCCTCTTTTACAATGTCCTTAAAATTCTAAATTCCTATGGACCTTAAGAGTACTAGTTACTGGACTTTCCTTAATTTAGCATGGTTAATTGCTCATCATAATTACAAGTTTCCGAACACTTTGTAGCTTGTTTTTGTGTATTGTACACCTAAGCCAACATCTTTACGGGTTTCTCTCTTTTTCTCTTCTTGTTCTTTAGCCCTTCTTTCCCTTCTTCTTTGCTTTGAGTTACTTATAGAGTTCCTTGCTGAAGAACTTGAGGAAACCAAGTTGGTAGTGCCAGATATAGTCTTGGCAGAAAGGGGCTTAGCTTTTATAGCCTGAGCTATGGTTTGGTCATCATCATTTTCATAACCATCTTCATTTCCTTGATGATTGTCAGGTTTGACAGAATTCTGGAGTATCAGCAACAATTTTTCTCATTTTTGGATTTGTTGAACTTCTCTCAGAATCTGTTTCAGCTCTTCTTTTGGAACTTTGCGTTGTTTCAACAAGAGGTTCTTTTGTAGGCAGTCCAGGCAATTTCATCAGCAAGGGGGAGGGAGCAGTAGGAGTCAAATCCTTTAAGCTCTTCTTTTGAAAGTGAGGTGTATCTTCCCCCTTAGACATGGATTGCAAACCATCAAAACTATGAGTTGAGAAGAACTCATTGCAATTTTCAGCAAGCTTGTGCAAACTGTTGTAGTGTTCAACCATGTCTTGATGAAGTTGGTTTGTTTAGGATAATTCAACCTTTCTCATCTTCAAATTTTCTTCAGCCCTTTTGGCGTCAGCAACCTTCTGTTCCATGATGGATTGGGCCTTTTTCAAAGCATTTTTGCCAATTTTAAGAGCTTGACTTGCTTCTTTCACATAGCTTCTGTGTTGTAGACTTACATCAGCTTGAGCTAGAGTGAGACTTGTTGTACGTCTCAGCAAGACAGTTAAGACCTTTTCCACGTTGAAGGGTTTTTCAGCCAGTAACTTGATGATGTCGTTTTTCACCAATTAAATTTGTTTTAAAAGCCTAAGAACACTTATCACTACACAAACTAGAGTGCAATGGCAAGTTGTCCCCGAGTGTCGTTCTCTCGGGACCTAACGTGGCGTTGCTTGAGGTTTTTGCAAGTAATTTCAGTCAACGAATTCAAATGTTTAGAGAATCGTTTCCTTTGAACAATAGCAACGAGAAATCAGATTTATGTAAACAAGTTTGGAAAACGGTTGGTGGTAGAAATCAAATACACATGCATGGGTTACGAATATGCTCACAAGTTCAGTGCGTAGAACCTTCGATCAAGTCTGCTAAGCAACTCGTCTAGGCAAATTTAAGACACACATCATGAAAGATCACTATCAATAATTTAGAGGTGCTTGTCACCAACACCATTTATCTAGCATGCTGCAAATCTCTAACATACAATCCTATAGCTTTCATTGACCAAGAGTTTGTCACTATACTCAATTCGAATATATTTTATAGGCAACTACGAATCATATGAAGGGATTTTCAGCAAGATTGAATCACAATCTCATGTAAGCATAAGCATAACCCATAGCATGCATATTCTACATTCTACCACCAACACAAAAGATTTAGCTACTCATATTCATCAACATAGACATCAATTCATATGAATAATAATTGGAATACATCATATCAAACTACAAGACAAGAGAGTGATATAAGTTACCACCAAAGCTGTCACTAATCGGTGGAAATCTAAGAAAACCTCTCCGTAGATGATTACAAAGGATGAATCCCAATCAAAACCTTGAATCCCAAGCTAAAATACAAAGAAATTTGAATATTCTCTGAGTTTTGGGGCTTAGGAGCTCTACAAAACGAAGTTACAGCTCAAAAGATATTCAAAAAATGATCAAAGATCAGATCTAAGAAGGAAAATCCGAAAACGTAACCGCTGCCAAGCGGACCGCTTGGAGAAGCCAAGCGGAGCGCTTGGCAAGCGAAGCGCTTCGGGCACTCCAAGCGCTTCGCTTGGCTTCTGTGCCAAAGCTCCTGGAATTTGAAACGGAGCGCTTCACTATTCCAGGCGCTTAGCTTGGCTCCTGGGCAGATTTTTGTCTTCAAACTCAATCGTTTTGCCATGACCCTCGGGTGCCTTGGACTCATCCTTCTCGATGCTTATTGATACTCAAACACTTACGAACAAGCCACGGAGATTGGGGAACTTCAACGGGGCCATCTTTTCCATCAAAAAGGCTCGTTTTTAGCTCCAAAAACGCCGTTTCGTACCTAAGTGCCTGAAAATGCAGAAAACACAAAACGTGACACAATTCTACAAAACTAACCAAAAAACAAGGCTAGAAGATAGCAAAAGAAGGTGAAAAAGACAAGATGAACGCGTAAAAAATACGTTCATCAAACTCCCCAAACCAAACCTTTGCTTGTCCTCAAGCAACAAACTAACCTAAATGCAACACAAAAGGAGTCTCATGCCAAGTAAAGTGAACTAATCTATTGAATCTACCAAATGCTTATGAACAAGACCAAATGAGCATGACATGCAAATAGGTTGAAGTATGCCTCGATTGCGAATATACACATTCTCAAGTGCACTTGGTTAAACAAAGGAGTCTCTCGTAACATCTTCTACCTGGACCTGGTCAGTGACGACACAATGATGCATGTTATCATACTACAATTGCCCCGTGCCTATGAAACCGAGGGCTTACTTCTGTTCACCAAGCGAGACTTTTCCTCAAGAGAGGGCGAACCAATACTGGCTCTCATCAAACGAAAGAGGGTTCCCTTAGAAAGATAACACTCCCCTATTCTACCCAGACTCTCAAAGAATGAGTCTCCTTCAACCACTTCTTGAATAGCAAGACGAGGGTGGTCAAGAACAGGCCTTGGACAAAGGCGACACGAAACGAAAGATAGAATTTACAACTCGACACTTCACAAGAACAAAATATTTACATGACACTTGACACTACGAGACTGCTTTTGGCTTGCAACGACCCTTCTTTTGCTTTTGGGTCTTATTCTTTATTTTCCCCCTTTTTTTCTTTTCTCTTTTTTTATTTTCTTTTTTTCTTTTCTCCCTTTTTTTTTCTTCTTTTCTTTTTCTCTTTCTCTTTTTTTTTTTTTATAAAGGAGCAAGCAGCAGTACTAAGTGTCAAAAACACCTCCCCAAACCTATTCGAGAGAATAGGTTTGAGCACAAAGACGAAAAGGAAAAAGGAAAGACTCTTTACAAAGACACCTCCCCAAACCTATTCGAAAGAATAGGTTGGGACACAAAACAAAAAGAAAAAGAAAAAGGAAACTTTACAACGACTCAAAGGCGAAAGACAAGATCAACGAAGCAACCCCCTCCCCAAACCTATTCGATAGAATAGGTTTGATACAAGGAATCGCACACCTCACACTACCTCCTTCCTAGGCATTTGGCAATCTCAAATCGAGGTGAAGAACTTGTCGCCTCTTACGTACATAATTACACGGGTTACAACCATAGACTCTAACATGCATCATTTCATAAGGCCATTGCGAACCGCAGCAGAAGAAACACCACTCAAGGTGATGTCGAGACTACTAAGCTTAACTAGTGCACATGCGAATGTGACAAACCAAGCGAGACAAGCCTTAAACTACTTGCAAAGTGATGCAACATATGATCAATGGCCATAAACACTTAGTCTACTCAATAAAAAAGTTCAAAATACTTGGCAATAAACTCCACACACAACAACGTGCAACAACTAATCTAGGGATGATATGCATGCAAAAAATTTGAAAAAAAAAAAACACGACAAATCACATGAACTTGAGTAAAATCAGGCATGCACGAACCACACAAGCATATAGTACTGAAAATCCAATACCCCCTCCCCAAACCTAAACTTTTGCTCGTCCTCGAGCAAAGAAAAGTTGAAAGAAAAGGAAAAATTGGATTGAAAGTACACTTCCCAGAGATAAAGGTTCGTGTCCAATCTCCTATATATGAGTAGTACCTGAAAGGACTCAAGAAACAAGTGAAAACGGGTGCGCAAAGGTGAGAAGAATGGAAAAACAAGGAAAATCTGGGTACAGGGTCCAAGCGGACCGCTTGGCGGGAGCCAAGCGGTTCGCTTGGCCAAGTGGGGCTCTTGGGAGGCTCCAGGCGCTCCGCTTGAATTTCCAGGAAGTTGCAAAACTTCCGGGAATTTGAAGCGGACCGCTTGGCCCTTCCAGGCGCTTCGCTTGGCCCTGTTTCCAGATTTTTGATGTTTTTCCTCTCTTAATCACCCTAGGCACCAAGACAAAAACTAAACTAAACTAATCACGACAAAAGGCACACAGCCACAACTACAAAAGCAAATAAAGAGTACAGGAGTCAAAAGTCATAGCATCATACAACCAAATCGAATTAAAAGAGTTTCAACCAACAATAGTAAACGAGCCAAAATAACGATAATATACAAATACTACCGATAAATGTGGCCCCTGTCGGCTGGTGTCTCTAGGAGTAGGGGTCGTCGGGGGTGTTAGGAAAGTCACTCCCACTACCACCGGTCAGATCATGGAAAGGGTACCCCGGAATTCTGCGAGCTAAGGCATCATAGCGGTTCATCGTCTCCTCCTGGTGGGCTCTCCAACGCCTAGTGTCCTCTGCTCGAGCGGCCTCCCAACGCTGATCTACACGCCCCTGGTAATCATCCCAACGCTGCTCCTCCATCACACGGAAGTCCTCCCACCTCTTGACTTCGCGCTCCTCAAATCCCCGGAATTGGGTCGACTGAGCCTCCAACATGGTGGTTTGGAAGCTACCAAACTGATCGACCAAGATCTGGTTGAACCCCGAGAAGTCGAAGCTTCCTTGTCCGGTCGTAGGCGGAGGTGGAGGAGGTCTCACATGGCGCGTAACTCTCGGTGGCATAGGTTCTCCTTGCTGAGTGCACCAAGCCCCGTGCATCTCATTGTACGTATCAATGGTGATGGACTTCTTCGGCTTCTTGTCCAGCACGAGGTCGGGAACTCCGGCCTCCTTGCACATGGCCGTGATCAAGTTACCAAAGGCAAGCTTCCGGTTGGCATTACGGCGGCGCTTGAATTCCTCGAAGATGACGACGCCAGGAGTGAGAGGCAAATCATGCAAGAGAGCATGGACTAGGACTCCGTAATAGGACTGAACCTCGGAATCATGTGTGCTAGGGATCAAATTGGCTTGAACGAACTTCAGCATCATCCTTGCCTCGAAGGTGAGATCGTTGTGGCGCAAAATCTGGGGTGGCTCATCAGGCAATTCATAATCGTCCACGGTAATGCCATTCAGGACCTCCATGGGGTAGTGATCAGACTCCCTGTCGTAGACATAGAGCTCCGCGGGATCAAATCTCTCGTGGATTTCAGGCCGGCGGTTTGGATCCCGCGTCAGTGGCCTACCCAATCGCATGATGAAGCTAGTGATGCTCAAAGGAGTAAACTCGACCCCAACACCGCGGACGGGGACCTCACTGGTCCGTTCATTGTAGTACATGAAGGCAATGTAGAAATCCTCCACTACCGCGTGGTCCCAATTTGGCATGACCTCGCCATAGTACTTCCAGCCTCGCTCAGTAATGAGCTTGTTGAGCTCTCTGGCGCCATCCAACGCGCTCTCCCCAGCTGTGAAGCGAATGCTCCTCTCGGAAATGTATGTGTGCTTGTGGGCATGGAAATTCGCTTCGAATTGCCTTGCCCTCCCTGATTGGCGATGCTCGCCGGGTGCGGCCATTTGTTGGGCACTCGAGGTCCCTTCTCCCCTTGATCTCTTGGATCTTCTTGATGCCATTGTACCTAGAAGAATCTTGTTAGATAACTTCAAGAGACAATGAGACTTAGACTCTTATACTACTATCAAACAATCTACTTCTACTCTAGGACAAGCATACGTTCTTCGTTTAAAACGAGTCATAACGCAACAAGTCGACTCTTAGACGTCAAAACTCACTCAAGTAATCTCATGGTGAGTTTGAAGGCTTGCTAAAGTTCATATGAAAAAATCGAGAAGCTTTAACACTTCGTTACGATAAATCCATACGAATCTAAACCAAGCAAACAAACTCTCCAATTAAATTACCCAGCCAATCCAACACATTCTCATGCAAACACAACATCACCATAATCATAACATAACTTAAATTCAAGGCTAACAATCATCAAACAATTACATAGCAAAAATTCGAATCATAACATAACTCAAATTCAAAGCTAACAATCATCAAACAATTACATAACGAAAATTCGAGCACTAGAGTTCATCATAAATCAATAGGAGCAAAATTCGAATTTAGACATCACATCTAGTAAGAAACATGCTCAATAATCATTATCAAACTCTAATTCACCAATGCATAACACAATTGAAGCTAATTAAGATAAAATCCCAAATTCAAGAAAGTTAGGGTTCATGAGAGGTACCTTTGATTCCTTGTTATGGATGCTTCAAACGTGAAATTTGATCGGTTTAAATGATAGAGGAGGTGATGGGATTTGTAAAATGCACAAGATTGCAAGAATTGGTGGAGAATTGAGAGAGATTGAGATTTTTGGGGTGCAAAAATCGACAAAGGAGGAAGAAAACGAAGTGGGAGGCTTTGAATCTCAAGTGCCCCGCTTGCTTCCTTAAGGAAAGCCAAGCGAAGCGCTTGGGTGTCCCAAGCGAAGCGCTTGGCAAGCGGTCCGCTTGGGCACTCCCAAGCGCTCCACTTGGATTTCCAGTAGGAATTTTCATTCCTACTGGAAATTCAAGCGGACTGCTTGGGCGAGCCAAGCGCTTCGCTTGGATTTCCAGTAAGAATGGGATTCTTACTGGAAATCCAAGCGGACCGCTTGGGCTGTCCAAGCGGTTCGCTTGGGACCTGAAGCTCCCAAATCTATTTTTTTTCAACTTTGGCTAAATTTTCACCCCAAAAAACTTGTCTAAACAACGAAACAAAATTTAAACGTGCTTCTAATCTACATGCAATTACCTACAACCTCGGGTTGCCTCCCGATAAGCGCCTTCGTTTAAAAGTCGTTGGCTCGACTCATCTTAGCTCATGCGGGATCAATTTTGCATCGGGTACTAAACTTCCCCGTCCAAGTGCTCTTCAAAGCACTAAGTCCCTCCACATCTTGACGAACATAAAGAGGACCAAAGAATCCTACAAGTTCGTTAGTATCAACATAAGCACATGAATTAACTATGGCTCGCAACGTATGTTGCTTGCCATTTACCTCGAAGCTACATGTACGACGGTACATGTCTATCACCATATGTACTTTGTTGATGAAGGCTCTACCCAAAAGAACCACATCCTTGAGCTTTGCGGAGGATGTAGGCATGACGATGAAGTTCGTCTTGACCTCTACACCGGCGACTCTTACCACTAGATTTTCGATCACACCCAATGGCTTCTTCATAGACCCATCCGCCAATTGCACCATGCACTTCATTGGTCTTAAGCCAGACAAACCCGAATCTTGGTACACGTTCAAAGGTATGACATTCACACCCGCTCCCGTGTCTAGAGTTGCCACTATTCCATCCTTTTTTCCCAAGCCGATTTCCACATCAAATCTCTCTTGAATAGGCTCTTCCACCATATCCACCAACTCATCCTCAGACGATGAGTTTTCATTCACTTCCTCAACTATCGCATCAGATTGTGCGACCACTTTCTCTTCCATAACTACCTTAGGAGTCTCAAGCTCCTCACTCACCTTGCAAGTTTCAGTTACCTTACAACTTGGCACCTCAACTAGTGCATTGTCCCTCACAACCGTGATCTCCACGGGCAAATCAGTCACCATGGTTATGGCCATAGCCTTCTCCGTGTTTCCGGGAAACTTCCCTTGCTCTCTACTCGCCCCTCGATCTATAAGCTCTTATAGCTTCTTATGGAGGTTTCTACTACTAGCCTCAAGCTTCTCAAAGCGTTGATTGTTAGTAGCCTCATTACGATAGTAATGCTCCATGAATTTATTCGTCTTCATAACCAGATCATTGAGTGAAGAGACAAGAGGTGAAGGAAGCATCCCTCCACCTTGTGGTCCCGAACTAGCAACCTGAGGTGGAGGTGTAGGATTAGAAGGCGGTGCTCCTTCATACCAATTGTTCCCATAGCTGAGACGACTTCTATCTTGATTAGGCCCATAGGCATTTTGATCCGAGTTATGAAAATAACCACGGTTTCCTTGATTCTGGTACCCTCCTCGGGGTCCACGGTTTTGTGGCCTCACATTGCCATAACATTGCCCGTAGTTCACATCTCCAACTACTTGCTCTCCCTCAGCAGCATATACTTCTTGTCGGACATCGTTCGTGATGTATTGCTCTTTAGAAAATTCAGAACGGCATAAGTAGGCCGGGTGCCCATAGTTTTTGCACACACCACAAACATCCGTAGAAGGAGAAGGAACGCTTTGCCTCAAAGCTTGCTTCACTTCATGGGCAAACCCATCAAAGACATTTTGTTCCACTACTACCTTGGCCTCACCTCTTTGCTCCTTTTGGAGCACACGAGCCCTCACATTCCGGTTTTGAGAATTCCGGTACATCATGTCCAGCTTTACTTGGGCTTGAGAAGGAAGCAACTCCCCCATACTACCTCCACAAATACTATCCACTTGATATTGAATCTCAGGATGTAAACCATTGTAAAAGAATTGGAGAAGCTGACCTTTATCATACCCGTTATGTGGGCATCGATGATGCAACCCCATGAAACGATCATAGGCCTCGTGGAAAGGCTCATCGTACCTCTGCTCGAAGGAGCTAATTTGGCTCTTCATAGCCATTGTCTTGGAAGCGGGGTAGTAACGCTCCATGAACTTGTCGAAACATAGATCCCATGTCGTCAAAGACCCGGCCTCCAAAGTATTGAGCCAAGCCTTTGCACGATCGCCTAGCCCCATTGAAAAGACCTTCATGCGGAGATCATCATCCGTAACACCAGCTCCTGGTCGCCCAAGATGGAGAACAAACTTCTCGAGCTCATTCAAGTATCCTATCACGTCCTCATTAGCCATCCCATAGAATTTGGGAAGTTGTTGGAACATGTGATTCTTGATCTCCAAGTTCCTGGTGGCATCATTGAGGACAATTCCTGGTCCTCTAGCCCCAACCGTAGGCTTAGTAAGTGTACGTATAGTTCTCTCCGCCATTTCACCTTCCAAGTAGACAGATTCAACAATCGGCTCCAAAAGATAAGAAGAAGACTCTTCCCGAATACCAGAAGTAAAAGCTCGAGATGCTACTCCTTCAAACTCAAGATTCAAATTCCTCCTTCTCCTTTGAAACAAACGATCGATCTCGTCTACAAAAGGTTCAATAATAGGTCCACCCGTTCGGGTTCTAGGCATGCACTCACCTGAAATACAAAATAGTGAGTATGTTAAGCAAAAAGAAACAAGAATAGAAATGAGACAAAGAAGAGATGTTGGCTGAAAAAACCAAAACAAAAACACCAACCAAAGGAGTTAAGTCCCCGGCAGCGGCGCCAAATTGATGATGTCGTTTTTCACCAATTAAATTTGTTTTAAAAGCCTAAGAACACTTATCACTACACAAACTAGAGTGCAATGGCAAGTTGTCCCCGAGTGTCGTTCTCTCGGGACCTAACGTGGCTTTGCTTGAGGTTTTTGCAAGTAATTTTAGTCAACGAATTCAAATGTTTAGAGAATCGTTTCCTTTGAACAATAGCAACGAGAAATCAGATTTATGTAAACAAGTTTGGAAAACGGTTGGTGGTAGAAATCAAATACACATGCATGGGTTACGAATATGCTCACAAGTTCAGTGCGTAGAACCTTCGATCAAGTCTGCTAAGCAACTCGTCTAGGCAAATTTAAGACACACATCATGAAAGATACTATCAATAATTTAGAGGTGCTTGTCACCAACACCATTTATCTAGCATGCTGCAAATCTCTAACATACAATCCTATAGCTTTCATTGACGAAGAATTTGTCACTATACTCAATTCGAATATATTTTATAGGCAACTAAGAATCATATGAAGGGATTTGCAGCAAGATTGAATCACAATCTCATGTAAGCATAAACATAACCCATAGCATGCATATTCTACATTCTACCACCAACACAAAAGATTTAGCTACTCATATTCATCAACATAGACATCAATTCATATGAATGATAATTGAAATACATCATATCAAACTACAAGACAAGAGAGTGATACAAGTTACCACAAAAGCTGTCACTAATCGGTGGAAATCTAAGAAAACCTCTCCGTAGATGATTACAAAGGATGAATCCAAATCAAAACCTTGAATCCCAAGCTAAAATACAAAAACTTTGAATATTCTCTGAGTTTTGGGGCTTAGGAGCTCTCTAAAACGAAGTTACAGTTCAAAAGATATTCAAAAAATGATCAAAGATCAGATCTAAGAAGGAAAATCCGAAAACGTAACCGCTGCCAAGCGGACCGCTTGGAGAAGCCAAGCGGAGCGCTTGGCAAGCGAAGCACTTCGGGCACTCCAAGTGCTTCGCTTGGCTTCTGTGCCAAAGCTCCTGGAATTTGAAGCGGAGCGCTTCACTATTCCAGGCGCTTAGCTTGGCTCCTGGGCAGATTTTTGTCTTCAAACTCAATCTTTTTACCCTCGCATGGCCCTCGGGTGCGTTGGACTCATCCTTCTCGATGCTTATTGATAGTCAAACACTTACGAACAAGCCACGGAGATTGGGGAACTTCAACGGGGCCATCTTTTCCATCAAAAAGGCTCGTTTTTAGCTCCAAAAACGTCGTTTCGTACCTAAGTGCCTGAAAATGCAGAAAATACAAAACGTGACACAATTCTACAAAACTAACCAAAAAACAAGGCTAGAAGATAGCAAAAGAAGGTGAAAAAGACAAGATGAACGCGTCAAAAATACGTTCATCATAACTCCTCATCTTCAGCTTTGCATTCTTTGTGCACTTGCAAGAGAGCTTGCATTCTTGGTGTCCATTCATCCACACTGGGAAATAGCACTAGAGATGGGGTCACATTGTGAGCCTTTAATTCAGTGACAAACTGATCTTCAACTCCTTTGAGTTTGCCCCTTTCATAGTCGTTTCCAGAGGAAGTAGAAGAGTTTGAATGCTGGGTTTCACCAGTTCTATCATTCTTAAAGACCATCTCTTCTTCCTCATCAGAAAATCCAGATAAGCTATCAGCATCATCTTTGTCGAAGTCAACAACCTTTTCACCATGGTTTTCAGTCACCAAATTGTCTGGTTGAGTGGTTGCTAGAGGCAACTCTTGAGACTCAACAATTGGAGTTTCACCAGTAGTAGGGGTGGAAGGGAGGATTCTTCCGTGCATTTCACTCCAAAAGACTAAGCTATTGACAAATGTTGTGTTCCAGATACATTAATTACCATGCTATTTGCTACAGCTGTCTGAAAGTCTTCATCTTGTTCATCTTCTTCATCAAGGTTTGGATCAGTGACCTTGGCATCAAGTAAATCTTTTGCAGCTAACTCGGGATCAGAAAGCTTTTCCTTGCCCTTGGCAATTTCAACAAACTTCTTGTCTTGTTCTTCACTCATCTCAGCAAATTGTTCAGTTACTGGATGTTCAGCAGAAGGAGGAGAAGTAGATTCTTCTTGGTTGATAGGAGGTGGTTGTTCAGTAACATGCTCTTGTTCAGTTGCTTGATCACCAACTTGATGTACTCCACCAACACCAGGACTTGGACCATGGGAATCATCATCATCATCCTTTTTGTCCTTTGAGTCCTTAGAATCTTTTCCCTCATCATCACTGAAATAAAGAAGAATTGGTAAATGAGAAAAACATGTTCTTTAGCTTCATTAGGTCAAACGCTCTGCCCTGGAAAGACTGGACCTTGCTTCTGTCCTCAAATATCTTGGACAAGATTGCAAGAAGATCGAAAACCGCTACTCTTGAATCTTGTGTTGCAAAATGTCGTGGACAAATAGACCTATCGAGCACTTCTTTAAGATAATGGAAGAACCAAGACAACAAGAGAATCTTCAATGACATTCTCATCTTCTTTTTCTTGTTCATCATCAGTAAGAATAACCAATGTAAGATGCATGTACTTAGCTTGACTTGTGACCTCTTCCTCCTCATTGATTTTGTGGGGATCAGCCACCACAGGCACAAAGGAGCCTTTAAGCATCTCAGCTAGTTCAGCTGGAGAGGCACTCTTGAATTGATTCTTCATATTCTCTCTGATTGTGTGAACCAGATCAGTTCCCATTTGCTGAGAATATGAGAGATCTACTGGGAGGATAGAGTGGACAAAAGTCTCAAGCTTAAGTAATGATGTTCTTTTCTTTTCAGTAGAGAGATGCATATAAAGATCTTAGAAGTCCATTCTTCTGTATCTTTGCCAGTTGCTGACAGACTTTGCAACTTTGGTCAAAGTGTTCTTCTTGAAGTTCAAGTAAACCTCTTCTGAGCTAACTTCATGGACATCAGTGATGAGTGTTGCTTCTACACTCTCCTTTTGAGCCTGAAAAAGAACAATGTTATTTTCAGGAATGTTTTTTAATTTAGTTTTAGAGTCTAAAACTGTTTCATGATTTACCTGCTCTTTTTCAGCAAGCTCATGTTGCACACTTGGTTGTGCAATATCTACATTCAATTCAGCAGGAACTTAGTAGCTTCTTTTGTTTGATCATTCTGAAATAACACTTTGTTAGATACAAGTACTATGTTTTTAAATTTTGTAAATTTACCAAGATTTGCATCTACCTGCTGAACAGGAGTTGTTGATTCTGGTGCAGAAGCCTCAGGAAGCTTCTGTCTTGTATCTTGAGAAGTCTGTAAAGAAACAATAATGTTAGCTAATGATAAAGTATCAAATAAGGAAGATTTGCCTATATATGAGTTATCTACCTGCTGAGGAACAACAGGAGGTGACTCAGTCCTTTCAGCATCGTTGGCCTCTTAAATATCTGGGGTCGTATCTTCAACAGACTTCTTTTCATGCTCTTGTTGATAAAGCTGTATATTATCAACATTCTCCCTTGTCTCTGAAATGACAAGTTGAGCAGAAGTATCTCGAGCTCTTATTTCACTACTTGTCATGATAAGATCCACTGATTTGTTGGAGTTGTCATCAATCTCCATGTCCATTTGTTGGCTTATGTCGGTGAGTACGAACTGTATCTTTTCTATTGAAGTAATTTCTAGAGCAAATGAACTAGGTCTTTCATTCTCAGCATTATGTGATGCGTCGTCGAATGATACTTCATTTTGAGTTTCAGCAAACTCAATGTTTTGACTAGTTGTTGTTTCAACAACTGTTTCTTCAACAACTTGTGTTGTTTCAGCAACTTCCTTTTCTTGACTAGTTGCTTGTACAACAACTGTTTATTTTTCAACTGTTGCTTTGTTAGCAACGTCTTCAGCAATAGCAGCCTTTCTTAGGTCTGCAGCAATATCGCTTGCTGGTTCAAGTGTAGTGTTATCAAGATTATCTACCATGTAGATATCATCAATTCTATCTAAGGCAGGATTTACATTTCCACTGCCTTGATTTCTTTCTTCAGTGATTGTATCCGAATTAATTGGATTAGTAGAAGTGTCAGAGGTGCTTCTACATCAACCACTTGAGCAGGTTGCTTTTCAGCAACTGCTGCAGTATCATCATCAGGGACATCATGGACAATAGGAACTGATTTCCTAGCAGTTGTCTTCTTCCTTGGGAAGGTTTTTATCCTTGATTTCTTTGGGACAGGATCAACTGATGAGGCAGCAGTCTGGGTATCATCATCAGCTTTCCTTTTCTTACATTTCTTGTTGGGGGCTTTTGTATTAGCAAATACAGCAGCATCAGCAACGTTGGAGTCAGTTGCTTTCTTGGATTTCTTCTTATCAGCAGCCAAGGGCTTGGGCTGATTGTAGAAAGATCTACCCACATTACATACTGACTTGTTTATAAGCAGTGGGTTTCTAAGCGTAATCTTGAAATGTTTCAAGATGTAGCAGATCTTTAATCCATACATGACTGGGTACATAGGTGAGACAGTGTTGTCTTCAACCTTGACTTTGAATTTCACAATACATTCAACAAGTCTGTTGGAGAGGTATTTTGCCCAGTTTATGTCAGATCCATTTTCATGGATATGTTTCTGCAAAGACCATCTTTTCAGGCCGACTTGGTCAATTCCTCCAACTTGGGAGTCTAGGACTTTGATGATCAACAAAGCAACTAGTCCTAAAGAGTAAGAGATATGCTTTCTTTTCGTTGATTTGTCCCAATTTACAGGAGCAATTTCATTTTTCTTCATGTTGTTATTTCTAACATCACTATAGAAAGCTTTAATCTCGTCCTCTGTAGCAGTAATGTCATCTTTAGTTCCAGTGGTTGGAATCTAAAAGATGGTTGCTAAATCAGTCCATTTCAGGACGATTTCTTTTCCTTGAACAGTTGTGGAAATCACTTTTTCAGTGATTCCTTGTTCATCTGTAACTGACTGGATCTCAGCGTGTTGTAAAACTCCATCGTATCTACAACACTCACCTTTTTGGGATGGGATGTGATGAAGTAGAGCAAACCTTGTTGGTTTATGTAGCTCAAAGCTTCAAGATTTTAAGAAGTCATTTCTTTTTCATAGAAGTATCGGATATACTTCTCTTTGGAGAAACCTCCCCATTGCATCATCTGTTCATACTTTTCAGTGTTTAGAAATGCAGGAGGCATGGGTCTCTGTGAAATTCTGTCGTTTGATAGAACGATTTTTCACTTTGTTAACCGTTGGAGTTTGTACCGAAGTTTCAGCTGGAGTAGGAGTACTGCTTGTTCCAGCACTGTCTGCCTTTGAGGCTTTTGAAACCCTTGTCGATTGTCTTTTGGGAGCCATCTTTATATAGTAGGGTGGGTAAGGGATCAAAGGTACGAACAAAGATGCTTTTTGACCGGAGGTACAGTTTTCTCAGAGCTCAGGCTAGTGAATTTGCAGAGAAAAGGAAATTTGGGAGTTAAAGAATTTTCTCTTTGTTCAACTCCTCTTATTTATAGTATCTCTATTTGTGTGAGATACTCAATGAATTTGAGTTCTCAGCATGGGCAAAACAGAGAACATGGAGTTAGTGGTGTCCTTTGCATTTAATGCGTAGTGGTCCACTAACTCAAAACCGTCAGAGCGTGCTTTTACTTTATGAGATTAAACGTTGGATCAACAACTGACTTTAATCAATGTCCACGATTGTATTTCATGTCATGATTATCATCAAGTGTATCTGTTTATCTTGAGGTTTAGTGTTTCTTTGCTACTCTGACTAGAGAGGTCCCTCTGCCCCGTGAGCCCCCGGTCCCTAGGGCAGCTCCCTCTACTTCTAGGCAGCCCTCGACCTTTGATTTCGGGGATCTCACGACTTACTTGTCGGAGAAGTTTGGTGCTTACCAAACCTCTATGCTCGAAGCTCAGACCGCCCAATTTGGTGCTTTCCGGGAGGGGGAGACTAGGAAATGGGATGCGTTTCAGGAGGCTGACACTCGTCGCTAGAACGAGTTTGTCACGGCGGATACTAGGAGATGGGATGCTTATCATTCCGCAGTCTCGAGGAGGTTTGATGCTTTGGCACGTTCTATTCCCGAATTCCCTTCTCATGCCCAGCCGAGTGGGAGTGGTAGCGGAGCTCCTGAGGACCCTTGTGACTGTCCATTTCCTCACTATGGCGGAGCACCACCCTTCTATATATCTCAGCCGACAGAGGCCATATCAAGACTGGTAGTACATCTCCACTTTTTCTTTCTTTTCCTTTCATCTAGAGACTAGCTTTCGGCTAGGTTGGGGAGGGGTCGTGGAGTTGTATTTGTTTTGATTTGGCTTCTTTACTATTGTCGTTGAGGTACTCTTGCTATTTCGATTTGGTTGTATGATTTACTTGATTATGACTTTTTCGATTTGTTTGTATGATATTGTGATGATGACTCTTGTACTCTTTTATTGCTTTAGTAGTTGTGGCCCGTGTGCCTTTTGATGATGCAGGAATTATCGGGTCCCAATCAATCAAATAAATTTGTTATTTAGCCAAAGGCAATTCACGACTACAACGAAAACCGTAGTGTAGCAGTAGAATGACCTCGAGTGTCGTTGATGAACGTATTTTTGACGCGTTCATCTTGTCTTTTTTACCTTCTTTTGCTATCTTCTAGCCTTGTTTTTTGGTTAGTTTTGTAGAATAGTGTCACGTTTTGTGTTTTCTGCATTTTCAGGCACTTAGGTACGAAACGGCATTTTTGGAGCTAAAAACGAGCCTTTTTGATGGAAAAGATGGCCCCGTTGAAGTTCCCCAATCTCCGTGGCTTGTTCGTAAGTGTTTGAGTTTCAATAAGCATCGAGAAGGATGAGTCTCAAGGCACCCGAGGGCCGTGCGAGGGCAAAAAGATTGAGTTTGAAGACAAAAATCTACCCAGGAGCCAAGCTAAGCGCCTGGAATAGTGAAGCGCTACGCTTCAATTTCCAGGAGCTTTGGCACAGAAGCCAAGTGAAGCGCTTGGAGTGCCAAAGCGCTTCACTTGCCAAGCGCTCCGCTTGGCTTCTCCAAGCGGTCCGCTTGGCAGCGGTTACGTTTTCGGATTTTCCTTCTTAGATCTGATCTTTGGTCATTTTTTGAAGATCTTTTGAACTGTAACTTTGTTTTGGAGAGCTCCTAAGCCCCAAAACTCAGAGAAAACTCAGATTACATTGTATTTTAGCTTGGGATTCAAAATTTTGATTGGAATTCATCCTTTGTAATCATCTACGGAGAGGTTTTCTTTGATTTCCACCGATGAGTGACAGCTTTGGTGGTAACTTGTATCACTCTCTTGTCTTGTAGTTTGATATGATGTATTCTGGTTATTATTCATATGAATTGATGTCGATGTTGATGAATATGAGTAGCTAAATCTTTTGTGTTGATGGTAGAATGTAGAATATGCATGCTATGGGTTATGCTTATGCTTACATGAGATTGTGATTCAATCTTGCTGCAAATTCCTTCATATAATTCTTAGTTGCCTATAAAATATATTCGAAAGGAGTATAGTGACAAACTCTTGGCCAATGAAAGCTATAGGATTGTATGTTAGGGATTTGCAGCATGCTAGATAAATGGTGTTAGTGACAAGCACCTCTAAAGTATTGATAGTGGTCTTTTATGATGTGTGTCTTAAAGTTACCTAGACAAGTTGCTTAGCAGACTCGATCGCAGGTTTTACGCACTGAACTTGTGAGCATAGTCATAACCCATGCATGTGTATTTGATTTCTACCACCAACCGTCTTCCAAACTTGATTTACAACAATCTGATTTCTCATTGCTTTGTTCAAAGAAAATCATTCTATAAACATTTGAACTCGTTGACTGAAATTGCTAGCAAAAACCTCAAGCAAAGCCACGTTAGGTCCCGAGAGAACGACACTCGTGGATAACTTGCCATTGCACTCTAGTTTGTGTAGTGATAAGTGTTCTTAGGCTTTTAAACAAATTTAATTGGTGAAAAACGACATCATCAATTTGGCGCCGTTGCCGGGGACTTAACTCCTTTGGTTGGTGTTTTTGTTTGGGTTTTTTCAGCCAACATCTCTTCTTTGTCTCATTTCTGTTTTTGTTTCTTTTTGCTTGAGATACTCACTATCTTGTATTTCAGGTGAGTGCATGCCTAGAACCCGAACGGGTGGACCTATTATTGAACCTTTTGTAGACGAGATCGATCGTTTGTTTCAAAGGAGAAGGAGGAATTTGAATCTCGAATTTGAAGGAGTAGCATCTAGAGCTTCCACTTCTGATATTCGAGAAGAGTCTTCTTCTTATCTTTTGGAGCCAATACTTGAATCTGTTTACTTGGAAAGTGAAATGGCGGAGAGACCTATACGTACACTTACTAAGCCTACGGTTGGGGCTAGAGGACCAGCAATTGTCCTCAATGATGCCACAAGGAACTTGGAGATCAAGAATCACATGTTCCAACAACTACCCAAATTCTATGGGATGGCTAATGAGGACGTGATTGGGTACTTGAATGAGCTCGAGAACTTTGTACTCCATCTTGGGCGACCAGGAGCTGGTGTTATGGATGATGATCTCCGCATGAAGGTCTTTTCTATGGGGCTAGGCGATCGTGCAAAGGCTTGGCTCAATACTTTGGAGGCCCGGTCTTTGACAACATGGGATCTATGTTTTGATAAGTTCATGGAGCGTTACTACCCAGCTTCCAAGACAATGGCTATGAAGAGTCAAATTAGCTCCTTCAAGCAGAGGTCCGATGAGCCTTTCCACGAGGCCTATGATCATTTCATGGGGTTGCATCACCGATGCCCACACAACGGGTATGATAAAGGTCAACTTCTCCAATTCTTTTACAATGGTTTACATCCTGAGATTCAATCTCAAGTGGATAGTATTTGTGGAGGTAGTATGGGGGATTTTCTTCCTTCTCAAGCCCAAGTGAAGCTGGACATGATGTACCGGAATTCCCAAAACCGGAATGTGAGGGCTCGTGTGCTCCAAAAGCAGCAAAGAGGTGAGGCCAAGGTAGTAGTGGAAAAAAATGCCTTCGATGGGTTCGCCCATGAAGTGAAGCAAGCTTTGAGGCAAAGCGTTCCTTCTCCTTTTACGGAAGTTTGTGGTGTGTGCAAGAACTATGGGCACCCGCCCTATTTATGCCGTTCTGAATTTGCTAGAGAGCAATATATCACGAACGATGTCCGTCAAGAAGTATATGCTACTGAGGGAGAGCAAGTAGTTGGAGATGTGAACTACGGGCAAGGTTATGGAAATGTGAGGCCACAAAACCGTGGACCCCGAGGTGGGTACCAGAATCAAGGCAACCGTGGTTATCTTCATAACCCGGATCAAAATGCCTATGGGCCTAATCAAGATAGAAGTCGTCTCAGCTATGGGAACAATTGGTATGAAGGAGCACCGCCTTCTAATCCCACACCCCCACCTCCGGTTGCTAGTTCAGGACCGCAAGGTGGAGGGGTGCTCCCTTCTCCTCTTGTTACTTCACTCAATGATCTGGTTATGAAGACGAACAAATTCATGGAGCATTACTATCGTAATGAGGCTACTAACAATCAACGCTTTGAGAAGCTTGAGGCTAGTAGTAGCAGCCTCCATAAGAAGCTACAAGAGCTTATAGATCGAGGGGCGAGTAGAGAGAAAGGGAAGTTTCCCGGAAACATGGAGAAAGCCATGGCTATAACCGTGGTGACTGATTTGCCCGTGTAGATCACGGTTGTGAGAGACAATGCACTAGTTGAGGTGCCAAGTTGCAAGATAACTGAAACTTGCAAGGTGAGTGAGGAGGTTGAGACTCCTAAGGTGGTTATGGAAGAGGAAGTTGTCGCACAATCTGATGCGATAGTTGAAGAGGTGAAAGAAAACTCATCGTCTGAGGATGAGATGGTGGATATGGTGGAAGTGCCCATCCAAGAGAGCTTCGATGTTGAAATCGGCTTGGGTAAGAACGATGGAATAGTGGCAACTCTAGACACGGGAGCGGGTGTGAATGTCATACCTTTGAACGTGTACGAAGAGTCGGGTTTGTCTGGCTTAAGACCAATGAAGTGCATGGTGATATTGGCGGACGGGTCTATGAAGAAGCCATTGGGTGTGATCAAGAATCTAGTGGTAAGAGTCGCCGATGTAGAGGTCAAGACGAACTTCATCGTCATGCCTACATCCTCCGCAAAGCTCAAGGATGTGGTTCTTTTGGGTAGAGCCTTCATCAACAAAGTACATATGGTGATAGACATGTACCGTCGTACAAGTAGCTTCGAGGTAAATGGCAAGCAACACACGTTGCGAGCCATAATTAATTCATGTGCTTATGTTGATACTAACGAACTTGTAGGATTCTTTGGTCCTCTTTATGTTCGTCAAGATGTGCAGGGACTTGGTGCTTTGAAGAGCACTTGGACGGGGAAGTCTAGTACCCGATGCGAAATTGATCCCGCATGAGCTAAGACAAGTCGAGCCAACGACTTTTAAACGAAGGCGCTTCTCGGGAGGCAACCCGAGGTTATAGGTACTTTCATATAGATTAGAAGCACGTTTAAATTTTGTTTCGTTGTTTAGACAAGGTTTTTGGGGTGAAAATTTAGCAAAAGTCGAAAAAAAATGATTTGGGAGCTTCAGGTCCCAAGCGAACCGCTTGGAAAGCCCAAGCGGTCCGCTTGGATTTCCAGTAAGAATTTCATTCTCACTGGAAATCCAAGCGAAGCGCTTGGCACGCCCAAGCGGTCCGCTTGAATTTCCAGTACGAATGAAAATTCTTACTAGAAATCCAAGTGGAGCGCTTGGGAGTTCCCAAGCGGACCGCTTGCCAAGCGCTTCGCTTGGGACGCCCAAGCGCTTCGCTTGGCTTTCCTTAAGAAAGCTAAGCGGGGCACTTGTGTTCCAAAGCCCCCCACTTCGTTTTTCTTCCTCCATTACCGATTTAGCACCCCAAAAATCTCAATCTCTCTCATTTCTACACCAATTCTTGCAATCTTGTGCATTTTACAAAGCCCATCACCCCCTCTATCATCTAAACCGATCAAATTTCACGTTTGAAGCATCCATAACAAGGAATCAAAGGTACCTCTAATGAACCCTAACTTTCTTGAATTTGGGATTTTATCTTAATTAGCTTCAATTGTGTTATGCATTGGTGAATTAGAGTTTGATGATGATTGTTGAGCATGTTTCTTACTAGATGTGATGTCTAAATTCGAATTTTGCTCCTCTTGATTTATGATGAACTCTAGTGCTCGAATTTTTGCTATGTAATTGTTTGATGATTGTTAGCCTTGAGATTGAGTTATGATATGATTATGGTGATGTTGTGATTGCATGAGAATGTGTTGGATTGGTTGGGTAGTTCTAATGGCGAGTTTGTTTGCTTGGTTTGATTCGAATTAGCTAATCGTGACGAAGTGTAAAAGCTTCTCGATTCGCTATGTTTGAATTTTAGCAAGCCTTCAAACTCGTTGAAAAGGACACTTGAGTGAGTTTTGACGTCTAAGAGTCGACTTGTTGCGTTATGACTTGTTTTAAACGAAGAACGTATACTTGTCTTAGAGTAGAAGTAGATTGTTTGGTAGTAGTGTAAGAGTCTAAGTCTCATTGTCTCTTGAAGTTATCTAATAAGATTATCCAAGGTACCATGGACACAAGAGCCAAGAAGAAATCAAGGAACGATGGAGCTTCAACCTCCAAGGAGATTCCCCGTGATGAAAGCGACCGTGACCCATACAAAGAATCGGACGCATTGCGGAGGTTCCGATACAACTTCTATAGGGGAGGAGATCGGTCAGTGATTTGGGACCGTAGCATCTCCTTTACTTCAAAGGATTTGGACGTGCTAAAGGGGACAAAATATGAGAACAAGGGGCTTTTCTCTGATGTACCCTATGCACCCTATGCTCACCTTACCAGGCTTATAACGGCGAGAGGATGGATCTTCTATGGGAAAGAACTCTCCGGATGGGATAGAGACCTTGTCGAGGAGTTCCACATTGCCTTCGAGGACTATAACTATAAGGCCGAAGCAGTACCTATTCGTGGTGTGATGGTCCCTTTCTCACCATTGAGTATCACTAGTTTCATTATGGGACTAGAGGAACCCTTGCGGGAAGACAAGAATAAGGTAGAATACTATGTGAGTGATCCCTATGTGCACTATGTCTATGATCCAACGATTGAGAAGTTTCCGAGGAAGATAGCCGGGGTTCTGACAACCAAGGACTATAAGCCAAGGAAGACGCGTCTCCATAACACCTTGAAGTATAAAGATTTGCACTTGCACGCCCGCATGATCCTACCTTTCGTGGTAGCTAATCTGATCCCGGGACTCATAACCGAAGAGATAACGCCAGAAGTAGGGATCTTAGTCTATTCCCTCATGGAAAACTTGCCCATCACTCCCGGGGACATCATCTTCCAGCAATTCGAGATTAAACGAGAACCCGACCACCCACTAGTCTTCCCACATCTGATCACTGCTATGTGTGAGAAAGCAAATGTGCCAAACATCCGGCGCACCGAGGCATCGAGGGAACCAATCGACATAGAGACACACGATCTGATATTCCACCGCTTCGAAGTAGAGCAAGGGGTCGAATCCGAGTGATTTTGCGGTGGTGGTACTCCTTTTTGATACTCTTAATTGATGTTATGACTTATGACTCTTGTACTCTTTATTTGCTTTTGTAGTTGTGGCCTATGTGCCTTTTGTCGTGATTAGTTTAGTCTAGTTTTTGTCTTGGTGCCTTAGGTGATTAAGATAGGAATAAACATCGAAAATCTGGAAACAGGGCCAAGCGAAGCGCTTGGCTCCCGCCAAGCGGTTCGCCTGGACCCTGTACCCAGATTTTCCTCGTTTTTCCATTCTTTCCACCTTTGCGCACCCGTTTTCACTTGTTTCTTGAGTCCTTTCAGGTACTACTCATATATAGGAGATTGGACACGAACCTTTATCTCAGGGAAGTGTACTTTCAATCCAATTTTTCCTTTTCATTCAACTTTTCTTTGCTCGAGGACGAGCAAAAGTTTAGGTTTGGGGAGGGGGTATTGGATTTTCAGTACTATATGCTTGTGTGGTTCGTACATGCCTGATTTTACTCAAGTTCATGTGATTTGTCGTGGTTTTTTCATTTTTTTTGCATGCATATCATCCCTAGATTAGTTGTTGCACGTTGTTGTGTGTGGAGTTTATTGCCAAGTCTTTTGAAATTTTTTATTGAGTAGACTAAGTGTTTATGACCATTGATCATATGTTGCATCACTTTGCAAGTAGTTTGAGGCTTGTCTCGCTTGGTTTGTCACATTCGCATGTGCACTAGTTAGTCTTAGTAGTCTCGACATCACCTTGAGTGGTGTTTCTTCTGCTGCGGTTCACGATGGCCTTATGAAATGATGCATGTTAGAGTCTATGGTTGTAACCCGTGTAATTATGTACGTAAGAGGCGACAAGTTCTTCACCTCGATTAGAGATTGCCAAATGCCTAGGAAGGAGGTAGTGTGAGGTGTGCGATTCCTTGTATCAAACCTATTCTATCGAATAGGTTTGGGGAGGGGGTTGCTTCTTTGATCTTGTCTTTCGTCTTTGAGTCGTTGTAAAGTTTCCTTTTTCTTTTTCTTTTTGTTTTGTGTCCTAACCTATTCTTTCAAATAGGTTTGGGAGGTGCTTTGACACTTAGTACTGCTGCTTGCCCCCTTTATAAAAGAAAAAAAAAAAAAAGGGAGAAAAAGAAAAGAAGAAAAAAAAAGAGGAAAGAAAAAGAGAAAATAAAGGAAAAAAGAGAAAAGAAAAAAAAAAGAGAAGAAAGAATATAAAGAATAAGACCCAAAAGCAAAAGAAGGGTCGTTGCAAGCCAAAAGCAGTCTAGTAAAGTGTCAAGTGTCATGTAAATATTTGTTTTTGAAGTGTCGAGTTGTAAATTCTATCTTTCGTTTCGTTTCGTGTCGCCTTGTCCAAGGCCTGTTCTTGACCACCCTAGTCTTGCTATTCAAGAAGTGGTTGAAAGAGGCTCATTCTTGAGAGTCTGGGTAGAATAGGGGAGTGTATTCTTTTTAAGGGAACCCTCCTTCGTTTGATGAGAGCCAGTATTGGTTCACCCTCTCTTGAGGAAAAGTCTCGCTTGGTGAACAGAAGCAAGTCCTCGATTTCATAGGCACAAGGCAATTGTAGTATGATAACATGCATCATTGTGTCGTCACTGACCAGGTCCAGGTAGAAGATGTTACGTGAGACTCCTTTGTTTAACCAAGTGCACTTGAGAATGTGTATATTCGCAATCGAGGCATACTTCAGCCTACTTGCATGTCATGCTAATTTGGTTTCTTTCATAAGCATTTGGTAGATTCAATAGATTAGTTCACTTTACTTGGCATGAGACTCCTTTTGTGTTGCATTTAGGATAGTTTGTTGCTTGAGGACAAGCAAAGGTTTGGTTTGGGGAATTTGATGAAAGTATGTTTGACGCGTTCATCTTGTATTTTTTACCTTATTTTGCTATCTTCTAGCCTTTTTTTTGGTTAGTTTTGTAGAATAGTGTCACGTTTTGTGTTTTCTGCATTTTCAGGCACTTAGGTACGAAACGGCGTTTTTGGAGCTAAAAACGAGCCTTTTTGATGGAAAAGATGGCCCCGTTGAAGTTCCCCAATCTCCGTGGCTTGTTCGTAAGTGTTTGAGTTTCAATAAGCATCGAGAAGGATGAGTCCAAGGCACCCGAGGGCCGTGCGAGGGCAAAAAGATTGAGTTTGAAGACAAAAATCTGCCCAGGAGCCAAGCTAAGCGCTTGGAATAGTGAAGCGCTCCGCTTCAATTTCCAGGAGCTTTGGCACAGAAGCCAAGCGAAGCGCTTGGAGTGCCAAAGCGCTTCGCTTGCCAAGCCCGCTTGACTTCTCCAAGCGGTCCACTTGGCAGCGGTTACGTTTTCGGATTTTCCTTCTTAGATCTGATCTTTGGTCATTTTTTGAAGATCTTTTGAACTGTAACTTCGTTTTGGAGAGCTCCTAAGCCCCAAAACTCAGAGAAAACTCAGATTACATTGTATTTTAGCTTGGGATTCAAGGTTTTGATTGGAATTCATCCTTTGTAATCATCTACGGAGAGGTTTTCTTTGATTTCCACCGATTAGTGACAGCTTTGGTGGTAACTTGTATCACTCTCTTGTCTTGTAGTTTGATATGATGTATTCTGGTTATTATTCATATGAATTGATGTCTATGTTGATGAATATGAGTAGCTAAATCTTTTGTGTTGGTGGTAGAATGTAGAATATGCATGCTATGGGTTATGCTTATGCTTACATGAGATTGTGATTCAATCTTGCTGCAAATTCCTTCATATGATTCTTAGTTGCCTATAAAATATATTCGAATGGAGTATAGTGACAAACTCTTGGTCAATGAAAGCTATAGGATTGTATGTTAGGGATTTGCAGCATGCCAGATAAATTGTGTTAGTGACAATCACCTCTAAAGTATTGATAGTTGTCTTTTATGATGTGTGTCTTAAAGTTACCTAGACGAGCTGCTTAGCAGACTCGATCGAAGGTTTTACGCACTGAACTTGTGAGCATAGTCGTAACCCATGCATGTATATTTGATTTCTACCACCAACCGTCTTCAAAACTTGATTTACAACAATCTGATTTCTCATTGCTTTGTTCAAAGAAAATCATTCTATAAACATTTGAACTCGTTGACTGAAATTGCTAGCAAAAACCTCAAGCAAAGCCACGTTAGGTCCCGAGAGAACGACACTCGGGGACAACTTGCCATTGCACTCTAGTTTGTGTAGTGATAAGTGTTCTTAGGCTTTTAAAAAAATTTAATTGGTGAAAAACGACATCATCAGTCGTTCTCTAAGGACTATAACTAGCTTTATCAAATCTAATTTACAATATAAAAACAGCAGACGGAATAGCAAAGGGTTTTCTAACAGATAATGGAGATTGGTGATAGTATGGTCCTTCAAAGCATAACGGGTTAATAATCATGCGTAAATTCCTCGGTTTTGCATGGAGATCTTTTTGATCAATCAATTGTCCTGTTGTAATTATCACACATTACGAAGATATAGATACTGACAAGTCAAAGACTATAGTCCAATTGTGTTCCGTAATTATTCAACACTACGAAGATATAGATATGCATAGGTCGATGAGGGTCCAATTGTGCATAATAATTAATCAACATACGAAGATATAGGTTGCGCCTGATCAACGAAATAAAGCAATAACACGGAGTAGAATAAACTGTAAGATACAATGTTACCGAAGGTTGTCAATCTCCGAAGAATCGCGATCTTACAAGCTCCAAACTGCTATGAAAAAGTGATCCTAAGCTACGAACCCCCAGAACAGGCTCTGGGAAGTTCCTACCTAAAACTACAGAGAAAGGTGAGAGAATAGGTCTGGAAAAGTATGAATTTCGGAGAAAAACTGAGCAACTATATATAGGCCTCGAATTTGTGTGGGGCGAAGGGCCCCACACACCGGGCGATTTGCCCCACGTCCCGGGCGATTCGCCCGGGAGTAAAATTCGCGGAATTCCGCGTTTTCGACGCGTTTTTGGATTTCTTCCCCTTTTCGGACTCGGTTTCTGACTTCTAGTGGCCTTCTAACCTCCAGATTCGACCCCTAGACTCCAAATCCTATCCGGAAACCTTCAGATACTCCAAATAGGCTTCTGGAACACCAATTCCTTGTCAACTTCAATATAATTGCCCGGAAATCCTCGTTTTTCAACCAAAACCTGTAAAATAAAAACTAAAGGGAAACGTGACACTATTCTAATAAAATGCACTAAAATATAGCTAAATTAACATAGAGGATAGCTAAAATAAGTGAAAAAGACTCAAATGAAAGTGTAAAATACACATTCATCAAACTCCCCAAACCGAACCTTTGCTTGTCCTCAAGCAACTAAGCTAGACTCTAATGCAAAAAACAATGCAAGACACAAAATGGAGTCTCATGCCAAATAAAATGAACTAATCTAATGAATCTATCAAATAACATATGAAAAAAAACCATATAAATCAAAGCATGAATATAAGTTGAAGAATACCTCGATTGACTTATACACATCCACATAAGCACTTATGTCAAGACAAGATAGTCTCTCGTAACATTCTCTACCTGGACCTAGTCAGTGACGACGTAATGAAGCATGCTAAGATACGAATGGTTGTCCCGTGCCTATGAAACTGAGGACTTACTGTTGTTCCACCATGTTAAGACTTTTCCTCAAAGAGGTCGAACCAGTACTGGCTCTCATCAAACGAAGGAGGGTTCCCTATAAAAGATAACACTCCCCTATTCTACCCATCTCTCAAGTAAAGTCTTAAGCTATTCACCACTTCCTGAATGGCAGGACGAGGGTGGTCTAGAACAATTGACACTCAAAAACAAAAGACAAAAATAGAAAATTACAACACGGTTACGAACGTTGCAAGAATAGGAAAATGAGACACAACACTTTGCTAAACTGCTATTTGGCTTTCTTTTTTGGACCCTTCTTTGCCTTTTTTGGGGTCTTTTCTCTTTTTTTCCTTTTTTTTTCTTTCCAGTTTCTTTTTTTCTTTCTTTTTTTCCTGGAATTTTCCTTTTCTTTTTTTTCGATTTTTTTAGCCAGCAGTAGCATAACAAAAAGAGAGAAAATGACTCACACGACTTCCCCAAACCTATTCGAAAGAATAGGTTGGAGTACAAAATTTACGGAAAAGGAGAAATAAACTCACAATACGGAAATGAAAAACAAAAACAAGTCTAATGATGGTGCAACCCCCTCCCCAAACCTATTCGAAAAAATAGGTTATAAACAAAGGATCACACAACCTCACACTACCTCCTTCCTAGGCATTTAGCAATCTCAAAGCATGGTGAAGACTTGTTGCCTCTTAGGTACATAATTACTCGGGAAACAACCATAAGACCCTAACATGCATCATCCTATTATAAAGGCCTTCGTGAACCGCAGTAGAGAAAACACCACTAAGTGATGTCGAGACTACCAAGCTTAACTAAGTGCAATACATAAATGTGACAAGCGAAGCGAGAAAAACCTCAAACAAATTCATAGAGATGAAGCATACGATTAGTGGCATAGTTAATTAATTGACCCAATAAAAAAGTTCAAAAAATTCGGCAATAAGCTCCATATAAAACATGCAAGACTATCCTAGGATGAATGTAGTGAATGCAACCTAAAAAGTCTAAGAAAGCGGTAAACGTGCAAATGCAAATGCAGACGGATATGCAAGGTACTATACTCATCCTACCAATACCAAGCTCCAAACTAACAACATTAGATCACTTAAATCCCATCCCCCCTCATGAAATTAACGCTAGTCCCTAGCAGTAAGAAAATGAGGAAATAAGATGTGATACTAGATGTTATCCCATGGTTTGGCCTTGGTCGGTTGAGTATGCTGCTTGTGAGTTATTGGGACTGCTCTGGGAGCCTTATATATGATCATCGGGGCTTGTGGTAGTGGCGGTAGTTCCATTAATAGATCGGATAGGACCAATTCAACCATCTGTATCATCATTGTCCCTATTGTCTTCATTGTCACTACTGTCACGCACATCCTCACTAGTAGAGTTGCAGTGTCGAAGAGAATCTTCAAGATTGGCTGCCTCTGTTATGGAATCTTCCACTCGGTATCTCTCCAATAGGTTGTGAACTATTGAAGGGGAAAGGGCAGTGGTATCAGAGCCTCCCTCTCCAATGTTTTACACCCCGTGGAGGTTAGAGCAAGCTGCTCGGATATTCAGAGGTTGTCTTCCATTTTTTCCTATGTCGACCACATTCTCTACAGTTGATGCTCCCGATGTCTATATGATGCTCCCTTTAGAGGCAGTCAAGGGGCACCCCAACGAGGGGCTGGGCACCCATGTCATTATGTTTTGGAACCAAGCTAGCGCTTCGGAACCTTCTAGCAACTGTGAACTCAAGATTGAATCCGCCGCGGCCAGATCGTCCCGGTGCCTTCCAGTTCACACGAACTTTGCAGTCCTTGCGATGGATCGCTAACCTAATAATAGTTTTTGTCCCTTCGGTGGTGCATGAATAGGCATAGGAGTCCTTACTCCAAGTGTACTCTAGCTCCTCCTCTTGGATAATCCGCGACGTTGCTGCAAGAGCCCGTGGCTTGAACGCACATCTAACGAGGTCACTCTTCTTGACATGGTTGTAATCGATCCCCCTCCAATACTTCATAGTAATCATACGGGAATGCTCCTTTCCCATGGCATGGTTCCTGCAAACAACAGTTAGTACCTCGTATGACACAAAACTGACTCAAGCATATGCTAGTGTAAGAACAAATAACACAAGTGATAAAATCAACAATCGAGCTCCCCAAATCGTTAATGTCTAGCCTAGCTTCTTCAACATGCAACATACCAATGTAACTACTACATGCAATACATCACATTATGCTCTTACTAGACAACCAATAACCTAGATAACTAGGCTCAATTCACACCATAGTAACGAAAATTTTTGGCATCATAAATCCTCATACTCACCAATTAAGCATTCTATCATCAAATCCATCATTATTACATCAATAAACATAATCATATGCAAGAAATCAAAGATAAAGATACATTGCATAACAAGATATATCATCTAGAAGCAAAATTCCCAAATCAACAATCCAAGCATAATTGAGCATGCAATTGATAGTAAATAAAGCTTCTAATCACACAAACAACCTACCCATGCCTCATATCAACATAATTGAAGCTCAAAATAGAAAACCCCCAAATTTGAAAAATTAGGGTTCATAAGAAGATACCTCAAATCTGAAAACTAATGCACTAGGGTGAAATCTGTTCGGATGAAAAGATAGATCATGTAATAGGCTTCAATTGAAGCTAAAGAACACTAAATTTGGTGAAGAAATGAAGAAGTTATGAAGTTTTGAAGTAATTTTCGCAAGTTTTGGTTTTTGGGGATGAGGAATGATGAAGATATGAAGAAATGAGGAGAAGGGGAAGAATCTCGCATTTTTAATCTACTGGAACCGTGGGGCGAGTCGCCCCTGGTACGGGGCGAGTCGCCCCACATGGAGCGATTCGCCCCCCGCTCCCCGATGCGGGGAGACGGCCATTTCGACAAAAAACGCGGTTTTTAATCCCCGAAACCAATTTTTTCATAAAACCACTCGAAAAATCTCACTCAAACATAAGCACATACGACACAGAGATGAACAAATTCACATATGAGAAGAAAATTGTCCAAGAATGAATGCATGCAATAAAGCGGTAAAGAAAGCGATAAAATCTCCGGGGTTGCCTCCCGGATCGCGCCATTGTTTAAAGTCTTTGACTCGACTCCTGTCTGCGCCTAGCTCTTCTTTCTGCGGGTACTAGACTTCCCCTTCATGGATCTCCTCCTCATGTCACGAACCTGTGAATAAGAAAGAACATAGGCTGCAAGACCACAGTAGTGAGTAGTGTAAGGAATATCAGGCGGATCAGGTGGATCAAATATGGCTTGCAACACGTGTTGCTTGCCATCCACTTCAATAGTGCAAGTTCTTTGGTAGATGTCCATGACGGAGCGTAGCTTAGTCAAGAACGTTCGCCCCAAGAGAATGACATCCCCCGTCCCAGGTGCAGACGCCAGCATAACTACAAAATTGGTGTATACAGAAGCTTCACCAATCTTGACCAACACATTTTTCACAACGCCTTCGGGTCTCACAAAGGATCCATCCGCCAGTTGCACAATAACCCTATGCTCAGATAGTTTTCCAAGGCTACTCTTCTCAAACACATTCAAAGGGAGTACGTTAGAGTAGGATCTCGTGTCTAGTGTGACACGGACATCTTCAAGCTCACCAATCCCGACCTTAACATCGAAACTTTTAGGGAGTGGCTCGGGATCCTCTAGCTCCTCTTCACTCTCGTCAGAACCAAGGTCCTTCTCTTCTTCCTTAGCCTGTGGGAGTACTTCCTTCATGCAACACTCGCACTTAGCAACCTTCTTGATGGTGATTTCGTCAGGTAGATCACCCGCCAAGGTAATGGAATTCGACTTCTCAGTGTTGCTAGGCAGTTTGCCTTGTTCCCTACTTGCTCCTCGGTCGATCAACTCTTGCATCTTTTGATGGGCAAGCCTAGTGCTCTCTTCCAACCTATGAAGCCTTGCCCTAGTCTTCTCAGAATCTTCTTCATAACGTTTGAGAAAACTTTGGGTGTGATCAACCATCTTTTGCAAGTTCTCCATCAGTTGAGCCGACTTCGACTTCGGTGGCTCTTTCGGAGCGGGGTTTTCGCAGTGATCATTACCATAGTTTAGCCTACTACGGTCTTGGTTAGGGCCATAAGTTTGGCTAGCCGGTGCGTATCCTTGATTGTTTCGGAATCCTCTTCTCCAAAATCCACCTCGAGGATTCCTACTATCTTGTCCGTAGCTAGCTTCTTGAGTACCAAACTCCGTAGCAAAGGCCTCCTCTTCGCCTCCTCGAGCCCAGTTGCCATCATCATACGCAAGCTCCGATCTACACATATGAGCCCCATGCCCATAGTTCTTGCATATTCGGCATACTTCGTTCGAAACAGTTGTTCTAGTGGCGCTCTTGAGGACTTGCTTCAATTCGTTGGTAAAGCACTCGAATTGATCCCCATTCCCCCTATACATAGGGGCTTCTTGAGTCGGTGGAGTTTCAGGTCCACGTCTCCTAACCATCGCTCTTGGGTCCTTGAACTGCGAACCCTTAGCAAGCCTTTCGAAAACTGCCCAGACGGCTTCTGCGGTTTCCTCCCAAATATTGCCTCGGCATTGGAAATCCACCACTTGTTGGTTCTCGAAGGTTAGTCCATTGTAGAAGTGTTGGACTAGGTCAGAAAGTTCAAAACCATGGTGAGGGCACTTGTTCGTGAGATCTTGGAACCTCTCAAACGCGGTGTAGATGGTCTCATCATAGTCCTGCTTGAATCTAGTGATTTTCGCCTTTAGCGCGGTAGTCAAGGTGTGAGGGAAGTATTTCTCCATCAAAGCTGAAAAAACCTTCTCCCAAGTGTCCAACGAGCCTGCAGGTAGAGAATTCAACACCATGACTTGGCTCTATCGCCAAGTCCCATAGCAAAAACCTTCATCCTCAACTCATCCGTTGTTATTTCAGCTCCGGGTCGTTGGAGTTGGTTGACGAAATCATCAATATCGTGCAAGTACCCCATCACATCTTCCCTTGATAAGCCATAGAACCTCGGAAGTTGCTGGAACGCGTGGTTCTTGATTTCCAGATCTCGAGTTGCAGACGAAAGAACAATCGCCGGTCCCCTCATACGATCCTTGGTGGGTTGAACCCATGCTTTCAGTGGTCTAGCTTCTGTCATTCCGTCGATTTCCTTGAAAAGACTGTGTAGAGATTCAGAGAAATTGGTATCCTATATTTCCTCTACTGCACGCCTCTGAAGTAGTCGCCTTCTTTGGTGGTAGACTCTGTCGATCTCAGCAATTGAATCAGCAAGCGGTGTTCCTCTAGATCGTGTATGTGGCATACACTATCAGTAACAGACTAGGAAAGCAGTATCAGAGAGAGATTAAAAAGGAAAACTAAAACTAATAGAATTAGGAATTGAATGCTGAAAATATAAACAAATTAAACAGAAAAAAAGGAGTATAGTCCCCGGCAACAGCGCCAATTTGATGATGCAAGAATTGTCGGGTCACAATCAATCAAATAAATTTGTTATTTAGCCAAAGGCAATTCACGACTACAACGAAAACCGTAGTGTAGCAGTAGAATGACCTAGGTTTTTCTAACAGATAATGGAGATTGGTGATAGTATGGTCCTTCAAAGCATAACGGGTTAATAATCATGCGTAAATTCCTCGGTTTTACATGGATATCTTTGATCAATCAATTGTCCTGTTGTAATTATCACACACTACGAAGATATAGATACTGACAAGTCAAATACTATTGTCCAATTGTGTTCCGTAATTATTCAACACTACGAAGATATAGATATGCATAGGTCGACGAGGGTCCAATTGTGCATAATAATTAATCAACACACGAAGATATAGGTTCCGCCTGATCAACGAAATAAAGCAGTAACACGGAGTATAATGCGCGATATAGCCATTAGCATGATTATCAGCCCTTCGCTAAGAATTCACATACTATCACCAACAATAAGTTTAGCTACTCATAGTTGTCATGCAATCAACAGAAATCATAGAAGAAAACATGTTGAAAGATATATAAAAATAAGTAGAATAAACTGTAAGATACAATGTTACTGAAGGTTGTCAATCTCCGAAGAATCGCGATCTTACAAGCTCCAAACTGCTATGAAAAAGTGTCTCCTAAGCTACGAACCCCCAGAACAGGCTCTGGGAAGTTCGTACCTAAAACTACAGAGAAAGGTGAGAGAATAGGTGTGGAAAAGTATGAATTTCGGAGAAAAACTGAGCAACTATATATAGGACTCGAATTTGTGTGGGGCGAAGGGCCCCACACACCGGGCGATTCGTCCCACGTCCCGGGCGATTCGCCCAGGAGTAAAATTCGCGGAATTCCGCGTTTTCGACGCGTTTTTGGATTTCTTCCCCTTTTCGGACTCGGTTTCTGACTTCTAGTGGCCTTCTAACCTCCAGATTCGACCCCTAGACTCCAAATCCTATCCGGAAACCTTCAGATACTCCAAATAGGCTTCTGGAACACCAATTCCTTGTCAACTTCAATATAAAATGCCCGGAAATCCTCGTTTTTCAACCAAAACCTGTAAAATAAAAACTAAAGGGAAACGTGACACTATTCTAATAAAATGCACTAAAATATAGCTAAATTAACATAGAGGATAGCTAAAATAGGTGAAAAAGACTCAAATGAAAGTGTAAAATACACATTCATCACCTTTTGTCGTGATAGCTTGTGTTTTTCATTTTTGCATGCATTTCATCCTTAGTATAGTTGTTGCACTTCGTTTGTGTGGAGTTTATTGCCAAGTGTTTAGAACTTTTTTATTGAGTAGACTAAGTGTTTGTGACCATTGACCATACATTGCATTTCTATGAAGTAGTTTGAGGCTTGTCTTGCTTGGTTTGTCACATTCACATGTGCACTAGTTAAGCCTTGTAGTCTCGATATCACCTTCTGTGGTATTTCTTCTACTACGGTTCACGAAGGCCTTATAAAATGATTCATGTTAGAGTCTATGGTTGTATACCCGTGTAATTATGTACTTAAGAGGCGACAAGTACTTCACCTTGCTTTTGAGATTGACGAATACCTAGGAAGGAGGTAGAGTGAGGTGTGTGATCCTTTGTATTAAACCTATTCTTTCGAATTCGTTCGGGGAGGGGGTTGTCGTTTTTGTTCTTGTCTTTCGTCTTTTTGAGTCCTTGTAAAGTCGTTCTTTTTCTTTTGGTATCTTGTACTCCAACCTATTCTTTCGAATAGGTTTGGGGAGATGTTTGTGGTTGTTTTTCTTTTCGGTGTAGCTGCTGCTTTCCTATATAAAAAAAAAAAAAAAGAAAAAAGAAAAAAAGAAGAAAAAGAAAGAAAAAGAAAGAAAAAAAAAAAGAGAAAGAGAATAAAGAATAAGACCCAAAAAAGCAAAAGAAGGGTCAAAAGCAATCAAAAAGCAGTCTTTGTCAAGTGTTGTAACTAATTTTCAATTTTTTGTTGTGTAAGTGTCGAGTTGTAAATTCTTCCTTGTGTTTTTTGTCGTCTTGTGTTGAGGCCTATTCTAGACCACCCTCGTCCTGCCATTCAGGAAGTGGTTGAAGAGTCTTGTTTTGTGAGTCGGGTAGAATAGGGGAGTGTTGTCTTTTTAGGGAACCCTCCTTCGTTTGATGAGAGCCAGTATTGGTTCACCCTCTCTTGAGGAAAAGTCTCTATTGGTGAAAAAAAGTAAGTCCTCGGTTTCATAGGCACGGGCCAATCATAGTATGATAATATGCATCATTGTGTCGTCATTGACCAGGTCCAGGTAGAAGATGTTACGAGAGACTCCTCAGTTTAACAAAGTGCACATTAGAATGTGTACATTCGCAATCGAGACTTTCTTCAACCTACATTCGCAATCGAGACTTTCTTTAACACCTGCACTACAAAGGATCAATCAAATAACGACGGATCCATCCCTCGCTGTTTGATCCCGATCCATCGCTATTTAGGCACAACGACAGATCGGTAAAAACAACGACGGATGAAAAATCCGTCGCTAAAACATTGGTGGCTAGCGAATTATCAACGAATCAACGATCCGTCGCGAATTAGCGACGGATAAAATGTTGACTTTTTTCGACGAATGACCATCCGTCGTTGAGTTCCTTGCCACGTGGTGGTGTGGTCGCTGAGCCTAATGTTTTTTTAAATATTTATATTAAAATAATGCCTACCAAAATCAAATTCAACCTGTTCAAATCAAGCAACTTGTTTCACAAATTATTATAGACCAAATAAACCGAAAATAATCTAAAAAATCATAATAAATGTAACGAAACCCTCCATACATATAATAATAATCATACGTACAATACTATTCCAAAGTAATATCATATCGTACACAATATTCATGCAGAAAATAGAAATAGAGAGAATCAAAAGGCTAGGGGATCATGGAGAGGGTGGTTGTGGTGGCAGTGGCGATGTCGGTGGTGTCAACCCCATCTTTGCATACACCTCAGCGATCATAGCTTGTTGCTGAGCCTGCACCTCGGCTATCCTCCTCATCTCCTCATCCTTCCTCCTCATCTCCTCTTTCTTCTGCTGCAACTGAAGTAAGTGGGCCTGCTCTCGAGCGGAAGAAGTAGATGGCGTGGCACGTGATGAACCAGTACCACGGGCACGCGCCGTCCTCGAGCCCACCCCAGCGGTTGATGCCGCACTCCCCAGTCCCAAGCGATGACCCTTATCGTTTGGAGGATTGATCTCGAGATAAATGTCATTCATTTCCTCAACAGTGAGATCTTGATTACAAATCCTAGCCTCGTAGGCCGCCTGAAATGATAAATCAAGAGTGCAAGGTGTTAGTTATGTGTTTAATTAGTTATGAAATCATTCGTATTTAATAAACACATGTATTGTTGAACTTACCACAATCTCCTCTGCCTAAGTACACAACCATTTTCCGTCCTTGCACGTCTGAGATCTTCTGAACAAGCTGAAGAGAAGACTCTCCTTCTCCTCCAACTGAATGACACATGAAAACATCATATACTTAGTTTGAAAGTTTGAAGTAAATAACAAGTATAAGAATGATAAAAAAATCACAAAGTTAATACACTTACCTTCCTCCTCACATCTGCTGTAGCGATCGACTCAAAGCCAAAACGGTGTGTCACCAAGGTCCTGGTCCCATTAGCAGGCTTCGCCTTCCTGTTCTGCTCAGCATGTGCCTGGACTCTCATGTCATCCCACCATGCCTTCCACGCCTACCAAATGCCATCTCCTAGCCAACTGGGTTTTGGCTGACCCGATTCAGATTTGGTCTTCAGACCATGAATCAGATTCTTGTAAAGGGCACTAACATGAGTGTTGAAGCTCCACCAAAGGTCCCACAACAAAGCTTTTAGAAGGAAGTAATGTTTCTACACAATTACAAATAAACATCCAAAATATATGTATGAACACTTGAGAACATTCAAGTATAACAAGGGTAACATAACACAACAATTATATCGGTGACTAACATATCACCCAAGTTCAGTGGCTAACATACCACTCATATATAGTGGCTAACATACCACTCACATTGTCCTATATTTTACTATAACAATGGTGACTAACATATCACCCAAGTACAGTGGCTAACATACCACTCACAGCACACAAACAATTAGGTAACTAATGTAGGCTTATTAACTCACCCTCAGCTCCTCAAAAATCTCTCCCTTCAGCTGGTCAGGGATGCTCTGCCACCTGCTGCCACCCTCTTGCGGTGGAATCATCTTGTTCCTCAGAATCGTGCTAAGTTTGTTGGCAGCATGGTCCCCAAACAACCTGTAAAGAATAGTTAAATCAATAGGCAGACATTGGTTATATATATTTATGTGCATATATAATTTGATGCATAATACTTACTTCTCTCCATTGGGGTACAGGACAAGCTGACCATTCCACCTCAGGCCATCAGTGGGATCAGTGTAGGGACAGTCATCGTCTAGAATGTGGGCCACGTGTCCTGGGAGGATCGACCAGTCGATCCCCTACTCGACTCAGGTGGAGTCCCATGAACAGAACGGGAGCCAGTCCCTGTGTCCTCTCCGTTGCTATGGGGTGACTGAGGAGTATCACCCCCTGGGGGTATGTAACATGGTCGCTTGGCTAGTGGCATCTGCAACGAAAAGATCCATGTTAGTACATATGCAATTGAATACAAAACATGTAAAATCAGAGATATAGTAAGGAACGACGCTAGACATTCGGGTGGTCACGCCATTAGGCCTGCCAAGCCACATAAAGGCCATGTCCCATCCAATCCGAAGGCGGAACTCCCAACAGCCAGTTGTCCTTCCAAGCCTAAAAAAAGGGAATCCCCCAATGTACGAACTGACATCTATTTATTATCAACCGAATATAAAACGTGTAAAATCAGAGATATAGTAAAGAAAGACATCTATTTATTATCAACCTAATAGCTAAGTTTAATCGAACTACCACAAACTATGTAGTACGAATTCACGTACCCCCTATGATCTCCTCTGGCTCTAAGTCAATGAAAACATCATCATGCAGCTGAATAACTTATACTGTAGCATGTACAGGTTTTCTAGCCTGACCATCGACATCTTCTTCTTGGTACGAGTTGTTAATTGACTCGTCCTTCTCCACATATTCAACTTTGGATCGAGCATTTATAGGTACAACAGCTAACCAATCACCCTTATCTTTTTTCAAGGTAGGAATTCAAGAAATACAACTTGACGTGCTTGACCTGCCAAGATAAATGGTTCGTACACTTTGTACTTCTTATTACAGTTTATCTCCACCATATCATACTTCTCGAGCGTTCTGGTACCTACATCAGTGGGATCATACCAATCAACATCAAACAACATTGTTCTTTTCAACGGGACCCCAGGATATTCAAGGCGAACAATACGCCTAAGCTTCCCATAGTAATCGTAGACATCCTCACCCAAGTCTTTACCCAAGACACGAACTCCACTATTAACTGTAGCATCTGTCGATCCACTCTCACTACTGAACCCAAGTCCATTTACAATGTAAGATGGGAAGGAAGAGTATCTTCTCCCTGGTCCACTTGCTAGTGCTTTCAAGTAAGGACATGTTATTTTGTTGGTCGGGTTTTGTACATGCTCCTTGAACCATGGTGGAAATTCGGAGCCTCTCGCCTCCATAAGCATGTCCTCAATTGTGTCATCAGCCATTATAGGATTCGCCTCCACACAACGGGCGCTAAAGGCACTGCACATGATGTGTATATTTGGTTTAATACTACCACTTGCAGTTTATCTAAAGTAAGGTTTTAATTCAATCGTAAAATGTAAGAAGGCAACTAATCTTTCAAACTTGACCAGGAATGGCTTAACCTCAGCACAATTCAGAAGGACATACGAATGTGCAGCATTGTACTCCTTATCCGTCAGATATGCCACGTTTTCTTCACCGTATGCCCTCCTCGAAACCTTAAAGATTGATAGTGAAACTTTATCATCCTCTTGCTCTTGAAATGTGTCGGCATTTCGAGCCGGCCTAGATGTCTTCGAAGGGACACCAGTGTCAAAGAAATAGGAGCAAAATGTTGTAGTTAGCATTCGAATGTATGCATTGGCAATCGAACCCTCAGGCTGAGCTTTGTTCTTCACATAATGCTTCAGCTTGCCTAAGTATCTGTTATAATATGTATGTCATAATTAGATATACTATACAATTATGTGTGATATATGTTTGTAAATATGATAGTAAATTATTTACCTCTCAAAGGGATACATCCAACGATATTGAACAGGTCCGGCTAGCAACGCCTCATCCGGGAGGTGAATGGGCAAGTGTTCCATGGAATCAAAGAAGCTAGGTGGAAAGATACACTCGAGCTTGCACAAAATCAAGGGTATGTTCGCCTTAAGCGTCTCCAACACTTCAACCTCAACAACCCGTGTGCAAAGATTCTTCAAGAACAAGCTCAACTCGGTCAGAGCACTCCATACCGGTTTATCTAAGAGCTTGCGAAATGCAACCGGGATGAGCCTCTCCATGAACACATGACAATTGTGGCTCTTCATCCCATACATCTTTGTCTTATTCGTGTCCACACATCGAGAAAATTTATATGCATAATTGTCGGGGAACTTCACCAACTTCACCCAATCATAAAGTGCCTCTCTAGCCTCTTTTGGTCAAAGTGTAACCTGACTTGCGCCACTTGCCATCAGCATTCTTCTAGGACAGCCCGGGCCACCTACATAGAATCTCCAACTCTTCCCTGGACTTAACCGTGTCCTTTGTTTTGTTGGAAATTTCACAAATGGTGTTGACGAAGTTCTCAAATACGTTCTTCTCAATATGCATGACATCCAAGATATGACGTATGCGAAGACTACTCCAATAAGGCAAGTCCCATAGGATGCTTCTATTTTTCCTTCCATATTCGCTTTTGCTCTTCTCGTTATGCTTTTCCCACCCAACCTCTGTTACTTTCTTGTACCCCAAGTGTTCTATAATAGCAAATTGTTGTACACTTGTTAGTTCTTTAGGAGCCTTATTCACCACCACTTTGTTCTTAAGAAACTGAGTCTTGTTCTTTCTGAACGGGTGCTCATCGTCTAGAAACCTGCGATGACAATCAAACTAAGATTCCTTCCTACTCTTCGGCAGATAGTGTGAATCAACATCATCCAAACAATGTGGACATGCCTTGAATCTGGATGTTTTCCTTCCAGACAACATGGAGTATGGTGGGAAATCACTGATGGTCCAGAGTAGTGCTGCTCTCAAAGTAAAGTTCGTCTTTGTTGAGACATCGTATGTCGGGATACCATCCTCCCACAACTCTATATGCACCTTCATCAGTGGCTGCAAGAAGACATCCAACTTCTGTTCCGGATCATCCGGCCCTAGCACCAACACAGTCAAGAACATGAATGGTTCTTTCAAACAGTCACCGGGAGGCAAGTTGTAAGGTGTAAGCATCACTGGCCAGCACGAATACTTCCGTTCGCTCCCAAACGGGTTGAAACCATCAGTACTAAGTCCCAACCTTACATCATCAGTACTATTGTCAAACATATTAACAATGTGCTAAAACACAAAGTCTAAATTCCTAAAATACCCAATTCATTCCAAATCTATCAATTCACCAACCAAAACTTGTGCATCCCCCCTAATTTGAGGTACACAACATAATAGATACTAGTAGAATGCATACAACTCATTGAAATAGGAAAGAAACGAAGAATACTCAAATTTAGACAAGTTAGGGTTGGAAGTTAATACCTTTGATTGCGGAAGAAATGGTGAAATAATCACACAATTGACTAGCTACCCTTGTTCCTTGATGAAAGAGCTTCGAAATTCCTATAACCTTGCTTGAACTAGTGAAGAAATGAAGAAGATATGGGAGGAGGAGTGGTTGTCGGTTTCAAAAACTTGGAGGAGCTGCTTATGTTCTGTCTGTGTGTGTTATGTCTGAGACGCTAAGTCTCGACATATATATGGACCAGTTAGCGACGGATGACGTCCATCGCCATTTTGGTTTTACTTTGTTTTTAATTTTTTGGTCAACCTTGACCAGAGACGGATGAGTTACCCGTCGCTGTATAGAGACGGATGACGTCATCCGTCTCTATATGTTGCAACAGATGACTAATCAGTTGCTAAATTTGTGATGGATGGTCATCCGTCGTACAACTTACGCGCCCTAAGGGTTTAGGGACGCGCTCTACGATGAATTTGTCTCATCCGTCGCTATCCTATACTGATTCGTCGCTAAAAGACCGATCGGTCGCAATTTATAGCAACGGATTGATCCGTCGCAATTTATAGCGACGGATTGATCCGTCACTGTTTGATATAATTCTTGTAGTGTTGGTAGATTCAATAGAATAGTTCTTCTCTCTTGGCATGAGACTCCTTTTTGTGTTGCATTTAGTTAGTTGTTTCTTGAGGACAAGCAAGGGTTCGGTTTGGGGAGTTTGATGAATGTATTTTTAGCACGTTTATCTTGTCTTTTTCGCCTCCTTTTGCTATCTTTGAGTCTATATTTGTTGTTAGTTTTCTATAATAGTGTAATGTTTGTTTGGTTTGCATTTCTCAGGTACTTAGTTACAAAGTGGCAGCTTTGAGATCAAACGAAGCATTTGGATGCATTTGGATCATGTTTGAGCACCACGACTTCCATGGACGTGCTTGCTAGTGCCTGGGACCTAATAAGTGACTGTATGTATGTTTCCAAGGGGTTAGGAGGCTATTCGGAGGCTTTGAGCTGAAGAAAAAGAGTCGGAGCTGCGTTTTTGTTCCAGATTAAGCGCCCAAGACTGAGGTGAAGCTCCAAGTACAGAGACCTGAAGTAGAATGGGAGCATAATGTGAGCATTTTCTGTAGTGCTACTGGGCGAATCGCCCAGCTCTGCCAGACGCTTCACCCAGTTCAAAAGACAACAGCAGATTTCCTCATTAAATACAGATTTTCAGTTACATTTCTCATATCATCAGACCTTGTACCTGCGTTTTGGGAGCTTTCTCTAGCCCTAATTCTCAATTTTGGATAATTTCACCAATGTAATACATTAGAGATTGAAGATTTGGCAATTGGAAAGCATATTACATTCATCTACGGAAAGGTTTCTAGATCAATCCATCAAATAGTGACAGCTTTGGTGGTAACTTTGTATCAATCGCTTTCTTGTATTTTGAATTCAAGTTTTCTTCGGAATATTCATATGAAATGATGCTTTGTTTTATGAGTGTGAGTAGCTAAATTCCTTTGTGTTGGTGGTAGTATGAGGATTCAATCATAATATGAATTACGTTATGCTTGTATGAGGCTCCGAGTCGATCATGCTGGATGTTTCATCTCATTTGACATAGTTGCCAATCAAATAACTTCGAATATGAGTATGTGACAAACTCTTCGTCAATTAAGGCTATGATCAATGATTTGAAAACATGCAAGCATGCTAGATAAATAGTGTAAGACATTGCACTACTAACGTATCGATAGGATCCTTTCAAGACGTGTGTCTTAAACTTGTCTAGGAGGTTTACTTTGTAGAACGTACTGAAGGCTTTACGCACCGGACTTACAAGTATTTACGTGATTCATTGCATGATTGTTTCTAGATTACTACCACCAACCCTTTCTCATAATTGTTTACAAGAAATTCATTCAAGTTGCAACCTGATTGCTTGTTTGCTAAAAGATTTCAAAACTCTTTTCAAACTCTCTCATTTGTTGATTGAAATAGCTTTCAAAATAACCAACAAAGCCATGCTAGGTCCCAAGAGAACGACACTCGGGGAAAACTTGCCATTGCACTACGTTTTTTGTAGTGATAAGTGTTCTTTGGCATTTATAAACAAATATTAATTTTGATTCAAACGACACCACCCATCGGAAAATGCCATCAATGTATAATCTACACACAAGTGTCTATGGGAAATGGAGTTGTTCAAGTGATGCCATTCGTCCTTAGACTCTCAGGTCTTTATCATCACACATGTTGCACCCTGATCTTTGACCGAAACCAATGCTTGCACCTGAAATTGACTGGTAGATACGGTCACGTTGGGAGCTTGGCAATATACATAGGGTTGGTGATAGTTGGTCTCTGGAGAGGATTCATCTCTCATGTGTAGCATCGGAGAGAACTGCTCTAGTCGTTCATAGTTGTGTTGGTAAAACCGCTGGCCAGCGCACGGAGATATTTATGAATGGTCATAAGATATATCGTGTCAAGCAAGCAACTCACTAAAGGCGCCATGAATGTATTCTTGGGATAGACACCTCATCTATCCTAGATGCATTCGAGTCAGTCAGTTGAAAGGACCTTACCATCGCCGCATTGAGTGCAACATGCTTCGACAACAAAAGGTAGCCTTGAGATTCCTCTCAAACGTCCTCATGTATTAATATTTCAAATAGAATTGTCTAGGAATTTCATGAATCCTAGTAGAGGTACTAGCTTAATACATTGAGGCCCTATGGGTCACACTATGTGGTGAACCGGCTTATCCGCATGACTATAGGAAATGAATTATAATTAACTAAGTTAATTATAATTAGTTATGGAGCAATTAATATTATAAGAATATTAATTGAATTAATTTTATTTATGAAAATGCAATTAAAGATTATATTTTAGAAATATAATTGTGGTTGGAATTAAAAGGATATATTAATTGAATTAATATATGCACTGATGAACGCGCTGGTGTCGTGTTCCAACGCGAACGAATCAAATAAATTTGTTATTTAGCCAAAGGCAATTCACAACTACAACGAAAACCGTAGTGTAGCAGTAGAATGACCTCGAGTGTCGTTCTCTCAAGACTATAACTAGCTTTATCAAATCTAATTTAGAATATAAAAACAGCAAACGGTATAGCGAAGGTTTTTCTAACAGATGATGGGGATTGGTGATAGTATGATCCTTCAAAGCATAACGGGTCAATAATCATGCGTAAATTCCTCGGTCTTGCATGGAGATCTTTGATGAATCGAATGTCATGTTGTTGTTATTAAGCACTACGAAGAGAAAGATACTGACAAGTCAAGAACTATTGTCCAATTGTGTTCCGTAATTATTCAACACTACGAAGATATTGATGTGCGTAGGTCGACGAGGGTCCAATTGTGCATAATAATTAATACAACATACGAGAATTTAGGCTGAGCCTGATCAACGAAATAAAGCAATAACACGGAGTATAATGCGCGATATAGCCATTAGCATGATTATCTTCCCTTCGCTAAGAATTCACATACTACCACCAACGATAAGTTTAGCTACTCATAATAGGCATGCAATCAACAGAAATCATAGAAAAAACATGTTGAAAGATATAAAAAATAAGTAGAATAAACTGTAAGATACAATGTTACCGAAGGTTATCAGTCTCCGAAGAATCGCGATCTTAAAAGCTCCAAACTGCTATGAAAAAGAGTCTCCTAAGCTACGAACCCCCAGAACAGGCTCTGGGAAGTTCCTACCTAAAACTACAGAGAAAGGTGAGAGAATAGGTCTGGAAAAGTATGAATTTCGGAGAAAAACTTAGCAACTATATATAGGCTACGAAAAAGTGTGGGGCGATTCGCCACACGTCCCGGGCGGTTCGCCCGGGAGTAATTTGCGCGGAATTCCGCGTTTTCGACGGGTTTTTGGATTTCTTCCCTTTTCGGACTCGGTTTCTGACTTCTAGTGGCCTTCTAACCTCCAGATTCGACCCCTAGACTCCAAATCCTATCCGGAAACCTTCAGATACTCCAAATAGGTTTCTGGAACACCAATTCCTTGTCAACTTCATTATAATTGCCCGGAAATCCTCGTTTTTCAACCAAAACCTGTAAAATAAAATATAAAGGGAAACGTGACACTATTCTAATAAAATGCACTAAAATATAGCTAAATTAACATAGAGGATAGCTAAAATAGGTGAAAAAGACTCAAATGAAAGTGTAAAATACACATTCATCAAACTCCCCAAACCGAACCTTTGCTTGTCCTCAAGCAACTAAGCTAGACTCTAATACAAAAAAACAATGCAAGACACAAAATGGAGTCTGATGCCAATAAAATGAACTAATCTACTGAATCTACCAAAAAACATATGAACAAAAACCATATAAATCAAAGCATGAATATAGGTTGAAGAATACCTCGATTGACTTATACACATCCACATAAGCACTTATGTCAAGACAAGATAGTCTCTCGTAACATTCTCTACCTGGACCTAGTCAGTGACGACGTAATGAAGCATGCTAAGATACGAATGGCTGTCCTGTGCCTATCAAACTGAGGACTTACTGCTGTTCCACCATGTTAAGACTTTCCCTCAAAGAGGTCGAACCAGTACTAGCTCTCATCAAACGAAGGAGGGTTCCCTATAAAAGATAACACTCCCCTATTCTCCCCATCTCTCAAGTAAAGTCTTAAGATATTCACCACTTCCTGAATGGCAGGACGAGGGTGGTCTAGAACAAATGACACTCAAAACAAAAAAGATAAAAAATAGAAAATTACAACACGATTGCGAACATTACAAGAATTGGAAAATGAGACACAACACTTTGCTAAACTGCTATTTGGCTTTCTTTTTTTGGACCCTTTCTTTGCTTTTTTTAGGGTCTTTTCTTTTTTTCTCTTTTTTTCTTTCCAGATTCTTTTTTCTTTTTCTTTTATCTGGAATTTTTCTTTCTTTCTTCTTTTTTTTTTCGTTTTTTTTTCTAGCCAGCAGTAGCATAACAAAAAGAGAAACAAAATGACTCACACGACTTCCCCAAACCTATTCGAAAGAATAGGTTGGAGTACAAAATTTTACGGAAAAGGAAAAACAAACTCACGATACGGAAATGAAAAACGAAGACAAGTCTAATGATGGTGTAACCCCCTCCCCAAACCTATTCGGAAGAATAGGTTATAAACAAAGGATCACACAACCCCACACTACCTCCTTCCTAGGCATTTAGCAATCTTAAAGCATGGTGAAGACTTGTTGCCTCTTAGGTACATAATTACTCGGGAAAACAACCATAAGACCCTAACATGCATCATCCTATTATAAAGGCCTTCGTGAACCGTAGTAGAGAAAACACCACTAAGTGATGTCGAGACTACCAAGCTTAACTAAGTGCAATACATAAATGTGACAAGCCAAGCGAGAAAAACCTCAAACAAATTCATAGAGATGAAGCATACGATTAATGGCATAGTTGGTTGATCTACCCAATAAAAAAGTTCAAAAAATTCGGCAATAAACTCCATATAAAACATGCAAGACTATCCTAGGATGAATGTAGTGAATGCAACCTAAAAAACTAAGAAAGCAATAAACGTGCAAATGCAAATGCAAACAAAGAACGAGATACTAATCAACACAAAGCCAAACAATACTTAACATCACGGTTCACATCCCATCCCCCTTACGATTATTAAGCTAGCCCCTAGCAAAAGAGAATGAGTAATAAGAAGTGATACTAGATGTTACCGAACGGTTTGGCCTCGGTTGGCTGAGAGTGGACATGTGAAAGGACTAATCATCGGGATGGTAATCCCCATAAAAGTCCCTCCACATGTCAGACATGAGCTCATTGGACTGACGTAGAGCCTCCTGCTGCTGCTGGATGAGCTGTTGCTGCTCCCACCTTTGCTGCCTATCCTCTCGGCGATGCTCCTCGAATGTCTCCCAATCGCGGTTGTGCTGGGCAATGTGCCTGGCGAGGTCCTGTCGCATGGCCGCGTTGTTGGCATCAATTCTATCAAAACGGCCGTCGAGGTAGGTACGGAATTCAGAGAAGTCAAATCCTCTAGACCCCTGTGGTGCTCGAGGCGGTGCATGCGGTGCTCTATGGACAAACGGAATATCTGGGATAGGGGCTTGGCCAACATTGGCCTCCATAGCATCCTCATGATCATCCTCATGATCGGAATCGCTCGGCTGGAAGGGTGCTCCTACATCAGCAGCGGCATCCGTGGGGTTCTTCAACTGATACCTAGTCAGCTGCACCTCAATGTCATCGACCCCATGATATTTGCAGTAGGCTGTGATGAAGCTTGGGAAGATGAAGGGCTTCCTCTTCTTTTCCCAGTGGCGCTCGTACTCCTCATACATGATGTGCCCTATGTCGATCCGATGTCTGCCTATCAAGCAGTAGAGGAGCTCGGCGTAGTAGGGCTGAATCCACGAGTCATTCTTCCTAGGGATCAAGTTGAAGATGCAAAATTTCATCATCACCTTAGCTTCAATGCTAAGGTCGCTCTGACTGATCCGTGTGGGTTCTCCCTCGATTTCTGGATATCGGTACTCCCTGTTGCAGATCATGTCTGTGATATGTCTTCCTATCCCCCTAGAGGCCCTCGAATACAGGTAGGCATGGTCGCTCCCTGTGAATTCCTGATGCCCAAAATGGATGAATGAAGAAATGTGCTCTGGTGTCCACGGTATTATCAGGCCTCGAACTAGTACCCCATTCTTCTCCTCGAGATCTGTGTATCAAGTGTAGAACTCTTGGAGGAGGCTCTCGTCGTACCCCTTGAACCTGTTGGAACTGTACCATACCCAATTCCTTCTTGACGCCAATCGTGATAGCGTCCTATACCCTGCTGTATCAACTGCTGACTCTGGAATATCAGTCCTCCTGTCTGGAATGATCGATCTTCCCCCGTCGGCCAGCTCCGCTTCTAGCCTTTGACGCACCTCTACCGCAGCTACAGACAACTCGTACATATGGTGAGATGGTTGGGAGCTTGATGCTACTCCCTTCCCCTTTATGCTCGCGCCGGCTCTCCTCGATCTTGGTGCCATGATTCCTACAAACAACAATTAGTATCTTGTACGATGCAAAACAGACCTATGCATATGTAAATGTTCGAGCGAGCAAACGAGCAATAACTTCAAAAATCCAATTCCTCAAAAACCCAATGCCTAGTCTAGCTACTTCATCATGCAACATATCAATGTAACTACTACAATAACATATCACATTATGTTCTTTGCTAAACAACAAATGCCTTGAGTCACAAGGTTCAATCCATACCATAATAACATAAATCCTCAACTCCATCAATCATGCATTGTACCAATACATCCATCTTTATCATATCAATAAACACATGTTTAAGCATGGAATGAAAGTAAGAGATAAATTTCCTAACAAGATATATCATCTAATAGCAAAAATCTCAAATCAACAAACCAAGCCGAATTGAACATGCAATTGATAAGGAATAACGATTCTAATCACATAAACCATCAACCCATACATCATACAAGCTTAATTGAAGCATAAATCAAAAAACCCCCAAATTTGAAAAATCAGGGTTCATGTGAGATTACCTCAAATCGGGAGTTTGAATGAACTAGGAAGAGATTTGTTCGGATGAAAAGAAAGAGCATGTAACGGGCTTCGATTGAAGCTAAAGAACACACAAATTGATGGAGGGATGAAGAAGTTATGAATGTTTGAAGGTTTTGTGAAAATGGAGGAATTTTTTGAGTTTTAGTGAAGATGAAGAAGTGAAATGAGGGAGAAAGGGGAGAATCCCCGTTTTTTTATCTCTGCAGGCCATGGGGCGATTCGCCCCACGCCTGGGGTGAATCGCCCCGCACGTCCGGAGCGCGCACGCGCGCTCTGGACGTGGGGCGATTCGCCCCCCACCTCCTGAGGTGGGGAGACGAACATTTCGAAATAAAATGCGGTTTTTAGTCCCCGAAAACCATTTTTCTCAAAAAATCACTCGAAAAATCTCACTCGAACACAACACAAGCACATATGACACAGAAACGAACAAATTCACATATGAAAAGCAAATTGTTCAAGTATGAATGCATGCAATAAAGCGGTAAAGAAAGCGATAAAAACCCCGGGTTGCCTCTCGGATAGCGCCATTGTTTAAAGTCTTTGGCTCGACTCCTGTCTTCGCCTAGTTTTTCTTCTTGAGGGTACTAAACTTCCCCTTCACATCTCCTTCCCATGCCTCGAACCTGTGAATAAGAATGAACATAGACATTAATACCACTATAGTCAATAGTGCAAGAAGTATCAGGTGGATCAGATATGGCTTGCAACACATGTTGCTTGCCATCCACTTCAATGGTGCAAGTTTTTCGGTAGATGTCCATCACGGAGCGTAGCTTAGTCAAGAACGTTCGCCCTAAGAGAATGACATCCTCTGTCCCAAGTGTAGACGCCGGCATAACTACAAAATCGGTGTATACAGAAGCTTCACCAATCTTGACCAATACATTCTTCACAACTCCTTCGGGTTTCACAAAGGATCCATCCGTCAGTTGCACAATAGCCTTATGCACAAATAGTTTTCCAAGGTTACTCTTCTCGAAAACATTCAAAGGGAGCACATTAGAGTAGGATCCCGTGTCTAGTGTGGCACGGACATCTTCAAGTTCCCCAATCCCGATCTTAACATCGAAACTTTGATGGAGTGGCTCGGGATCCTCTTGCTCCTCTTCATTCTCGTCAGTACTAAGGTCCTTCTCTTCTTCCTCGGCCTTTGGGGGCATTTCCCCCTTGCAACTCTCGCACTTAGCAACCTTCTTGATGGTGATTTCAACAGGTAGATCACCCACTAAGGTAATGGACATCGACTTCTCAGTGTTGCTAGGCAGCTTGCCTTGCTCCCTACTTGCTCCTCGGTCGATCAACTCTTGCATCTTTTGATGGGAAAGCCTAGTGCTCTCTTCCAACCTATCAAGCCTTGCCCTAGTCTTCTCGGAATCTTCTTCATAACGTTTGAGAAAACTTTGTGTGTGATCAATGATCTTTTGCAAGTTCTCCATTAGTTGAGCCGACTTCGACTTCGGTGGCTCTTTCGGAGCGGGGTTTTCGCAGTGATCATTACCATAGTTTAGCCTACTACGGTCTTGGTTAGGGCCATAAGTTTGGTTAGCCGGTGCATATCCTTGATTGTTTCGGAATCCTCTTCTCCAAAATCCACCTCGAGGATTCCTACCGTCTTGTCCGTAGCTAACTTCTTGAGTACCAAACTCCGTAGCAAAGGCTTCCTCTTCGCCTCCTCGGGCCCAGTTGCCATCATCATATGCCAGCTCCGATCTACATATATGAGCCCCATGCCCATAGTTCTTGCATATTCGGCATACTTCGTTCGAAACAGTTGTTCCGGTGGCGCTCTTGAGGACTTGCTTCAATTTGTTGGTAAAGCACTCGAATTGATCCCCATTCCCCCTATACATAGGGGCTTCTTGAGTCGGTGGAGCTTCAGGTCCACGTCTCCTAACCATCGCTCTTGGGTCCTTGAATTGCGAACCCTTAGCAAGCCTTTCGAAAACTGCCCAGACGGCTTCTGCGATTTCCTCCCAAATATTGCCTCGGCATTGGAAATCCACCACTTGTTGGTTCTCGAAGGTTAGTCCATTGTAGAAGTGTTGGACTAGGTCAGAAAGCTCAAAACCATGGTGAGGGTACTTGTTCGTGAGATCTTGGAATCTCTCGAACGCGGTGTAGATGGTCTCATCGTAGTCCTGCTTGAATCCAGTGATTTGCGCCTTTAGCACGGTAGTCAAGGTGTGAGGGAAGTATTTCTCCATGAAAGCTGAAAAAACCTTCTCCCAAGTGTCCAGCGAGCCTGCTGGTAGAGAACTCAACCATGACTTGGCTCTGTCGCCAAGTCCCATAGCAATAACCTTCATCCGCAACTCATCCGTTGTTATTTCAGCTCCGGGTCGTGGGAATTGGTTGACGAAATCATCGATATCGTGCAAGTACCCCATCACATCTTCCCTTGATAAGCCATAGAACCTCGGAAGTTGTTGGAATGCGTGGTTCTTGATTTCCAGATCTCGAGTTGCAGACGAAAGAACAATCGCCGGTCCCCTCATACGATCCTTGGTGGGTTGAACCCATGCTTTTAGTGGTCTAGCTTCTGCCATTCCGTCGGTTTCCTTGAAAAGACTGTGTAGAGATTCATAGAAATCGGTATCCTCTATTTCCTCTAGTGCACGCCTTTGAAGTAGTCGCCTTCTTTGGTGGTAGACTCTGTCGATCTCAGCAATTGAATCAGCAAGCGGTGTTCCCCTAGATTGTGTATGTGGCATACACTATCTGTAACAGACTAGGAAAGCAGTATCAGAGAGAGATTAAAAAGGAAAACTAAAACTAATAGAATTAGGAATTGAATGCTGAAAATATAAACAAATTAAACAGAAAAAAGGAGTATAGTCCCCGGTAACGGCGCCAATATGATGAACGCGCTGGTGTCGTGCTCCAACGCGAACGAATCAAATAAATTTGTTATTTAGCCAAAGGCAATTCACAACTACAACGAAAAGCGTAGTGTAGCAGTAGAATGACCTCGAGTGTCGTTCTCTCAGGACTATAACTAGCTTTATCAAATCTAATTTAGAATATAAAAAGAGCAAATGGTATAGCAAAGGTTTTTCTAACAGATAATGGAGATTGGTGATAGTATGATCCTTCAAAGCATAACGGGTCAATAATCATGCGTAAATTCATCGGTCTTTCATGGAGATCTTTGATCAATCGAATGTCCTGTTGTAGTTATTAATCACTACGAAGATAAAGATACTGACAAGTCAAGCACTATTGTCCAATTGTGTTCCTTAATTATTCAACACTACGAAGATATTGATGTGCATAGGTCGACGAGGGTCCAATTGTGCATAATAATTAATACAACATACGAGAATTTAGGCTGAGCCTGATCAACGAAACAAAGCAATAACACGGAGTATAATGCGCGATATAGCCATTAGCATGATTATCTTCCCTTCGCTAAGAATTCACATACTACCACCAACGATAAGTTTAGCTACTCATAATAGGCATGCAATCAACAGAAATCATAGAAGAAAACTTGTTGAAAGATATAAAAATAAGTAGAATAAACTGTAAGATACAATGTTACCGAAGGTTGTCAGTCTCCGAAGAATCGCGATCTTACAAGCTCCAAACTGCTATGAAACAGAGTCTCCTAAGCTACGAACCCCCAGAACAGGCTCTGGGAAGTTCCTACCTAAAACTACAGAGAAAGGTGAGAGAATAGGCCTGGAAAAGTATGAATTTCGGAGAAAAACTGAGAAACTATATATAGGCTACGAAAAAGTGTGGGGCGATTCGCCCCACGTCCCGGAAGGTTCGCCCGGGAGTAATTTTCGCGGAATTCCGCGTTTTCGACGTGTTTTTGGATTTCTTCTCCTTTTCGGACTCGGTTTCTGACTTTTAGTGGCCTTCTAACCTCCAGATTCGACCCCTAGACTCCAAATCCTATCCGGAAACCTTCAGATACTCCAAATAGGCTTCTGGAACACCAATTCCTTGTCAACTTCAATATAATTGCCCGAAAATCCTCGTTTTTCAACCAAAACCTGTAAAATAAAATCTAAAGGGAAACGTGACACTATTCTAATAAAATGCACAAAAATATAGGTAAATTAACATAGAGGATAGCTAAAATAGGTGAAAAAGACTCAAACGAAAGTGTAAAATACACATTCATCATGCACATGGGCAAAATCTAATTAGAGTTAGAGTTGCTCTAGACTTGCATGTGGGTCCCAAAAGTAGGACCCACCTCCCTACCTATTGGCGCGGACGGTCTAAGGAGGAGGAAGGAGTCCTTCCTCCTTCCTCCAATCAAACTAAATGGGCATGTTTTCCTAATTGAGTTGAGTTTTAATTAGGACATGAACCTAGACATAAAAGTTTACATGTGCAATAAGAATTAGAATTCTTATTTCTTTTAGGAGTCTAATAGAATGTTCTTTAGGCTTCTATTCACTACTATATAAGTAGATGGTTAGGAGAGCTTTATTTATACTTTCTTATTCACTCCCTTATTCTCTCAAGAAAACAAAAATCACTCCCTCCTTCCACCACTAGCCGCCGTCGCCCCCCACTTCTCTAGTCAACCGAGTTTGACTCGAGAATATCTAGCATTCTCTCGATAAGATACTGTTCATCCGTGGATACCAAGGTTGAGTTTTATTTAAGTTGGACACTAACCATTGTTTTTCAGATATTCAAGGAGATGAGTTAGATATCTTCGACTTCACCGAAGGAGAAGATTTTGCTGATTACTACGAGGATCTCGTTGATTGGAATCCAACACCAAAGCCTGTTTTAGTTCTTGCATTTGAATTACTGTAAGTCCTCTAACTAATGTGATTCAATACATGTTATATGCATGATCAATTAGTATGCATGTTAAGAAAATTTTGAAATTCCGCTGCACAACCCTAGGGGTAATTCTGACGGTATTTTCTTACACTTATCAGTCTTGTTAACTAGTTCTTGCATAGTTTGCATTATGCTTGCTTTAACATCAATAATGACACCATTAGAGTTATTCTTTGGTGGAGAATTCTCATAGAAGTCATTAGCATAACTTAGGTGGCTGCGATCTTGATTAGGACCATAGTCAGTGTTTCTTCCACCTTGATAACCTCCTCTAGGACCATATCTAACACGGTTTGGTAGAATCCACCTCGTGGCGCAAAGTATTGGTCATTGCCTTGGTCATAATTCACATCCTCTATTGTTCCTTGAGCTTTGAAAGCCCTCTCAGGTCCTAAATCTTCACCTACAACAACATAGTATCTAGCTAGTGGAGAACGACACATATGAGCTCCATGTCCATAATTTTTGCAAACTCCACATACCTCATAACTAGGCATCACAACACTTTGCCTCATAGATTCTCTACCCTCTTGAACAAATCCATCATAACTATCAAAATTCTCCTCGTGAGTCGCATGTGCCTCCATCGGCTTCCTTGGTGGCATGGCTCTAATATTGCGATGTTGTGAGGCGCGAGCAAGCCTTTCCATTATTTCAATATCTTCAGTGGCTATTTTCTCCATCAATCCTCCTAGACAAGCATTGTCTACTCTATCTTGGCGCTCTTGTTCCAACCCATTATAGAAGAATTGAACTAATTCTCCTTTGCTGAATCGATGGTGGGGACACTTTACTTGTAGGTCCTTAAACCTTTCCCAAGCAGTGTGGAAAGCTTCATCATACTGTTGGTGAAATCCAGAAATTTGAGCTTTCAAAGCATTGGTTTTCGAGCTAGGATAATACTTCTCCATGAACTTAGCAAAAACTCTGTCCCAAGTGTTGAGGGATCCTTCGTCTACAGAGCCAAGACAGATTTTAGCTCTATCAGTAAGCCCCAAGCTAAACACCTTCATCCTCATAACTAGGCATCACTACACTTTGCCTCATAGCTTCTCTAACCTCTTGAACAAATCCATCATACCTATCAAAATTCTCCTCGTGAGTCGCATATGCCTCCATGGTGGCATGGCTCTAACATTGCGATGTTGTGAGGTGCGAGCAAGCCTTTCCATTATTTTAATAGCTTCAATGGCTATTTTCTCCATCAATCCTCCTAGACAAGCATTGTCTACCCTATCTTGAAGCTCTTGTTCCAACCCATTGTAGAAGAATTGAACTAATTCTCCTTTGTTGAATCGATGGTGGGGACACTTTACTTGTAAGTCCTTAAACCTTTCCCAAGCAGTATGGAAGGCTTCATCATACTGTTGGCGAAATCCAGAAATTTGAGCTTTCAAAGCATTGGTTTTGGAGCTAGGATAATACTTCTCCATGAACTTGGCAAAAACTCCGTCCCAATTGTTGAGGGATCCTTCGTCTAGAGAGCCAAGACAAATTTTAGCTCTATCATTGAGCCCCAAGCTAAACACCTTCATCCTCAAATCATCATCGATTACACCATCAACTGGCATTTGTAGATGTCGAATAAAGCTTTCAATCTCCCTTAGAAATCCCATCACATCTTCATTAGGCATGCCATAGAATTCTGGCAATTGTTGGTACATGTGATTTTTGATCTTCAAGTTCCTAGTTGCTGGATTTAGGACAATAGCAGGTCCTTTATCTCCAACAGAAGGTTGGATCAATGCCTTCAACTGAGTGTTGTCTTGTGCCATGTCTAGATCAATTGAAACTTCCTTTTCAAAATTTGATTTATCTCCTTTTTCGGAAAGCACAATCTCCTCGTCTACGTATGGAATTGAAATCGAACTCTTCCTCCTTTGGTGGTAGAATCGATCTACTTCAAGAACTATAGGCAACACAATTTCATAATAAGTACGAGTGTTGGGCATAAACACCAATCTAAGACAAAAGATGAATGTGAGAATTGATTGAATAAAATATAAAAATAGAAATTAAAGAAAATATGATTGAATAAATTGAAAGTATACTAGTTCAAGGAGTTAAATCCCCGGAAACGGCGCCAATTTGATGAGTACATATTTTGCGTCGTAACAAAATAGCTATCAAATACTACTTATATTAATGTCAAGCTAACTCTAAACTACACAAAACTTAGTGTAATGCCAAGCAACTCGAGTGTCGGTCTCTAAGAATCTAACTTCGGCTCTCCCTAACTTACTTCTACTTAATCAATCAAGATTAAATATGTTGGAATAAAGTAATATCAATGCAATAACAAAACTAACACTAACGATAGAGATAAATACTAACGAGATTCAATAAGAGATAAGCGGTTTATAGTAGGTAGTAAGCATATTGATATAACTTAATCATATGTTAGCAAGTGACAGACGTAGGTAGTCACACCGTTTGTAGACATGTATCATCAAAAACATGCATAACGAAGCATACAATATCATTGAAGGCGATTACGAGGCACTATTACTTAGAAATCTCAAGCATACATGGAGAAACTCAACACATAAATTTCCAGCATTACATACATGTAGTTATGGCTATGTTATCACCCTTAATCGACCATGGAAGTTGTCACCAACCAATTCAAAGATATTTTATTAGCAAGTGATTGCTTATAGTCTTCAATTGACCTAGGATCCTGTCATTATCCTAATTCGAAGGTTTGTTATTAGCAAACTATAAACCTAACATAGAAATCGGCCATAATCATACACATATATGCATCCTTTTCATAACCTCATGCTAAAATAATCATAAGCATATCAATATAACCTACATCCTACCATCAACACGTACCGATTAGCTACTCATACCTAATAAATCAACATGCATATTCATAATCATAACCATAGCAATAGAAAACATAGTAAATCTGGAGAAGAAATAGAAATTGATACGAAAATACTCAATGATCGGTTGAGAAGTAGCAATCCAATATCAAATACAAGCAAAACAATGAAATCTAGCAACGGTAAAAAATCCAATGATGAAAATCGAGAGTTTGGAAGCTTAGGGTTCCTCCAAAGAGTATCTTCTCTCTAGGATTCCTGCTAGGCTGCTAATGAATGAAAACTTATGAAAAAACCTAATTAAAATGAGTTTAAATACAATTTCCGGAATATGATCGCGCACAGTTGGCCAGGAACCAACTTCCCTTGGCGTTGAGCCAAGTTGCTGTAGAGAAATTTGTCGAACTTTTATTGTTTGAAAGCCCTTGAAACTCCTTCAAATGATTGAAATTGTACTTCTCGGACCTTGGAAACCTCCGGTTACTCCATGGAAAAGTCAAGACTCCAAAGTAAGCTCAAATTGCACCAAAATAAGCTCATTTTACGCTATTTTCACCATATTGCACCTGGGGACCCTATGACAAAAAACATATTAAAAGTAACTACTTCTTACTAAAATATAAAGTAAAAGAACAATAAAAGGTCGAAATAGAGGCTTGATGACATGTACTATTTTATCGTCATCACTAACTACTCTACTTCTACTCTTACACTATTCCTTTGCCACCTTATGCCTCCGCTAGTATTTGAACCCCCGACCTCTCATTGCTAATCCAACACCTTTAACCACTAGGACACCTTATGACTCCCAAGTTGTTTATATGTGCGAATAACTTAAATTTCATTGAACGAAGCTCATATTGTATTTGAACAGAGCCAATGGTTTATTTGTCTATGAATGATATTTTATTATCATATTGGATGCAAATGTTGACTTCTAAAAAAGGATAATTATAATAAAAACCTTGAACTTATTATAGACCCACCCCCCCTAAAAAAGTATGGATGGTCTTCCTTATAAATTCTTAGGCTCCTTCATCTAATATAGATTGATAAACATTTTTTTGTGCTGAGAAACCCCGTGAAATTCATCGACGATCAAGCAACGACGATTTGGGTAAGTTTATAAACTTTTAGTTCTTAATCTTTATCAAATCGTTTTTTGTTGCATTGGTCCATTTACATAGCTACTCTTACATTTCCATTGTTGTTTGTTGCGAGCATCTATGAATTGAAATATTACTTCAATGTTGAGAGTTTGGAGAGATTTATCGGCTATCAATGTTGAATCTAGGGTTATGTTGATATACTCGTTCCGATTTCGGCGAGAATTAAAATATTTGTGGTGCAAGATGGAAACATATTATAAGTTCCAACGTTTTGTTCGAATTCTCACATGTAAGTGAACAGATGTTTTTTGTAATTTTAATATACCTTTCTTCTTTCATCATTCCAATATGTTTTCTTCTTAAATGAGTTTAACGCCTTATTTTTTGTCTCCAGAAAAAACCCAATTTTTCCTCCACCGCACAAACTTCAACCTGCATCAAGAGCAACGATGACAAACTCTGCAACAAACTCATCCCATCAAATGCTATCAAATCATGGATCGGAACCTCAAACACTAAGTCCAATGTCTTTTCTAGACTCCACCGTAGCTCCACCAACACTCAACACCACCCAAACTATAGCAGCTCATCGACCTCAAAACATGTCCGTTGTCTCCCAAGCAAGTATGATAAGCCAAGCTTCATCAATGTCGAATGTGAACGTGCTTCTTCATAGGATCTCGCGTCATATGCCACCAGTGCTACGGTTTCACCCTTATAGGAACACTACTCAAAGCCCTCCAAACCCCCCTCACCCAACTTTGAACATTGTCAATCCAACACCATTTTCCCCTCCTCAACTATGTTCACCCCTCCTAAATGCACCCAATTACCCCTCACCTCCAAGAGTCTAAGAATTAAACCTTTTTCCCAACTCAACTACTCAAGGAAGGAACTTACTTCCTAGTGTTCAGTTTCACCCTTATTTAAACACTCCTCAAAGTTCTCCAAACCCCCCTCACATAGCTCTTAACCTTGCTAATCCAACACCAGTTGCCTCTCCCCAACCACACCCTCCATTAATAAATGTATCAAATTTCCCTTCACCTCCAAGGGCCAGAGAGTTAAACCGTTTTCCATACTCAACTCCTCAAAGTAGAAACATACTTCCCAATGGGCAGTTACGTCGACATCCACCTCACTCTCTGAACCTGAACAACCTAACCCAATCACTATCTCCCCCAGTTCAACCTCGGCGCCTCATCATCCATAATCGGCAAGGTTTGACGCACATAACTAGACGTACAAATCTGATCAGAAGAGAGGGAATTCTGTTTCAGAGTCAAACATATTTAATGAGAGCAAATGTCTTTCCGACATCATTGGGGACAACTTCCGTTCACTTAGATGTCACACTTGAAAGAGAGCCAAGAGGAATACCTTTAATTTTTCAACACCTTATCAGAGTAATGCAACTAAGATTCTAAATGATATTCAGGTTTCATCCAAGTATGTTTTCAAATGACAATCTTTTGAACATACCACACAGTGGAATGGTTCCACCTCTGTTGTATGGAAAAATAATTCTCCTATGAGTATATTATCTTGGAATATGTGGGGGGCTAGTGATCTAAATCAACTAAATGCTGTAGCACATGTTATTCGTGTTTATAGTCCCCATGTCTTGATTATTCTTGATACCAGGACTTCTATTGAAAATCATAGAGGGTTTATACACGACATGGGTTATGGTATGAGACATATAGTGGCAACTCAGAGTCAGCGCAGAGGCTTCTGGATACTTTGGAACCGTTACCAGGTTCAAGTGACTGCTTCAAATTCCATAGGGAAGACCATACATATGAAAATCGGGGTGATAAACATCACACAACCTCTCGAATTGACATCAGTTTACCAGTATGCACGAGCGGGTCGTAGTAACCATGTATGTTCTTACCTTTCTAGTTTAAGTAGAAATGCTTGTTTGGTTATTCATGATTGTAACAACATATTACATGTGCGTGAAAAGATAAATGGTATTGATATTTGGTGGAAGGTTTAATGCTCCCTCTAATCGTATGCTATTTTTGTGTGCGGGAATAGAGCATTTTTTTAATTTCTTCAAAGGTAATTCATGCTTAAATAAGTCATAAGTAGCAACATATGTATAAAAAGGTTTATTAGATAGCGCAAAATTACTACCGTCCGCAGAAAAAAATCAAAAGGGTTTCGAGTTCCATGCCGAATTTGGTGGTGACAAAACCTCCTACTTACTATATGAGATTGGTTAGAGCCTTAACAATTTTTCTTATCACATTAAAACTTTTTGTTGGTGTTGTTGATCATAGCACAAATGAGAATGCTAACTTCGTTTTTTATTATTAGATTAAGAACTCACAACTTAACTCATTCAAATTCTTTCTACTTTTGAGAAATTCAAATTGTTATCCAAGCCAACATAAATTTGCTCATCCCCCACCATGCCAATTTTTGGGCTAAAAACTCCCGGCCTCATTGCATTGTAAATGGGGTAGAAACACAAAATCATGAAGTGTATAATGTACAGTATTTATTGGCCTTGCATAATTGCATATCCCTCTTGATCAATTGGTTATTGGACTCCATCCATAACTGGATCAATTACTAGGCCCAACATAACCCACGTGTGCTAAGTAACCAACTTACTCCCTCCATCCTAGAATACTTTGTTGGTCCCCTAAGACAACAAGGTGAAATAGTAATGGGGATGGGTGGAGGTGTATAGTCATAATAAATACACTTTCATTCGAGTCTTTTTCACCTATTGAGCTATCCTCTAGGTTAATTTAGCTTGTATTTTAGTGCATTTTATTAGAATAGCATCACGTTTCCCTTTTCTTTGCATATTTCAGGTTTTAGGTGAAAAAACGTACTTTTGGATGGGCAATTATGGCGAAGACATGAAGTTTTGGTGCTACGAGATCATCCGTGGTGTATCTAGAAGTATCGGGACGAGTTTCAAGGCCTAAGGACCAAGTTTCGGGGCTTAGAAGTCACTAGAAGGTCAAAATCCGAGTTCAAGAAGGAAAAAATGCGTGGCACCGACTGAAGACCCCGGGCGAACCGCCTGGCACGGGGGGCGAACCGCCCCGTGGCCTGCGTACTCCTATATATAGTTATCGCCTATTTTACGTTTTTCATACCTTTTCACCATATCTTGAGACGAATTTTCCAGAGCTTGTTCTGGGAATTCTTAGCATTGAAGATACTTTTTCTTATTGATTTGGAAGCTTAGCATAGAGATTGGATATCGTTTATCTCTATTATTGCTTGTGAGTTTACGCGATTCACCGGAGATTGACAACCTTAGTTGGTAACTTGTATCTCACGATTTTTCTGCTTTTATTTATTCAATTCAACATGTTTTCGTTAGTTCTTGCTTTGATTCTTGTTGATTGTAATTCGAATATGAGTAGCTAAATCTAAGGTTGGTGATAGTATGTGAATTCATAGCTAGGGTTCTTAATTGTGCATGATTGTAGCTTCGCGCAGACTTTACATGTTAATTGTTTTCTTCTTTGATCTTTCTAAGCCTTCTATATGCGTAAGTGTTAAACCTGGAGAAACACTAGGACAATTCATGATCATTGATTTCTTAATTACAACTATTCAAGTACCTTCATGCATGATTATACCCCGACGCTTTGAATGATCATATTATCACTAACTTCCATCATAATTGATAAGAAAAATCTTTGCTAAGTCGTTTACTAATTTTATAAGTATAAGTTTAAGTAGTTAAAGCTAGTTATAGTCCTTAGAGATCTACACTCGAGGTTATCTTTCTTCTACACTACGTGCTTTGGTTTTCGTTGTAGTTGCGAGTTGCCTTTGGCTAAAAACAAATTTATTTGATTGTTCGAGTATGACAATCTCGTTCATCAAATTGGCGCCGCTGCCGGGGACTATTACTCCTTTTTACTCTTTAGCTTATTTATATTTTCAACATTCAATTCCTAGATTTATTATCTTAGTTATTTTCCTCTCTCTTGATACTCTTTTCGATTGATTGTTACAGATAGTGTATGCAAAGTACGCGTTCTAGTGGAATACCTATTGCTGAACCTATTGCTGAGATTGACAGGGTTTACCATCAAAGAAGGCGGAATCTCACTCGAGTTGAAATAGAGGAAATCGATTTCTCTGAACATCTACGAGCACTTTTTGAAGGTCCCGTAATGGCTGCTGCTAGACCACTGTTGAAATCATGGGTTCAACCCAACAAAGAAAGAATGAGGGGGCCGGCGATTGTTCTTTCCCCTGCGGTTCGTGACTTGGAGATCAGAAACCACATGTTCCAGCAACTCCCTAGGTTCTATGGATTTGCTAGGGAAGACGTGATGGGGTACTTGCATGATATCGAAGACTTCATCAACAATCTCCCAAGACGTGGAGCTGAGATAACGGATGATGATCTGAGAATGAAGGTTTTTTCTATGGGGCTTGGCGATAAGGCCAAGGCATGGTTAGGCTCTCTGGAAGCCGGTTCGCTAGACACTTGGGCAAAGGTTTTTTCAGCTTTTATGGAGAAATACTTCCCCCACACCTTGACTACCGCACTTAAGGCCCAAATCACTGGTTTCAAGCAAGATTATGATGAGACCATCTACATCGCTTTTGAAAGGTTCAATGACATCAAGAACAAGTACCCACACCATGGTTTTGAGCTTTCGGATCTTGTCTAACACTTCTACAATGGACTAACTTTTGAGAATCAGCAAGTGGTGGATTTCCAATGCCATGGTAATATCTGGGAAGAAATCGCTGAGGATGTGTGGGCGTGTTTCGAGAGGCTTGCTAAAGGATCTCAGTTTAAGGATCCAAGAGAAATGGTTAGGAGGCGTGGACCTGAAGCTCCACCTAATCAGGAGGTTCCAATGTATGGAGTGAATGGGGATCGATTTGAGTGCTTCACCAATGAGCTGAAGCAAGTTCTCAAGAGCTCAGTTGGAACATCTATCTCTAATGAAATTTTCCGGGTATGCAAGAACTATGGGCATGGGGCTCATATGTGTAGATCGTAGCTTGCACACGATGGTGGCAATTGGGTTCAAGGAGGCGATGAGGAGGCCTTTGCTGCAAAATTTGGAGTTCAAGAGGCTAGCTATGGTCAAGATGGTAGGAATCCTCGTGGTGGATATTGATGAATGTGTATTTTACACTTTCATTTGAGTCTTTTCACCTATTTTAGTTATCCTCTATGTTAATTTAGCTATATTTTAGTGCATTTTATTAGAATAGTATCACGTTTCCCTTTAGTTTTTATTTTACAAGTTTTGGTTGAAAAATGAGGTTTTCCAGGCAATTATATTGAAGTTGACAAGGAATTGGTGTTCCAGAAGCCTATTTGGAGTATCTGAAGGCTTCCGGATAGGATTTGGAGTCTAGGGGTCGAATCTGGAGGTTAGAAGGCCACTAGAAGTCAGAAACCGAGTCCAAAAAGGGGAAGAAATCCAAAAACGCGTCGAAAATGCGCAAAATCCCGAGATTTTCTCCCGGGCGAATCGCCCCACACCAGGTGACTCGCCCGGTGTGTGGGGCCCTTCGCCCCACACTACTTCGAATACTATATATAGTTGCTCAGTTTTTCTCCGAATTTCATACTTTTCCAGACCTATTCTCTCACCTTTCTCTGTAGTTTTAGGTAGGAACTTCCCAGAGCCTGTTCTGGGGGTTCATAGGTTAGGAGATACTTTTTCATAGCAGTTTGGAGCTTGTAAGATCGCGATTCTTCGGAGATTGACAACCTTCGGTAACATTGTATCTTACAGTTTTTCTACTTATTTTTATATATCTCTCATCATGTTTTCATTCATTCACGGTATGATTTCTGTTGATTGCATGACAACTATAAGTAGCTAAACTTATCGTTGGTGATAGTATGTGAATTCTTTGCGTAGGGTTGATAATTATGCTAATGGCTATATCGCGCATTATACTCCGTGTTATTGCTTTATTTCTTTGATCTAGCGAAATCTCTATCTTCGTATGTTGATTAATTATTGCACACAATTGGACAATTTAATAGTCTTTGACCTATCAAAATCTTTATCTTCGTAGTGTTGAATAATTACGGAACACAATTGGACAATTCATTGACCTATTTAAATCTATATCTTCGTAGTGTTTGATAATTACAACAGGACAATTCATTGATCAAAGATCTCCATGCAAAACCGAGGAATTTACGCATGATTATTAACCCGTTATGCTTTGAAGGACCATACTATCACCAATCTCCATTATCTGTTAAGAAAACCCCTTTGTTATATCGTCTGCTGTTTTTATATTCTAAATTAGATTTGATAAAGCTAGTTATAGTCCTTAGAGATCGACACTCGAGGTTATTCTACTGCTACACTACGGTTTTCGTTGTAGTTGTGAATTGCCTTTGGCTAAATAACAAATTTATTTGATTAATCGAGTCTGACAAATTCGTGACCATCAAATTGGCGCCGTTGCCGGGGACTATACTCCTTTTTTCTGTTTAATTTGTTTATATTTTCAGCATTCAACCCCCAGAACAGCTCTTGGATTATCTCTCAGAAATGTCACTTTCTTACCCTATTTCCTTCCTCCTATCTTCTTCAGTAAATTCATCTAATCTGATCTTGGTTACCTTGCATGTTTGTGCTCTCGGAATTTTTTGTGATATTGTGTTTGATTACGCTAATAGAACTAGTTTTTTGTTTTGAGTTGCTCTTACTACAGAAATACAGATATGATGTCCATGCACGCTCGCATGACACCCCAATTCTCGCAGGTGAGCAGAGGATCTTTCGTATACCTGGAAGATGAGTTAAGGAGGTATGAGGTGACGGAGTCCGTGGTAAGGTACTTACCAAGGTACGAAGATGGAGTAGGGATGGACCCATGGAGTTTCATTCGATCCTATGAGAAGGAAATAGAAAGAATTACAGCAGAAGGGTTTACTAAGGACCAATTGTGCAGGAAATTATTTTCTTTTACTCTGGGGTATGAGCCGAGGCGTTGGATTGCAAGGTTAGAACCAGGATCGCTGAAAACTTGGGGCCAAATAGTAGAGGAGTTCTTGGCGCGGTTCATGCCCTATCATGAGACAATTGCCTTACGTGACAGGATCCAATATTTCGAGCAAGGAGAGTATGAGCATTTTTGTGACGCCTACGAACGTTTTGAGCTGTATAAACGTGAGTGCCCCCATCACCGTTTCGAAGATGGGGAGTTGATTTGGTGCTTCGTTGGTGGACTTCGTGAAGAGGAACGATTTAGAGTGGATAGGTTGAGCGGCGGTCTGGGAGAATGTACGGTCGACGAGGCAGAAGAAGTCCTCCGTAAGTACGCCAGAGGTTCAACACAATCTGATGAGGTCATACCAATTCACATCACCGGAAAGGAAGTAGATCGAGGTGAAGCAGGAAGCTCATCCGAGGAGTATTTTGAAGTCGAAGAAATCAGTGAGGAAGATGAAATTGCACATGCCGAGCAAGTTGAAGATGACCATCTTATAGCAAAAGTTGTTGAAGAAGTTGAAGTAACTGAGCATCTTACGGAGAAATTCAGCTTGTTAAAATGTGCGGAAGTAGAAGAGGAGGAAGGATTGGAAGGCGACGCCCCCTGGAGGTGGGGGGCGAACCGCCTCCCATGACCAGTGAGCTGGACGACCCCAGCTCCCCTGTTTCTTTACTCCAAGACATTCGCATCAACCCAAAACCACTTTCTTCCGTTACCACTCAGGTTCTTGAGTACAAAGAGGTGAATCTACTCCTCCGAAGTAGAAGGCTTGACAAGCAAGATACACAGGAGTCACCACTAAACAAGCACCTCGATGAAGTCAAAGTGAATGTCCTCCTACTGATGAAGTCTTCATTGGATATGCCTACAAGGCAAACCAGTCCATTCACCTTGGTGAGATCTTTGAAGCTTCCTAGGTCTCTTTGCTACATCGGACCAAGAGAATGGCGGCCACGGTGGGGAGGTACTCTTGAGTCCATTCTTGAATGCTCAGCCGACCGAGGCCAAACTGTTCGGTAACATCTAGTGTCACTTCTTATTACTCATTCTCTTTTGCTAGGGGCTAGCTTAAGTTACATAAGGGGGATGGGATGTGAACCGTGATGTTAAGTATTGTTTGGCTTTGTGTTGATTGGTATCTTGTTTTTTTCGTTTGCATTTGCATTTGCACGTTTACTGCTTTCTTAGTTTTTCGGTTGCATTCACTGCATTCATCCTAGGATAGTCTTGCATGTTTTATATGGAGTTTATTGCCAAATTTTTTGAACTTTTTTATTGGATAGATTAACTAACTATGCCATTAATCATATGCTTCATCTCTATGAATTTGTTTGAGGTTTTTCTCGCTTGGCTTGTCACATTTATGTATTGCTCTTAGTTAAGCTAGGTAGTCTCGACATCACTTAGTGGTGTTTTCTCTACTGCGGTTCACGAAGGCCTTTATAATAGGATGATGCATGTTAGGGTCTTATGGTTGTTTTCCCGAGTAATTATGTACCTAAGAGGCAACAAGTCTTCACCATGATTTGAGATTGCTAAATGCCTAGGAAGGAGGTAGTGTGAGGCTGTGTGATCCTTTGTTTATAACCTAGTCTTCCGAATAGGTTTGGGGAGGGGGTTACACCATCATTAGACTTGTTTTTTTTTCTCGTTTTTTATTTCCGTATTGTGAGTTTATTTTTCCTTTCTCGTGAATTTTGTACTCCAACCTATTCTTTCGAATAGGTTTGGGGAAGTCGTTTGAGAGTCATTTTGTTTCTCTTTTCTTGGTGCTACTGCTGGCTAAAAAAAAACCGAAAAAAAAGAAAAGAAAATTCCAGAAAAAAAGAAAAAAAGAAACTGGAAAGAAAAAAAGAAAAAAAAAGAAAAGACCCCAAAAGAGCAAAGAAGGGTCCAAAAATAGAAAGCCAAATAGCAGTTTAGCAAAGTGTTGTGTCTCATTTTCCAATTCTTGTAATGTTCGTAATCGTGTTGTAATTTTCTATTTTTTGTCTTTTGTTTTTGAGTGTCATCTGTTCTAGACCACCCTCGTCCTGCCATTCAGGGAGTGGTGAATAGCTTAAGACTTTGCTTGAGAGACGAGTAGAACAGGGGAGTGTTATCTTTTATAGGGAACCGTCCTTCGTTTGATGAGAGCCAGTACTGGTTCGACCTCTTTGAGGAAAAGTCTTAACATGGTGAACAGCAGTAAGTCCTCAGTTTCATAGGCACGGGACAACCATTCGTATCTTAGCATGCTTCATTACGTCGTCACTTACTAGGTCCAGGTAGAGAATGTTACGAGAGACTATCTTGTCTTGACATAAGTGCTTATGTGGATGTGTATGAGTCAATCGAGGTATTCTTCAACCTATATTCATGTTTTGATTTATTGGTTCTTGTTCATATGTTGTTTGATAGATTCGGTAGATTAGTGCATTTTATTTGGCATGAGACTTCATTTTATGTGTTGCATTGTTTTTTGCATTAGAGTCTAGCTTAGTTGCTTGAGGACAAGCAAAGGTTCGGTTTGGGGAGTTTGATGAATGTGTATTTTACACTTTCATTTGAGTCTTTTTCACCTATTTTAGATATCCTCTATGTTAATTTAGCTATATTTTAGTGCATTTTATTAGAATAGTGTCACGTTTCCCTTTAGTTTTTATTTTACAGGTTTTGGTTGAAAAACGAGGTTTTCCGGGCAATTATATTGAAGTTGACAAGGAATTGGTGTTCCAGAAGCCTATTTGGAGTATCTGAAGGTTTCCGGATAGGATTTGGAGTCTAGGGGTCGAATCTGGAGGTTAGAAGGCCATTAGAAGTCAGAAACTGAGTCCGAAAAGGGGAAGAAATCCAAAAACGCGTCGAAAACGCGCAAAATCCCGAGATTTTCTCCCGGGTGAATCGCCCGGGATGTGGGGCGAATCGCCCCACACCAGGCGACTCGCCCGGTGTGTGGGGCCGTTCGCCCCACACTATTTCGAATACTATATATAGTTGCTCAGTTTTTCTCTGAATTTCATATTTTTCCAGACCTATTCTCTCACTTTCTCTGTAGTTTTAGGTAGGAACTTCCCAGAGCCTGTTCTGGGGGTTCATAGCTTAGGAGATACTTTTTCATAGTAGTTTGGAGCTTGTAAGATCGCGATTCTTCGGAGACTGACAACCTTCGGTAACATTGTATCTTACAGTTTTTCTACTTATTTTTATATATCTCTCATCATGTTTTCATTCATTCGTGGTATAATTTCTGTTGATTGCATGACAACTATGAGTAGCTAAACTTATCGTTAGTGATAGTATGTGAATTCTTAGCGAAGGGTTGATAATTATGCTAATGGCTATATCGCGCATTATACTCCGTGTTATTGCTTTATTTCTTTGATCTAGCGAAATCTCTATCTTCGTATGTTGATTAATTATTGCACACAATTGGACAATTTAATAGTCTTTTACCTATCAAAATCTTTATCTTCGTAGTGTTGAATAATTATGGAACACAATTGGACAATTCATTGACCTATTTAAATTTATATCTTCGTAGTGTTTGATAATTACAACAGGACAATTCATTGATCAAAGATCTCCATGCAAAACCGAGGAATTTACACATGATTATTAACCCGTTATGCTTTGAAGGACCATACTATCACCAATCTCCATTATCTATTAAGAAAAACCCTTTGTTATATCGTCTGCTGTTTTTATATTCTAAATTAGATTTGATAAAGCTAGTTATAGTCCTTAGAGATCGACACTCGAGGTTATTCTACTGCTACACTACGGTTTTCGTTGTAGTTGTGAATTGCCTTTGGCTAAATAACAAATTTATTTGATTAATCGAGTCTGACAAATTCGTGACCATCAGATATTGGAGAAAGGGGTTCCGAAACAACCAAGGATATGCACCACCTAATCAAACTTATGGCCATCACCAAGACCGCAGTAATCTTAACTATGGCAATGATCACTGCGAAAGTCCCACTTCTAAGGGTGAGCCACCGAAGTCGAAGTCGGCCATTCTCATGGAGAATTTGCAGAAAATGGTTGATCACACCCAAGGTTTTCTTAAGAGATATGAAGAAGATTCGTAGAAGACGAGGGCAAGGCTTGATCAGTTGGAGGCAAGCACTAGGCTTGCTCATCAAAAGATGCAAGAGTTGATTGACCGTGGAGCAAGTAGGGAGCAAGGGAAGTTGCCTAGGAACACTGAAAAGTCAATGTCTATTACTTTGGTGGGTGATCTTCCTGTTGAGATCACTATCAAGAAAGTTGCTAAATGTGAGTGTTGCAAGGATGGTGAGACTCCACTATCCAAGGAAGAAGAGAAGGATCTTGGTTTTGATGTGAGTGATGAGGAGCAAGAGGATCCCGAGCCAATTCCTGATAGTTTCGATGTTAAGGTTGGGATTGGTGAACTTGAAGATGTCCGTGCTACACTAGATACGGGATCTTACTCTAATGTGCTCCCTATGAATGTGTTTGAGAAGAGTGGTCTAGGAGCGTTTTTTAAGCATAAGGCTATTGTGCAACTTGCGGACGGATCCTTTGTACGACCCGAGGGCATTGTGAAGAACGTATTGGTTAAGATTGGTGAAGCTTCTGTATACACCAACTTTTTTGTGATGCCGGCGTCTACACCTAGGATGAGTGATGTTGTTCTCTTGGGGAGAAAATTCTTGACTAAGCTACGCTCCGTGATCGGCATCTATCGAAGAACTTGCACCATTGAGGTGGATGGCAAGCAACATGTGTTGCAAGCCATATCTGATCCTAGTCCTCGCTTCAATGCTTCTCATACTATTAACTACTTTGGTCTTGCTGTATATGTCCATTCTCATTCACAGGTACTAGGCACGAGGAAGAGATGAATGAAGGGGAAGTCTAGTACCCTCAAGAACAAGAACTAAAGAGCAAGAAGAATTCGAGTCAAAGACTTTATAAACAATAGCGCTATCCGGGAGGCAACCCGGAGTTTTTATTGCTTTATTGCATTGCATTGCATTCATACATTGAACAATTTGTCTTTGTTTATGTTAATTTGTTAGTTTATGTGATAAAATAGGTTTTAAGATGATAATTTTGCGTTTTGGGAGGAAAAAAGACGTCTCCAGGAGTCTGGAGATGCCGGCCGAACCGCCCCCCACACAGGGTGAACCGCCCGGCATGTACAGATCACCTGGGGCTTACTGGAAGCCCCAGGCGAACCGCCCCCCACGTGGGACGGTTCGCCCCGGGAGTCCAGTAACCTGGGTGTCCGGATTTTCATCCGGACACCCAATTTTCTCCCGATATGTTAAATTGTTGATCTTTTTACCTCTTTTATCACCTATTTTGGTTTCTCACGAGTTTCTTTGAGTAATATAGGTTACATGTACAAGTTTAGCTCTCACCTTAAATACACTTTCGACGTTCAGGACGAGCGACGACGTTCAGGTTTGGGGGGGGTTATCGCTGGGTATTTCTATAATCTATTTTGCTTATGTTAACTCGTGAGAACCTTTGTTTGCATTTGCACGTTTACCGCTTTCTTAGTATTTAGTTGCATTCACTACATTCATTCTAGTATAGTTTTGCATATTTTTGTGTGGACTTTATTGACAAGTTTTTTGAACTTTTTTATTGTGTAGATTAACTAGTTATGACCATTGACCAAGCATTGCATCTCTATGTATTTGTTTGTGGTTTTTCTCGCTTGGCTTGTCACATTTGTATATGCACTTAGTTAAGCTTGGTAGTCTCGACATCACTAAGTGGTGTTTTCTCTATTGTGGTTCACGAAGGCCTTTATAATAAGATGATGCATGTTTGAGTCTTGTGGTTGTTTTCCCGTGTGATTATGTACCTAAGAGGCAACAAGTCTTCACCTTGCTTTGAGATTGCTAAATGCCTAGGAAGGAGGTAGTGTGAGATTGTGTGATCCTTTGTTTGAAACCTATTGTTTCGAATAGGTTTGGGGAGGGGGTTATACTATCATTATGACTTGTTTTTCGTTTTTGAGTCATGTGAGTTTGTTTTTTATCTTTTTCGTAAGTTTGTGCTCCAACCTATTCTTTTGAATAGGTTTGGGGAGGTCGTTTGTAGTGTCAATGTTATTTTCTTTTTGTTTCTTTTCGTTGTGCTATATACAAAAAAAAAAATCGAATTTCCAGAAATCTGGAAAGAGAAAAAAAAAAGACAAAAAAGAAAAGACCCAAAAAAAAAAAAGCAAAGAAGGGTCTAAAGAAAGCCAAAGCAGTTTAGCAAAGTGTTGTTTCATTTTTCAAGTTTTGTAATGTTCGTAATCGAGTTGTAAATTCTATCTTTTGTTTGTTTCGTGTCATCTGTTCTAGACCACCCTCGTCCTGCCATTCAGGAAGTGGTGATTAGTTTTTGACTTTGCTTGAGAGATGGGTAGAATAGGGGAGTGTTATCTTTTAGGGAACCCTCCTTCGTTTCATGCGAGCCAGTATTGGTTCGACCTCTTTGAGGGAAAGTCTTAACTTGGTGAACAGTAGTAAGCCCTCAGTTTCATAGGCACGGGGCAACCATTCGAATTTTAACATGTTTCATTGCGTCGTCATTGACTAGGTCCAGGTAGAGAATGTTACGAGAGACTATCTTGTTTAACATAGTGCATATGTGAATGTGTATGAGTCAATCGAGGCATTCTTCAACCTATATCCATGTTATGATTTGTATGGTCTTTGTTCATAAGTTTTTGATAGATTCAATAGATTAGTTCATCTTATTTGGCATGAGACTCCACTTTGTGTGTTGCATTGGTTTTTTGCATTAGAGTCTAGCTAGTTGCTTGAGGACACACAAAGGTTCGGTTTGGGGAGTTTGATGACAGTGCATTTTACAATTTCATTTGACTCTTTTTCACCTATTTAGCTATCCTCTAGGTTAATTTAGCTTGTATTTTAGTGTATTTTATTAGAATAGTGTCACGTTTCCCTTTTCTTTGCATATTTCAGGTTTTAGGTGAAAAAACGTACTTTTGGATGGGAAATTATGGCGAAGACCCCGGGCGAACCGCCTGGCACGGGGGGCGAACCGCCCCGTGGCCTGCGTACTCCTATATATAGTTATCGCCTATTTTACGTTTTTCATACCTTTTCACCATATTTTGAGAGACGATTTTTCCAGAGTTTGTTCTGGGAATTCTTAGCATTGAAGATACTTTTTCTTATTGATTTGGAAGCTTAGCATAGAGATTGGACATCGTTTATCTCTATTATTGCTTGTGAGTTTACGCGATTCACCGGAGATTGACAACCTTCGTTGTAACTTGTATCTCACGATTTTTCTACTTTTATTTATTCAATTCAACATGTTTTCGTTAGTTCTTTCTTTGATTCTTGTTGATTGCAATTCGAATATGAGTAACTAAATCTAAGGTTGGTGATAGTATGTGAATTCATAGTTAGGGTTCTTAATTGTGCATGATTGTAGCTTCGCGCAGACTTTACTTGTTAATTGTTTTCTTCTTTGATCTTTCTAAGCCTTCTATATTCGTAAGTGTTAAACCTGGAGAAATACTAGGACAATTCATGATCATTGATTTCTTAATTACAATTCTTCAAGTACCTTCATGCATGATTATAACCCGACGCTTTGAATGATCATATTATCACTAACTTCCATCATAATTGATAAGAAAAATCTTTGCTAAGTCGTTTACTAATTTTATAAGTATAAGTTTAAGTAGTTAAAGCTAGTTATAGTCCTTAGAGATCGACACTCGAGGTTATCTTTCTTCTACACTACGTGCTTTGGTTTTCGTTGTAGTTGCGAGTTGCCTTTGGCTAAAAATAAATTTATTTTATTGTTCGAGTCTGACAATCTCGTTCATCAAGTCTTTCGCAGTTTCCGCAAACTTTTGCTGTCTAAATCTATTTCTCAGATACCTTAAACATTTGTGTTCAGATATCTAATACTTAATCATCAGTTCTGATCTTGCTCAAATAACTTCTCAGTTACCTGGAGATCAATAGTCAGATAACATATTTCTCAGAAAGCTCGTCAGCTATTTGATAATTATACGTTCAGAGCGCGGAAGACTTTTGTCAGCAAGCTTAATTATAAGCAACATTCAGAAAGTAAATGAATGAAATTAAATAACTGAAAGTAAATGACACAAAACGTTTATAGTGATTCTTGAAGGTGTTGAAATCCTTCAACTACTCCACTACCCTTTGTCAAGGATTTAAACAAAGCACTAGATAGATTTTTGAGATCACCTTACAAAACTCCTATCTATCCCCATTTGGATCCCTTCCAAATGTTCCCCCGAGTTATTCCCTCAGCTTTCTAAGACAAATAATTCCTCTACACTGATGTCCTCTCTAACAGGGAAAAATTCGAAGTTCGTTGGGAGTGACAAGTGTGAGGAAAGCTTCGAAGAGCTGAAGAAGAGACTGACCACTACTCCTATAGTAGTTCTTCCCGAGGGAACCAACGACTTTGTGGTTTACACTGATGCTTCAAAGGAAGGTTTGGGCTGTGTGTTGATGCAACGGGAAAAGGTGATTGCATATGCTTCGAGGAATTTGAAGCCACATGAACGAAATTACGCGACCCATGACCTTGAGCTAGCTGCTATAGTCGTCGCTTTGGGAAAGTGGAGACACTACCTTTATGGTCCTGAGTTCACCATCCTCACTGCTCATAAGAGCTTGAAGTATGTGTTCACACAGAAGGAGTTGAACATGAGACAGCGACGTTGGATGGAATTTCTGGGCGATTACACTTCGATACCATTCGATACCACCCCGATAAGGCAAATCTAGTCGCTGATGCCTTGAGTCGTAGGGTACATTTGTCAAATCTCGAAGTGTCCATCTTGACTTTTATGTTCGCCAATATTACTTTGAGGTACGAACTGGCAAGTAGAATTCTTGAAGCCCAAGAGCATGATGAAGAGCTTCAAGATATCGAAGCACATATCACTGAACCTCACAATGCGAAATTCTCTATTGATGAGAATTGAGCTCTAAGGTTTCAAGGTAGATTGTGCGTGCCTTCTTTGAGGAGCTTAGGCGTCTAATTTTAGATGAAGATTTGAAGAAGGTTTACTGGTGGACTAATATGAAGTGAGATATTGCACAGTTTGTGCAAAATTGTTTGGTCTGCCAGCAAGTAAAGGCTGAACACCAAAAACCGGGAGGTTTACAACAACCACTCGAGATTCCACAGTGGAAATGGGAGATTATCACTATGGATTTTGTAACTGGTCTACCAGTAGCTAGGGGTGGTTTTGATAGTGTTTGGGTTATTGTCGATAGGTTGACGAAATCGGCACACTTTTTGCCTGTGAAAATCACCTACAGTTCCGAGAAGTTAGCTGAGATTTATCGCGATGAGATAATTAAGCTGCATGGCACTCCTGTAGTATTGTGTCCAATAGAGATCCGAAATTTGTTTCGAGGTTTTGGAAGCAAGTACACGAAGGTTTGGGTACTAAGCTGAGTTTTAGTACTGCAGCACATCCGCAGACAGATGGTCAATCCGAGAGGACCATTCAAACTCTAGAGGATCTTTTGAGATTGTGTGTGCTCGATCACCAAGGAAGCTGGGCGCAACATTTGCCATCGGTTGAGTATGCTTATAATAATAGTTATCAAGCATCGATTGGGATGGCACCATTTGAAGCACTGTATGGTCGGAAATGTATATCACCGTTGTACTGGGATTTGGAGGACCGAATTTCTACACCGGTAGCTGGAGAGAGGACTGTCAATGAGATGATACAAGAAACCTTGGAAAAGGTTAGGCTTATCCGAGACCGATTGAGAACTGCCCAAAGTAGACAAAAGAGTTACACCGATAATCGTAGGCGGGAATTGGAGTTCGAAGTTGGTGATTTTGTCTTTCTCAAGCTATCTTCAAGAAAGGGAATTGTTCATATGGGCCGTAGAGCCAAACTGAACCCTCGATATGTTGGACCATACGAGATCATTGAGAGAGTTGGTATTGTGGCTTATCGCTTGCAGTTACCCACCACTATTACTGGAATTCACAATGTCTTCCATGTATCTCAGCTGAAGAAGTATTATCCTTGGCCAATCTGATGGTCCATTCATGAAACACTAAAATCCTAACCCTAATCACTTGCCTCCATACTTCAACTCCCACCATCCCTCATATTTCTCTCTCTCTCCCACTACCCAATCTGAAAATAAGAAAGAAGAAATATTCCTCCCTACTTCTCTTCTCTCTCGCCCATCATCAGACCACCATCTCCCGCCGCCGCCGTCGCCGCCCCTGTTCGATCTCCGCCAAATCCGTCCAGATCGATACAGCCCGGCTCCGATCCGCCGCCGTCGATTCCAGATCGGGCCGTTGCTCCTCCGCCCCTCTCCGATTCCGTTTCCGGCCGGTAGCCTCTGTTCCTGTTCCGTCCGTGCTCTGCCCTTGCTCCGTTCTAGCTCTCTCCGGTCCGATTCCGTCCATCCTTTTCCGGTTCGTCGAAGGTAATTGATCTGATCCCATTCTTCGTTTTTTGTTTCTTTTTTGTTTTGGACATTTTTGCCCCTGGACCGTTTTACCCCTACTGCTTCGATCTCGATTTTGTTAAGGACCGGGACTTAGGATTAGTTCGTTTTTTTATGATAGGCTGCTGATTGACCTCGTTTGTTGACCTTGTTGAACGGTTTGAATTCGAAAAACTGAACTGGACCTAGTTGAGATTTAAGGAACTTATGGACTGATCTGTAATTAGACCTTGAGGACTGTTTTGAATTGGCTGACTTTTGAAAGGACCTTTTTGCAAAGTTACTTTGACCATGTTGACTGAGGACTTGTTTGAGAGACTTGTTTGTTTTTGGGGACTGTTGTGCAAGTTTAAGAAACTGTTGGACTTGTCTGTATTTTCTAAAAACTAAAAGGATCTTTCTGCAATTACTGTTTTGAGGGAATTGAGTACTTTCACTTTCTGGACCAAACTGTTAATTCTAGTTTCTTTTGAGGACTGTTCTGAAATTTACAGAAACTATGGTACTGTTTTGCAATTTACCTCTAAGGGTATTTTAGTAATTTCCAGAGAGTAAAAGGGTGTTTTCTGAAAACTGTTCAACTTAAATAGTTTCTGTCTTGTTGCTTTGTAACTGTTTGACTTGCTAGCTTAGTTGGTTAGGTATTCTTTGACTAACCTAGAGGTCCCGAGTTCGAATCCTACCCTAGCCCTTCTGCTACCTTTCTTTTATTTTGTCTTTCAAGTCGACTCTAGATGGTAACACTGGGTTATGTTTAGGTTCTCTGTTGTTCGCTGCACCGTCATACAAGTCTTGACTCTGTGATCTAGTGCTTAAGTCTCTAAGGTGAGTGTTCACCCCAAAACTTATCTATTTGCGAAAAACTGGAAGGCTATGTGATAATCTGTATCTATTAATATATGTTCTGTTTTACCGTATGCTTCCGCGTAAAAGTAACTAAGCCCTAAGTATGACTATTTATTTATCTCTGTTTGTTACTACTCTGTTCTGGACAAATTCTTCTGCAGGAAAATTTCTCGATGTCTCGAGGACTGATTATTATTGTCTATTTGCTATGTTGTCTGTGTTTGTATCTGTTCTGTTGTTTCTGTGTTACAGGTCGATTAGGTCGTAATTAGATAGACTTGGGTAGTGAGGACTATCGGGTTTATTTGGTTATTGCGTAGTCTAATCCCTTTTAGGCGCGAGGCAGAAGTCCCTGAGGTCTATTAGGGTCGTAGGTTCTGTTTCCCCAAAGTACACGGGGGTTTCTGTTTTTGTCCTGAGTTGTTAACCCTCTAGAGGGAGCTATAAGGGAAATCTGGGAGTAGGAGTAACAAGGCGGGCTGCACCAACGGACTTCATCTGATTTGCTTCTGTCTCTCTCTCTGTTCTGTTAATTGTTTCTGTTTGATGTCTCATATGCCAAATGCTTTTGTTTTCAAAACTGTTTACTTTTTTGTTTGTTAAACTTAGAACCTCACTGAGATCCTTTATCTCACGCTCTCTTTGTTTTCAAAATTTCCTTCCTTCCAGATGCTACTGAGGACGCACGCGAGTAGGTTGCCAGCGACTAAGAGAAGGGTCTGGGGTGTCCGTTGGGATTTTGATTTTAAAATAAGAAGATGAAACTCTTTACATTTTTTCACTAGTCGTTTTTCCTTTTGAACTTTAAAGTTACCGTTGGATTTTACTTGAGTCCGTTAGCGTTGTGGCACCAAAGTTTGTTATGGCGTTTATTGTCGACCGTTGTTCTGAAATTATTTCGAATATTCTATTTTCAAGAAAATTATTTGTTTTTGAAAACCGATACCGTTACATGGCTAGCACTGACACTCCATTTCTTGTAGAAACCATAGGTCTCTTGAAGTTTCGTCCGGATCGAGTTGTCTGTAATGCATATACCTATAGGGTCAAAGACCAGGACCACCCTTGTGTACCATCGAGGATTGAGATTTTTCCCTATTGCCATCATTGAACTTTTAGCTAGGTGGAGGGAAAAGGTATCAGAACCAGGTTCGAAAACATTGAATATCGTGTCACCAACGCTCCACCCGCTTGAACCGTCTTTACTAGTTCCCCCAGGGTCGAAAATTAACACCTCCATGGTCAGTGTTTTTTCCAGCTTCGCCAGCCATCCTCCCGTGGCGTCTTATCATATGGTGGCTCTTGCGGGTCCGCATGGGCCATCGCAAGATGCACCCACCTCCGTATGTCGGTAATATGTCGACGCTTGACATCTTCATCCCATGTCTCCCCAATGTCTTTTTTGAGAACACACGCTGATGTCTTCAGTGGCTCGACGGAGGTACGCGAGTTGGCAATGATGTTGAACTCATCACCCAACATAGTACCTAGAGATGGAAAGTCTACGACAGATTTGATATCAAGTTTTCCAATCTCCGTTTCTCCCCGGAACAACACCATACTAAGTACAGGAAAATCGTCCATCCATTCTATAAAATAATTTGGCATAATTTTCTCTATCGTATTTGGGTGCACAAGTTGTTATGGAGAGTGTTGGATCGGTAGGGGTCATTGTCAGAACCGGGGTACCAAGCTTTTTATGCTTGCCTTATAGTCCCAAACACCTTTAAGCAAGATGCTCAAGGCACAACTAACTTGTGCTTCATTGAAATTTGCAGAGTACCTGCTGGTAGCACAGTTCGCCAGTTGGGTTGTGAGATGGATTGAAGAATTGAGATCTTGAGGCTCTTTGACTTCACCTCTATCTTTAACACTAACCATAACACCGTATTCTTCGTCTAAAGGATCTTCTCCTCGCACAATAGACGTACTTAGAGGAGTAAGATCTAATTCTGAATTTAAACCGAAATTACACCCCCTTCTAAGGGCTTCAATTCTTCTTAATACAATTCCCTCGTAAGAATAGGAAATTCATTCAAGTCGTTGAAGAACTCGGACACAAGTCCTTCTTCGAGGGCCTTCAGCTCTTCTTGATACAATTCCCTAGTAAGAACGGGAAATTCATTCAAGTCATAAACAAATTCGGGAACTGTTTCAGATTCGGTCCTTATGTGTTCCGAAACCCTAAGGCCAAAGTTTTCACAGCCGTCGAGATCCTTCTTCTCCTCATCAGGTATTTTTCGTTCCTGATTTAGAGTCGTAGGCTCTACGAGGTTGTTCCTTCCTTTCTTTTCTTCTAGCATGCTACCAAGTTGAAGATTGACGTTTTCCCAACTAGTATGGTTGTTGTAGTTCAAAATCTTGCTGGGAATTCTACCGTTCATATAATCCGATCTCCACCAGTCATATTCTAGATATGTGAGTTTTCCAACTTGTGTCATAATTTCAGACTGATCCAATGCTTGGATTGACGGGAAACTCTATTTTACTACAGCTGCGCAGTGCTGAAAATCTATTGTAGAAATTTCACTACCGGTGCGAATTTCCTCTTCCTCAGTCTTCTTCATGGGTGTGGACTCTGTACATGATTGGCCTCCGCCCAAAACTCCCTTGGACACATTATAATGTAGTCCATCCGGAATTTTCCCATCTTCTTCTTCATGGTGGCCGATTTTGGAGGATTTACCTCCTCAGTCTGTGTCTTAAACCGCAGATTCAAGGTGCCCTACTTCCTCAACGGTTTTGGATCCATGAATCTCTTCCACCAAACGCGTTCCTCCTTTTACATTGGAACTCCGACCATTCAGGCCAAGGCCAGGAATAACTCGTACTTTTGGATAGTCCGCGAACGAACCCATCTACGCGATTATGCGTAGGCGACGTAACACGCGTGGCCGCGAATTCCGGTTGACACCGCGACGCTGAACGTCGTCGCCCCTCTTTTTATCTCTTCGTCTTCTTCACCATTGATGCTAGTTCTTGATCTTTCTTCTCAATTCTTGAGAGTTTCTTCGAGAGCTTATTCTGCTTCCTCCTTTCAATGTCGCAGGCGAAACCCATTATAGATCTTTCGTTGACCTTAGCTCTGAGGCCAAATGATGAGAACTCGTACGAACTAAGCTGGTTCGTGCTGCATCTAGCTTCCTAAATAAATCCATGGATGGAGGTCATCGGATATGGCCGATCCGGGCGGCACCAAGCAGCGTTGGCTTCTCCATTCAAGGAGGAATTGACCATGTGAGAACCTTTTGCCAGAGATATGACTCTAATTCTGTATATTCATACGTAGTAAAAGTGATTACAATGGTGTCTATTTATAATCGCTATGGAGAGACAAATAAGGAAAAGATAACTAATTAAAGATATTGAAAGATACTAACTCATAAGTATAGAGTAGAATATTCAAGGAATATTCTTGATCTTACCTTATCGGCAACTACTAAGAGATAATTACCAATGTTAGAGAATATCTTCTACTAGTTAGGATATGTTCTATTAATTGAACTCTTATCGAATAAGTAAACCCTAAACTAGTAGACACGACTTGGACCTAGAGCGTTGATGAATCCGGTCACAACCCAAATCTTCATCAAACGCTCAAAATGACAAAATCTTCTTCTTTCGGTTCCGCACGAAAGCTTTTGGAAAGATAAAATATGGCACCGATTATACCCTACTACCATATAATTAATCTCACTCTCGAGTACCAAGTTAAATGGGATTTTTGAGTCAGATGAGAGCCCAACGATAATAATTAAAACTCCTCTCCACTTATCGGTCCATAAAAATAATACGAAGTACTTTAGTTGCTAAAATTTTAAACTGTTAATTTGTCCAACTCGATGCGCTGCATTATTAAATGCACGGGTATTATATTTCACCCTCTTTAAAATAAATTTCATTCTCGAAACTCGATCTAATTATAACTTAACTTTTCCACTTGGTAGTCATATGAAAATTTGACTGTTACAAATACCTAGTATTGACCCGCGGCGTTGCCACGGCTTCCAATAATGAAGGGAAAAATTAAAATGTGCCAAAAAAAATCCACACGTATACTTGACCTCAGTATATATAAATCTCAAAGCTATTACATGAGAAAATAAAGTGACATATAGTAATCGAGGGGGGAGGGGGGCGAGGAGATAGCCTGCTGACACATCAATCAAGGAACAACCTGCGAGTAAAAGTAAACTCTTAAATAAACTTCCATTGAAATGTACATGGTCAATAAGCAAAAGGATATAGAAAAAGTTAACACATCAAGTCATATATAACTTACCTCATAGATTGCAAATAACCTCCTGATAGACGACATTAGTGGTAATGTCACTAGGTTTTCCTTCATCATCAAGGGCTAACACCCTTAGACCCTTCTTGCTCGTAACCCTCGAGAAAGCTATGTTCAACTGGCCGTGGCTGAAGACCGGCTTAGGAAGGTACAGACCAACATTGGCCAATGATTGCCCCTGGCTCTTGTTGATCGTCATGGCGTAGCTCACAGCAATAGGAAACTGTCTTCGCTGAAATCTTATAGGGAATTCAGTTACATCCGAGGGAGAAAGAAGCATGTGCGGTATGCAAACCCTTGATCCAGCATTCTTCCCAGATATCATCGTGGCCTCTATAACATGAGGAGAAAGCTTGGTAACCATCAATCTCGTGCCATTACAGAGTTCACCAGACTGGTCAATGTTCCTAATTAGCATAATAGGGCATCCAACCTTAAGCCTGATAGAGTGATTCGGAAGACCAGAAGCCCTAATAGTATTGAGGAACTCGACCGAATAAACATCCTCTCTGTTTACAATGTCACCCTCATCAGGACATATGCTATCCGAACTCAGGTACTCTGTCGCATCACTCGGCAACAGAGATATCACGTAATCATTTATCTCCTGAACGACATCGTCAGTAGGAGCAAGAATTGCCCTGTCCTGGAAATAGACGCCATCACCAATATGGTCCAAGAGGGAAGGATATGTGTCCTTCACAATAGTGTCTATAGGATCGCGTGCATTTCTGATAAGGACATCACTGGGGAGATTGAAATCAACTTCACCATCATTCGGTCCACCGACGTTCCCGTCCCCAACGCTCAACAACCAATCAGTAAACTCTCGAATTTCTTCAACCTCAGCTGGAGATCCACCCGACTACACGAACAAAAATAAATAAATAAAAGAAACAACAACGTAGATTTGTTAGAATAATGGCATAATATAATTGTTGTAATTACACTTGAACGACTCACATACTACATTGTAAAATATTAAGAGTACATACCTGAAGTCGCATGTTCTTCGTGAGCTTTAAAACGGTGCATGACCTCCATATTCTCTTACTAAAACAAAGAGACACGTGGACAATATATTGTCTGCTACCCTTAAGCACTACCGGTAGAATCTGCCTAAAGTCTCCTCCGAAAATGACAGTTAAGCCACCAAAAGGCTTGTCAGGAGAGAAACCACTATGACCCCTAACAACATCTTGAATACTTCGATCAAGGGCCTCGAAGCAGTACCTATTGGTCATCGGAGCCTCATCCCATATGATAAGCTTTGTGTTCAGCAATAACACTGCAAGGTCACTTCCTGGAGAGATCCTGCTGCATACCGAAGTCTCATCAACCTGCAATGGTATGCCAAATCTAGAATGTGCAGTGCGACCCTTGGGTAATAGTAGAGAATCAATGCCACTCGAAGCCACGGGGAGCACAATCTGACGCCTGGCTCTAATAGCCGAACACAATGTCCTCCACAAAAACGTCTGCCCCCGTTCCGCCATACCCATTACCTGAATCAATGGCATCCATGATGGTCTCGTAGACATTCTCCTGCTCATCAGTAAGGGAAGGATATAGCCTGTCGTGTTCAGCTTGCATCTCGTCCACGTCATATGCCAACTCCTCAGCAATAAGGTTGTTCATCCCGTTCTCAATGACCGTGTTCTTCGGCAACTTCATGCCCTCATATTGAGAGAGAGTGCATCCATTGCGCCTCAACATTTCTTCTATCTCGTGAAGGGTGAAGTTCTTTATCTCCTCCTCGGTAAGAACCAAGTCTGTCGACAAAGTTCAGTCAGAAATAAAAAATAATAGAACATGCATACATAATATAATACTACTCGATTAATCAAATAAAACAACGCGCACCTGGGTTACCAGTGTTGCGGCGAAAAGTGTGCAAAACATCATCGCCCTGATGATGCCATGTACTCTCCCAAACATGCAGTGGTCTAAACATAGTGTTCGACATTAAAATCATACAGAACAGTTGGCGTAAATATTTTCCTGACCCCCAAATAGCCGCATCTGCAATACCTTCTATGTACTCTTTGTCGTCGTCCAAAAGACCAAGAGCGTAGCAAGCATCACAGTTTGTATTATACACAATTCCACCAACAGTCCTGAGGTCCTCGTAGCAAGTAGGGCCTCTCACATGGTTCAACATTACCCTGAGATAGTACACAGGGCCAGCACTCGGAGGTACATGATAGATTCTTCCGACCTTAGAGGTCTTATTCACCCTATCCCTCCATTACGCTCCTTTGCATGCCAACAATAATGCCGTGGGAACTCTGCATAGAGATATTTGCGTGCCTCGGGATGGTCCCTGTTGAATTCTATCCACTTTATGAACTTGGTCTCTGCAACAGTCTACTTATCCACCAGATCCACGATGTAGTCACCGTCCTTGAACACCATGGTATGCTCTCCTTCCAAATGGAATGGTAAACGCTCGACAGAAGGGTCACGATAATGTATGTCAAACCCCAAAATCCGCCATACTGCCTCACATGCGGATATGTAACGGCAATCGACATAATCCTTAACTTCATTGTCAATGGTGACGGTTACACCTGCCCGGTCGACACCCTTATTGATGTACTTGAAAAGGTATTTTATAGAATTTGTTGCGTTACACCACTCCACATTTATATGTGCTTGGTACTTCATTAACAGGTAAGCATTGTATGGAACAATGAACCTGAAACAACATAAAACGGAGATAACCCATAAATAAAGAGCGAAGAACTATAATGTTAAACGTTCTAAAGCTAACATATGAACCTCAACAATGCATTAAGTTTCATGAGTAACATGGATTTATGAATACCTGTTATCAATACTGACACCGTTCTTTTCAATAGTCTTCCCGTCGTCACGCCTACGGTAAACAGGGTAGCCATTTGCATCAAAACTTGTTCTTTCAGTGAACGACTTTGGAAATTTCTTGGAGCACTTGTTCTTATCAGCATTCATGCAAAGAGACTTGGGGTTCAAAGGTCCACATGGACCATGGACCATGTACTCCGAGACCGCCTTATACAACTCCAGCTCAAGGTCTTTGTCAGGAATTTCAGCACTTATAACCTCGGCTACATGACTTACGGTGCATGACTTACCCTTCCGATCAACCCAGAGTAGAATAAGAGCATGGGGGAGACCTCTCTTCTGAAATTCTATAGTATACACAACTGCATAACAAAATAAAACACAGTTAGTGTGAGGTTAGGTCGGAAAAAAATAATGTTAGAGGATAGAAACTGGACAAATTTAAAGTTTAAATAGATAATTCAGAACTCATACCTGCCACACTCTTTCCGAATATTTCCTTAGTCTTGAGATCCTTAATAAGTTCGTCAAGTTTCATCTTGAAGACGCGACAACATATGTCAGGCCTATCCTCTGGCCTCAATCCCCTTTCATCACAAAAACGGACAATTTTCGGCCACTTCGGATTACAGGTAAACGTAATGAACAATTCAGGATACTTAATGTACTTGCATATCGCCATAGTATCCTGAAAGTTCTGGACCATATATCTTGGTCCACCCACAAAGGAAGACGGGAGTACAAAGCGTTTCCCAACATTTCCAGCAGGATCATCCGGATCGATATCTCCCCTACGGATTGCGTCCTCAATCTTCTTGTAGTTAGACGACCGCAGTAAAGGTTGATTTCTCATAATGAAGGACAACCGTTGAGCCTCCATCATCATGTAGCCATCAACTAAGAATTGCTGGAACAACTTCCTACTCATAAGGATTGTAGGTGCTTCATCCTTCCTATCAAAATATTCTATATGAAAGGAACTCCTTGATGGTGAGATTGTTCCTGACACCAGTGGATCTTGATGCATGCTTGATATCTGGGCTATATCCATTCTCGTCGTAAGGGAACAAAAGAGGATACTGCATCGGAAGGTAGCTAGAATGCAACTCAGTTATCCTCTGCAAAGTTCCATCCTTCACTTCGAGTATAATGTCACGTTTATCCAAATCAAACTCGTCTCCATCTAAAAAGTAGGCACTCATTAGAAAGACGAATAAAATGTTAATCTATGTGTATACACGTTAAAAATAAAAGAAGAGTATAGTAGAATACATGAGCTAAGATCACAATCGAGTCTTACCGACAATTAATGCGGCGATTTCACTACACGTGGGAAGATTATATACTCGGCCGTCACGCGATCTACACCCAAATAGCTTGACCTTGACGTTAGGTTCAGCTCCGTCCTTGGCGTTCGGCCGCCATACGAAAAGACTTAGCAAAAACATTGTGCTCATCTATCATGTCTCTAAGATAAGTGACAACTCGACGGTCGATCTTGGATAGATTATTTTTGCTGCAAGATATAAGCAAACAACAATTCACAAATCAGCCAAACATTAGTAAATTTCTTCGAACATATATAAGATGAGCAGAACAATTCTCCATCCAAGTTACCTGACCCTGTTGATACGTTCTTGAATCTCATCGTCGCAACAATACATGTAGAGTTGAGAAAACTTTGGAGCCTCGCCCTCCGGTGGCAACAAACTACCTAAACGATGGTAGTTCTGCCCACCGAGACGATAGGAATAGGGACCGCGACCCTTGTTAACACTCCTATTCACCTCGCCTCCCATAGATGTGAATGCAAACATCATGTTTAAGGCAATGATATTCTGTTGTACATGAATACTGTCTTTGTGCCTACCCATCAACAGATCGTTCAACGGACGTGGTGCCTCCGTAAGCAGAGGCAGTTGTATCTTTCCACGTCTACAACATATCAAAAATTCAGGGTCGCTCACAGCAGTGCTCTTGACCTTTTCGCTGAACCACAACAGCGCACGACAATATGGACACTCATAAGTAGGGTCGCGATAAGCTGGATAACAAATTTAAAGAAACAGATGATCGGACTAAGATATTGAAAATATAATAATAAAATGAAAACCGAATTCAGCTAACTATACCCATTGCTTGAGCACCAAGTCTCTTACGTGCAACCATGTCACGTTGTTCAACCATCCTTTGCTTTGCTTTTCTCCTCGCAGCCGCAGACGATGACTCCGGCACATCATGCTTTTTTACTACTCGTAGTTGTAAAGAGTAGTTGTCCAAAAACTCCTTTACATGCTTCTGAGCCCACTCAATTTCCTCTGTTAGACCGGGAGGATGCGGAACACCTGAAAAAGTCGAAATAGTTAAACACACGCGATTTTAAATATGTATGAAGCGAAATTGAAATTAATGTGCAATATCAAGTCCTGGTATACCATAGTTTGGATTGAACTGATTATAGTTGACGTACTCCACGCTATTTGACAACTCCAAGTGCCGTCTTTTAGAAACAATAGTCCTTCTATTCAATCTGTTGAACTTACACACTAACTTGTAAGAATCCGCAATCTTGTCTGCAAAAGAATATTAGAAGGGTAGTGTAAGCAATGAAACTATAAATAAAAACATATAATTATTACATAATTAAAAGATAAAAATATATTGATTACTACCTTTGACGGTTGTCTCGGTGTTTAAATTCACAATATCAGACAAAATGTCTCTCTTAACGCTCTCTATTGCTGCACTATGCAATACAACACTTTTACCAAGTGTTGCTTTCTTAGTAACTGAGGGCTCACTTCTCGGAACATGTGGCGACCGCATACTCATACAGTGTTTACCTTCAACATTATTTCAAAACACAAATAATTTATTTATATAATTATAAATTAAGGCAAACCTTCAAAAAAAAAAAAAACTAAGAACAATAATAATTAATGAAGTTACCGTTTGAGGCAATGCTCGATGAACATGGTACACCAGTTGTGGTATTATAAGGATAAAAAGGTAATGGAAGATGCATTCTAGGATCAGTAGCATTCAACACTGTGCTACATGGCATACTTGGAGCACCATGATGGACATAAGATGGGGTAGAATAAATACACGGCCATGTATGATTAATTATTATTATTAAATATCAGTAAGGCATAGAAATGATCCAAAAGTTGAAAGGGATAAATTGTTTAAGTGCTATAGATCACCTCTTGGGGTGCTTCCGCCAGGAGAACCAATAGTAACAAAGCCAGGAGGCGCATTATGTGGGAGAGAATTAACATACGGGCCTGCATGATAATTTATTATTAAATATGGAGATATATTAAATAAGATTTAGAAAATAAAAAAATGGAAAAAAACTATTGAAGGCATGTATTAACCGAGAACCTCTCGGTGTGCCTTCGATTGGAGATCCATGAGCCACAAAGCCGTGAGGCACAAAATGTGCTACTGGAGTGTTCGGTGTAGGAACAACCGGAGGCAAAAACATGTTCATCGGCACATAAGTGACCGGATAGGTTATTGCTGCAATATGTTGCGCCGTAGGATATTGCAACATAGGTGTATGTTGCGGTTGTGACACAACTGGAGATGACACTAATAAAAGACGGTGAAAATTTAGTTATATAACAAATGTGTAAAACTATGGAGGAAGGATCAAATCATCATGCGAACTAAATATTTCAAAACTTTTTATGTAAGGTATATTAACCTCTCGGTGTGACTTGGCTAGGGGATCCATGAGCCACAAAGCCGGGAGGCACAGAATCTGCTAATGGAGAATTCGGTGCAAGAACAACCGGAGGCAAAAACATGTTCATCGGAACATAAGTGACCGGATAGTTTGTTGTTGCAATATCTTGTGTCATAGGATATTGCATCGTAGGTGTATGTTGTGATTGTGACACAACTGGAGATGACACTACGAAAATAAGGTGAAAATTTAGTGAGACAACAAATGCGTAAAATTATGGATGAAGGATCAAATAATGATGCCAACTAAACATTTCAAATCATTTTACCGTTTGTAATGTCACTAAGCGGTGATAACGTATTGCCTTGAATCTCGGTTGCTCTTCTACCAGACTGTACAACTAAGTATAAAAATATAAAAGAATAAGAAAAAAATTGAGTTACAACTACATATAATAGCAAATAAATCGCAAATGTTAATTGTACAAATTAAAATATCAAATTATTTTTGAGTAAAATGAGATTTTATACGACTATGAAACAATAAGCAAAGGTGAAAAATGTAATTACCATTTGTGATGTCACTAAGAGGTGAAATCCCATGGCCTCGAACTCTAGTTTTCCTTTTATCCGGCACCACAACTAATGATTAAAAAATATTAAAGAATAAGAAAAAGTAAGTTAAATAAATAAGAATATTATTATAAAGTATTTAAAGAAAATATCAATTTGATAAGTTCATATTTGGGGTTTACCGTTTGTGGTGTCTCCGAGTGGTGAAGGTGTACCGGCGCGATTGTTACCAACTTTTTGCCTCTTAGTAATTTGTCTTCTACCATGGTCATCAACTCGTCCTATATTTAAAAATTTGAATCACACAAATGTCATCCAATCCTAGGAAGTAATGATAATGTATTCGAAATATTAAATTAGCATTTCATATTACGCAAAGTGGAGTACCTGAAGTATGGATCGATGCAGGAATTGATGTATTTTGGACAACGAATAATTATGAAGAGGATGGACGCAAACGACTCGTAGAAGAATTATCTTCATCAGTCCGTGATTGTTTTTTCTTTGTCATGTCTGCTCAAACATTGCAATATGAAGTCAGTATGATGGGTCAATACTAAAATAACATATCATTTCTTGTTAAAAAAAAATAAAAACCGAGAGTTAAATTAACATTTACAATTAAATTCAGATGGAAGACCTACCAATATAAAAGTTTAACAAATAAGCTAATCATAGTTATGTTTTAAAATTTAACTTTGATGGAGTAGTAAGCTTGTGGCGCACTAATTCACACTAATTAATTGGAGACTTATATGGGAGAACAAAAACCCTACTATAAATAGCCCACTTCACACTTTCCCTCATTCATCTAGGGCTACAAAATACATCCGCCCCCTTCTTCTTCTTCTTCTTCTTCGTCTATCTCTCATCTCTTCTTACAGATTCCTTATTTTTCTCTTAATCCATTTTTCTTACCAATCTAAATATAGTATCTGATCTTCCTACTATTCTTCGCCTATCTCTCATCTCCTCTTACATAGTCTCTATTTTTTTTCTCAATCCATTTCTCCTACCAATCTAAATATAGTATGTAATCTATATATAGTTATTGTTACTTGAATGAGATTTTTGAGTCAGATGAGAGCCCAACAATAATAATTAAAACTCCTCTCCATTTATCGGTCCATAAAAATAATACGAAGTACTTTAGTTGCTAAAAGTTTAAACTGTTAATTTGTCCAACTCGATGCACTGCATAATTAAATGCACGGGTATTATATTTCACCCTCTTTAAAATAAATTTCATTCTCGAAACTCGATCTAATTATAACTCAACTTTTCCACTCGGTAGTCATATAAAATTTGACTGTTACAAATAATTTTTGGAGTTTCACACCCCTGGTAGCATCCTCAATTATTTGTTTAACCTAAACATTATCAACCGCTTCCAACTGAACACTCTCACTACTTTCTGGTTAATTTGGCCAAGTAGAAATGATGAAATACTCAGAGGTACAAATTTAATCAATGATGAATCTGGTGATAAATGTTAAGAATTTGTTAGTGAGTTTATTTTGGCTAGGTATCAAGCAGAAAAGACCTAGGGGAGGTTATCATGCATAGTTAATGTACAAACGGGTTTGTATGTTTCGCAACTATATGGTAAGGTACGTACATGTTTGCGATAGCAGTGGAAGACTTCGCATGATATATACTTGGAATTGGAATGACAGAGACAACAATATGTCAGAATTAATTCTCCGCAATTAAAACAAGACTTACTCCAACATAAAATTTCCATTTTATCGGAGACGAACTCCGCCCCATATTAAATTTCCACTCGAATGGCTTTCCCAAAGAGGTTGAAACCGGCCACGAGTGCGGTGGAGTGTTAGAGAATTAATATAAATGATTAGATTTCGTACCTCCCCAACAGCTTAAGCTTTTGGGAGAGTTGGAATTCTATCATGGTATCAGAGCTTTCAGGCTCACGCCCACCTGGGTTCGAATCTCCTCGGAGACAAACTCCGCCCCTTATTAGATTTTCACTCGATTGACCTCCCCAAAGAGGTTGAAACCGGCCACGAGTGCGGGGGAGTATTGGAAAATTAATATAAATGACTACATTATATTCCTCCCCAACAGCTTAAACTTTTGGAAGAGTTGGAATTCTATGAGGCACATCAGGCGGTCTATAGGACATCCGGCAACTAGTACGAGAATTTAAGGTGGCGATCTTAACACTCGTCCACAGAGGCTAGCTAGTTGGAACACTAACTACCTAGCAAAGTTGGCGATCTCTTATTTCAAAACGGATGACTGATCTAGTTGCTTTGTGTTGCCTCCCCCGAGCCCGTGCCTCCCCACCCCCGGCAAAAAATGTACTACTACATTTTTTGTTGGGTTTTTTGCAGTTACAAGCCATCATGCAGAAAAAATCATTTAATTAATTTGAGGCCTTGCACTATAATGCATAGCACTTTATAGCCTAAAAAAACGTCCCCATCATTATGGTGTAAGGCCACTAATTGAATAATGTTTTATACCTGATCTCTCATTGATTTTTACCTTTTCTGTTTGTTTGAGATTATGATGAGCGCATCTGGTTATAAAATTGATTTGGATTTGGATATGGATATGTACTGTAAGGTCTCTAGGGCAGGCAATATGCAAACCATATAACTGCTCCCAGATTTAGTTTGTGCCCCTTAGACCTTCTAAAAATATTGCGATATCTTTTAGAATTTTACTATGTAGTTTATGTGCGATCATTTTCCAATTGTTATTTATTGTTCGCAAATCACAGTGCTGCATGCAGTAGAGCGTATGTCTTAACTTCAAAATTTTCATTTGACATTTTAATGTTTACACCTAAATGAATGAGGCGTAATTTTACCATCATTATGATGCATGTTTAGTGTTACCGGACTTGGTTTCATCTAGTGTAAGTTTAATCCTGACTGATTTACAACCAATTTTGGTTTAACCATACTTTGGTTATCGGTGTTAGGTTCAGCGGCTAGCTGGAGCAGGAAATGAGAAGTTGAACTAGATTGCAATATCTTACATTAGCATTAGGCTAATAACTAAGCATCTGGTCTAAAATTTAATTGTCATCTTCCATGCATGCAAAATCTATTGTCAATTTATTTTAGATGTATATGTAAGTAGTCTTATTAAATTAAAATTAAAGTAATATAATAAACCGATTTACCAAATTGATTGACCTACCAATCAATTTTTAATCCGTTGATCTTGCTTATCCAATTTCAATCTGGTGCGTACATGTGTCATTAGTTAATTAAAAGATGTAGGGTTCGAATCCTGTTGGCGTGATTTTTCTCCATTATTTTTATTATTATTTTTATTGAAGGTGTTTGGTTCGAATCTTGTTGGCGTGATTTTTATCTATTATTTGTATCATTATTTTAGTTGAAGGTGTTGGGTTCGAATCTTATTGACGTAATTTTTTTCTTTTTTATTTATTCTCTTCTTAAATTTTTATTTTTTAACATAAAGTTGTATGACGTATTATACTTAATTTTAAAAATAACCATGATATGTTCTTATAAAAAAAGACATACTTCCTCCGTCCAATAATAAATGTAACACTTAATTTTGTTGACTTTTTCGATGGTCATTTTGACCTTAAATTATTCTTAAATCATACGATAAAAATAACTAAAAACATCATATTATGAAACTAGAATGTTTATATGAAGCACTTGACAATATATTCAACTCATGAAGAATACCAATTAACATGCGAAAAAAATGCATTGCAGATTTTGAAATTGAATGTTTCCAAAGTCTAGAGATGTATCTGATGGTTCTTAACATATCGGAAGAATACTTTTCGTATGTCTAATATAGTTCAATTCAAAACTATTAATTGCATAACTACAAAAACTATATACATTTATACCACACCATTTATATTAAGTTTAATTACTCAATTAGTTTTTTTTTTTTTATTACGTTTGAAGTCATTGTGTGAAGATTATATATTCACTCCATTTATTTCAATACTCCCTCTGTCCCGTTTGAAATTACCCAGTTTGACTTTTTTCGGTCAACAGTTTTCAACTTTGACTATCGATTACTCTTAAAGTATAATGATACAATATTTAATAAAATTATATTATGAAAAATTTGGTTCTATATTTTCATAATATGATTTCGTCAAATACTTTATCATTATAGTTTAAGAGTAACCGAGAGTCAAAGTTGAAAACTGTTGACCGAAAAAAGTCAAACTGGGTAATTTACAGTGGGACGAAGGGAGTATATTATTTAATAAAATAATAATATTTTACAAGATTACGCTTCACACGCACGCGGTTCCTATATTATATAGGCCAGACTAATATTGAATTTAATTTCCATTTTTTCCGGAAATATGAATTTATATTGTCTGACGAAAGAAAAGATTCCATTTGTAGTACTCTTCTCTTTTACGTTTCTTTGTTGGGGCTTTCTATTCTCAGGTCGGCTCTGTACCGACCTAAACTCAGGTCTTCATTCAATAGTTGCCATGTGGCGCTTAATTTAATCTCATCCATTCATTTCGGTTCAAAGTCGTATTTGGTACGATGGATTATAATTAATTTTCTTTAACATTAAAAATCACCACAAAAATACAAATTAACTATAATGCCCTTAATTTCAATTTATATGATTACATATACGTAAACCTTATTAATTAATCTTAATCACGAATCAAAGTTACTTGATCACAATTAATTTATCCATTTTAATGATACATAAACTATCGAACACTTCTAAATAATATACTTCGTAGCTAAAAAAATAAGCCTATGTTATTGTCCTCTACAAATGTTGATAGCTAGTGCAATTAGAAAACGAATATTCCATAGAATTGTTGTTGAAATTAATTTGATATATATTGGTTAATTTTAATTTTAGTTAAAGTAAATTTTTATTTTTAATTTAATACTTATAAAATATAAAATAGTAAGAACTTATTTAAATTATTTAAATGAATTTTTTGAAAGTAGGGGTATAACTTCACATTTATATATTTTTATCAAAATTTAATAAATTAAAATAAAATATATAATAAAGACCTACATTAAGGTCGGTACGAAGCCGACCTGAGAATAGAAAGCCCCTTCTTTGTTCGGCTTTTCTACGGTCAGGCAGGCTTTCGCCTTGCCTGACAACAGGCACCCAATGAAAAGGTGACACGTCATTCGCCTTCGCCAACCCTTCGCCAAGAAGTTTAAATAATTATTTTTATTTATTTTTTCAGTTAAATATAAATTTACTTAAATAACCTTGAATTAAATTAATAAATAAAATTATTAAAATATTTACATATATTATTATTATTTTAATTTTCGTCGGGCCCATATGTGGGCTTATGCCGGATCGGGCCGGGCCCGATCATTGACCGGCGACCGTAATCCGGCATTACCGGCCCGGCCCGGATCCATATCCAATATGGGAGTCTATTTAAAAATTTAGTAAATTTAAATGTTGCTGGCGGGACTCGAACCCAAGCCATAACACTGGAAATCAGCTTACTTAACCAACAGGAGAAAGTTCCAATTTGGTTTAATTAATGATGTTTTAAATATAAGTAATATATTTTGTATAATGAAAACATTTTAATTGTGAATTTGCATTTCAGTGTATATTATTAATCTTAAACTACAATAAACTTCTCGTTGTATTTGAATTGTTTTTTTTACTCTGATAGATCGACCAACGAAATTAATTCATTATTCTAACCTAGATAATGATCATCCTTACCCTACGACTCACATGATGACTAGTTTGTAAATGTGTTGTCTAGTTGAAATATTATTTATAAATTTTTGTAAATAATAAACAAATTGTTAGTAAGAACGGATAGAACAACATATATGGTTTGTTACAATGAGGCTAGCTATTAAGTTGCTTCTATATTTGTGATATTGTTGAGACAATGTAAGTTGATATCTATGAGTTTGAACATTATCTCGCATCTCAATGATTGTCATAATTTGTTAGTTTGTTGTGGAGTATCCATTTGGAGCTCAAACTATGTCCTTTCTCGATCTCCGAAAGATACTTTGGAGTCGTAAGTCTATGAGATGAGCTTTTGTTTAATTTGTCTTTTAGAATTTGAATTAATTGGTTTTATTTGGACCGACTTAAGAGAGTTGATATACCCATCGTGTGTTGGCTTGAATCGACTCTGTTGGGTTGTAGCGTGTGTAGATTTTAATATTCAGTTAGGTGTAGAGAGTTGAATAACTCCTCAAGCGCGTGGAAATAAAATTAATATTTAATTTATGTTTTATTCGCATTTTGACATTTTCATGTTATTCTTGATTAATTCGATTCGGGTAGGGTCGTTACATATCAATGTCATAAATCATTTATCCGTCACATTAATTTATAAACGAATGTATTTCGATATATACTAATTCCGAACGTGAACTTTTATGACTCGATCAAGTGATAACGTACTATTACTTTCTCGAAGAATCTATATATTATATAATGCAAACCACACGCTAGTCTCTAATGCAACATTATTAAAACTCCACACCTCAATTGCCATCAACCAGTGGCATGTTTTAAGACTTATAAGATCTAAAACTCACTTAATGATTACTTTCAGTCCATGTAGTGGGAACATATGTGTATATGTGTGTGTATGTCAACGAAAAAAACCATAATAACATTCGCGAGGAATAGAAAACCACCTGTGATGTAGGGTACTTTGATGATACGGTCTTTTTATTCACGAATAATCAAATAAGTCTATAATATGGATGTATATGCTAATAACTTATCAATTGTATCTCAATTTTGATTAGAAGATCTACGATTGCATTCAGACACTATTTTGAATTTAATCCTAATAAGTGTATGTTGAATATTTTTGAAAAATAAATATGATAATAATATAATAATATATATAAATAAAAAATTCAGTAAAATTTAATTAGAGGACTAATTAATTAAAGGAGGGAAACTTTCCGCATGACCAAAATTTTAGTCCCAATTTCCCCCCACTCGATAGGCTAAGTTTTACCAAAAAAATAAAATATGCCAAGTCCCCAACCCTAGATCTAAAATTTTATTTCCAATTTCAATCATCCCTCTTTCTCCTCCTCTGATCGATCGACTCATCTCTTCTCACCGGCCACCACCACCACTCTCACCGGACTCTCCCATCACGAATCACGACCACCTCTGTACCACCACCAGTCCACCGACTCCACTCTCCAGACTGTGCGTCGTCTCTGCACCACCACCACTTCACGGCGTCGTACAACTCCAAGCCATCCTCCCACACCGTCGTCGCCTCCTCACCGCCAGCCGCCTTCCTCATCTTCAAGCTCTCACCTGTTCACACAATCAAGGTATGTGTTGTTAACCTAACATTGTACAAGCTCTGTGAAGCTGCAGATGAAGCTGTTAGAAATGGTTCTCAACTTCTTGTACTATCCGACAGGTCTGATGACTTGGTAAGTTTTTCATCTTTTTATGAGCAAACAATGAGATGGAATTTTCACTAGATTATCCAGTACGTGGATGTTAAATTACAATGGAGGACCACTAATTGTTCTCGAGGTCGAGGGCGTTGATGTTTTTCTTATGTTTGTTTGATTTCTTTAATTTGGTTACTACTACTACTACGACCTTGCTGATTTCTGTAATATGGCAGTTGGGGTAGGACTCTTAAGTGATGGGACAAGTGAGCTAGGTCTACTGATAATGCTAATTCAAGGGTTTAACGACTTAAAAATTAAGGAGGGCAAACTAGGCTGAAAAATATAATAGTAGCAGATTTGAGATTTTATTTGATTTCCAACTACAAGGAGGGTGTCAATTATGATAATGCCTTCTTCCCAGAGGTAGTTAATCAAGTGAACTTGTTCGAATAGTGAGGTAAATTGGATTTGACTTGGACATCTGCTCAAGTGTTGTTTGTAAGATAATGAACTTCTTACTTGTAAACAGGGGATAGTCTTTGGTTTCTCTGAAACTGAATGCCTAAGCTCCGTGATTTTTTATTATGCATTATTATTTTCCTTTTTTTTTTTCCACATAAAATGATTGTGATCTAAGAGATGTGCAGTCCTGTTGTGTGAGAAATTGTGTTATGAAGTATTTCATTAGGTGAATAATCATGCCTATATGCTCTGCATGACTTTAACTACATGTAACTCAAAATTCATGTGTGTTTGAGATGTTTGAGTGCATCCATGCTATGAATTATGATCTCAGTTCTACTCATGGACATGTTTGTACATCTATGTATGTATCGATATTGATGTGATACATTCCTTCTCCAATGGAAGATACACACAATTTGCAGTGACAGAACACCTACATGATTAAATGATATCACAATATTGATCGTCAATCCATGAAATGAATTGTTCCACTTGTGTCTTGATTCTGGATCGTTTTTTTTTCTTTCCTTCTTTACTTTGTCTTTTTTTCCCTTCCGAATATTATTGAGTGCCTAGGATGTGCCTCAGTTATAACTCTTTATTTTTACCAGGAGGCAACTCGCCCTGCAATTCCTATACTTCTTGCTGTGGGAGCTGTTCATCAGCATCTAATTCAGAATGGACTCAGAATGCAAGCTTCCATTGTTGCTGATACAGCTCAGTGCTTCAGTACACATCAGTTTGCTTGTTTGATCGGATATGGCGCAAGGTCATTTTTATTTCCTAGTGCGCAATGGAAAAATGCCCACTGTCACAATTGAGCAGGCGCAAAAGAATTTTTGCAAGGTATACCTGTTTGTTGATTACAAATTACGAAGTTTTCATTGTAATTCAGTTTGTTCTAAATGAAAATTTGCCAATATTTTATTTCAGGCAGTTAAATCTGGTCTTCTGAAAATTCTCTCGAAAATGGGCATCTCTTTGCTCTCTAGGTATGTTTATTACTTTATTTTCTAATTGCTCTTATGGTTTATAAAATTAGCGTGCTACAAGTTTTCCCTTGTACCTGTTTTATTATCTTTAGTTAACCCATCTAAAGTTCTCCCTGTCTTTAGTTACTGTGGTGCACAGATATTTGAAATTTATGGATTGGGGAATGATATAGTTGACATTGCATTTTGTGGGAGTGTGTCAAGCATCGGTGGCTTAACATTGGATGAGGTAATGAGCTCCATAAGAATACAGCATTGCACTTGGCTGCTGCTGCTGTAGATATTCTCCGTCAAACTTTCAAGCTTATTTCTCAACTAATTATTTCCATTGGTTGTCAAACGACTTTCTTTCTGGCCATCAGTGGACACTCTCTATTTGCATACTGATTTTTCTTGTTCCTACGTGGTACTGCAGAGACTGCGTACGTGTCAGGAGTATATTGATCGGGAAGGTCTGTCTCAGCAGTCACTGGTGATAAACACACCCAAATACCATAAGCGATACATCTTGCCAGGTAATTACTATCAAATTTGGTGATGTTGGAGTTGTTTTTCACTGAATATTTATTTATGTAGTAAGAAAAACTTTAAGAAATAAAACTTCTGCTTATATTATTATAGTTGGGGAGACCATGGATGGAGCTGTTCGCACAAAATCAAAGTACCAGGGATGCAGCCTAGAAGATGCAGATGAATGGCATCAATTTCGCAATGGTAGTGTACCTAGCCTATTCCGTTTGATCCATTTGTTCATGACGTATCACTGTAAAAGCATCTCTTATGATAATCAACTTTTGCAGCGGTTCGAGCTACAATCCGTGAAAATCCTGTACCTTCTGGGCCCAGGTGAGATTCATACTGAACATTATTATTATTATTATTCAAATATTAATACTTAAAAGTTGGTTGTCACTAAGATTTTAAGTTAATCATCCTTTGCAGTAAAGGGCGATCTCCGTCACCTTCACCAAAACTTGCTCAGCAGCAACCTGGGAACTTTTCGTTCTCTGGCAACATGTCTAAGAAAGACTTAGGTTTGTTCATTCCTAATCTCAGCGATCAAACTCTTGTTTTCTGTCCCATTTCGGAAAGACAGAAAATGCACAGTTTCTTATTCTATGATTATTTCTTCGTAGATTTGCCACCACAATTTCTGTTAACATCATTTATGAAATGGAAAATCAGAACAATAAAGAGAAACACTTACCATGCTTGTGCTCTATGAACTAGATCTTATTTTGTACGCAACGATATTTTATTATTTTAATCTTAACACAGTTGTATTGATGAATCAGATAGGAGAACAGTATCACCACACCGTTTCCCACTTCTGCGCTCAGGCTCCCTCTCTTCTAAGCCGAATACTCCCAAAGGCTCACAAAACCCAAGATCTCAACAATGGAACGCGTAATAATGGCTCCTACTTGGATGCTGCTCACAATATTCTAGGTAAGAAGTTGGCTACAACTTGTTTGATCAGATGAAACTTTTGGAAAAGATGCTTACTTGCTTCATTTCTGTTGTTTGGATATTATTCAGCTCCATTGTTTTGTATTTGTATAGTTAGTGAGAGATTTTGCAATTGTAATTAAAATAAAAAACAATCATGTGCCCATAAAAATATTTCAATTTGTCTAAATAAAAAAAATGATGTCGCCATACTAAACTAGATGAAAGATGTTCCCAAATAAAAATCACGTCTAATAAGAAAATCATGTCCAATATAAATAATGGCTACTCAATAAAAAACTCAGTCAATGTTATACGTTCTGGTCGAAATCATGATCGCCAGTGCCATAGTAACCTTCCTTGAGTCCCCATGCAAAGTCTAGTTCGATATCAGTGCTTGAATTTTCTAGATGATCCTCTGCAAGCTTCCTCAAGTCCTCATCACTTTCTATACTTATTGGACCACCAATATACTGCTCTCCAGTGACTTTAAAAGCCTCCTTTAACACTCCTCCTACCGTCATTTCTATATCAGTGAATTGACGAAGTATAGGATGGTGAAGTTCCATTCCAGCTGAGCGAGCCCATACACGTAACAATGGTCTGCAAAAAAAAAAGTGTACTTAAATTATGTTAATGCACGAGAAAACCCATGTTTAGATGGATGAGGATATTGTTCGTATAAAAAAAAAAGAAACCATTTCTGAATCGCCTACCTGTTGCTGTTTAAATTCTTTTCGTGATAATACAACATCGTTGCTAGTTTCCTTCGTGTGGAGATAGACTCTTCCTGCAATGCATATTTCACAAATTAAGTATGTTACATCACATATGCTCAGATAAAATTGCAATATAAAACTTAAAAATTGCATTTGCACGTTAAATTGGCTTACATGTGTCAATAGTCGATTTACCATTCCAGGGAACATTATGTTTAGGCACACATATAGCCCGCAATCATGACTGCAATATTATCAGTAGTCAATGTTATATATGTAGATATTGTAATGATAACCTGAAAACTGCATTGTAATCATGGTAATGCTAGTCATACCCGTCTAGCTGTTGTGGAGTAGTTGCATACACTATCTTGAATTTCTCCCAATCTGAATGTCTAAATCCTTGCTCATTGTATATATCAGTCCACACTTTGTTGCTGATCTTCTCGAGTCTTGTAAACTGTTTGAATAATTTCAGATAAAACATGAAGATTATACATTTCATTTTTGTCTAACTAAATAATGAAGTTCTTACCGCTTTCTTCACCATAGACATCCTACGTTTGTTGGGCTTCAGCAATTCTCACTGTGTCAAAAATCTCTACTTTTTGGGTGTGAAAATTAATTGTGGCCGACAACCAATGGTCCTGATCATGAATTGGTATTGTAATAGTGTTGCATTTTGATGGATCACCTCTGAGATTTCTTTTTGGCCCCCCGAAAATGCATTTATCTATGTTTATATCATCGTGTATCTCTTTCCCAGTACCATCTTGACTCTCTACCTGTAGATTAATACATGGAAACCATTTATCTCTAATATGGTACTTGTTCAACTTTCTGAATCACATTGAGTTTGAACTCACCATCTGGTGATACCAGGTAGACAATGTCCAATCATTGTTGACCGATCCTCTATCGCACCAAGTGACATACCCAATACAATTTATCACCTGAGTAGGCACAAGTTTCATGTCATGGATGTATATTTCAGTCTATTAATAACTTAAATCAAGTAGAAATTATTGCATTGTTAACTAAATTGATACTCTACAGGAGAGGGTGGATGAACTCCACATTACTTACGTCGCCGTATAACCAATTTGTGCCTTCTAGACTTTTAATAGTATCTCGTGTCAGGTAATCGTCCTCAAACCTCACAAGTACTTCACTGCAAGGAATGAATTGAAAGTATACAAAATGTTAGCAACATACATAGAAGTTAATAATTTCGAAGAGAACATAATTTATGAAACATACCTTTTATCAAAATAATTCGTATCCCACAGATATGATGCTATATGATCACCTCTTTTGATTTTTTTGCAAACTATTTCATAAATGTTCTCATTGTGAATCTTAGCTCTGGGAGTTTCAAAGTCAAGTTCGCGTGGACTTATGGTCGACCGTTTGCATGGGCTTGGTGATTGTACGTTCACACTATTACTTTCTATATCGACCAACTCCTCAGGAACTAGTTTTCCTTGCATGCTAGTGGGTGTGGCAAAGTTCTGAACGGGTACCTCATGGTGTGTTGTAACACCATGCTTGGTGGCCTTTTCCACACATCTCTCACTTAATAAATCACTAATTGTGTTTTCCACTACAGCGAACCGTTTCTCCATGCAAGTCATTCGTCCACCAAGTACTTGAAGCTGCGTATTTAGTGATGTAGTTTGGCTAGCTATAAACTTCAGAAGTTGGATGGCATTGGAATTTGATATTTCCTCGTCCGATGACGGAACGGTACATGTGTTCTTGTTGTCTTCTATTTTCCTTTCCTTTGGATTTTGTTTTGCATTGCTATTGATGGTACGTTTAGGGGCATCCATAACCTGTAAGATGAAAAACAAAATATAACTCCCAGTTACATGTAAAGCACTGAAGTACTATCAACAAGATGAAAGTTTTAAGTTCTTACAAAATCTTTCTTAAAACCTCCCATATTAGTGAACTTGGTTAGGATGATGGACACTGTATCGTCGGTCCATTGACACATGGTTGGTACTCTTGGTAGTTGTTTTTCAAGCTGACGATTCATGCTCTCGTTTATTGTTGTGAGTCCAATAATCTGCCCATGTGAGTTGTAAAAAAAAAAAATCTCTAGTATGGAAAAATATAAGTATATACTATATTTTTTATTCACATCAGCCAATAACTCCAAATTATAGTTTTAGTGAAAAAAAATACCTTCAGTAGCAGAACACAACCCTTTATTTTGTGATGCTTTGTATTTTTGGCTCCATACTTTTCTAACCCATCCACCAGTCCTTTCAATACAAACTCGGCCCAGTTGTAATCGCCTATACTTTGAAGATTGACCATGTGATCCAGAAGGGTGATATTCAAAGTGCTACCATCCGTTGGTAGGAGAACTGTAGTGAGCATAAACATAAGGTACATAACTTTGAACTCATCACCATGCGATTTACATGAGGACAACTTGACTTGCAAATTTTTCAGCTCTATTTTCTTACGGTCCTTATCATCCATGAACCAACGGCCGTACATTGCCCATCCTTTGTTTGATGTTTCATGGGATATAGTCTTATTCCCACAAGGAATGCCTAGGGTTAAACTGACAGTATGTGCTGTTAATGTGATTGTGGTTCCAAGAATTGTCAATGACCGACTGGAACGGTCAAAATTGTTCAGCAACCACTGCAACAACTTACTGTCTATACGCTGCATTTTGATGTCTAACAGGGACCCAAATCCCATTGACTTAACAGCCAACCTCTGTTCTTTGGTCAATGATTTATTTGTTTTGACAAATTTTGGTAGAGCTGTCCTGTGGTCAATGGTGGGTATATCTTGTTGAAGATCCGGAGATGACAAACTAAACATTGTTGGTCTAGATGGTTCCTGTGGAACATGACCCTTTTTCCGCTGATCATGAGTATTGTGCTCGTCCGAGCTCCTCTTCTTTCCACAATTCTCTTTCATATTCATGCCTGTGTTCTTTTTATGCATAAAATCATAGGGTGATGAGTGATTTAGCTGAGCATATTTATTTGAATGTTATTAGCAGGATGCTGAACGATTATAAAAAATCTAAACAAACATGTAAAACTTAAGAATACGGATGCAGCAGCTAGCAGAATCTAAAATGCATGTATGAATGTGGCCCTACATCTTTTAGTTGGAAATCTTCTTACTTTTAGATATTGAAAGCATTCCATTACTACCAATGTAAAGTAGATTGCTAAGGTAATTTTTATTGCCATTTCTTTTCTTTTCAGCATTTATTTAGGTGATAAAGTTCCACCCACAGATATTGAAGAAGGCATGCGGGTTGGGTAAGTTCTTATGGTGAATCGTGATACTGCTAATAAAATTTTGAGTGTTCTTTGTCGCAGGCTCCTATGCCTCTAGTTATTTCTACCTTTGCACTGCAATTATGATACTTAATTAATAATACTACTGGTTGGAATGTGTTGATGATGCTTCATTTAGACAGAGATAAAGAAAATAGGAGAGGTTTTGCTCTGCCTTTAGTTTGATTTCTGAAAATTATTGAACCCGTTATTGTTTCGAATATGTGAGTTGATTGAGTCAATCCTTGATATAGCAGGATATTCTGCTCGAGTCTCCTGTTTTCCTCACTAATTCACTGGTATGGTTCTTAACTATAAGAGTTGAGCTTTCTTTCTTTTTTTATTTTTTCTTAATAGAAGTACTAGCCTATCTAAAACACTCTTCAAATCCTTTTACAACAATCAGATCTCCTATATCTCATTTTTTTTTATTTTAAACTCTTGATCTTAATGCTATACTTGACAAGTATGCTTCCTCTTCATCCAAATCTATTACAAGAATATTATGCTCTTAGTTTAATAACCCATATCTATATCCCCAGTGATACAATGAGTCTGATAATAAACAAAGGGCACAGCTGTGTACCAATATACTCGGGAACTCCAGTTAACATTGTAAGCCTTGTCCTGGTAAATTTTAGAACCTAACTTAAAGCGAGTATAAGTGGTTGGAATGTGTTGATGATGCTTAATTATGATACTTAATTAATAATACTACTGGTTGGAATGTGTTGATGATGCTTCATTTAGACAGAGATAAAGAAAATAGGAGAGGTTTTGCTCTGCCTTTAGTTTGATTTCTGAAAATTAGGTACTGGAATCATAAATTAGGTCGTGCATTAATTCTGATGGTTAAAGATCTTTCGATCAAAACGTGAAGTTTCGAGACGGTTTTAATTTTTAATATATGGTATATATGTAGTAGTCCTTGTACATTAATGATTCAGAAATCAATTAAACCCCAAAATAATTTTAAATAATTGGCTAGATAGTGTATTAGTATGTTCATAATGCAGCAACAATGGTGAGGAAAAAATTATTACCTGAATAACAAGAAAGAACAAGAATACGTTATTAACAAGGACTACTGGAATTATTAACAAGGACTACTGTATCTTCATAAGTACATTATTAACAATCAAGAAAAATTAACAAGAAAGAATTAACAAGAAAAATTAGAAAAAATACGTACCTGGAAGTCAACTTTTTCAGGTGGTTGTCTTCTTAGATCCTGAAAATTACCTTAACATGTAACGTGTTTCTCTTCTGTTCTGAACGTGTTTCTCTTCTGTTCTGAACGTGATACTGGCATGGAGTCTTATTCAAACTCTAAGTCTATCCTGAACGTGAAAGTTGCATGGAGTCTTCAAACTCTAATTACCTAGCATATTGTAACTCTTAATTAATTAATTGAACCTTAATTAATTACCTAGCATAATGTAACTCTTAATTAATTAATTGAACCTTAATTAATTAGACGAACTCCTCGACAGTGAGATTTTTAACCACCTCCATTCTTTTCCAGGAGGAAGCGCAGGAGAGATTTCAAGACGACGGAATAGATCAATTCTGTAAACGGGGATCCTTCAAGGGGTGTTTAATTTCAAAAGGAATGACGGATTGGGTTTCAATAATTATAAAAAGGCTTCTAGAGTACCAACATTGCAGGAAGAGCAGGATAGATAGTCCCTACCCCAGTCTAGTCCTTCAGAAAGGTGCACAACGGTGAAGTGTTAGTTGAAGTAAGCTCCTCAAAATAAAAATGCCTATGTTCCAGTGTGATGCAGAGGAGCAGAAGGTACTGCAGCTGCAACTTCAGTTAAGTCAAGTAGAGAAGGATGCAGAAGAAGCTGAGGTGCGTATTGTTCTGTATTTGATTCAGCTTCTATGAACATAACTTGCGAAGTATCTTTCGCGTGCTAGAGTTTTTTTTCCCCTTTCTCGTTTACTTTATATCTTTTTACACCTACGTGGTTTTACGTATGTCTCATCTATTTTCGTGATGCTTTAGCATCTGCTACTAACCTACTACTCTCAGAAAAATTTCAATTATTGTGGCTGAAAGACTGCTGTTTTTTTATTGATGATAATACCCTTCGTGGCCAGAGATGATATACAAGGTTTCAGCAATAAAAAACTTTTTTTTTGTTACTTTTATGTTCTGGCAACCTGTTCTAACTCAATATCATTTTAAAGAAAGGTGTTCTTTACATTGTCTCTCCTTGTCTAATCTGTTACTTTTAGCTAGTCTTTTCTACAAGCAAGCCATATATAGGTGAATGTTAATTGCACTCTTGCTTGCATTATTATCGAGTAGAAGTGATTTCCAGTATGTTCCTTGAAAGAATGCTTGGTTTGGACCAGATTCCTAACTTTGATATGTTCTTAACTTTCTGTGACCCTTGATCCAGTGATTTTCTTCTATATAGTCAGAGTAGAAAATTTGCTCTCCAGCTGGGAGATCTGATGTTATACGATAGCCCTGAGGCAGTAGCCTTTACCAACCGTGCTTTTCAGGAATCTTTAGAAGAAAGGTATAGGCGCCTGATATGTCAGCTAAATGAAGTATCCTTCCTTGCCGAAATGAACTCCATGCAACAATTTCAACAAAAAAGATTTCACTGTTGCTTGCGTGATGTTTACCTGTTGTTACTGGCGGAATTTCGGTGAGGCTTTTTGACAATTGGGGATGATATTTGTTAATCGCAACGCCTGGTGATTAGTTAGGATGCTTGGATTTTGACATGTGCCTGCTTATGCTTGTAATTTAATTTGTAATCTGATAGCCTATATTTTATGAATAAGAATTTCTCAAAATTCTATACTTCAGTGAAAAATTGAGACATTTAACAAGTTTTTGAGTTAGCAAATAAATTTATTTTACTCATACCTTTCATCCTGTTTTGTTTTGTTTAATGAGTACGTAGCAAATATTTTGAACTTAAGTTTATTGTTTTCTTAATGTACCAACAATTACTGTCATGATTTATATATCTAGGAATATATATAGTCATTGTATATCGACCGACATACACAAATAAAAAAGAAAAGAGAGAGAGAAGCAGTAGACAAGCTCGAAACATACTGGTCTATTAAGTTTTGTTAAAACAAAATTGAGAAGATAAAAAGAGTATTTTAGCCATATTGGCTCTTCAGACAGTGGATGGTTAAGTCTTGGAATTTGATAGCTGATAAGATATGAAGCAAAGAATGCCTTATATTCCAACACCTGTTATATTTGTTACAGTTACATCCAAGATAGCTCTGTGGTCCTAGGGAAGAGCACCGAATTCACTCCCTATATATTGATAGCAAATCTAGTTTCATTTGGTTGATCATCATTGCCACAAACACATTCATCAACAAGATCACACGCGACTAAACACTTGCAAGTGATTCAATGTAGTCAAATCCATGTTCATAAATAAAACTGCAAGTTTCTTTATGTAATGCTTTATCTTTCAGCAGAACATTGGTTCGGGAAGTTTCACTCCACATGTTCAACTCAGCATATAAAACAGAGAATATAATATAATGGAAATAATATGTTGCTTGACATTAAAAATTACAAATAAAAAGTTGACACTGAAGAGGTCACAGAAACTCCCTGGTTTAAACTTATCCCATACATGTCTACAAAAGTAAAAATAGGAAATAGTTCATGCTCTCGTTTATTGACTCTAAAGAGGTCACAAAAACTCCCCATAGCACATTTACGTAAATTATTCAGCTATACCAAGCCTTGGCAGCAGATTTGGTGGCAGGTACCTCCTACTAAACAGCAACAACGAGAAAAAGAAAGGTTGGTAAGTTGACAAAACACACATCATCAAGGGCATAACAATACAAACAGTTATTATTTCAATTGATTAAACACTAAATACCTCAATCGCGGAAAGGTTGGGTACTCTACTAGAAACCACCCTTCTCTTTATTCGGGCATTTCGTCCTCTTATGTCCAGCCTCCCTATTTTTTAAACATTGAGAATGAATCATAAAACACATAGAAAACGTGGATACGTTCAACAAAATAAAATATTTGGGATACTCATATTCAACAAATAATATGCATGAAGACATACCCACAATCTCCACATTTTTGCATTCTATTACGGGGTGCTCCTCTAGATTTGGCTTTAACAGGATTGGCTACGTTAGACTTCTTTGATGGCCTATCAGGGTCACGAATTTCATTAAAACCTTCAGGAGGTTCATTCGTATCATCAATCCCTGAGTTGCTGGCATGGCCTCCCACACGTTTTGCTCCATGTTGCATTTTTCTTAAAGCATCTCTGGTGTCTGTATCTGTCTGGGAAGCACCCAAAGACCATCGAAGACTCTCTTTGTATAAATTCATAAATCTCTGGCGTTGTGGGTCACTTGCCGAGAATAACTTTGGAATGTACGATTCAAGTTGTTTCCCAATTGATGATGTCCATCTCTCGTGGATGCAAGTCGAAGGGATCTCCTTAAGGCCCCTATGCTTAAAAGCTGAAAACAAATGGGAACATGGCAAGCTGGTGGACTCCAACATCTGACAATCACATGTAAATCTGTTATTTTGAACATTGACATCCACACACCAACGGGTCCCATCGAGATTCCAACATTTAGCAAAAGTTAACCTAAACCCGTCATTACTTAGAAGCACAAGCGCTTGTTCATCTGCAATTTGATCTTTAACCTTAACAAATATGTTCTTACTATAAACTTCAGCAGCATGATTCACTAGATGATACAACGCACAAGGCTTCCGTGGTTGTACAGGCAATTTGGACTCACATTGACTATCAAAAGCATCTACCCTTAGCTGATGGAGCTCGTTAAAATAATGCTTCAACAACTCAACAAGCTTGAATCCTCGTTTTACACGAAGCTTGAAACGAGAGTTAAGCGACTCTGCTCTCTGGGTGCTCCTCATCATTGCTACAAAATGTCCTACACAATGAGACTCACTCCACATTTCCCTTTTATCATACAAATTAGTAAGCCATGCAATTTCATCAGCATCAAGATCTTGAGCTATCATATCCTCCCAACACCACTCAAATGAATCAGATACATTTTGCTTCATGAGTTCTCCAAGACGAGAGTAGATTTCACGGTTTTTTATTTTTTGCATACAATTTCTCATTATGTGCCAAGTACAGAGGCGGTGCTTTGTTTCGGGCAACACATGCCTAATTGCCTCAGCCATGGCAGCGTCCTGATCCGTCATGACCGATAATGGTTTCTTCCCTCCCATGGTCTTAATAAATTGTTCCAACAACCAAATATATGAATCAGAGTCCTCATGCTTCATCAGTGCAGCACCAAAAACACAAGTTTTGAAATTGTTGTCCACTCCAGAAAGAATGATAAGTGGATAACAATAAGTATTAGTTTTATATGTGCTGTCAAACACTAATGCATCCCCGAACAACCTGTATTGAGCCCTTGAGAACCCATCGGTCCAGAACAACTTTTTCAATGAATTATCTGCATCATAAACGGGTTCGTATATGAAATCGACATCATTGAATTTCATCCCATCCAAGAAAGATAGAGCTGTAGCTGAATCTCCATGCCTCACAGATTCATTTCGCTTCTTGTTCAAAAAGTTGTAAGCATCTTTATCCTTAAATGATAAATTTGAAGGCCCTCCATGGGTGAGCTTCAAAAGATCTAAAATATTGCACGTACTATGCCCAGCAGCATTCAAGATACTTATTACCACTTTGTCGCCAGGTGATATAAACCTGACAAACAATTAAGAATCTATTAAGCACGTAAGGTTGTCATGTAGCTTAAAATTTATGGTTTGAATAGAGATGGCCAAAGATAACATAACAATAAAAAAAAAAGCCATAGTATGGTGAAAGTAAACTAGAACATAAAGCAAGAACTAAATACCTCTTTTCCTAACAAATTCCGCCAGGAATTTCCAGATTACAAAAAAAAAAAAAAAAAAAAAAACTATATATACTGTAAATTAAATCTACAGTGCTAATTATTTGTTTTATTTAACATCAAAAGATTTGACTAGTTTGTTCACATAGTAGTACCAATTAGTAGTTCCAAGAAAACAAAATTGCTACGGCTGTAATATTATGAAAAGTAAATACTATATATACTGTGAATTTAATTTTTCTTCGCAAAAAGGATAAATAAAAACCATATTAAGTACCTGTTACATTTTAGTTCAGCTGATTCTGGACTTAAGAGATCGTGGTTGTGTTTGGGTTCAAACAATTTAACGCGGTACATACCATCCTCTAGAGCAACTCGAAAACATGCTTTACAGTCAACCCTGTGATTTGCTTTTGGTGTTCTAATTTGTGGACCTGGACGTTCTCTACGATGACCAGCAGAAGAACATTCCCACACCTGGTTCATTACCCGGGTCTTGTCTTTATTGTAACCTTTATGGGCTTTCCGGACATTAAATCCTTTCCGTGCACCGTAGCTACGATAAAATATGTCAGCATCATCAATGGTTCTAAAAGCCAGTCCTCTTATTGTGTCCTCATCGAGAGGAAGAGCACCATCACCAAACATCTGAACATCATCATTTTCTGAATCTTCATCTGAATTCAGATGCTCGTCAACATGTACATCATCAGCTTCTGAGTTCTTCTCGCCCATCATTCAGTCTGCAAATAATCACATAAATTTAAGGGTTCAAAATACTTCACTTTCATAATAACCAGATAAAGAACGATAGTCTTTACACCCATATAGTTCTTTTCCTAACAAACATAAGCTAATTTGATCGTCCTATTTGAACATACGAGAATCCATTAATAACAACCAAATTACATAAGAGAAGCTGGGAAGGCTTGAACTTTGAAATTCTGGATAGCTGACGCTTTTAGATAGTTCATATTGATATTCATTAATATTACAGAATGAATATGAACCAAACTCAATTTAAGTAACCATCATCAGTTCATATTCATATTCATTAAGTTTGGTTCATATCCTTTTCAGATGTAGATAACAATATTGAAAAAAAAAAAAAGAGATAATAGTAATAAATTGAGTTTTAAGCTGATGATTGAGTCCAAAGAATAGTACTGTAGTTTGAATTAGGTGACCAACAATACAAAAAGTTTAACCAATGAGTAGATGTTGGGCTATAGTATCTCTCAGTAAATTTATAACAAGCTGATGATGGTCTAACTAGAAAACTTGTGTGGCTGGCTGGCCAGGAATCTGGATGCGTAGCTTATTATAGTATGGCCTAACAATGACATGGTAAATTAAGATATGCATGGTCCATATATATTTTTGCTGAATATATAAAATTTGTCCTTTTCTTTTAAAAATATATGGGTCTATTAGATCATAAGAGAGTCAGTAGTTGTTACATCTATATATGTCACAAGCTAATATTTGTGGCCAGTTAATTTAACTGTGTTGAATATAATACCGTTATTTAACTGCATGCATTTGTTATTTTACTCCCAGAATAAAAGAGAGCAACAAGCAGAATAATACTTAGTATAATATTATTGGGCTTACTAACACAAGGAGGGATTAAAGAAAGCACAAGAGAGAAATATGATAGCTGCTGCTTGTTGGAGGGCACTAGTCCCAGTTTACAGTAATACTAATACTAATAATAGTACTAGTTGTAGTTTCAGAACAAGAACTAGTCTGTTTTGCTGCAGAGCTGCTGCTGATCAGGCCGATTCATCATCGACATATGAACAGATTCGTTTGAGCAAGAAGAAAGTTATCGTAGTTGGGTCCGGTTGGGCTGGACTTGGTGCTGCTCATCACCTATCCAAACAAGTACTACTACTACTACTATACTGCTGCTGCTGCTGCTGTTGTATAGTATTTGGTTAATTCTCCTCCATATACATACATAACTAGCTAGCTATTAATTAGCTAATTCAAGTTGTGATATTGAGTTTTTGTGTGTGGACTGTGGAGTTCTGTTTTAGGGATTTGATGTAACTGTTCTTGAAGGTGGTTATGAACTTGGTCCCAAAACTAAGTCTCTAGTTACTCCTGATGATGCTGCTATTCGTGGTATGTAATCGATTAGTTACATGATTATTGAGCTGAATTAAGCAGCATATATATGCATATGGCCTAATACACTCAAAATCTTATAAAATATACTATGATGACTAGGTTTCTCGTATCCGTACCGGAATATATTTAATCTGGTGGATGAGCTTGGAATCAAGCCCTTCACAAGCTGGACTAAATCTGCACAATACTCACAAGATGGCTAACTTTGGATCAGGATTATTAATAGCTCAAACATGGCAAGCGCATATTCTGGGCTATGTGAAATAACATGAACATCCATATAAAGGCAGACAACCTATACTATTTAATTATATGGAAACAAATACTAAATACATATCTTTCAAGTAAATAAAAAAAAATAAGAAGAAGCAAAAACTAATGACAAAGTACTGATGACTGACGTTACTCAAGTGTTGAAGCTACTAAAGCTTACAAACATAATAGAATAGAGCTCTTAAGTTGTGCTGTGTTCCTACTACATTGTTATTTTTCCCAGAAAAAGCTTGTCTGAGTATACTATCATCTCAACAATTCAAACACAAGTGGTGCTGTGTTTACAGACGCTTGGTAATTTATTTTATTCTTCATTCTTCACGTTGCCACACTTAAGAAAAGGAATGACAGCATTAACATGTTGCAGATACACGAAAACTAGTCCCAGCAGTTATCGTCATAGAACGAAAAGGGATAACACAAAGAAGTACTGTATAGCTAAGAAAAGGAATGACAGCATTAACATGTTGCAGATACACGAAAACTAGTCCCAGCAGTTATCGTCATAGAACGAAAAGGGATAACACAAAGAAGTACTGTATAGCTAATGAAAGGCCAAATTGGTTCTTATTATAGCAATAGTCATAATCACTATGCCCAAATCACATTAGAATTTTTGGGAATTCACAAGTACTTTAACGAATTGCAATTGGTAACGAAATTCGGCAACGTGTAAATACAAAAATATAGATAACAGGTATAGAAACGGTGCAGTTCGTAACGGAAATAGTGAAGGAAACATACTAACCGGCGGCGCTGGTACAAGTTGAAGACGGCCGGCTTGGTGACGGCGGAGATGAAGCTGAGACGGCGACGGATTCTCTGAGACGGCGACCGATTCTGAAAACGCGACGGATACTAAGACGGCGTGCCGGCGACGGAATCTGATACGACGTGGCGGCGCGGCGACTTATAAGGTAGGAGTGAGAGACGGCGCGGCGACGGTGATGTGAGAGTGAGAGAGACGGCCAAGCTATTTATATGTGAGAGTGAGAGAGATACGTTGAAATTGTTGAATTAATTTGTAAAAGGTTGAGTATTGATTTTTTATCTATATAAACAAACTAATTGCAGTTGATAAATGAAGTAGTTGGTAGCCGTGTGGTTTGGGATTGAGCTATTTAGCTAAAGGTCTCGGGTTCAAATCTCATCTATCAATTTTTTGGGTAACTATAATTAAATATTTTCAAATTTATTAATAGATAATTTAATATAAAAAAAAATCATCCAAAAAAAAACGAAAATAAAAAAAATAACGAAAATATAAAAATTATTTATTAAAATTTTCATTTTTTTGAAGGGTAAAAATGACATTTTATAAAATATTAATATTTTTATTCTAATTTATTTATTAAAATATTAATAAGGCGACAAGGCGAAGGATAGGGCGAAAGGCGATCGCCAAATTTTTTTTGGCGAATGGTTGTGAACCATTAGATCAAATATCTAATGGTTGAGATCAATTTGCCTGATATCAGGCAGGGCGAAACCTGCCTGACCCTAGAAGAGTCCTTCTTTGTTTCCTCTTTCTTCTATTTCTTATCTTCTTTCTTTCTTTCTTTTTTTACGTTTCTCCTTTTTCAAAACAGTTTTCTAAATTCCTCAAGCATTAAACTAAATTTTAGGAATTAATATTATGATAAATTGTTTTGAATGGATTTGAGCTTCGTGTAGAGATCTCTTTGATCTATGGTGAGGTTTGTATCACATTATTAATCTCTTTCAGGTCGGCCAGTATCACAGTATTTATATATTTGATCTTTTGTGGGGCCCTTAAACGTCTAAGTACTCATATTTCATAGGTATGTGGTTTGTAATTGAGTAAGTATATAGAGAGGCTAGCATTTCCTATATAGTAGGAAAGGCTGGTTTTTTTACCTAAAAAACCAAAATTCGCGGTCAGCCCAACAAATAACCGGTCAGCTAGTTTTAGTATAAATAGACAAAAACCCTAAATGTAATTCATTCCACCATAATCTTCCTCTCTCTACAATCATCTTTTTCTCTCTCTAAAATATCTCCTCCTCCATTCCCCTTCTTCCACCACCACCACGCTGCCGCCACGACCGCCACCACCACTACGCTGCCACCACCACTACGTCGTCACCGCCACCACCACCACGTCGCCGCCACCACCACCATCTCTGCTTCTCCATGTCACCACCACCGCCGCCGCAATTAGATCTACATTCTCTATTTTAAGATCTACTTCCTCTCTCTTCAGATCTAATTTCTCTCTCATCTCTCGTTTTTCAGTGTAGTTTTAAGACTGGGTGGTGTGGCTATAAGACTGGATGGTATGGTTGTAAGACTCTCTCATCTGAATATTGATATTTTAGAGCAATTCAACTCATAGTGTGTGGATTCGAGTTTTCAACTATTTGTTTACTTGTAATTGTAAACGAAATAGTTTTGAATATCAATATTTTCTAGCAATGTATGTTGATTTTGTGTTCTTTGTGATATGATGAGAAAGAGGAGGAACTTGAGTTTCAATGTGATAATGTTCTTTATCATGGATCCACTGTTGTGGTTTTAATTAATAGATTTTGGTGTGGTTTTTTATTTCATGTTGTTGTGGTTTTAATGAATATATAATACTATTTTGTTAGATTTGTCGAGTGTATGGTTTTAAGGCTACGTGGTGTGGTTATAAGTATCTTTGTTGTTGTTTTAAGAACTCGTGTTAAGGCTCTAAATATATTTGATATGATTTTTAGATGCGGTTGCATGTTATTGCTCTGTTATAGTTTTATGGGAGTTCGGTGTTGTTTTAATTGACTTTGTTGTGGTTTTAAGAAATATATAATGCTACTGTGTTGGATTTGTTGTATGACTTTAATGGGACATGGTGTTGTTATAAGTATTATTGTTGTGGTTTTAAGAACTTGTGTTAATGTTCCAATCATATTTGATATGTTCTTTAGCTTCACTTGCATGTTACTGTTGCATTATAGTTTTAAGATATTTTGGTGTGGTTTTAATTTATGTTGTTGTAATTTTAAGAAATATATAATTTTGATGTGTTGGATTTGTCCATTGTATGGCTTTAAGTGAACATGGTGTGGTTATAATTATCTCTGTTGAAATTTTAACGAGCGTTGTCATGGATTTAAGAAGGTGACGATGATGCCAATTGAGTTTGATGAGAAAAGGCAAGAAGAAGAGGTTCTCCAACAAGTTTATTTGAAGAAAAAAAAAAGCAGGGAATGTTTCAACATTGTAATGACTAAAATGTTTTAAGGAACTTATTGTAAACTTGTTCATTGATATTTTAATGGCAATTCTAAAATTTTTAGACTTGTTTAATAGTAATTTTTTTATTTGTGAGCAATTTTGAATTGTGCTTAAAACTATAACAAACCATCTCAAAACTACAACATAGTTTCTTAAACCATCACCTCATATCTTAAAAACACACCAAATGACGTAAAAACCATAAGAAAAAACTTTCAATGCTAAGATTTAAAACCACACCATAACCCCTTAAAACCATACAACGAATGGTTTGACCAATCGGGCAAATCAAATAAGCTAAGAAACCAGGCCTTTCCATTGATTTAGGAAAGGCAGGCCTCTCCGTAAACTTTACCTTAGTAATTTTTCCTCGAGCTTCAGAAATCTCATTGTCTTTCTATTTATTATAAGATATTATTTAATAATTGTAGTTTTGATCTGTAACACGGTCTGATGAGCTGTCTTTACATTAGAATCAATAATTTAGTTGTAACTTTCAGTGTACTTCGTCTCGAGAATGAAAGCTATGTAGATCAGAATATTCCAAATCTTAGTCAGTGCATATTTAAAATTGGTATTTTTAGCATTACATACAAAACATGGCACATTTGTTTTATTATATGTTGTTTTTTAATTTTCCTTTAATCGGATACAATGTATTAACGGTAACATATAGAATTGGACCGGAGAGCATGTCAGAAGCCTAAAATCCACTAGGCTAGTAGGCTTTTATCATCTAGGCCGATTTTCATTTTCATTTGGGCCGAAATGCGAAACTAGATAGAACTGTTCTTGCAATCCTTCTTTCGCCCATTTCGGATGTAAGCAATTGCACCCACTGTCGACGGATGTCGTTACTAGTCAGATGCCACACCAGGCTATTCTGATCATGTTCGTACATAGATCCTCAATAATTTAGGCACCGCAATGACAACACCCTCCACCGTAATGATTGGAAACTGACTGGTGGTGGTGTGGAGGAATAACAACTGGTGGAGCTACGACAACTTGTAAATCTGTTAATTCTGCACCAAACCCACCATAAAAATAGGGTATTCCAGCCTAAACATAGTATATTCGATCGGATCTAAATGAACTAGTTGTTGGACATAATGGATCAAAAATACAAATAAATAACTTGTACAAAATAGGAAATGTAAAGAAATAAAGAAAAACTAAACTGTCTTCAAACAGCAATAGAAGCGGGCCGCTTGGTCGAAGTGGGCCGCTTGGAGGAGGTCAGGCGGGCCGCTTGGTAGTGTGTCCAGCATCCTGTTCTCGATCTTCTTCTTCCATGAACTTGTAGATACAAAAGGTGAATCGAGGATGTTTCCTTCAAGTAAAATATGCCCTCTCACTATGGTGCTTTGAGACGTTGAGCGTCTGCTTTCCAAGATACAACGATTCCAAGATTACTAGCCGCACAAGCTAGCAATCCACCACGAACAAGAACAGATACTTAGTTATGCTTAAGGTAGGATATGGAGGAAGATATGTTTCAGGTCACAATCTTCTCTAGAGCTCAAGACTCTATTTATAAATGAGAAAGGAGTCTTTACATATCCAAATATGTAACTCCAAAGCCACAAATGCACACCATTACTCCTAGCAACAAATACTATTTGATGACATAATCAAATAGGTATTAATGCTGAATATTTTGTAACTTACTAGCTGTTACAACACTTGGAGATGGAACAAAAAGCTCCTGGAGGTTTATGGACCCGGTGAAAAACGAGACTCTCACAAACCTGCTCGTTTTGACTCAATACGTTCCACCTTTTGTTCCTCACATCGTACACACACACAAGTTCACTTCAACAAGTACAAACCTGGCTAGTGTTTGCACTAGTTATTCAATTTGAACACCAAGTCCAAGCTCTAGTCTTATAAACTAGTCACAACTTGTGCATATTCACAATGTGGGACAAAACACTACAATCTTCCAACATTGAGCATTTGTTCCTCACTAATCCAAACTCTATTTGGGCGTATAATATGTCAAATCAAAGCTCTCACTCAGTAGCGTACGACTATACATTCATTTTCCTCAATTACCGAATAATCAGGAAATAATATCCACGTAAATATGACATCATAATGCAATATTTACATCATCATTATTTTCTTCATATTTCCAACAATCCCCCACATGAAGAAACCTTCACGTAGCATAACTCATCGATTGATACCTGCATAGGATAGGTAGGTAAACACCTTTGAACCTTCCCTTGTACATATACACTAGTGGACTTGCAATCTGCTAAGGAACCACCTGAATGAACAAAAACTATGGGACTGGTTTTGCTTAACTAATAGAGATATGCAAATCAAGGTTACTTGAAAGAGAACTCTCCACTAGTACTCCTTCTCGTGCTCATGGAAAAAGGTAACTTGGAGGGAATTATTACCATACAGTAATATGTTGTTCCTCTTGTATCATTCAGACATAATCTTTAACAGTGTTGATGTAGTAGCCTTTCATAATCAACTTCTATAGGTTATTAATTTCTCTGATTTCCGTTGGAACTTTTAGAATGCACTTTTCGATGACACAGCTTGCTAAATTTACTCAACAGTATAAGAAGAGAAAACTTTAGTGGGCTGTATATGGGAAGGGGATTACACATTTCGGTTAAGTTACACGACTTTCTTTCAGCATATCTACACATTTGCAGGTTGTATATTGGAAGGGGATTGCAGAATGATCTTCTCTGTGATATCTTAGACAAGTTAGGCTTAGAATGATATTGTTTCCTAATGTTTAGGAAAGACCAGTATTTTCTTATAAAATCACGTTCTTTGTGTCTGATTCAATTGAATATTGGGTGTTTTCTCCGTGGATAAGCAACCATAGATATCACAAGGCTTTCAAATCAGTGCCCAGTTTGTAATAAGCACAGTTCCCTAAGCAGAAGTAACCTGTTGTTTTACTTTGGTTCATATACTACTCCTTCCATCTATCATTTCCACCACATATGCAACTACATTGCTCCATTGTCCTATAGACTTTAAATGTCATTCTTTTTCTCAAGTTATCATATGTATGTGATGTGAATTAGCGTATTGTAACTGGACTTGTATTGAGCTAAATGTGATTCTTTTTCTTTAACATTTCAAATGTGCTTAGTCTTCAGAGGCCGGGTGGTTTGAAGTTTTAAACTATGTAAGGGTTTAATTTGGTCTTTATGCATTGAAATTTTAATATAAACATTATTTATTATCAAACTAAAGAACAAGAACTTGCTCTTCTTTAACACAAATGTTACAAACTGCAAATGAGCAATTCCCTGTAAAATGTGATTACTTGATAAAACAGGAAGCTGAAAACTTGATGACCATATTAGAGGTCTTACATATTTCACACACCTACAATTAGAGACCTAGTGTTTGACAAAAACTTGATCTATAACTATGATCAGTTTCATAACAACAAACACAACAAAAATACACAGGTCATATGTCTATTACAAAAGGATTTCATCTCTGTCTTTGAACTTTACAAAATATGTGCTGAAGTGGCTTTCAATACCCAAGATCTTGCATCAGTTCCTCTAACCCTCCATGCTCATGAAGCTGCACCAAATGGGCTATGCTTCTCCTTACTAAACCTTCATCCACTTCCAAATCCTCCGGCAACATTCCTTGTCTAATAAGAGCGTCTTTCTTCATATGTGGTTGGGTATACTTGTTATGACCTTTTGTCTTCATAATCTCGACCATGCAACATTGTAGGCTTAGGAACACTTTGTTTAATTTCACATGAGATAGTTCCGTGAAAGAATTCATCACTGCCTCAACCAATTGATCAATATTGTTGGCTGGTGATTCTTGCTGTAAGGATTGTATGGCTCTAAACCAACCAAGATCATTAACATTACAATCTGGATACTGAGATGGTTCATTAACAAGTTTAATATTGAATCCATCAGTTGATGCAGCCCTTCTAAAATCTCGATCTTCATTTGAAATATGAGGCTATGCATTGTCTTGTTGTAAAATAATGTCATTGCTTGCATTAGCAGGCCATTTTGCCATGATTGATGGTATATTCTGCATCAAGGTGTTATAGATGTTCATAGTATGAACTCATGTCTTCTCTACATATTTAAATGATCATGTTGCTACTCTAATTTTGCAGGTACATATAAATTAGCTGCTGGATTCCATGTAGGACAATCAGGTGAATTTACAATTTACTTGTTTCAACTTTCAATCTGTTTTGGTTCAATACTTACACAACTATACATACAATCTGTTTTTATTCTTCAATTATGCAATACAGTAGATTCAACGTAGCTTCAATCTGTTTTCGTTCAAAACGTACACAACTACACATACAATTTGAGATACTAAAATACTTAGGTTTGCATACATGTGTAATGATAATAGAATAAAATCAAATTAAGAACAACACAATTTATTCTAAGCATATGGATAGAGATGGAGTGATTTCTTCTTAACTCATTGATCAAGCATGACTTATAGACCTCTCTAGTCACAGAAGTGATGGCTTTTGTTTCTAATGTTCCCCTTGGCCTGTTCTTACTCTTCCTCTTGGCTGGTATCTGTAAACTGAGTGGGTACATACCTATTTTGCCATCAAATATTAGGTCTCCGGTAGCCGCATAGTGTGGTCTGCCAACTGCACAAATAAACATAACTTGTGTCATGTGATTCTTTGATTTTGTTGATCTATATACCAGTTCTTCTCCTTCGACCATATAATATCTTGATGTTGCTTGCGAAATATAGAACCATTTCTCATCGATATGGATAGTTGCCTTCATGCTTTTGAACTTCACAACATTAAGAATTCTATCAACTTGCAATACCCTTAAGCTGAACTTCAATCTTAGTAGCTTCTGTGGGGCTGTCAAATCAGGCTTAATGGCGTTTGTATGAGGATTGAAAATCCCCTGCAATGCATACTTACCAATTGTGCTCCTGCCTATGTGGATTCCGTTCTCATTTAGTGACTTGTAGAGTTTCGTGATGGTGTTTCGACGTTCTGGCTCAATTGACATCACAACTGCTTTGTCTATTTGGATTTTGGAACTTGGCCTCTCTGAACCTCTCATCTTGCTTCTTAAATAAACTGGCTGACCTGCACCAATTTGTCGCTTTGCTTTGCTCCATATTCTGCTGACAGTTCTTCTGTTTATTCCCCACTTTCTTGCAGCTTCATTGATTTTGCCTTGCGCTGGGTGGCATGTTCCTAATGTAACAAAACTGAGAAGAAACTAGGCTATTTGATTACGGACGCTATCGGGGACATTGGCTTTTGCATTCACTCTCATCTTTTTGTACTTTTGGGGTAACCAGGCATGGAGTAGTAGTGTATGTAATCAGATTCGTAGTGTAAATTGTGTGTATGTAATCTGGTAGTAGTAGTAATCTGTAGTAGTAGTAGTAATCTGGAGTTGTGTGTAGTTATGTAGTAAACTGTGTGTATGGAGTAATCATTAATACTTGTTGATGTACTATTGCTGACATTCAAATTTAAATTATTGGAGGGAAATTTGAAAATTTTTAGCTTTTGCCTCCTGTAGATAATTTAGATTTAAATTATTTTAAAGTCATTAGTGGGAAATATCAAGGTGTAAAAAAATCCTATTTTATTGGGCCTTATTATTTGGACCATGGTGAAAGTGAGAACATTAATAATAGATGGAGGGAGTAGCTAACAGTAGACGCGATGTCCTTGAACTGATCCGCTATTTGTGTAAATGATAATGCATACGACACAGGTTCTCTCTAGCATCGTTTCGTCCTTCGTTTATGTTCATTTTGACCGTGAACACCGTTCCTAGTTCTACGAGAGTATACAAGAATTTGGGGATCTACTTCTTGTTGAAGCGGCCCTCACTTCACTCTAACATAGGTGATTCTTTACCATGTGTAACTATATTACTGGTAAGAGTCATTAAAATCCGTGTGGTTAACCTTGTTCAACTTTTAATACTTTCAGGGTAACACCCCCACAGTGACCTACACGTCGATACAATTATGTTGTCCCTTTGAACATAGATCTTGGGATCTCTAATCAACTAGGTTGGGTTTCTTTGTATCAACAATTAGTCAAAGTCTTTCAATCCCATTTTAGCAAAAGACTTTGTTTCCATCTCATGACATAACACTTTAGTTACCGTACGACCGGTTTATTATCTTTAGACCTCACAAAGTCTATCAAGATACTCACCAGTCATGAGAATTTGTGTAACGGGTTTATGCCTAGGATTACTATTATACAAATTATTTTGATCTCTACCAATTACAAGATTGGTTGTAACAATGCAAACTTATCGTTTGGCACAAGCTTAGGCCAATCATGGAAGACACTCAAATATATGCATAGCAACTCGGCTCTCTTTGCACATGAGCCCAACACCAAGGATTTTACTTCCATTATGGATCCTTCTATAACTTCTTGTTTATAGAATTTCCAAGAAATTTATCACCCCCACAGGTGAAGACAATATCCATTCGTGGATTTACAATTCTTCGAATTCGTGATCTCGTTTGCATCTACACATCGTCATAGCACAACTTGCTATTTTGAACATTTTAGCCCAGAATTCCGATACAATCTCAAGTACCTCGGTACTTCTCGTTATAGTCTTTCACGACTCACTTCGGGATTTTTCATGTGACGGCTTAGTTCACTCACAACAAATTCCAAACCATGCCTTGTACAATTTATCAAGTCCAATAGGTTTTCACCTTTTCTAGAGTATTCAACACATGAGATACTCCTAGAACAATGTTCTTAGCAAGATAATCATTTTAACCAAAGATGTTCTAGTCACTTCAAGACTATCTTTGTTAAAATTCTCCATAATCTCGACCGCATGGTGAGATTAGCTCAACACCAACCCATCGGTTGTTCATAGAATCACAATCCCAAGGATTGTTTCAACTAGACCGAAGTCTTTCATATCAAATCTAGATATCAACATATCCTTCGTGGATTTGATCATTTTTTCATTACCAAATGATAGTCATGTTATTTACATAAAGGTATAAAATGACATAGCCATTTATGATAAATGACAAACTCACTTTCCATCATGGCATTATAGACCTCCATATGCCATTACTTTTTGTTCAAGCCATACAAAAGGCTTCACCATTTTACAAATCTTCTTTCCAAGTTCACGTACAAGAAAAATTCTATGGTCTTACCATACAAGTCTCTTCTTCTAAATTATCATTCAGAGAAGCCATACATCCAATTCAATTGTGCAAAGTAACAATTATCTTTCGTATGGATGTCACTCTTGACACAATACAATTGAGTCACTATGGTCTCAACCATCTTTAGCGATAATCACTCGTATCACTTTATGTTTATCAATAGTTCAGCTTGTTTCAATTTCCCTTGAAATACATACTTGCAAACTAGTAGTTTTCTTCCTTGAGGAAGATCCAATAGCCTTCGAGTATTATTTTCTCAAAATTGAATTACTTAAACTATTAATAACTTTTTACAACAAAGTTCTCCAACCAAGGTCTCGACCTTTTTTTCTTTCAACTTTGAGGTTCACTTTTTAGCTTGTAATTCAAGAACTTATGATCAAAACAATTTTTCCAATTCTTCCTTATTTGCTACGTTTCATTCCAATCATATATGTCACACCATGTGACCATTTAGAAAGATATTAGTAACATCTTCTAATTTCATGTGGAACCACATCCACCAAGAATGAAACTTTATACATTATCATATTCTTGTGTAGTTCTATAACCAAGAATTGATAAACAATATTGTTATATGCATGTCCAAAGGAAAATGCACTCAACAATTCCAAGTCCTTTCCTTAACCTTTATTGGTAAAGGAACCACACATCCCTACACTCACAAATGTATCTCAAAGGGATTTTCTCTTTTCATGCCTTGGCATGTAACTTACCCCCACATTTCTCGAATCATGGAATTTCATAATTCTTTCAAGACATTATTTATTTCAAATGCCATTTTGGATGGAGGGACAAAGGAGAATTAGTCTCATATTTTATGCTACTAAGTGCATAAACATAACCAAGTGGCGAATCAACTTTCAAACCACGATTACTCCTATCACTTAACCTTCTTGTTAAGTTTCTTAACATCCTTCTTATAGAGAACAACTTCTCCATAATTTCATTTTACTCTTTAGAAGATAGCCGTAGTGTCATCATCTACAAAAGTAATAAACCTTTTCACAACCACACATATTAAACCACACACATTCATGATTTAAACCAAAGTGGTTTAGTTTCTTTCCAACACAATGGAAAGAATAATTCATCACCATCATACATTCACATGTATGAATCAAGTCAAGTTGCTCCACTTCTACTTTCAACACATTAAAAGGAATTTGACAACTTTTCTTTTGCCACATTTTTCACACTTGGATGTGATCTCTATGTGTAATTATATTGAACATTTCAAGTTAATCATGATACTCAAAATAATTAACATGTCCAAATGTTCCATTTCCAAAAACCATAAAGCAAGTACATTGCTTTCATAGGTTTACCATAAGCTTTGTTGCTAATACCACGACATTGATTTTGAAAATGCCTTTAGCAACATAATCTTGAACAACATACACACTCGTCATGGTTAAAGTGACCTTTGACTCAAACAATATACATATGTCATACTTGATTCGGAGAGAATAAATTCTTCATAGTCTTATAGACATACAATACTTTGTTAAAACCAACTTGAGCCAATATGTCATTTCAAAATCATTTTCTCATGACCTTGATGGCATAAGAATCTCAATTCTCTATGTACCATGTTTTACAACAATCTCAATTTCCTGAAATTGAGAAACCATAGGTTTGTCAAACGACACATGACTAGTAGCACTAGTACCAATGAACCACCTCTTGGTGTTAAACCTCAAAAGATTCACCTCATGTATGACCATACAAAGGTTTCACAATCTCATGGCCTTTGCCATTCCAGTGTTAAACTCACACTCAAGACAAGCCTCTACGATGAGATAACACATAAGGCCCAACATGATCAAATGTTCATCATTTGTTAAACTCATCCACAGGAGCTACAAAAGCTTCTATGATGAGATAACTCAGAAGATCCAAAGTGATCAAGTGATCATAATTTGTTGAGGATTGACAAGTCATCTTGATGAATCAACAAATCCTCAAATGGTATAATCAATCAACATAACCATATTTTCACTTCTCATTTGGAATTCACAAGAAAACTTTAACAAGAATTCCATAACATAAGTTACATGAACCAAAGTTCAAAACAAACTCTTTCAAATAGTGACAATAAGAAAAGTCAACTAACATGTAATCTCATGCCTTGTAATCCCAAATGGATTTTGCAACAACAACAGCAAACAACAAAAGCAATACCAAAATCCAATTACATGGCAATTTCAACATGCATAATAGATAATCTTAGTTTCACAAGAAACCATATCTACAAGATTAAATTTCATAAAACTTTTAAAAACATTATACCAAATGAGACATGCTTAAAAACGAAACAACCATACCATCAAGACTTGTAAACAAACTCAAACAAATAACCAAAACGAGAATTACTTACTTGACATCCATTCAAGTCTTTTCCTCAACCTTTGTGTTTGCCTATTGAGATTAGAGTAATCTATACAACGATCCTTACACCATGGATCAAACCAACCTTCTCAATCTCCATATTGATCCTTGCACCATGGATCAAATCAATCTTCCATAAATTATCCTCTAGACAATCTACCTCTTGAACATTCACCAATTCCTTTCCCTTCCGCAAAGTGTTCCAACACAAGAAAGGTCCTTGATCAAGATCATCAAATTATTTCCAAATCATTCCTACAAACAAAAACTCATCAAATTTAACAACTTCAATATCATATGAGTATGAACTCGAATCCAAACCAATCTGAGAATACTCCAAATGTATATCGGCAATTCTTTCGCCATTTCTTATCAAAGAAAACAAACAAGTTAGTATCTTCGAATCAACAATGGATTAATCCACTCAAATCCGAGGATAAGAGAAGATTAACAGTATTTTGCTTGAAGACTGTTGATAATGGATCGAAAATACAAATAAATAGCTTGTACAAAATAGAAAATGTAAGACATAAAGGAAAAATAAACTGTCTTCAAACAACAACAGAAGCGGGCCGCTTGAGAGAAGGTAAGCGGGCCTCTTGGTCGAAGTGGGCCGCTTGGAGGAGGTCAGGCGGGCCACTTGGTAGTCTGTCCAACATCATGTTCTCTCCTTCTTCTTCCATGAACTTGTAGACACAAAAGGTGAATCGAGGATGTTTCCTTCAAGCAAAGTACGCCCTCTCACTATGGTGCTTTGAGACGTTGAGCGTCTGCTTTACAGGATACAACGATTCCAATATTACTAGCCGCACAAGCTAGAAATCCACCACGAACAAGAACATATACTTAGTTATGCTTAAGGTAGGATATGGAGGAAGATATGTATCAGGTCACAATCTTCTCTAGAGCTCAAAACTCTATTTATAAGTGAGAAAGGAGTCTTTACATATCCAAATATGTAACTCCCAAGCCACAAATACACACCATTACTCCTTGTAATAAATACTATTTGATGACATAATCAAATAGGTATTAATGTTGAATATTTTGTAACTTACTAGCTGTTACAACACTTGGCGCTGGAGCAAAAAGCTCCTGGAGGTTTATGGACTCGGTGCAAAATGAGACTCTCGCGAACCTGCTCGTTTTGACTCAATACGGTCCACCTTTCGTTCCTCACATCGTACACACATACAAGTTCACTTCAAAAAGTACAAAATTGGCCAGTATTTGCACTAGTTATTCAATTTGAACACCAAGTCCAAACTATAGTCTTATAAACTAGTCACAATTTGTGCATATTCACAATGTGGGACAAAACACTACAACCTTCCAACATTTAACATTTGCTCCACACTAATTCAAAATCTGTTTGGGCGTATAATATATCAAATCGAAGCTCTCACTGAGTAGCTTACGACTATACATTCATTTTCCTCAATTACCGAATAACCAGGAAATAATATCCATGTAAATATGACATCATAATGCAATATTTACATCATCATTATTTCTTCATATTTTCAACACTAGTGTCTGTGTGGAACATGCCTAAATGAATTTGTGAAATACATTGTTTAGGCTAAGATCTCACTGTCATATCTGACAAAAGCATCCGATGAACAGTTCAAGGCTACTAAAATGATATAGGACATTGTAGTTCTTTATGTAGTTTATTATTGTACTGAGAATGAGTTGAAAAATTGTCAGTGTGCCTCATACATTGACAGAGCCAGATAGTGTATCGGGGGCTATCTGACCCTTTAAAATTTTCTTAGATATGTTTCAGTTTGTTGGTGGTTTTGGATCTGGCCAACTTCCAATTAATTTTCATACAATAGTTTTGTGGATAACCATCCAAAGGGTCTTGTCTAAAACGACAACTTCATGTTTTTTTTTTCTATTTTTTTTAATGAACTGTTGAATATAATTATTGCATTTTGTAAACAATTCGGAATTACTTCTGAATTAGAGCATTAGTCTTTATTTGGTGAATGAGCTAGGGGATTGTATAAAAAACTAGGGACTGTTTTTGCATAGATTCAGCAGTGCTTCGTTGCACGTCTTATCTTGGCAGTTAGCAATTTTCGATTTGTGATTTAAATCAATGTTGTTATTATTCAGCAGGGCCTTTGAAATATCCGAGACGGCCTATCTATACGCACCAAGCTATAAGCATTCTTATCTCACACTCACGCAGTAAGCAAGTATTTTGTTTCTGGTGTCAACACTCTTCCTTGTTTAGAGGAAAGAACACTTAGCTAATTTATTCGTTTAGTATTCTACTTCTTCACAAGTAGCTTCTGTTTCAAGCTTAAGTCTTGGAACGGATCAGTAAACTCGTAAGTATGGAGAAGCATTTGAAGGGTTATAAGCACAAGTGAATATTTGATCACGTTGTTGACACACCTTTCTCCAGAGCCTAAGGAACTCTATTTATAGTCTCTCACGGGAGTCGTTTGAATTTGAATTCTTTGGCTAAACCGAGAGATGTCACTATCTTGCTGTATTGTCACTATCAGCAGCGTCTTCTATGTCTTCAGTCTTCAGAACGACATGTTTACCATTAAATGCTCTTCAAATTCAAATTTGAATGTTGGAGCAAAAATGCAAACTGAATCAGCAACTCAGGTCACATGTGTTGTCAGTCAGCAAGCAGTCTTAGTTCATAAAGTTCAACCTACTCTGTCATATAGACTTTCACTTAAACTATGTGATTGTTGAGTTACTCACATTCGAAAGTAACACATGCCTTTGTAGATACATTTCTCTGAAATCTTCTAAGTCTTCAACTTTCTGAGCGGTTCTAGGTCTTCAATATATTGTTTTTGCAAACAAAGTACATCATCAACAAGTTTAAGAACCTAAGTAGTACCTACACTAAGTCATTCAACAAACGTTCCTCTTTTACAATGTCCTTTAAAAACTAAATTCCTATGGATCTTAAGAGTACTTGTTAATTACTCGACTTTAACTTAATTTAGCGTGGTTAATTTCTCATCAAAATTACAAGTTTCCTAACACATTCGTAACAGAAACATGTGAACATTCCAGTTCAAAACGGATAATATCATATTAGAAAGACTCAAACCCACTGCACTTTGTACTTATTCCATGTCAGGCCCGGTTCATGAAAAATCTTCCCAAGTGGTAATGATTTTTTTTTTGAAGCGGCAAATCTAACTACTCTACTCCTACTCTTACACTATTCCTTTACCACCTTATAACTCCAGAAACATCTATACCCACCTTATGCCTCCGCCGGTATTCGAAACCCCGACCTCTCATTGCTAATCCAGCACTTTAACTGATGTCGATGAAATCAAAATTAATATTTGTTTGTTTAAGCCAAAGAACACTCAAAACTACACAACACATAGTGTAATGGTAAGTTGTCCCCGAGGTCGTTCTCTCGGGACCTAACGTGGCTTTGCTTGGTTTCTTTGCTAGATATTCTGTCAACGAATCAGTTTGAAAAGAGTTTTGAAACAAGTTTGTTAACTTTAACACAATCGAGACAATGAAGCAACTTGAACGAGTTTTGTAATCAATAGATGAAAGGGTTGGTGGTAACAACGGGGTCAAACATGTAATGGAACACACATATGCTTGTAAGTTCAGTGCGTATAGCGTTCAACAAGTTCTACAATGTAAACCGTTTAGACAAGTTTAAGACAAACTTTTGAAAGGTTCCTATCGATACTTTAGAAGTGGTGTCACTCCACTATTTATCTAGCATGCTGCATACTCAAACCATTTACCATAGCCTTAATCGACCGAGAGTTTGTCACATACTCATATTCGAAGATATCTTATTGGAAACTATGATAAACGTAAGATAATATGCAGCAAGATCGAATCAAAATCTCATACAAGCATAGTGAATTTCATATCATGTTTGCACCCACATTGCACCACCAACACAAGAGATTTAGATACTCATAGTTATGCTAAACATACACAATTCATATGAATAATCCATAGAAAACATAATAATCAAAGTACAAAGAATTTGATACAATGTTACCACAAGCTGTCACTCTAGAGTGGAATCGCTAAATCCTTTCCGTAGATCAATGTAAAATGTATTCTAGGTGCCAAATCTACAATCTCTAAAGAATTACAATGGTTCAGATGATCAAATCTAAGAGTTAGGGCTAGAAGAAGCTCCCAAAACGCAGATGGATGTCTCTGAAAGTGAAAAAGTATATCAAATGTAATTGAAAATTATGTATTTAATGTGCAGAATTTGGTCTGCAGAAGACGTTGGGCGAACCGCCTGGCACAGCTGAGCGATTCGCCCAGCCAGGCGAACCGCCTGGCTCTTGGGGCGGTTCGCCCCACTGTGAGCCGATTTCGGGGAGTTGCTGTTTTTCAACTCCCTGCAGGCGAATCCCCTGCAGTCTGGGGCGGTTCCCCTGGCAGTCCGATGAGCCGCTATAGCTATTGCTTCAGTCCCGAACCTTGGGAAAGCCTCCAAATTTTATGTGATTACATCTTCAGTCACTTATTATTAAGGGCTCGGGTGGTCACGGGCACGTCCATGGAAGTCAAGATGCTCAAACGTGATCCAAATGCATCCAAAATGATGCGTTTAAACTCGATTCCACCATTTTGTACCTAAACACCTGATAAATGCAAAAGAAACAAACGTGAGACTATTCTACAAAACTAGCAACAAAACTAAGCTTAAAGATAGCAAAAGAAGGCAAAAAAGACAAGATGAACGTGTAAAAAATACGTTCATCAAACTCCCCAAACCAAACCTTTGCTTGTTCTCAAGCAACAAACTACCTAAATGCAACACAAAAAGGAGTCTCATGCCAAGCAAGAAGAACTAATCTATTGTATCTACCAAATGCTTATGAACAAAGACCATACAAATCATAACATGCAAGTAGGTTGTAGAATTCCTCGATTGAACCTATACACATTCTCATGTGCACTTGGTTAAACAAAGAAGTCTCTAGTAACAATCTCTACCGGGACCTGGTCATTGACGATGCAATGACGCATATTATCATACTATGGTTGCCCTGTGCCTATGAAACCGAGGGTTGACTACTGTTCACTAAGTGAGACTTTTCCTCAATAGAGGGCGAACCAATACTGGCTCTCATCAAATGAAGGAGGGTTCCCTAAGACAACACTCCCCTATTCTACCCAACTCTTAAAACAAAGACTCTTCACCACTTCCGGAATGGCAAGACGAGGGTGGTCTAGAACAGGCCTTAGACTAGGCGACAAGAAACACAAGGAAGAATTTACAACTCGATACAAAACAACTACGAAAGCTGAATATTATTTACAACGCTTAACAAGACTGCTTTTTGGCTTGCTTTGACCCTTCTTTTGCTTTCTTGGGTCTTATTCTTTATTTCTATTTTTTTTTCTTTTTGTTTACTTTTTTTTTTCTTTTTTTTTGGTTTTCTTTTCTCTTTTTCTCTCTCTCTCTCTCTCTCCTTTTTTTTATAGCAAGTAGCAGCAACAACGAAAAGAAATACAAAACTCAACAACGACCTCCCCAAACCTACTCGAAAGAATAGGTTGGAGCAAAAACTCAAAAAGAAGAAGAAAAAACAAACTTTACAATGAACTTTACAGGACTCAACAAGACGAAAGACAAGAAAAACACGGTAACGCCCTCCCCAAACCTATTCTAACGAATAGGTTTCAAATAAAGGATCACACACCTCACTCTACCTCCTTCCTAGGCATTTAGCAATCTAGAAATCAAGGTGAACAACTTGTCGCCTCTTAAGTACGTAATTACACGGGTAAACAAACATAGACTTGCATCATTTTATAAGGCCTTCGTGAACCGCAGTAGAGAAAACACCACATAGTGTTGTCGAGACTACAAAGCTTAACTAGTGCACATGCGAATGTGACAAGCCAAGCGAGACAAGCCTCAAACTACTTACATAGAAATTCAATGTATGGTCAATGGTCACAAACACTTAGTCTACAAAATAAAAAAGTTCTAAACGATTAGCAATAAATTCCACAGAAACAACGTGCAACAACTAGACTAAGGATGAAATGAATGCAAAAAAAAAAAAAAACACAAGCTAATCACGAGAACTCAAGCTAAAAGGCACACACGAACATATAAGAGCAAAAAGTACTTAGCAATCCAATGAACCTGATGAACGAGATTGTCAGACTCGAACAATCAAATGAATTTGTTTTAGCCAAAGGGCAACTCACAACTACACAAAACACGTAGTGCAGAGGTAAGATGACCTCGAGTGTCGATCTCTAGGGACTTAACTAGCTTTAACTACAACTATTATAAATTCAGTAAACAAATTTAACTTAGCTTAACTTAACAATATATGACGAGAGCTGGTGATAATAATGCTCATTCTAAGCATCAGGTTCTAATTATGCATGAAAGTGCAACACGTACTGCTTTAAAAGTAATTCGAATTAACAAACACCAAAAGACAGGTTTTGATATGTATTTTGAAAGCCTCCTATCTATACTAATACTTGGCTAAGGTTGTGAAGCTTAGTGCAAGCAGTACTTGATAATTGTAAATATCAAATCGATGATCTTGAATTGTCCTAGTGTTTTCTAACACTTTTATACGAAGATGTTTGGCTTAGTCGGATCAAAGAATCGAATAAAACAATTCTACAAGCAAAAGATTCAGAAACTCAATCATGCACAATATGAACCCTAGCTATGAACTTACATACTATCACCAACTAGAAATTTAGCTACTCATATCAAATTCGAAATCAACAATAGCAATCATATAATTGAATTGAAAGATAGAGTATGAAAAAGGTGAGATACAAAGTTACCACCGAGGGTTGTCAATCTCCGGTGAATTGCTAAACTCACAAGTTTCTATCAAGGTGAGATCAAAAGATGTCCAAATCTCTACCTTGATGCTTCAAATCGCTAAGAAAAAGTAGTTCGAAGTCAAAGAAAACCCAGAACAAGCTCTAGGGTTTATGTCTGCAAAATTATGATCTATGATGTGAAAATTCGACTTATATATATAAAATATCGCCAAATTCCGGAATCTGAGGGGCTGTGCGCCCCCCGTCCCAGGCGGTTCGCCTGTGGCTGGCAGCAAGTTCGCCAGTTTTTCCTCTAAGTTCGAACAGAGATTCCGGGCGCGTCCGACCTCTGATTGGCACGTAAGACACACCGTTGGATAGCACTTCGAGTTAGCTACGTGCAGGTTGTAACCTTATCCCAATACAATATCGTATACAACATCCCAAATACTGAGAATATGCAAATGGAACTTCCAGATTTCACTTCAAAGGCTCCAAAATCTTCATCCGAACTCCGAATGAACTACAAGATATCTCGAATCTTTCATGTTCTCCTTGGACTTGGGCACGGTTTTGAGCTCCGAAACTTGGTCTTTTGGCCAGGAAACATGTCCCGGTACTCCTTGACACACCACGGGTTATCTCGTTGCACTAAAACTTCAATGTTTCGCCATGATTCATATCCAAAAGTGCGATTTTCACCTAAATCCTGAAAATAACAACGAAAATGGAAACGTGACACTATTCTAACAAAACGCACTAAAATACATACAAGAGGATAGCTAAATTGGTGAAAAAGAACCGAATGAAAGTGTAAAAAACACTGTCATCAGACCCCTCCCCAAACCTAAACTCTTGCTAGTTCCACGAGCAAAAGAGTGAAAAGAAAAGGAGAAATTGGATTGAAATTGAAAGTACACTTTCCTGATAAAGTGGTTCGTGTCCAACTCCGAAAAGTTAGTATGTACCTCAAAACTCAAGTGACAAGTGAGAAACGGGAGTCAAACGGTGAGAAGGAGGAAAAATGGAAGTTCAGCAGGCCCCAGGCTGGGAAATGCGCCTGAGCCAGGCGATTCGCCTAGCTAGGTGATCCGCCTGGCTCTGTAGGCGATTCGCCCCGTAGAGTCCCGTTTTAGGGGAGTTTCTGTTTTGCAACTTTCTATGGGGCGATTACCCTACAGTCCCAGGCAATTCCCCTGCCTGAAAATGCTGAAAAATCATGTTCCTTCTACGCTTAAATTCCACCATTGGCTCAGAACAAAAATAAACGGTAAGTAAACATTTCATGATTTTATACTACATGCAGGTGATTACACTAAAAAGGTACCTCAATCAATTGGACATCGATCTCTTGTGTCAAGTCAAAGGCTCGACATATGGCTTGACTCTTTGCCCATTAAACTTGAACGTGTTACCCGTCTTTGAATCAAAGAGTTCTACAGCTCCATGTGGTGCAACTTGGACGATCTCATAGGGTCCGTCCCATCTTGAACGGAGTTTTCCTGGAAAGAGCTTAACGCGGGAGTTGAAGACCAATGCCTTTTGCCCCAGGATAAGTTACTTCCTGACTAGGCCTCTATCATGATACCTCTTTGTTTGCTCCTCGTATATCTTTCCGTTCTCAAATGCTTTAAGGCGCAACTCATCAAGCTCGGTAAGTTGCAAGAGCCTCTCCTCACCAGCCTTCTCCATATCGAGATTCAGCTTCTTAATAGCCCAAAGTGCTCGGTGCTCCAACTCGACGGGAAGATGGCATGCCTTTCCATACACAAGTCGGTACGGTGTAGTGCCAAGAACCGTCTTATAGGACGTCCGGTATGCCCATAACACATCAGGGAGCTTGGGCGCCCAATCCTTCAAGGTAGTCTTCACAACTCTCTCCAAGATCTTCTTGATTTGCCGATTGTTCACTTCCACTTGGCCTGAAGTTTGAGGGTGATACGGTGTTGCCACATAATGCTAGATGCCATACCGTTTCATCAAACTAGTGAATATCTTGTTGACAAAGTGTCCTCCTCCATCACTAATGATAGTTCATGGTGTCCCAACCCTGTTAAAAATCACACTACGAAGGAAGGAAATGACAACATTAGCATCGTTAGTACGGGTAGGAATGGCTTCCAGCCACTTGGTTACATAATCTACCGCTACAAGGATATATTCATACCCATTACTTTTGGGAAAAGGTCCCATGAAGTCTATACCCCACACATCAAATAGTTCAACAACTAAGTTACCTTGTAGAGGCATCTCATCTCTCTTACCGATATTACCCGCTCGTTGACATGGATCGCATTACTTGGCAAAGGCACGAGCATCTTCGAACAATGTTGGCCAAAAGAATCCTGAGTGGAGCACTTTGTACGCTGTTTTCTCTCCACTATAATGCCCTCCGCACTCGAGCTCATGGCAAAATCTCAAGATTGAGAGTTGCTCATTTTCAGGCACACAACGCCTCAATACTTCATGGCCACCCCACCGGAACAAATAAGGATCGTCCCAGATGTACGCCCGACTTTGCCTCAACGTCGCCAAATTATGGGAACGCCCGACCACCTTATGATTGATAGTGTATATGTCCTAGAGACAGTCTTTATTAAGGGCATGCAGCCCTTATTAAGGGCATATATGTACTATTACACAGGTCAACGTAATATAATATATGTTTGTTGCTTGAGTATTGAGTATCGCTTTCATATTTATATTACACCAGGCATACAACATGTCATATCTCTATTCCTGTCTGTATTGATATTAAACATGTCCCCTCAGATAGATGACCGATCACACAGATAGTGGGAGCTGTGTGAGTTATCATCTATCCCAAACTCTCCCCCGTCGAGGTTCATCTCGGATGTAGGGGTCTGAATGAACCAACTGAGACTAGTATGCGTGGAGGTTATACTTGTTAGAGCAAGTGTGAGCCGATCCCACGGCCACGGAACGGATTGTTGGACAATCAAGAAACGTTCCCATAACTCCGCATAGTTGTTCGAAGGGTGATTACCGAACTATGGAAGTACCCACCGGAAACTCCCATCGATGTATACTCTACACCGAAGTGTCTATGGGAACCGGTAAATTGTCGAAGTGATGCCAGTCGTCCTTTGGACTTACAGGACTTTATCATCACATTTGTTGTCCCATATCCTTGGTGGACCCGTCGATGTCAGCTCTGAATAAGCAGTTGACCCAAGACACGATCCGGGATTATGGCTACATACAAATGGGGATGATAAGTGATTCTGTGAAGGATTGATCTCTCATGTGTAGCACAGGAGAGTACTGCTCATAGTCGTTCATAGTTGTGATTGGTAAAACCGCTGGCCAGCGTATCAATATTATTATGATAGTCATAATAGATATTGGATTCACCATGCAACTCACTGAAGACGCCCGTGGATGTATTATTGGGATAGACACTTCATCGATCCTAGATGCATTCGAGTCAGTCAGATGAAGGGACGTTACCATCGCCGCGTTGAGCGCAACAGACTTCACAGCGAAAGGGTTTGCTTTGAGAAACCTCTCAAACGTCCTCATGTATTAATATTGCAAATGGAACCGTCTAGGAATTCCATATTGCCTAGTCTAGGACTTGCTTAATACAATGAGGCCTATGGGTCACACTATGTGGTGATTCAGCTTATCCGAATATCCTTGAACATGGAATCGCAATTAATTTAGAATTAATTGTGATTGATGGATTATAATTGATTTGGAATTAATTATAATAATTTGTGGCTCAATTAATGATTTGAAATTATTAATTGAATTGGTTGATTAATTGTATTTTATGTAAATACAATTAAAGATTATATTTTGGAAATATAATAGAGGTTTGATTTGAAAGGATATCTTAATTTAGAATTAATATATGCACATGGGAAAAATCTACTTGGAGTTTGAATTATAAGTGGGTCCCAAAATTGTGACCCACCTAACCTCCCTAGGACTCGCGCGCGTGCAGCTGGAGTAGGGGAAGGAGTTCGACTCCTTCCTCTATTAAAAGTCAAGGGATAAGTTAGATTTTCCTGATTGAGTTTTAATTTGATTGGGAATGAATCTACACTTGAATTGGTTTCCTAGTGCGATAAGAATTAGATTCTTATTCCTTTATGAAGTCTAATTGATTATTCATTAGGCTTCTATTGACTACTATATATAGTAGACTATTAGAGAGCTTTTACATGGCTGATTCAATAGACAGATTTCATATCATTCTTTCTACCAGTTTTCTTAGAGAAAATAAAAGCTCTCCCCTAACTCATATATAGCCACGCGCGCGCCACCCCTCACCGGAGGAAAACCGCCGCCCCATCTTCTTGGCCACACAAAGAATATCCTAGCATTCTTTCTGATAAGCTGTTCATCCGTGGATACCAAGGTTGAGGTTCAAAGTGACGGAAACTAACTTTTATTGTCTTGCAGATAATCAAAGTATTGCAGATATCTTCGACTTCGACGAAGGAGAAGATTCACCGGACTATTACGAAGATTTGGTACTTGTGCTTGCTTTTGGAGTATTGTAAGTCTTCTAACTGACGTGTTTAATATATATGCTATATACATGATCAATTAACCTGCATGTTAAGAAAATTTTTGAAATTCTGCTGCGTACCCTAGGGGTAACTCTGACCGTATTTTCTTACAGTTGTATCAAAGCGAGGTTAATTGATTACGTATATACGTATATATGATATGTGATTTTGTAGTTTATGTGGATGCAATTGATTCTATGATTAATTCGATTTTCAAAAGTTTTGCTTTTTATATAAATTTAGAATTTATATATTTTTTTAAAAAAAATTATATATAATATATATATATATTTACCGCCAGTGTGACGCAGGCGACCCGGCCGCCTGCGGCCGCAGGCACGCTAGGGGACGGGACCGAGTCCCGTCCCCGTAAATTTAATATATATATATATATTCCGGGTTGGACCCAAAATCGAATTTTGGAACTTTTGAGGATTGAATTTTATATTTGGAATGTAAATATGATTTAAGTGTAATTATTGTTAACTAGAGGGGTTAAATTTAATTTGTATAAAGTTAAGGGGCTTATTTGTGATTTATCAATTTATTGTTTATTACAAATAAGTCCTTCTACTTTTAAATTTTAAATTTGACACCTTCAAGGTTTCGAAAGTTACAATTGAGTCCTTCAGGTTTTCGAAAATTGCTACCTGGTCAATAGAATTTTCGATTTTTCAATCTAGTCCAAATTTTCAATTTTTCATGGAGATTATAAGTATGGGATTATAATTTTCATAATGAAATTATGAAGTCATTTGGCATCCACATAGGCTACTATTTGTCTGTATGCTCAATATGCTATTGTTTGACAATGCATGTTTAAATACCACGTATTTTACTTTCCGTTCGACCGCTATGCATGCGAGGGTAGGCGGCGCCCTCTTATTTGTCGGACCGCATATTTTATGTATGGGTAGGCGGCGCCCATTATGTGCTTGACCGCGTTTAGAACTAGAATGGATAGGCGGAATCCATTACGTGTAGACCGCTCATGCATGATGGGTAGGTGGCGCTCTTATTTGTTTGTAGATGACTGATAACAACCCTCAAGCTACAAGCCCCAACCAATATAAGTGAAGAAATATGTATGCGTATGTATTTATGAGATGCTTTCCATGGGGTGCTTTAATTCTGAACTTTCATTGCGTTTCCCTGTATTGGCGACCTCGTCTTGCAGACTCGCAGTGATCGTCAAATTAGAGTAAGCCTATGGTTATAACTTACTGCATATTGTATCTAGCGACCTCGATAGGTACAATATGTAGAGCATCGGGTTAAATTAGATTTAACACCCAAGAGTTGCGTGACGCAATTGGATAGTCCTACCGGTCATATTATGCTATGCGACCAGCCCCCGTTGGAGTATAGCATAGTATGGATTTGGATCTTGGCCACTACGGTAACTTGTTGGACATTACCCGTATGTTTGTTTTGGGGGCAATCATATGTGAAAATAGTGGGAGCTAAACAGCTAAAGGACCTTGTTGTTTAGTTATGTTGACTGTGTATTTAGAAATAGTATTTCAATAGTTGATTTATTATTTTCGGTCTATACTATTTCTCCTTAGGAAAACCAAAATGGCGAGTATCTCGCTCCGTGCTGTCTTAGAGAAGCAAATTTTGACCGGACCAAACTTCCTAGATTGGATCAGGAATATTCGTTTGGTGCTGAGGTACAAAAAGATTAAGTACGTCTTGGACGAGGTCATTCCCGTGTGCCCCGAGAATCAGACTGCCGATCAAGTTGCTGCTTGGAATCAAGCCAACAAGGCAAAGTCTAATAAGCATCATGAGGATGCTAGATCCGCGCAGTGTATTATGATGGCGGCAATGAGCAATGAGCTGCAGAGGCAACATGAAAGCATGTTGCCGTATGAGATGCTGAAGCATCTTGAGTCGCTCTTTAAGACGACAACTAGAAGTGTTGAATTTGATTTGATCAAAGAGATACACAGATGCAAGCTCAATGAAGGAGGGAACATGTTTGAACATGTTCTCAAAATGATTGGTCTCTTTGAGAAGCTTGTCGATGTCGGTGTCAAGCTGGAGAATAAGATCATGGTGATCTTTGTCCTTCAATCATTGCCGAGTTCGTATTCGCAGTTCATCATTAACTATACGATGAATGCGAAGGACATTACACTGCCCAAGCTCCATAATCTGCTGAAGACATATGATTGATGAACCAGAATTTGTCAGATTCTAATTAATCAAATAAATTTGTATTTAGCCAAAGGCAATTCACAACTACAACAAAAACCGTAGTGTAGTAATAAAATAACCTCGAGTGTCGATCTCTAAGGACTATAACTAGCTTTATCTAATCTGACTTAAAATATAAAATCAACAGACGACTTAGCACAGGTTTTTCTTATCAGATAATGGAAGTTAGTGATAGTATGATCATTCAACGCATAACAGGTTAATAATCATGCATGAAGTACCCGATCGTTTTGCATAGAGATCTTTGATCAATGAATTGTACAATGTGTTCCGTTATTATTCAACACTACGAAGATAGAGGGCTTAGATAGATCAAAGAAATAAAGCAATAACTCAAAGTCTGATTCGCTTTACCGCCATCAGCATAATTATTAACCCTTCGCTAAGAAATCACATACTATCACCAACGATAAATTTAGCTACTCATAGATGTCATGCAATCAACAGAAATCATAGCAAGATTGAATGAAAACATGTTGAAAGATAAATAAATATAAAGTAGAAAAATCTGAGATACAATGTTACAGAAGGTTGTCAATCTCCGAAGAATCGCGATCTCACAAGCTCCAAATCGATAAGAAAAAGTATCTCCTAAGCTAAGAATTCCCAGAACAGGCTCTGGAGAATTCCTACCTAAAACTAATGAGAAAGGTGAGAAAAAAGGTCTGAGAAAGTATGAAAAAACGGAGAAACTGAGCAACTATATATAGAGGTTCGGACGGTGTGGGGTGAGTCGCCCCACACACCGGGCGAATCGCCTGGTGTGGGGCGAACCGCCCCACGTCTCGGGCGAATCGCCCAGGAGTTCCAGTCGACAGGTGACGCGTTTTCGACGCGTTTTTAGATTTCTTTTCCTTTTCGGACTCGGTTTTTGCCTTCTAGTGACCTTTTAGCCTTCAGACTCGACCCCTAGACTTCAAATCCTATCTGGAATCTTCTAGATACTCCAAAAATGCCTTCGTAACACCAATTCCTCGTCCACTTCAATATAATTGCCCGGAAAACCTCGTTTTTCACCCAAAACCTGTAAAATACAAACTAAAGGGAAACGTGACACTATTCTAATAAAATGCACTAAAATATAGCTAAATTAACATAGAGGATAGCTAAATTGGTGAAAAAAGACTCGAATGAAAGTGTAAAATACACGTTCATCAAACTCCCCAAACCGAACCTTTGCTTGTCCTCAAGCAACTAAGCTAGACTCTAATGCAAAAAACAATGCAACACACAAAATGGAGTCTCATGCCAAATGAAATGAACTAGTCTACTGAATCTATCAAAAAACATATGAACAAGAACCATATAAATCAAAACATGAATATAGGTTGAAGAATGCCTCGATTGACTCATACACATCCACATAAGCACTTATGTCAAGATAAGATAGTCTCTCGTAACATTCTCTACCTGGACCTAGTCAGTGACGACGTAATGAAACATGTTAAAATACGAATGGTTGTCCCGTGCCTATGAAACTGAGGACTTACTGTTGTTCACCAAGTTAAGACTTTTCCTCAAAGGGGTCGAACCAATACTGGCTCTCATCAAACGAATGAGGGTTCCCTAAAAAAGATACACTCTCCTATTCTACCCATCTCTCAAGCAAAGTCTTAATCTATTCACCACTTCCTGAATGGCAGGACGAGGGTGGTCTAGAACAGATGACACTCAAACAAACAAAAGATTACGAATATTACAAGAATTGAAAAATCAGACAACACTTTGCTAATCTGCTTTTTGGCTTTTTGGACCCTTCTTTGCTTTTTGGGGTCCTTTCTTTTTTTTTCTTCTTCTTTTTTTTTTCTTTTCTAGTTTTTTTCTTTTTTTTTTTTTTTTGGAATTTTTCTTCTTTTTTTCGATTTTTTTTTAGCCAGCAGTAGCACAACGAAAAAGAAACAAAAATGACACACAGACGACCTCCCTAAACCTATTCGAAAGAATATGTTGGAGTGCAAAATTTACGGAAAAGGAAAAAGAAACTCACATACTAAAAATCGAAAACCAAGTCTAATGATAGCGTAACCCCCTCCCCAAACCTATTCGAAAGAATAGGTTGCAAACAGAGGATCACACAATCTCACACTACCTCCTTCCTAGGCATTTAGCAATCTCAAAGAAAGGTGAAGACTTGTTGCCTCTTAGGTACATAATTACTCAGGAAAACAACCATAAGATCCTAACATGCATCATCCTATTATAAAGGCCTTCGTGAACCGCAGTAGAGAAAAACCACTAAGTGATGTCGAGACTACCAAGCTTAACTAAGTGCAATACATAAATGTGACAAGCCAAGCGAGAAAAACCTCAAACAAATTCATAGAGATGAAGCATATGATTAATGTCATAATTAGTTAATCTACCCAATAAAAAAGTTCAAAACATTTGGCAATAAACTCCACATAAAACATGCAACACTATCCTAGAATGAATGTAGTGTATGCAACTAAATACTAAGAAAGCGGTAAACGTGCAAATGCAAATGGATAAACATGCAAGGTACTATGCTCATCCTACCAATGCCAAGCTCCAAACTAACAACACTAGTTCACTTAAATCCCATCCCCCCTCATGAATTTAAAGCTAGTCCCTAGCAGTAACAAAATGAGGAAATAAGATGTGATACTAGATGTTAACGCGTGGTTTGGCCTCGGTCGGCTGAGTACACTAGATGTAAGGTATTGAGATTGCTCGAGGGCCCTTATTGGTGATCATCGGAGCTCGTGGTGGTGGTGGTGGTAGTTCCACTAATAGACCGGATAGGACAAACTCCTCCATCAGTGTTCATGGCATCCTCATTGTCCCTATTGTCTTCATTGTCACTACTGTCACCACCATCATCACTAGTAGAGTTGCATTGTCGAAGAGAATCCTCAAGATTAGCCGTTGCAGTTACGGGATCTTCCATCCGGTATCTCTCTAATAGGCTGTGAACTGTTGAAGGGGAAAGAGCAGTGGTCTTACAGTCTCCCTCTCCAACGTTTTACACCACATGGAAGTTACAGTAGGCTGCTCGGATACTCATAGGTCTTCTTCTTCTTTGCCCAATGTTGCCCACATTCTCTACAGTTGATGCTCCCGATGTCTATATGGCGCTCCCTTCAGAGGCAGTCGAGGGGCACCCCAAAGAGGGGCTGGGTGTCCGTGTCATTATGTTTTGGAATCAAGTCAGCGATTCGGAACTTCATCACCACTGTCGACTCGAGACTGAATCGGTTGTGGTGAGGCTGCCCCGGTACCTTCCTATTCACTCGAACTTTGCATTCCTTGTGACAGACTTCTATCGTAATATTGGTTTCAATCCCTTCGGTGGTACGTGAATAGACATAAGAGTGCTCACTTCTGGTGGATTCTCGTTCCTTCTTATGGATAACCCGCGACGTTGTTGCAAAAGTCCATGGCTTGTACGCACCTCTAACGAGATCACTCTCCTCGACATGGTTGTAATCGAACCGCCTCCAATACCTCATTGTAGCCAAATGGTAGTGCTCCTCTCCCTTTGTGGCATGGTTCCTACTAGTAGCAATTAGTACCTCGTATGACACAAAACATATTTATGCACATGCAAATGTAAGAGTGAAATTCACAAGTGATAATCAACAATCGAACTCCTCAAAATCCTCCATGTCTAATCTAGCTACCAATCATGCAACACACCAAAATAACTTCGACATGTTCATATCACATCATGCTCGTGCTAGACAACCAATAGCCTTAAATCATAAGGCTCAATTCATACCATAGTAGCGAAAATTCTAGCATCATAAATCCTCAAACTCATCAATTATGCATTCTACCATCATGTTCATCATTATCACATCAGTAAATACAATCATATGAACGGAATGGAAGAAAAGATACATTGCATAACAAGATATAGACATCTAGTAGCAAAATTCTCAAACCTACAAACCAAGCATAATTGAACATGCAATTGATAGTGAATAACATTTCTAATCACACAAACAACCTACCCATACATCATATAAGCCTAATTGAAGCACAAATCAGAAAACTCCCAAATTTGAAAAATTAGGGTTCATGTGAAGATACCTCAGATCTGGAAAACGAATGCACTAGTGTGAAAGTTGTACGGATAAAAAGAAAGAGCACGTAATGGGCTTCGATTGAAGCTAAAGAACACAAAATTTGATGGAAGATTCAAAGTTATATGAAAGATTGAAGAATTTTCTCTTTTTTCGGATTTTTTGGAGTAAGAAGTGAAGAAGATGATGAAAATGAGGAGAAAGGGGGGTTTCCCCGTTTTTAACTTTGCATGTCCCGTGGGGCGAGTCGCCCCGGGTGTGGGGCGATTCGCCCCGTGCGGGGCGATTTGCCCCACATGTGGAGGGAATCGCCCCCGGAGCTCTCTGGACATGTGGGGCGATTCGCCCCCCACCTCCTGAGGTGGGGAGACGAAACTTTTCGAAAAAAACTCAGTTTTTGATCCCCGAAAACCATTTTACTCATAAAACCACTCGAAAAAGTTCACTCAAACATAAACATAAGCACAAACAACACAGAGACGAACAAATTCACATAAGAGAAGTAAATTGTTCAATGTATGAATGCATGCAATAAAGCGGTAAATAAGCGATAAAAACTCCGGGTTGCCTCCCGGATAGCGCCATTGTTTATAGTCTTAGACTCGACTTCTTCTTGCTCTAGCTCTTCTTCTTGAGGGTACTAGACTTCCCTTTCATGGACCTTCTCCTCATGCCACGAACCTGTGAATAAGAATGAACATAGACAGCAAGACCACAGTAGTTAGTGGTGTGAGAAGCATTGAAGTGATCAGGTGGATCAGATATGGCTCGCAACACATGTCGCTTGCCATCCACCTCAATGGTGCAAGTCCTTCGATAGATGTCTATCACGGAGCGTAGTTTAGTCAAGAACGTTCGCCCCAAGAGAACAACATCCCCCATCCCAGGTGTAGACGCCGGCATAACTACAAAATTGGTGTACACAGAAGCTTCACCAATCTTAACCAATACGTTCTTCACAACGCCTTCGGGTCTCACAAAGGATCCATCCGCCAATTGCACAATAGCCTTATGCTCAGATAGTTTTCCAATGCTACTCTTCTCAAACACATTCATTGGGAGCACATTAGAGTAGGATCCCGTGTCTAGTGTAGCACGGACATCTTCAAGTTCACCAATCCCGACCTTAATATCGAAACTTTGAGGGATTGGCTCGGGATCCTCTTGCTCCTCTTCACTCTCATCAGAACCAAGGTCCTTCTCTTCTTCCTTGGCTAGTGGGGGTTTTTTATCCTTGCAACACTCGCACTTAGCAACCTTCTTGATGGTGATTTCAACAGGTAGATCACCCACCAAGGTAATGGACATCGACTTCTCAGTGTTGTTAGGCAGCTTCCCTTGCTCCCTACTTGCTCCACGGTCAATCAACTCTTGCATCTTTTGATGGGCAAGCGTAGTTCTCTCTTCCAATCGATCAAGCCTCGCCCTAGTCTTCTCAGAATCTTCTTCATAACGTTTGAGAAAACTTTAGGTGTGATCAACCATCTTTTGCAAGTTCTCCATCAGTAGAGCTGTCTTCGACTTCGGTTGCTCTTTCGGAGCGGGATTTTCGCAGTGATCATTACCATAGTTAAGCCTACTACAGTCTTGGTTAGGGCCATAAGTTTGGCTAGCCGGTGCGTATCCTTGATTGTTTCGGAATCCTCTTCTCCAAAATCCACCTCGAGGATTCCTACCATCTTGTCCGTAGCTAGCTTCTTCAGTACCAAATTCCGTAGCAAAGGCTTCCTCTTCGCCTCCTTGAACCCAATTGCCATCATCATATGCAAGCTCCGATCTACACATATGATCTCCATGCCCATAGTTCTTGCATATTCGGCAAACTTCGTTTGACATAGCTGTTCCTGTAGAGTTATTGAGGACTTGTTTCAACTCGTTCGTAAAGCACTCGAATCGATCCCCATTCCCCCCATACATAGGGGCCTCTTGAGTAGGTGGAGCTTCAGGTCCACGTCTCCTAACCATTGCTCTTGGATCCTTGAATTGCGAACCCTTAGCAAGCCTTTCGAAAACCGCCCAGACGGCTTCCGCGGTTTCCTCCCAAATATTGCCACAGCATTGGAAATCCACCACTTGTTGGTTCTCGAAGGTTAGTCCATTGTAGAAGTGTTGGACTAGATCTGAAAGCTCAAAACCATGGTGAGGGAAATTGTTCATGAGGTCTTGGAACCTCTCAAACGTGGTGTAGATGGTCTCATCATAGTCTTGTTTGAACCCAGTGATTTGCGTCTTAAGCGCTGTAGTCAAGGTGTGAGGAAAGTATTTCTCCATGAAAGCTGAAAAAACTTCTCCCAAGTGTCCAGCGAGCCCGCCGGTAGAGAACTCAACCATAACTTGGCTCGATCGCCAAGTCCCATAGCAAAACCTTCATCCTCAACTCATCCGTTGTTATTTCAGCTCCGGGTCGTGGGAGTTGGTTGACGAAATCATCGATATCGTGCAAGTACCCCATCACATCTTCCCTTGCTAAGCCATAGAACCTCGGAAGTTGTTGGAATGCGTGGTTCTTGATTTCCAGATCACGAGTTGCAGACAAAAGAAGAATCGCCGGTCCCCTCATACGATCCTTGGAGGGTTGAACCCATGCTTTCAGTGGTCTAGCTTCTGCCATTCCGTCGATTTCCTTGAAAAGACTGTGTAGAGATTAGAAGAAATTGGTATCCTCTATTTCCTCTAGTTCACGTCTTCGAAGTAGTCGCCTTCTTTGGTGGTAGACTCTGTCGATTTCAGCTATTGATTCAGCAAGCGGTGTTCCTCTAGATCGTGTACTGCACATACACTATTTGTAACAAGCTAAGAAAGGAGTATCAGAGAGATCAAATAGAAAAATAAAAATAACTAAAACTAGGAATTGAATGCTGAAAATATAAAAAAGTTAAACAGAAAAAAGGAGTATAGTCCCCGACAACAGCGCCAATTTGATGAACCGGAATTTGTCAGATTCTAATTAAACAAATAAATTTGTATTTAGCCAAAGGCAATTCACAACTACAACGAAAACCGTAGTGTAGCAATAAAATAACCTCGAATGTCGATCTCTAAGGACTATAACTAGCTTTATCTAATCTAACTTAAAATATAAAATCAACAGACGACTTAGCACAGGTGTTTCTTATCAGATAATGGAAGTTAGTGATAGTATGATCATTCAACGCATAGCAGGTTAATAATCATGCATGAAGTACCCGATCGTTTTTCATAGAGTTCTTTGATCAATGAATTGTCCAATGTGTTCCGCTATTATTCAACACTACGAAGATAGAGGGCTTAGATAGATCAAAGACATAAAGCAATAACTCAAAGTCTGATTCGCTTTACCGCCATCAGCATAATTATTAACCCTTCGCTAAGAAATCACATACTATCACCAACGATAAATTTAGCTACTCATAGATGTCATGCAATCAACAGAAATCATAGCAAGATTGAATGAAAACATGTTGAAAGATAAATAAATATAAAGTAGAAAAATCTGAGATACAATGTTACCGAAGGTTGTCAATCACCGAAGAATCGCGATCTCACAAGCTCCAAATCGATAAGAAAAAGTATCTCCTAAGCTATGAATTCCCAGAACATGCTCTGGAGAATTCCTACCTAAAACTAATGAGAAAGGTGAGAAAAAAGGTCTGAGAAAGTATGAAAAAACGGAGAAACTGAGCAACTATATATAGAGGTTCGGACGGTGTGGGGCGAGGCTCCCCACACACCGGGCGAATCGCCTGGTGTGGGGCGAACCGCCCCACGTCCCGGGCGAATCGCCCGGGAGGTCCAGTCGGCAGGTGACGCATTTTCGACGCGTTTTTGGATTTCTTTTCCTTTTCGGACTCGGTTTTTGCCTTCTAGTGACCTTTTAGCCTTCAGACTCGACCCCTAGACTTCAAATCCTATCCGGAATCTTCTAGATACTCCAAAAATGCCTTCGGAACACCAATTCCTCGTCCACTTCAATATAATTGCTCGGAAAACCTCATTTTTCACCCAAAACCTGTAAAATACAAACTAAAGGGAAATGTGACACTATTCTAATAAAATGCACTAAAATATAGCTAAATTAACATAGAGGATAGCTAAATTGGTGAAAAAAGACTCGAATAAAAGTGTAAAATACAAGTTCATCAATGATCAAACTCTTCCTAAGAAGGAAAAGTCGATCATGTATGTTGGGCAACCGTCTAACCCAAACCCGAGAAACAAAGGTGCTAAGGGTAAGGGAAAGTCGGGAGCCAAGGCTAACACTTCGAGTGATAAGCCTAAGCGTTTGAACCAGAAAAGGAAGTTCAAGAGAAGCGGAACGGTACGCACAGATGAATGTCTTTTCTGTAAACAGAAAGAACATTGGAAGAAAGATTTCCCTAAGCTAAGGGCAGATCAAGCTAAGAAGCCGCCGACTTCTAGCTCAGGTATGTTTGTTATTGAAATGAACATGACTACTTTTGACTCCAATGGTTGGGTATTAGATACAGCCTGTGGCTCACACATTTGTAATAATGTGCAGGGGCTAATTGATCACAGGCTAGTCAAGCAAGGTGAAATCGACTTGCATGTTGGGAACGGCAATCCAGTTGAAGCCAAACGCGTTGGACGCTGCAAGATAGATTTACCTTCAGGACAATGTTTAGAACTTGATAACGTTTATTTTGTTCCATCCATTGTCAGCAATATTATTTCCATTTCATTGTTGGACAATTTGGATTTTTCCTTTCAATTTGCTAATAATACTTGTTATTTTTCGTTAAATGACCAGTATTATGGAAAAGCTCGCTTAGTGAATGGTTTATATATTTTACAAAGTAGTCTACCTTTATTTCAAATACATAACAAACAACCGTCTTCAAGTAGGAAGAATAATCCATCTTATCTATGGCATTGTCGGCTAGGCCATATCAATGAAACACGGATTCAAAGACTAAGGAAGATGGACTACTTAGAACCATTTGATTTTGAATCATATGGTACATGCGAATCATGTGTTAAGGGTAAGATGACGAACAAACCTTTTGTTGGACAAGGTGTTCGTGCCACTCGCTGCTTAGAGCTCATAAATACCGATGTATGTGGACTCTTTAAAGTCCAAGCACGTGGAGGTTATCCTTACTTCGTTACCTTTACTGATGATTTCTCAAGGTATGGATATATTTATCTTATGAAGAATAAATCTTAGACCTTTGGGAAATTCAAGGAGTTTAGGAATGAGGTCGAGAATGAATTGAACCTAAGGATAGTCACTCTTCGATCAGACCGAGGAGGTGAGTACCTGAGTGAAGAATTTATCGACTACTTGAAGGAGAATGGAATTCAATAGCAATGGACCCCTCCTGGAACACCACAATTAAATGGTGTGTCTGAGAGAAGGAATCGAACCCTGTTAGACATGGTAAGATCAATGATTGGATTCTCGACTCTTCCAAAATATCTATGGGGATATGCGCTGCAAACTGCAATCTACATTCTGAACCGTGTACCATCTAAATCAGTGGAGAAAACTTCTTATGAGTTATGGAAAGGAAAGAAGCCCTCACTGGGCTATCTTAGACCTTGGGGCTGTCCTGCGATAGTCAAACTGATGCTCACTGATAAGTTAGATGCCAAGGGTGTCAAAGTATATTTCATAGGCTATCCTCGTCAGACGAGAGGCTATGAATTCTATCATGCTGAAGATCACAAGGTGATAGTATCTAGAATCGTCAAGTTTTTTGAAGCAGAATACCTCGAAGAAGAGAGGTTAGATGATATGATAGAACTTGAAGAAATTCAAGACTTTGACACGCGCGAACATGAGTTCTCTAAATCTTCTGATTTGGACTCAAGTTCAGTGGGAGCTTTTGAAGCAGACAAGGGTAATGATATGACACTTGCTAGGCATGTCATAGTCAGTGGGAGTCCTGTGATTAGATCAACAGTTGAAACCACACCAATAGAACCCGTTGTCAATCAACCTGTGCAACAAGTTGCACAAGAGCAGCCTCCCACAAGGGAACGGGGTCGCAACACGCGACCGGCTGCATCAGTGCCCACTGATAATGTTCGTGTTACACGAAGCCAGAAAAGAAAAGCACCAGAAACGTTGACAGAAGCACCAATTGAGCTCCGTATGTTGAAGAGGATCCCAAAAGCACCTCAGAAGCAAAGCCTTATGATAGAAGACATCAGTGAACTTGATGTTGGCTTATCAGATCGGGAAGACCCGAGACCTACAAAGAGGCAATAAATGATATTGACTCAGACAAATGGCAAGAGGCCATGGAATTAGAAATGGACTCCATGTACCTGAACCAAGTTTGGGGTTAGACCTATTGGGTGCAAATGGGTCTTTAAACGAAAGACAGATGCCGATGGCAAGGTACAAACGCACAAGGCTAGACTTGTGGCGAAAGGCTACACGCAAAGGTATGGCATCGATTACGATGAAACCTTTTCACCGGTAGCAAAGTTGAAGTCCATTCGAATTCTGCTTGCAATAGCTGCCTACTATGATTATGAAATCTGGCAGATGGATGTAAAGACTACCTTCCTCAATGGAAACCTTGAGGAAGAGATCTATATGGTACAGCCGGAAGGTTTTATTAGTAAAACCAGGCCAACTGTTGTTTGCAAATTACAAAGATCCATTTATGGGCTAAAGCAAGCGTCTAGGAGCTGGAATATCCGCTTTGATGAAGCTGTCAAATCGTTTGACTTCGTCAGAAGCGTGGAAGATCCATGTGTCTACACTAGGCACAGCGACAAGAGAGTCGTTTTCATGATCATTTATGTTGATGACATTTTGATCATGGGAAACAATGTCTCTATGCTAGAAGAGACTAAAGTTTGGTTATCAAGTACCTTCTCAATGAAGGACTTGGGTGAAGTGAACTACATCCTAGGGATAAAGATCTATAGAGATAGATCCAAGAGGATGTTAGGATTGACGCAGTCCACCTACATCGACAAAATACTGAAGCGTTATAAGATGGACGACCCACAGAGAGGCTTTCTCCCAGCTAGGCATGGGATCGTTTTGTCAGTTAAGGATAGTCCTAACACTGATGAAGAAAGAAAGGCAATGAGTCGTGTGCCCTATGCTTCGGCAGTAGGGTCTATAATGTATGCAATGAATTGCACAAGGCTAGATGTGGCATATGCGCTTAGTGTCACTTGTCGACACCAACAGAATCCAGGAGTACCTCACTAGACTGCTGTAAAGAACATTCTTAAGTACCTTCGACGGACTAAGGAAATGTTCTTGGTGTTTGGTGGAGAACCAGAATTAAAGATGTCTGGTTATGTGGACGCTGGATTTGAATCAGATCCTGATGACTTTAAGTCACGGACAGGATACGTATTCAAATTGAACGGAGGAGCTATCTGTTGGAAGAGTTCTAAGCAAGCCACGATTGCTGACTCATCCACAGAAGCCGAGTACATTGCTGCATCAAAAGCATCGAAAGAAGCTGTCTGGATTTCAGAGTTCTTGAAGGAATTGAGGGTTGTTCCTGCTCCTAGTCCAATAACGATTTATTGTGATAATACGGACGCCGTCGCTCAAGCCAAGGAGCCTAGATCTACAAACAAGAACAAACATGTACTTAGAAAGTATCACGTTATACGTGAGATTATTGATAGAAGAGAAGTTAGTATAGAACGTGTCTCAACCACGGACAACGTGGCAGATCCTTTCACCAAGGTCTTATCAGTGGATGTCCACTTAAGACATTATGCTAATCTGGGTATTAAGCATAAAGGTGACTGGCTCTAGTCCAAGTGGGAGATTGATAGTGTATATGTCCTAGAGACAGTCTTTATTAAGGGCATGCAGCCCTTATTAAGGGCATATATGTACTATTACACAGGTCAACGTAATATAATATATGTTTGTTGTTTGACTATTGAGTATCCCTTTCATATTTATATTATACCAGGCATACAGCATGTCATATATCTATTCATGTTTGTATTGATATTAAACATGTCCCCTCGGATAGATGACCGATCACACAGATAGTGGGAGCTGTGTGAGTTATCATCTATCCCAAACTCTCCCTAGTCGAGGCTCATCTCGGATGTAGGGGTCTGAATGAACCAACTGAGACTAGTATGCGTGGAGGTTATACTTGTTAGAGCAAGTGTGAGCCGATCCCACGGCCACGGAACGGATTGTTGGACAATCAAGAAACGTCCCATAACTCCGCATAGTTGTTCGAAGGGTGATTACCGAACAATGGAAGTACCCACCGGAAACTCCCATCGATGTATACTCTACACCGAAGTGTCTATGGGAACCGGTAAGTTGTCCAAGTGATGCCAGTCGTCCTTTGGACTTACAGGACTTTATCATCACACTTGTTGCCCCATATCCTTGGTGGACCCGTCGATGTCAGCTCTGAATAAGCAGTTGACCCAAGACACGATCCAGGATTATGGCTACATACAAATGGGGATGATAAGTGATTCTCTGAAGGATTCATCTCTCATGTGTAGCACAGGAGAGTACTGCTCATAGTCGTTCATAGTTGTGATTGGTAAAACCGCTGGCCAGCGTATCAGTATTATTATGATAGTCATAATAGATATTGGATTCACCATGCAACTCACTGAAGACGCCCGTGGATGTATTATTGGGATAGACAGTTCATCGATCCTAGATGCATTTGAGTCAGTCAGATGAAGGGACGTTACCATCGCCGCGTTGAGCGCAACAGACTTCACAACGAAAGGGTTTGCTTTGAGAAACCTCTCAAACGTCCTCATGTATTAATATTGCAAATGGAACCGTCTAGGAATTCCATTTTGCCTAGTCTAGGACTTGCTTAATACAATGAGGCCCTATGGGTCACACTATGTGGTGATTCAGCTTATCCGAATATCCTTGAAGATGGAATCGCAATTAATTTAGAATTAATTGTGATTGATGGATTATAATTGATTTGGAATTAATTATAATAATTTGTGGCTCAATTAATGATTTGGAATTATTAATTGAATTGGCTGATTAATTGTATTTTATGTAAATACAATTAAAGATTATATTTTGGAAATATAATAGAGGTTTGATTTGAAAGGATATGTTAATTTAGAATTAATATATGCACATGGGCAAAATCTACTTGGAGTTTGAATTGCCTTAGAATTATAAGTGGGTCCCAAAATCGGGACCCACCTAACCTCCCAAGGACTCGCGCGCACGCAGCTGGAGTAGGGGAAGGAGTTCGACTCTATCCTCTATTAGAAGTCAAGGGATAAGTTAGATTTTCCTGATTGAGTTTTAATTTGATTGGGAATGAATCTAGACTTGAATTGGTTTCCTAGTGCGATAAGAATTAGATTTTTATTCCTTTATGAAGTCTAATTGATTATTCATTAGGCTTTTATTGACTACTATATATAGTAGACTATTAGAGAGCTTTTACATGGTTGATTCAATAGACAAATTTTATATCATTCTTTCAACCAGTTTTCTTAGAGAAAATAAAAGCTCTCCCCTACCTCATATATAGCCACGCGCGCGCCACCCCTCACCGGAGGAAAACCGCCACCCCATCTTCTTGGCCACACAAAGAATATCCTAGCATTTTTTCCGATAAGTTGTTCATCCGTGGATACCAAGGTTGAGGTTCAAAGTGCCGGAAACTAACTTTTATTGTCTTGCAGATAATCAAGGTATTGCAGATATCTTCGACTTCGACGAAGGAGAAGATTCACCGGACTATTACGAAGACTTGGTACCTGTGCTTGCTTTTGGAGTATTGTAAGTCTTCTAACTGACGTGTTTAATATATATGCTATATACATGATCAATTAACCTGCATGTTAAGAATATTTTTGAAATTCCGCTGCGTACCCTAGGGGTAACTCTGACCGTATTTTCTTACAATGACACCCAAGTGGTAATGATTTTATGTGCCAGTAAATTAAATTTCATAGAACGAAGCTCATATTGTATTTGAACGGAGCCAATAGTTTATTTGTCTATGAATGATATTGTAATATCACATTGGATGCAAATATTGACTTCTAAAAAAGGATAATTATAATAAAAACTTCGAACTTGTTATAGACCGCCCCCCTAAAAAAGTCCCGATGGTCTTCCTTATAAATTATTAGTCCCCTTCATCTAATATAGATGGATAAAAAAAAAAATTTGCTATCAAACCCCGTGAAATTCAACGGCGATCAAGCACCGACGATTTGGGTAAGCTTTTAAACATTTAGCTCTTAATCTTTGTCAAATCGTTTTTTGTTGCATTGGTCGATTTACAAAGCTACTTGTACATTTCCATTGTTGTTTGTTGCAAGCATCCATGAATTGAATTATTCCTTCAATGTTGAGATTTTTGAGAGATTTATCGGCTATCAATGTTAAATCTAGGGTTATGTTGATATACTCGTTTCGATTTCGGCGTGAAATAGAGTATTTGAGGTATAATTTTGAAAAATGTTATAAGTTCCAACTTTTTGTTCCAATTCTCACATGTAAGTAAGAGATGTTTTTTGTAATTGTAATATAGTTTTCTTCTTTCATCATTCCAATATGTTTTCTTCTAAAATGAGGCTAATGCCTTCTTTTGTGTCTTCAGAAAAAACCCAATTTTTCCACCACCGCACAAACATCGACCTGCATCTAGAGCAAATATGACAAACTCTACAACAAACTCATCCCAGCAAATGCTATCAAATCATGGATCGGAACCTCAAACATTAAGTCCAATGTCTTCTCTGGACTCCACCGTAGATCCCCCAGCACTCAACACCACCCAAACTATAACAGATCATGGACCTCAAAACATGCCCGTTGTCTCCCAAGCAAGTATGATAAGCCAAGATTCATCATTGTCGAATATTAACGTGCTTCGTCATAGGATCTCGCGTCATATGCCACCAGTGCTACGGTTTCACCCTTATAGGAACACTACTCAAAGCACTCCGAACCCCCTCACCCAACTTTGAACATTTTCAATCCAACACCATTTGCCCCTCCTCAACCAAGTTCACCCCTAATAAATGTACCGAAATCCCCATCTCCTCCAAGAGTCAGAGAATTAAACCTTTTTCCCAACTCAACTACTCAAGGAAGGAACTTACTTCCTAGTGTTCAGTTTCACCCTTATCTAAACACTACTCAAAGTTCTCCAAACCCCCCTCACATAGCTCTTAACCCTGCTAATCCAACACCAGTTGCCTCTCCCCTGCCATGCTCACCATTAATAAATGGATCGAATTTCCCCTCACCTCCAAGGGCCAGAGAGTTGAACCTTTTTCCCTCCTCAACTCCTCCAAGCAGAAACTTACTTCCCAATGGGCAGTTACATCGACATCCACCTCACTCTCTGAACCTAAACAACCTAACCCTATCACTATCTCCACCAATTCAACCTCGACGCCTCATCATCCATAATCGGCAAGTTTTGATACACATAACTAGACGTACAAACGTGATCAGAAGAGGGGGTATTCTGTTTCAGAGTCAGGCATATTCAATTAGAACAAATGTCTTTCCAACGTCATTGGGGACAATTTCCGTTCACTTAGATGTCACACTTGAAAGAGAGCCAGGAGGAATACCTTTAATTTTTCAACACCTTATCAGAGTAATGCAACTAAGATTCCAAATGATATTCAGGTTTCATCCAAGTATGTTCTCAAATGACAATCTCTTGAACATACCACACAATTGGAATGGTTCCACCTCTGTTGTGTGGATCAACAATTCTCCTATGAGTATCTTATCTTGGAATATGTGGGGGGCTAGTGATCTAAATCAACTGAATGCTATAGAACATGTTATTCGTGTTGATAGTCCCCATGTATTGATTATTCTTGATACCATGACTTCTATTGAAAATCATAGAGGGTTTATACACAACATGGGTTATGGTATGAGACATATAGTGGCAACTCAGAGTCAGCGCAGAGGCTTTTGGATACTTTGGAATCGTTACCAAGTCCATGTGACTGCTTTGGATTCCATAGCCGACACCATACATATGGAAATCAGGGTGATAAACATCGCACAACCTATAGAATTGACATCAGTTTACCCGTATGAACGAGTGGGTCGCAGTAACCAGGTATGTTCTTACCTTTCTAGTTTAAATAAAAATGCTTGGTTGGTAATTCATGATTTTAACAACATTTTACATGTGCATGAAAAGATAAATGGTATTGATATTTGGTGGAATGTTTAATGCTTTCTCTAATCGTATGCTCTTTTTGTGTGTGGGAATAGAGCATTTATGCAATTTCTTTAAAGGTAAATCATGCTTAAATATGTCATAAGTACCAACATATGTATAAAAACGTTTATTAGATAGCGCAAAATTACTACCGTCCGCAAAAACAAAACAAAAATCAAAAGGGTTTTTCAGTCGTATGTCGAATTTGGTGGTGACAAAACCTCCTACTTACATTATGAGATTGGTTAGAGCCTTAACAAATTTTTTTAAGCACATTAAAATTTTTTGTTGGTGTTGTTGAATCATAGCACCAATAAGAATGCTAACTTCGTTTTTTATTATTATATTAAGTACTCAAAACTTAACTCAGTCAAATTCTTCCTACTTTTGAGCAATTCAAAATGTTATCCAAGACAACATAAATTTGCTCATCCCCTACTACGCCAATTTTTGGGCTAAAAACTCCTGGCCTCATTGATCAATTGGTTATTGGACTCCATCCATAACTCGATCAATTACTAGGCCCAACATAACCCACGTGCTAAGTAATCAACTTACTCCCTCCATCCTAGAATACTATGTTGGTCCCCTAAGACAATACAGTGAAATAGTAAAGGGGTAGGAGTGGAGGTGAATAGTCTTTCACAGTTTTCACAAACTTTTGCTCCAACTTTTGTTGTCTAAATTCTATTTCTGATATACCCTAAACATTTGTGTTCAGATACCTGATACTTAATCGTCATTTCTAATCTTGCTCAAATAACTTCTCAGCTATCTGGAGATCAATAGTCAGATAAAATATTTCTCAGAAAGCTCGTCAACTATTTGATACTTATACGTTCAGAGCCCGGAAGACTTTTGTCAGCAAGCTTAATTATAAGCAACATTCATAAAGTAAATGACTGAAAGTAAATGACACAAAGCTTTTATAGTGATCCCTAAAGGTGTTGTAATCCTTCAACCACACCACTACCCTTTGTCAGGGATTTAAACAAAGCACTAGATAGATTTTTGAGTTCACCTTACAAAAATCCTATCTATATATCCCTTCCAAATGTTCGCGTTACCTCAGATTTCTTAGCCAAGTACTTCTTCTACTCAAATCTGGGGTTATTCCTTGATGTACTTCCTCTGTCCAACATTCCTAGAGCAATTCCTCAGCATCCTCACCAAGTACTTCCAGTGCTCCCCTACTCTTGGGCTCTTCCATTGTTTCCATCAAGTAATTCCTATACTCCTTTTCCAGGGATTGGCCTTGTGGGTTTCTTCAGCAACGCACTTCTGTGTCACCTTTCGGTGAGTCAGAACTGCTTGGAGTTCTATCAATAGTTTTTCAACTACTAATAGAACTGCTAGGTCTTACTTTGAACACTTCACGGTGCAAAGTGAGTAAATCTAACGATGACCCTAAGTATGCAATATTCTTTTCAATTCCATATATCCAGCAATTGATGTGCCAGGATAGTGAACCAAGAATAGCCATACTTATTAGGGGCCAGGATACTTGCAACCACCCTGATTTTAAAGAAATTTTCTGATGATATAGAATCAGAGCCCTATAAATCTCTAGATGGAGTGTTGGACTTGCGTGCATTGGTGTCTTGTGCCGAATGCTCATAACGTAGAAGAGAATACGCAAGATTTGAACCTTCTACAATTTGTCTATAAATCATCTTGAAGAACAATTTCAGAAGACCCTTTTTCTTTAAGTGTCTTATCTCTCTTTCTAGCATATTATTTTACTCATACTTCATCTATTCATTTGAGTATGATTATAGCCAGTGCATTTGCTAGAAGTGTTATATATCAAGTTGAAAAGTGTTTTTACCACTCTGCTTCAACAGATATATGCAAGCCAAAGCAAGTGTTGATATTTATAGTGGATAGTGATAAACCCTTGGACAATATCCCATGGGTTTAGATGTTGTCTTCACACTATTCATACCTAGGAGAAAGCACTGTGTAGTCACTATCACGTTTAAGAGATGTGTGCCTTTAATTCAAACATCTGCAGTTTGATTTGAATAAAAGCAATGTACTACGTTGTGTCTTATTATCTCAACGACATTATCACAGAGATCTGATACTAAAGATTTAGTCGTTACTCAGAAGCTTAAGGCTTTAAAGAATGGCCTACTCAGAGACTTGCTCGTCAGAGAGCCTATCTTTTCAAGGTTTATGGTCCTTAGTTTCTGATGAGATAAAACTTCATCTTCAGAAATCTTGCGCATACCTACATTCTTCATAAATTTTCAGTTCTTTTTGTAGGATGTATTCAATGCCGGTTTTTTTCAAATATAAAACTACATTCAATCACCTAACATCCTATACAAGTATTGCTAGACTAACGTACTCAGTGTTGTTCTTTTATGACAAAGTTCAAATATCATTTTTTGCTGATAAAAAATTCTTAAAAGAGTTCTATCATTTACTTTTGGACACAAAAAGTAAGAAGAAGAATTAAATATGACTTATATTGATTGTGGGGTTTGATTTTAATTTATGATGAGATATGTAGCCAATGGAGTTAGTGGAAGGAATATAAAATTATTATATACATGTCTAAATATGACAAAGAAATAAAATGGTGCAATTCTAATAGAACACTAGTGAGAACTCGTACGAACAAAATCGGTTCGTGCGGCATCTAGCTTCCTAGATAACTCCATGGCTGCAGGTCTTCGAATATGGCTGATCCTGGCGGCACCAAGCGGCGTAGGCTTTTCCATTCAAGGAGGAATTGACCCACGTGGGAACCTTTGCAAAAGATATGACTCTAATTCTGTATATTGATAACGTAGTAAAAGTGATTACAATGGTGGCTATTTATAATATCTATGGAGAGACAAATAAGGAAAAGATAACAATTAAAGATATTGAAAGATACTAACTGATAAGTATAGAATAGAATATTCATAGAATATTCCGGATCTTACCTTGTCAACAAATACTAAGAGATAATTACAATGTTAGAGAAGATCTTCTATTAATTATAGGATATCTTCTTCTAATTTGGACTCTTAACGACTAAGTAAACCCTAACCTAGACCTAGACCCGACTTGGGCCTAGAGTGTTGTCGGACCCGCCCCTAAAAATTGACATTGTCCCCAAGGTCGACCTCTCCTTTCTTCTTCCATCGAGAAGGGTCTTGGTATCTTGTAGAAATATTGCCGATGGGCTGTTTACGTACATTCGCAAGCAGTATTTCGATGGTGCTCTTTGATCTTCCTCCAGGATCGAACACAAGAACAACTAGGGCCCATAGGATTCCTCGATTAGCCCAGCCATCAAGCAACTCTCATCCCATTGAGATGCAAAACAATAACACGGAACGATGTTCATGGCATAAGGTCATTGACGCCTTTCCGTTGATGTCCTGAGTTTCTTGTCTTAACTCACCTCCAATAACTTGAGCTCTCCATTTCTTGTAGAAACGATAGGTCTCTTGAAGTTTCATCCTGATCGAGTTGTCTGCAACGCATATGCCTCCAGGGTGAACGGCCAGGACCACCCTTGTCTTCAGTGGCTCGACGGAGGTACACGAGTTGGCAATGATGCCGACCTCATCAACCAACATAGTACGTAGAGATGGAAAGTCTACGTTAGATTTGATATCGACTTTTCCATTCTCCGTTTCTCCCGAACAACTACATACTAAGTACAGGAAAATCGTCCATTCTATAAAATAATTTGGCATAATTTTCTCTATCGTATTCGGGTGCACAAGTTGTTACGGAGAGTGTTGGATCGGTAGTGGTCACTGTCAGAACCGGGGTACAAAGATATTTACGCTTGCTCTTCCAGTCCCAAACACCTTTAGGCAAGATGCGGAAGGCATGACGAACAAGTGATTCATCGAAATTTGCAGAGTACCTGCCGGTAGCACAATTCACTAGTTGAGCCGTGAGTTGGATTGAAGAATTGATATATTGAGGCTCTTTGACTTCACCTCTATTTTCAACACTAACCACAACACCGTCTTCTTCGTCTAAAGGCTCTTCTCCACGCACAATAGACTTACCTAGAGGAGAAAAATCTAATTTCGAATTTAAATCAAAATAACACCCCCTTCTAAGGGCTTCAATTCTTCTTGATACAATTCCCTTGTAAGAACAGGAAATTCATTCGTAGAAGAACTCGGACACAAGTCCTTCTTCGAGAGCCTTTAGCTCTTGTTGATACAATTCCCTAGTAAGAACGGGGAATTCATTCAAGTCATAAACGAATTCGGGAACTGTTTCAGTTTCAGTCCTTAAGGTTTTGAAACCCTAAGGCCAAAATTTTCATAGCCGTCGAAATCCTTCTTCTCCTCATCAGAGATTTTCTCCGTTCCTGATTTAGATCCGTAGGCTCTATGAGGTTGTTCCTTCCTTTCTTCTCTTCTAGCATGCCACCGAGTTGAAGATTAAGATTTTCGCAACTAGTATGGCTGATGTAGTTCGAAATCTTGCTGGGCATTCTACAGTTCATAGAATTCGATATCCACCAGTCATATTCTAGATCTATGAGTTTTCCAGCTTGTGTAAAAATTTCAGGCATATCCAATGGAGGGATTGATGGGAAACTCTGTTTTACTACAGTTGCGCAGTGCTAAAAATTTGCTGCGGAAATTGCACTACCGGTGAAAATCTTTATGGTTGTGGACTTTGTACATGATTGGAGTCCACCCGAAACTCCGTTGGACACATTATAATGTTGTCCAACTGGAATTTTCCTAAATTCTTCTTCATGGTGGCCGATTTTGGAGGATTTACCGCCTCCTTACGTGTCTCCAACCACAGATTCAAGGTGCCCTACTTCTTAACGTTTTTGGATCCATGACTCTCTTCCACCAAATGTGTTCCTCCTTTTACGGTGGAACTTCGACCATACAGGCCAGGGTCAGTGGGATAGTCCGCGAACGAACCCATCTACGCGATTATGCGTAGGCGTCGGAACACACGTGACTGCGCATTCCGGTTGACGCCGCATCGCTGAACGTATTCGCCCCTCTTTTTCTGTCTTCGTCTTCTTCACCATTGATGCTAGTTCTTGAGATTTCTTCTCAATTCTTGAGAGTTTCTTCCAGAGCTTATTTTGCTTCCTCCTTTCAGAGTCGCAGGCGAAAACCTGGTATAGATCTTCCGTTGACATTATCTTTGAGGCCAAATGATGAGAACTGGTACGAACTAAGCCGATTCGTGCGGCATCTAGCTTCCTAGATATAACTCCATGGTTGGAGGTCTTCGGATATGGCCGATCCGGGCGGCACCAAGCAGCGCTGGCTTCTCCATTCAAGGAGGAATTGACCATGTGGAAAGCCTTGTCAGAGATATGACTCTAATTCTATATATTCATAACGTAGTAAAGGTGATTACAGTGGTGACTATTTATAATAGCTAGCTATGGAGAGACAAATAAGGACAAGATAACAACTAAAGATATTGAAAGATACTAACTGATAAGTATATAATAGAATATTTAAAAAATATTTTTGATCTTACCTTATCAGCAACTACTAAGGGATAATTACCAAGAGAAGATCCTTCTATTAATTAGGATATCTTCTATTAATTGAACTTTTATAGACTAAGTAAACCCTAACTTAGACATAGATACGACTTGGGCCTAGAGCATTGACGGACCGGGCGCCACCCAAGTCCTGTCAAACGCTTAAAATGACAAAATGGTACAACTAATTTTGAACGACAGGAGTATGTTGGCTTTGTAGTTTATACAGGTTATAAATCTTCTTCTTTCGGTTCCGCAGGAAAGCTTTTGCAAAGCTAAAATATGGCACCGATTAGTTACTAAAATTCAACCTGTCAATTCGAGTCCAACTCGGTAAACTGCATAATTAAGTTAAATGTACAGGTCTTACATTTCACCCTCTTCAAAATAAATTTTATTCTCGAAACTCTCGATCTAATTATAACTCTATTTCCACTCGGTAGTCATATAAAAATTTGACGTCACAAAATTTTTGGAGTTTCACACCCCTGGTAACATCCTCAATTATTTGTTTAACCTACAAATTATCAACCACTTCCAACCGAACACTCTCACTACTTTCTGGTTTCTGGGGAAAATTGATTATAAGAGCTCAAAAGGACTTTTCTGTGTTATCAATTATATTTTAGTCCAAACTCAATTATTACATTTTAGTCTATTTGAGTTGATCAGCACTTTAAACACCTTCCAACCAAACATGATTTAAGAAAAATAAATATTTCAATCAAAAAAATTAATTTAAAGATTTAAAAAATCTAAATAGAATTATAAAATAAAATACAAATTAAATATTTAACAAGATTCATTCATCTTCTTCGCTAAAGTTCTGGTCCGTTGCCAGTAACGGTGGAGCAAGCATCTCCACCACCATGTGGTAGAGCAAGGAGCTCCAGATAGCTCCACTGTTAATGGTAGAGCAGCTTGCTCCACGGCAAGCTGAGCTCCACCGTTTCCGGCGCCGAAGCTCTGGTACTTGAAAAAATTATGGTACCGGAGCTTTGGGGATGATGAAAATAATTGTTTTTTTTATTTTAGTTAAAAAAAATTCTTTAAAATTTATTTTATTATTTTATTATTTTACTTAGTTTTTATTTTAGTTCTTTATCTTTTTATTTGAAAACACTAAGGCTTGTTTGGTTCCATCAAAATTTAATTTTAAAATAGTGAATTTTTATTGCCTTTGAACTAAAATGTAATTTATAAACTAAGCTGATTTATTTCATTATTAGGGACGCTAAGATGGTGTAAAAAATCAAATCACATTGTGGCCAAGTAGAAATGATGAAATACTCAGAGGTACTAATTTAATCAATGATGAATCTGGTGATATTTATAAATGTTAAGAATTTGTTAGTGAGTTTATTTTGGCTAGGTATCAAGCAGAAAAGACCTAGGGGAGGTTATCATGCATAGTTAATGTACTAATGGGTTGGTATGTTGCGCAACTATATGGTAAGATGGTACATGTTTGCGATAGCAGTGGAAGACTTCGCACGATATATACGTGGAAAGACAGACAACAATATGTCAGAATTAATTCTCCGCAAATAAAACAAGACTTACTCCGACTTAATATTTCCATTTTACAACTTAATAGTTAACTTCAATTCTAACTATGTGACTAATTATATTTGCAGGACCCAGGTACCAGCGGAGGCACATCAGGGCCGTCTGTAGGACATCCGGCAACTAGTACGAGAATTTAAGGTGGCGATCTTAACACTCGTCCACAGAGGCTAGCTAGTTGGAACACTAACTACCTAGCAAAGTTGGCGATCTCTTATTTCAAAACGGATGAGTGATCTAGTTGCTTTGTGTTGCCTCCCCGCCCCCGGCAAAAATGTACTGCTACATTTTTTGTTGGGTGTTTTGCAGTTACAAGCGATCATGTAGAAAAAATCATTTAATTTGAGGCCTTGCACTATAATGCATAACACTTTATAGCTTAAAAAAAGGTCCCCATGTCTGCATCATGTAAGGCCACTGATTGAATAATTTTTTATACCTGATCTCTCATTGATTTTTACCTTTTTGTTTGTTTGAGACTATGATGAGCCCATCTGGTTATAAAATTGATTTGGATTTGGATATGTACCGTAAGGTCTCTAGGGCAGGCAACATGCAAACCATATAACTGCTCCCAGATTTAGTTTGTGCGCCTTAAACCTTCTAAAAATTTTGCGATATCTTTTAGAATTTTACTATGTAGTTTATGTGCGATCATTTTCCAATTGTTATTTATTGTTCGCAAATCACAGTCCTGCATGCAGTAGAGCGTATGTCTTAACTTCAAGATTTTCATTTGACATTTTAATGTTTACACCTAAATTAATGAGGCGTAATTATACCATCATTATGATGCATGTTTAGTGTTACCGGACTTGGTTTCATCTAGTGCAAGTTTCACCCTGACTGATTTACAACCAATTTTGGTTTAACCATACTTTGGTTATCGGTGTTAGGTTCACCGGCTAGCTGCAGTAGGAAATGAGAAGTTGAACTAGATTGCAATATCTTATATTAGCATTAGGCTAATAGCTAAGCATATATTTGGTCTAAAATTTAATTGTAATCTTTCATGCATGTAAAATCTATTGTCAATTTATTTTAGATGTATATGTAAGTAGTCTTATTATAGGCCAGACTAATATTGAATTTAATTTCAATATTTTTTTTTTAAATGTGAATTTATATTGTCTGACGAAAGAAAATATTCCATTTGTAGTACTCTTCTCTTTTATGTTTCTTTGTTTCCTCTTTCTTCTATTTCTTATCTTCTTTCTTTCTTTTTTACGTTTCAATTTCCTCTAAAAACTAGAAAATTCTCTTCTCCTTTTTCACATCAGTTTTCTAAATTCCTCAAGCATTAAACTAACTTTTAGGAATTAATATTATCATAAATTGTTTTGAATTGATTTGAGCTTCATGTAGATCTCTTTCATCTATGATGAGGTTTGTATCACAATAATCTCTTTCAGGTCGGCCAGTATCACAGTATTTATATATTTGAACTTTTTTGGTGTCCTTAGACATCTAAGTACTCATATTTCATAGGTATGTGGTTTAGTAATTTTTCCTCGAGCTTCAGAAATCTCATTGTCTTTCTATTCATTAAGATTTTATTTTACAATTGTAGTTTTTAGCAACGGTCTGATGAGCCGTGTTTACATAAGAATCATTAATTTAGTTGTAACTTTCAGTGTACTTCGTCTCGAGAATGAAAGCTATGTAGATGAGAATATTTCAAATCTTAGTCAGTGCATATTTAAAATTGGTATTTTTAGCATTACATACAAAACATGACACATTTGTGGTATTAGATGTTGTTTTATTATTTTCCTTTAATTGGATACAATGTATTAACTGTAACATACCGAATTGGACTCGAGAGCATGTCAGAAGCGTAAAATCCACTAGGCTAGTAGGCTTTTATCATCTGGGCCGATTTTCATTTTCATCTAGGCCTCGGAATGCGAAACTAAATAGAACTCTACTTGCAATCCTTCTTTTGTCCAATTTCGGATGTAAGCAATTGCACCCACTGTCGACGGATGTCGTTACCAGTCAGATGCCACACCAGGATGCTCCGATCATGTTCGTAGATAGATCCTCAATAATTCAGGCACCGCAATGACAACACCCTCCACCGTAATGATTGGAAACTGACTGGTGGCGGTGGCGAGGTGGTGGTGTGGAGGAACAACGACTGGTGGAGCTACGACAACTTGTAAATCTGCTAATTCTGCACCAAATCCACCATAAAAATAGGGCATTCGGGCCTAAACATAGTATATCGATCGGATCTAAATGAACTAGTCTGTGTGTGGAACAGGCCTAAATGAATTTGTGAAATACATTGTTTAGACCAAGATCTCACTGTCATATCTGAGAAAAGCATCCGATGAACAGTTCAAGACTGCTAAAAAGATATAGGACATTGTAGTTCTTTTATGTAGTTTATTATTTTACTGAGAATGAGTTGAAAAATTGTCAGTGTGCCTCATACATTAACAGATCCAGATAGTGTACTGGGGGCTATCTGACCCTTTAAAATTTTCTTAAATATGTTTCAGTTTGTTGGTGGTTTTGGATCTGGCCAACTTCCAATTAATTTGCATACAATGGTTTTGTAGGTAACAATACAAAGGGTTTTTTTTTTTTTTTTTAATGCACTGCTGAATATAATTATTCCATTTTTTAAACAATTGAGAATTACTTCTGAATTAGAGCATTAGTCTTTATTTGGTGAATGAGCAGGGGGATTGTATAAGAAAGTAGGGACTGTTTTTGTATACATTCAACAGTGCTTCGTTGCACGTCTTATCTTGGCAGTTAGCAATTATCCATTTGTAATTTAAATCAATATTGTTATTATTCAGCAGGCCTTTGAAATCTCCAAGATGCCCTATCTATACGCACCAAGCTATAAGCATTTGTTATCTCACACTCACACAAAGAAACAACAATCTTAAGAATCACAAATTCAAGCACTTCTTATCTCACACTCACACAAAAGAAACAACTATCTAAAGAAGCACTAATTCAAGAACTTCTTATCTCACACTCACACAAACGAAACAACAATATAAAGAAGCACACATTTAATTGCACTTCTTATCTCACACTCACACAAAAGAAACAACAATTTAAAGAAGCACAAATTCAAGCACTTCTTATCTCACACTCACACAAAAGAAACAACAATCTAAAGAAGCACAAATTCAAGTACTTCTTATCTCGCACTCTCACAAAAGTTCTTAGCTCACACTCACACAAAAGAAACAACGATCTAAAGAAGCACAAATTCAATCACTTCTTATCTCTCACTCACATGTACAAAAGAAACAACTATCTAAAGAAGCACAAATTTAAGCGCTTCTTATCTCACACTCACACGAAAGAAACAACAATCTAAAGAAGCACAGATTCAAGTACTTCTTATCTCACACTCACACAAAAGAAACAACAATCTAAAGAAGCACAAATTCAACCACTTCTTATGTCACACTCACACAAAAGAAACAACAATCTAAAGAAAAGCACAAATTCAAGCACTTCTTATCTCACACTCCTTCACACTCACACAAAAGAAACAACAATCTAAAGAAAAACATAAATTCAAGCACTTCTTATCTCACACTCACACAAAAGAAACAACAATCTAAAGAAAATTACAAATTCAAGCACTTCTTATCTCCCACTCACACAAAAGAAACAACAATCTAAAGAAGCGAAAATTCAAGCACTTCTTATCTCGCACGCACACAAAAGAAACAACAATCTAAAGAAGCACAAATCCAAGCAATTCTTATCTCACCCTCACACAAAAGAAACAACAATCTAAAGAAGCAGAAATCCAAGCACTTCTTATCTCAAACTCACACAAAAGAAACAACAATCTAAAGAAGCACAAATCCAAGCACAACTTATCTCACACTCACACAAAAGAAACAACAATCTAAAGAAACACAAATTCAAACACTTCTTATCTCAAACTCACACAAAAGAAACAACAATCTAAAGAAGCACAAATTCAAGCACTTATTATCTCACACTCACACAAAGAAACAACCATCTAATGAAGCACAACTTCAAACATTTCTTGGGCCATTCTCATTTTTCGGTCTATACTCCGAATCATTAGATTTTCCAGGTCTCCATGTCAATCCTTTCTCCTTCAACCACCTGTCTATGCACTGAACTGTGTCTACTCCTCGATTCTTCAAGAATCTGTCTATCAGAAGAATCGTGTTGCCCACAAGAAGAATCGTCATAACACCAGTCCACACAAATATACCAATCTTCAATACATGTGCAAATGTCTCTGCATGAGTTTCCGGAGTAATCACATGGATAGCTATCGCGTATGTAATCGCGATTGATGTTATAGTCAACCACATGACAGCCATGAGAAACCACATAAACACTGGCTGTTTGAAAGGCAATCCACTGATAAGAAGCATTATGGCGCTAAGAGAAGAAGCAAAGGCTACAGTGTTACAGCGTATGAAGCTCTTGTATGCGTCGGCCAGGTACTTATTGTCCACCGAATCACCATTGTAATCTCTAAAAGCCATTACAGCTTCTCCAGCTCTGTAAGATTGGGCAGGGCTAGGGCTGATCGTTAAATTTCCGATGAGAGAATTATCTTCTTGCCATACTCCACCTGGAGGGGCCACAGCGGCTTGGAACGCCATTGCTGCTATTAGTACGGCCACCACCATTACTGCATCACGGTTTTCGGTCAGCCACTTTTCTGTCTTTGTTTGGGACTTGTAGGAGTTGCAGAGTTGTTGTTTAATTCGTTTGGTGAGCGGTTTAATTTCTTGGGTGAGCGGTTTAATTTCTTGATCTTGTAGTTGTAGAATGTCCCATGCTGTTTGATTCATTTTATTCTTGGCTTTCACATCTATGCTGGTGTGCTCTACCAAATATTCAATAACCTGCATCCATTGGTTGTTCAAATATTATATAACTCGCTTCGATGCTTCCCAAAAGGAGTATAATTAGCTTGCACTTGGCTATATAAAGTTACCTCAATTTGTTTATCTCTGACTGCAATATGCAAAATGGTGTTCCCATCCTCGTCTCTAGCATATATAAGGTAATTCAAGCTCGGCATCAACATCTTCAATGCATTCAGTTGTGCGCCTTTTGCAGAACAAGAGTGCAGAGTTGACATAGCCGACCGAAGCAACTCTGTTTCTACCTTGCTATGACCTCCCATTCCTGCAAGATGTAGGGGACTCCTTCCCTGAGTGTCAAGAGACAGGCTCATCTCGGGAGCAGCTAAAAGCAGTTCCTGCACGACTTCGAGATGACCTTTAGCAGCTGCTATATGCAGAGGTGATGCTTGATTGGAGTCCAATTGTTCAGCAAGCTGCGGGTTAATTTTCAGGATCTCTCCAACAAAAGATTGGTGACCTTTCATTGTAGCTATATGTAAGGGTGTCTTATTTGGACATGTGAAGGAAACTGTATCGAGTAGAAACGGGTCGATTTCGAGTAGATGGCGCAGTGCATCAGGATCACCTTCTGCAGCTGCTTTGTAAAGCCTGTTTTCTAGGCTCATTTCCGGTCGTTCCATTGTGTTTTGTTTACATATATTAGAGAAGGTATATATAGTGATCGAGGAGTTATAATTTAATTATGCATCATTATGTTCTGTTCCTGTTGTTGGTCAGTTGTGGATGGTGAGATTTTTTTCATAAACAAAACAAACAATGAATAGTTGGTCTTAAAAGTAAGCTTCTCCAAGTTTCGTTTGTGCTACACGTTACTGAACAAAAGTAATTATACATTAGGTCAAGTAACAAATGTGAGGCACGTTTACTTTCCACTGTGTATAATAATAACTACTGTATATAGGACATCTGTGGTGAATGCACAAATGTTGTGTTGACGTAGTTGGGGTGACGTGAATGTGCTTATGGATGGATGATCCCTGTCTAAGAAAATGGGCCATTTCCGAAAATTCAAATGGGGTCTAAGAAAATGTCACTTTACAAAGAAAATGGATGATAGTTAATCATTGTGATATGGTAAATTCGTACTTCAAAGAATACGTCTAAATCCATGAGAGTGCTTCCAATCAAGTGTCTTCCCCTATTACTAGCTAGAAACTAGAAAAGTTTTCCTTTTTTATTTTTATTTTTTATTTACCTTTTTTTTTTCTTTTTTTTTTGGGGAACGTTAGTGGCTCAAACCCGATTTGTCTTGGGTCAAACCGAGAGGATGAATTTTCGAATAAGGAGTTGAACACTGCCGTAGCAAGGTGATATAGGAGTAACGTAGGACTAGGAATCACTACCAAAAAGAGGGGCATCTGGGAGGAACATTTTCCTCACAATCGGCCCAAATTTCCTCACTATTGGCCAACTGTGATTAAAACAAATAAATAAATTGACGAAATAAACATAAAAAACTCATATAATAGAGGGATTTTATAAGTCGGATTTATACCTACTTATCACTATCTTTTTACTTGATATTTTGTATGGTTAAAATCTATTTTTGTCAAATTTTACTTGTTTTATATTTATTTTGGTCAAGGTGGTTCGAGTTGGTGATTTATGGAGATACGGGCTAAGATGAGCTTATTTGGAGCTGACTTGATGATAAAACCTTATGGAAAAGAAGGCCCAATGGTTGGGTATGGCCCAAGCCCGAGTTTCTGAAATTTCCTACTTCGTTTTGGACTTGAAATACCCATATTTTCAGTCTTTTTAGGTTTCCCGCGGGATTCTTCTATATATAAGGATATATTAGACTTTTTCAATTATTCTGAATAGCAGACAGACAGAACTATCGATAGATAGCAGAGGGAGGCGTTGGAGGAGTTTTCTGGTTCCTTCGTTCTTTTTATTTTTCTTCTATCTTTTGTTGGATTATGTTGGTCCCTTTAAACAACAATAAAATACTAGGGGGGGGGGAGGGTGAATAGTCTTTTCAAACTTTCGTCATTTAAAAACTTTCTCAGCAAGTACTTATTACTTTTCAGTAATGAGTTTGCTGATACTTAACTTTCTCAGCAAGCGCAAGTTACTTCTCAGTAACTAGGTTTGCTGATACTTAAAAGCAAAGAGCGGAAGTCTTTGAACCAATAAGTGCTTTGTCAGTAAGTGATAGTTTCAGCAAGTGAAGTGAGTGACTGTGTAGAGATAGATATGCTTTGCTGAAAACTAAGTACAGTAAGTAAATCACACAAACACTTTTTATAGTGGTATCTGAGAGTGGCGGTAATCTCTTAACTAATCCACTTTGTCCTTTCTAGGACTGAATCCACTAAGACAAGTTTGAGGTTCCTTACAACACCTATCTAGAGCGATTCAAACAGAAATCAAAGCACACTTGCTTCGTTTCCAACCTAACTAGAGAACGAAACCTTGTTCTCCACCAAACTTGGTACTTTTAATCAGCAACACTATGCTCGATTAAGTTCCCCCTGAATATCACGCCTGAAAGGGTGTATTTTCAGTTAGAGAGGTTTGGGATGAGATAACTTAATTATAACTTATTCAGTTACAACAAGTAATCTAAGAAACAAAACTTTGAATACTTTGCAGTAAACAAGTTTGATTGTTTCTGGTGTCAAGACTTTGTTCTTGTTCGAAAGAAAGAAGGAACACTTAACTAATTTCTTAGCCGTGTAAGTTCTACTTCTTCACAAGTAGCTTTTTCAAGCTTTAAGTCTTGGAACGGATCAATGGCAGTAAAGAGTATTGAAGGGTATGTGAGTTTAAGCACAAGTGAGAGTATGATAACGTTGTTGACACACTTCAACTCTTTGCCGGATGACCTCTATTTATAGTGAAAATAAGGAGCCGTTTGAATTTCAAATTCTAAGGCTTTTGTTCCTTAAGATGTCACTATCTTGCTTTTGTACTTTCAACAGCGTCCTTGTTTGTCTTCTAGTCTTCATGTCTTTTGCGTGCATGCTTTGCATTTAATGCTCTTTTGAATAAAATTCAAACAGTAACACTGGAGCGCAAATACAAGTACTTTCAGCAAGAGGTCACAAATGTTCATCAGCAAGTGGTCAGTCTCAGTTTCAGCAAGCACAACCTACTCTGTCATTTAGATTTTCACTTATGCAATGCTGTTGCTGAAGTTTCCACTTTTTGAGCAACATGTGCCTTTGTAGATACCAGTCTTCAGAAATCTTCTAGTCTTCAGATCTTCGAATTCTTCAAGTTTCTGAGCGGTTTCTAAATGCTTCAATAGTTTGTTTGTGTAACAAAGTACATCATCAGCAAATGCTTCAATAGGTTGTATTTCTTTTCAGAAAACAAGATACATCATAATCGGTTAAACCAACCTATCTAGTACCTACTCTAAGTCTTCAGCAAACGTTCCTCTTTTACAATGTCCTTAAAATTCTAAATTCCTATGGACCTTAAGAGTACTAGTTACTAGACTTTCCTTAATTTAGCATGGTTAATTGCTCATCAAAATTACAAGTTTCCTAACAAATTTCCCCCTTTTTGATGTTAGGAATCCATGGCTAAATTAATTGTTACCCTTTTAGAGGTTTCTGATGTTGAATAAATCAGTTGATTAATGCAAGCATACTTGAATAATTAAACAGTAAGCATAAGTAAATTGCATAATCAAAAACCAATAAGAGTCAAAAGCTTCATTGTTGATAGTTATCTTTCAGTAAGTTTACAGGAAAGAGTAGAGATAACTACACAAAATCAGCAAACAAAACTTAACCAGAACTATTACAGAGAGTTAAGCTCTTCCAGAGGATTTTCTCAAAATCTCTCTTACACTCTTCTCAGCAAGTGCAGTGAATTCAATACAGTCCTTTTCGTAATCTTCAAGTAGCTTACGGACTTGTAGTTGAAGAATCGTTGCATTTTTGCAGGCCGTATGATAATGCTTTTCAGCATTCATTTCCATGTAGTGAACTACCCACAAATGCATGCCCCAATTGCTGGCATGGAGAAGCTGTGTATCTGAAATGCTTTTAGGATGAATCTTTCTTAGCCAGAGAAGATCTTCTTCTTGATCCTTAGCAGTGAGATAGAAATACTCATAAGGAATCAATCCAAGTTTCTTCTTTGCTTTCTTGATCACAGGGTCAGAGTAATAAGCAATTTCAATTGGTTTCATCAAATCAGGTTCTTGTCTTATGGACTTACCAATTGATGTTCTTCTTACTGAGACTTCTAGATTCAACCATCTCCCAGCAATATTTCTTGGTAGGGTTTCAGCCCTTTCTTTCCTTTTTACCTTGAGATCAATCCATGTGAACATTTGGTTCAGTATGGTTGTTGGAAAGAACTCATTCACCAGCAAATCTTCCAACTTTAAGATCCAGCAACCATGAACGTTTCTGATCACGTTCTGAGTGGTTTCATCATTGTTGGTCTTTGTATATTCAATGCCGGAGCCAATAGCAATGCTGGCCAGCCTCTTTTTTTCTTGTCTTTGCCTTCTTCTTCTTGACTTTGCATTGTCTTGATCTCTTGCTGAAGATCTTGAGTCAGAAGAGAAATTCTTTGAATGGTCAGACGGAGTTAAGGCTGTAAATGGTTTAGCTCTTATGGCTTGAGCTACTGTCTGATTGTCATCATCATCATCATCTTCATTCAGAGCTTGATGACTTCCAGTATGACAGAATCCTTGAGTTTCAGCAGCAGTTTTTCTCTTTTTGGGACTTGCTGAATTTAACTCAGATTCTGCTTGTCTTTTAGAACTTTGCTCTTTTTCAGCAAGAGGTTCTATGGTCAGTGGCGCTTCAACAGTAGGAGGGGTTTTCTTCCTTGAAGTTCTCTTTTGTTTATCTTCCCCCTTAGGCATGGATTGCATCATCGGAGTAATGTGCAAAGAGAAGAACTCATTGCAATTTTCAGCAAGAGTACTTAGGCTGTTGTATTTCATAATGATTGCTTGCTGATCAGAAGTCAGCTTTGACAATTCTTGCTTAATACTCGCCATATTCTCCTCATGTCTGCGCTCAGTTGCGGCCTTTTCTTCCATGAAAGTCTGAGCCTTGACTAATGCAGACTTTGCTAGCCGGAGTGCTTGACTTACATCTTCTTCATAGCTCTTGTGATAAAGAATGATGTCTTTCTGAGCTATTGTAAGTGTAGTAGTGCGTCTCAGCACAGTCGCCAATATTTTTCCAATATTAAGCGGGCTCTCAGCAAGCAGTGCATCATCTTCAGCTTTGCAGGCTTTGTGGACTTCCCAGTGCCAAAATTCTTGGAGTAAACTCCTCCACACGTGGAAACGACACTAGATTAGGGGTCAAGGAATGAACTTTAAGCTCTGAAGCAAATTGATCATCTTGTAACAGCAATTCTCCTCTCAAGTCATCTCCTTCATCATTTTCGTAGTCAGGAGGAGGAATTTCAACAACTTTGGGGTCTTTCTTGGAATTTTCATCCTCATTTGCTGATAGATCATCTACATCCTCAGATTCATCAAGGCCAACAACCTTGGAACCTAAGTCGGCAGCTTCATTCCCTTTTGGTTGAGTGGTTGCTGATGGCAACACTTCAGACTCAACGACTGGAGTTTCACTAGTAGTATGTTTTAATTGAGTAGTTACTGAGGGCAACGTTTGAGACTCAATTGCTGGAGTTTCACCAGTAGTAAGTGGAAGGGAAGGGACTTCCTTTGGCTTTACTCCTGAAGATTGAGCAATATCCAAATTTTGCGTGTGCCTTGCATGAATTTGGAGACTATTTTGAAGTTCTCGTTGGTAATCTTCATCCAATTCTTCTTCATCATCAAGGTTTGTATCAGTGACCTTGGCATCGAGTAAAGATAACTCGGCATCAGAAAGCTTGCCTTTGCCATGTTTCAAAGCGACTCGCTTTCTGGCGTATTCTTCCTCAGTATCAGTGCCTTGTACAGGTGCTTGATTTTCAGTTTCAGCAGGAGCAGGTTGAGATTCATGCTGAGTTGGTGTTTGTTCAGCTTGCTGATTGTCTTGTTCCTCAGTTTCAGCAACTGTCATTTTTAGCCCACCAACATCAGGGCTAGGACCTTGATTGTCATCATCGTCGTCCTTTTTATCCTTTGAATCTTTTCCTTCATCATCACTAGGATCAGTGGGGTTGTTTTCATCTTCTTCCTCTTCATCATCATCAGTCAAAATAACTAGCTCGAGATGCTTGTATAAAGCAACACTCGTCACTTCCTCTTCTTCATTGATTTTGTGGGGATCAGCCACCACGGGTACAAAGGAACCCTTGAGCATCACAGCTTGTTCAGCTGGAGAGGCACTCTTAAATTTGGCCTTCATATTCTCTCTTATTTGAGCAATCAGATTTGAGCTCATTAGCTGAGAATATGACATTTCTTCAGGAAGTATGGAGTGGACAAAAGTCTCGAGCTTCAGCAGAGAAGATCTCTTTTTCTCATTTGATAGATGAAGATGGAGATCAAAAAAGTCCATCCTTCTGTACCTTTGCCAGTTGCTGACAGATTTAGCAACCCTTGACAAGGTAGTTTTCTTGAAATCTAAGTAAAGTTCCTCAGAACTCACTTGTGGATCTTCAGTGATGTGAACCACTCCAGTGGTCTCCTTTAGAGCCTCAAAAAGAATAATATTTAGATCAGGAGAGGTTTGGATAATTGTCTTAGAGTCCAAAGCTGAAACATGAATTACTTGCTGAGTTTCAGCAAGCTCATGTTGCACACTTGTTTGTGCTGGTACAATTTCCATTCCTTGAGCAGCTTGAGAAGCATCCTCCATTTGTTCATCCTGAAATAAATATGAGTTAGATACAAGTACTAAGTTGTCAAACTTAGTTGTTTTACCAAAAACTTTAACTACCTGCTGAGCAATAAGTGTTGATTCTGGTGCAGAGGCTTCAACAACCGTCTGACTTGCATCTTTAGAAGTCTGTAGAGAAATCATAATATTAGCAAAAGATTGAGTTTCAGAAAATGAAGTTTTGCTTATGGTTGAGTTAACTACCTGCTGAAGAAGGACAGGTGGTGACACAGTCCTCTCAGCATTCACAATTTCTTCAGTTTCTGGGACTGTTTCTTCAGCAGACTTCTTCTCTAGCTCTATTTGAGAAAGCTGTGCGGTTTCAGCTATCTCCCTTGTCTCTGAAATGACAAGTTGAGCGGAAGCATCTTGACCCTTAAGCTCACTGCTTGTCATAAAAACATCGATTGATTTGTTGGATGTTTCTTCAATATCCAACTCCATTTGATGGCTTATTTCTTCCAGTACAAGCTAGACTTTGTCAATTGATGTCTTTGGTGAACTGGGACCAGTATTCTCAGCATCGCGAGATGCGTCGTCGAATAATGCTTCTTGTGTTGCTTCAGGAACCTCTGGGACTTGAACCATTGCGATCTCAGCAACTGGTTCTTCAGCAACCTGATGAGTTGCTTGTTCAGCAACCATCTTTTCAGCAACGGCATCTTCAACAAGTGCCGCGGTTCTTATGTCAGCAGCAATATCGGTTACCGGTTCCAGAGTCGGATCATCAAGATTATCTACAATGTAGATATCTGGGACTTGGGCAGGAATTTCATTTCCACTGCTTTGTGGTCTATTCACAGAAGAAGGATCAACATTAAGTTGATTGTTGAAGGCTTCCGCAAACACTTCAACGTTGCTGACATAGGTTTCAGTAACCACCTTGTCAACATCTACTGGAGTTTGCTTTTTAGCAACTGCTTGGGAATCGTCCGAGAGATCATGGACAATTGGTATTGACTTGCGAGCCAGTGTTTTCTTTCTAGGATTATTTGTCCTTTTTCTCTTGGGAGGTTTGCTGATGACGCTGCAGTCTGAGTGTCATCATCAGATTTCCTCTTTTTCTTCTTTGATTTTTCGAGTTTCCCAGCAGAGGCGTCAGTAGTTGCATTTTCAGCAACGGGTGTAGTGGTGTCAGCATGATCACCATCTAGAGCAGTTTCATCTTTGTCACCACCATCTACAACAGTTTCATCTCTAAGTTGCTGAGTGGTGACATCTGCAGCTGTTGTATACCTTTCTTGTTGGCTTGTGCTGACAACATTTGCAGCTGTTGTGTTCTTAGATTTTTCAAGTTTCTTGCCAGCAGTCTTAGGTACATTCTGCTTGTCGAAGGCTCTTCCCACATTGCATACATATTTCTTGATTGGCAATGGGTTTCATAGCTGAATCCTGAAGTGTTCAAGGATATAGCATATCTTCAGTCCATACATGACTGGGAAGGTAGGTGAGACTTTGTTGTCTTCAACCTTAACCTTGAACTTAGTAACACAATCAACAAGTCTGTTGAAAATGTACTTAGCCCAGTTGAGCTCCGTTTTGTTCTCATAGATATGCATCAACAGCGGCCACCTTCTCAAGCCTACTTGGTCTATTCCTCCAACTTGGGAGTCTAAGACTTTGATTAGTAGCAGAGCTACTAGACCAAGTGAATGGCAGAGATGCTTCCTCTTAACGTGCTTTGTCCAAGTCACGGGAGCAATCTCTCCTTTCTTCATTTTCTCATTTCTGACATCACTGTAGAAGGCTTCTATCTCTTCATCAGTGGCAGTGATGTCATCTTCAGTTCCAGTGGTTGGAATCTGAAAGATTTCCGCTAAATCAGTCCATTTCAGGACGATTTGCGTGTTCTGAACTGTAGTAAAGATCACTTTTTCAGTAACTCCTTGACTATCAGTTAGGGACTGGATTTCTACATTGTTGTAGAATTCCATTGTATCCAACATGCTCACTTGCTTAGGGCGAGCAGTTATAAAGTGAATGAGGCCTTGCTGCTTGATAAAGTCAAGCGCCTCTTCATTGTCACCGCCAAGTTCGTGTTCATAGAAGTATCGAATATACTTCTCTTTTGAGAATCCACCCCATTGCATCATCATCTCACACTTTGCAGTGTCAAGATATGAAGGAGGCATGGGTTTTTCCGTGATTCTATCGTTTTACAACACAATTTTCGCTGTGTTTGTTGCCGGAGTAGTCACCGGAGCAGTGCGTTTCTCAGCATTGTCAACCTTAGACGACTTGGAGGTCTTAGATGATTGTCTTTTTGGTGCCATTTTCTTTATATAGAGAGAAAAGTGTACGAAAAAGATTGTTTGCTTTTTGACCGGAGGTACAGTAGATTCAGGCTAAAATTTGCAGAGAAAGGAAATGTGAGTTAAAGAATTTTGTCATTTCTCTAACTCCTTCTTTATATAGTGTCTCTGATGTGTGAGAAACTCAATCGATTTGAGTTTTCAGCGAGGGTAAAACAGAGAAACAATGGCGTTAGTGGAGCCTGATGAACGTATTTTTGACGCAATCATCTTGTCTTTTTTACCTTCTTTTGCTATCTTTTAGCCTTGTTTTTTGGTTAGTTTTGTAGAATAGTGTCACGTTTTGTGTTTTCTGCATTTTCAGGCACTTAGGTACGAAACGACGTTTTTGGAGCTAAAAACGAGCCTTTTTCATGGAAAAGATGGCCCCGTTGAAGTTCCCCAATCTCCGTGGCTTGTTCGTGAGTGCCTGAGCCTCAATAAGCATTGAGAAGGATGAGTCCAAGGCACCCGAGGGACGTACGAGGGCAAAAAGATTGAGTTGGAAGACAAAAATCTGCCCAGGAGCCAAGCTAAGCGTCTGGAATAGTGAAGCACTCCGCTTCATTTTCCAGGAGTTTTGGCACAGCAGCCAAGCGAAGCGCTTGGAGGGCCCAAGCGCTCCGCTTGGCCTCTCCAAGCGGTCCGCTTGGCAGCGGTTACGTTTTCGGATTTTCCTTCTTAAATCTGATCTTCAGTTACTTTTTGGAGACTTCGAACATTGGCTTCGTTTGGAAAAGCTCCTAAGCCCCAAAACTCAGAGAAAACTCAGATTACATTGTATTTTAGATTGGATTAAAGGTTTTGGCATAGGATTGCATCCATTGTTTCATCTACGGAGAGGTTTTCATCAATACCCACCGATTAGTGACAGCTTGGTGGTAACGTTGTATCATTATCTCTTGTCTAGTAGTTTTATTTGATGTATTCCATTTACAATTCATATGATTTGATGTCTATGTTGATGAATATGAGTAGCTAAATCCTTTATGTTGGTGGTAGAATGTAGAATATGCATGCTATGGGTTATGTTTATGCTTACATGAGATTGTGATTCAATCTTGCTGCAAATTCCTTCATATGATTCTTAGTTGCCTATAAAATATATTCGAATTGAGTATAGTGACAAACTCTTGGTCAATGAAAGCTATAGGATTGTATGTTAGAGATTTGCAGCATGCTATATAAATGGTGTTAGTGACAAGCACCTCTAAAGTATTGATAGTGGTCTTTTATGATGTGTGTCTTGAAAGTTACCTAGACGAGTTGCTTAGCAGACTTGATCGAAGGTTTTACGCACTGAACTTGTGAGCATATTCGTAACCCATGCATGTGTATTTGATTTCTACCACCAACCGTTTTCCAAACTTGATTACAACAATCTGATTTCTCGTTGCTTTGTTCTAAGAAAACAATTCTATAAACACTTGAACTCGTTGTCTGAAATAACTAACAAAAACCACAAACAAAGCCACGTTAGGTCCCGAGAGAACGACACTCGGGGACAACTTGCCATTGCACTCTAGTTTGTGTAGTGATAAGTGTTCTTTGGCTTTTTAAACAAATTTAATTGGTGAAAAACGACATCATCAGAGCCTTTGCATTAAATGCGTAGTGGCCCACTAACTAAAACCGTCAGAGCACTCTCTCTCTTTGTAATGTTAACCGTTAGATCAATAACTCCTTTTAATCAATGGCCACGATTGTATTTCATGTCATGATTATTACGAGTTTATCTGTGCCCGGTTAGCGTCACAAATTGATTTTACCGAGATTTATGGGATTAGATTGCTTGCTGAAATAAACAAGAATCTTTTCAGCGAGTTTGCATATATAGCCTAGATACTTGCTGAAAGTTCCCCCTACTTAGATATCTCATATTTTCTTAAGTTTAAAAGATATTTCTGAGTTCCCGTATCAGTAAATTCTTTTATACTTGAGACATCCTTTGGTAAAATCTGAGAAATGAGTTTTGCTATTTTTCTGAGTTCCCGTCTCAGAATATTCCCTTGATACTTGAATACCTGTTTCAGTATCTTTGATTGTCTGAATACCCGTTTCAGCAATCTTTAAGGTTTTTCTCTTACTGAGTGCCTGTCTCAGCAAGTGATCAAGTTTCCTAACAAATACCAGTTTTGAAGGAATTACTTGCTGAATGCCTGTTTAAGCAATCATGTAGTGACCTATCATTTCTTAGAAGAAATTAGTGGAAGGAGCTTTTAAGTAAGAATACTTTGGCTAGCTGAATACCTGTTTCAGCATACTGCCAATTGTATCATTTATTGAGGTAATTCAATCAATCCAAGGTTATACCTTAGCATTGCGAATCTATTATCTGGTAGGGGCTTGGTAAAGATGTCAGCAAGTTGATCATCAGTACTTACTTTCACAACCTCAATATCTCCCTTTTCCACATGATCTCTAATGAAATGATGTCTAATATCAATGTGTTTGGTCCTTGGGTGAAACTTAGGATTTTGAGATATAGCAATAGCACTCGTATTATCACAAAAGATTGGTGTTTTCTTTGCAGAAATACCATAATCTCTTAATTGTTGCTGAATCCATAGGATTTGAGCTGTGCAACAACCAGCCGCAATGTACTCAGATTCTGTAGATGAATTGGCAACACAGGTTCCTCCATGATATTAATCTAGTACCATGAACCATGATATTAATCTAGTACCCAAAAACTGACAAGTTCCAGAGGTACTTTTTCTATCAAGAGTGGATCCTCCATGATCAGCATCAGAATAACCAACCAATTCAAGTCCAGAATCTTTAGGATACCATAATCCAACATTGACTGTACCTTTGACATATTTCAGTATTTTAATTGCCTTTTTGTAGTGTGATTCTCTTGGATCAGATTGGAATCTTGCACACACACAAACAGCATACTGAATGTCAGGTCTACTTGCTGTTAAATACAACAAGGAACCAATGAGCTTCCTATACTTGTGTTCTTCAACACTTTTATCTTCTCTAGTATAGCCCAATTTGGTACCAACACTCATAGGGATCTTTTCAGGTTTCTCTTCCTCTTTGATCCTAAACTTTATGAGCATTTCTTTCGCATACTTTGCTTGATTTATTAATATTCCATCTTTGAGTTGCTTGACTTGCAATCCTAGGAAATAATTCAATTTTCCCATCATACTCATTTCAAACTTGTTTGTCATGAGTTTGGCAAAATCATCACAAAGTTGCTTGTCCTTAGATCCAAAAATTATGTCATCCCCATAAATTTGAACTAAGAGTATTTTACCATCATGGTTCATGGTAAACAAGGTTTTATCAACTTCACCTTTCTTGAAACCATTATCCAGCAAGAACTTAGCTAAGGTATCATACCATGCTCTTGGTGCTTGCTTTAGACCATATACAGCTTTCTGAAGCTTGTATACCATCTTGATTTCTGAGGGAAGTTCAAAGCCAGGGGGTTGTTCTAAGTAGACTTCTTCAGCAAGTTCACCATTCAAGAATGCACTTTTAACATCCATTTGGTAAACAATGAAGTCATTGTGAGCAACAAAGGCCAAGAAAAGCCTAATTGCATCCAATCTTGCAACTGGTGCATAAGACTCATCATAGTCCAATCCTTCAGTCTAACAGTAATGATAAACCAGAATTTGTCAGATTCCAATTGATCAAATAAATTTGTAATTAAGCCAAAGGCAATCCACAACTACAACGAAAACCGTAGTGTAGCAGTAGAATGACTCGAGTGTCGTTCTCTCAGGACTATAACTAGCTTTATCTATTTAACAAAAGAATATAAAACAGCAGACAGATAGCAATAGGGGGTTTCTAGCAAATAATGGAGATTGGTGATAGTATGGTCCTTCTTAACATAACGGGTCGATAATCATGCATAAATTCCTCGGTCTTGCATAGAGATCTTTGAATCAATCTAGTGTCCTGTTGCAAATATTAAGCACTACGAAGATAATTGGTCTGACAAGTCAATCACGATTGTCCTAATGTGTTTCGTAATTATTCAACACTACGAAGATAATTGGTCTGATGGTCGACAAGTGTCCAATTGTGCATAATAATTAATACAACATACGAGAATTTTGGTTACAACTGATCAACGAAATAAAGCAATGACACGGAGTATACTGCGCGATATAGCCATTAGCATGATTATCTTCCCTTCGCTAAGAATTCACATACTACCACCAACGATAAGTTTAGCTACTCATAATAGGCATGCAATCAACAGAAATCATAGAAGAAAACATGTTGAAAGAATATAATAAAATAAGTGGAATAAAACTGTAAGATACAAAGTTACCGAAGGTTGTCAATCTCTGGATGATTGCGATCCTACGAGCTCCAAATTGCTATGAAAAAGTATCCCCTAAGCTACGGAACTCCCAGGACAGGCCCCGGGAAGTTCCTACCTAAAACTATAGAGAGAGGTGAGAGAGGAGGTCTGGAAAGATATGATTTTCGGAGAAAAACTGAGCACTATATATAGGCCCCGAAAAACTACGGGGCGGTTCGCCCCAGACTTTTTCTCGCGGAATTCTGCGTTTTCGACGCGTTTTTGGATTTCTTCCCCTTTTCGGACTCGGTTTCTGACTTCTAGTAGCCTTCTAACCTCCAGATTCGGCCCCTAGACTTCAAATCCTATCCGGAAACCTTCAGATACTCCAAATAGGCTTCTGGAACACCAATTCCTTGTCAACTTCAATATAATTGCCCGGAAATCCTCGAATTTCAACCCAAACCTGTAAAATAAAATCTAAAGGGAAACGTGACACTATTCTAATAAAATATACTAAAATATAGCTAAATTAACATAGAGGATAGCTAAAATAGGTGAAAAAGACTCGAATGAAAGTGTAAAATACACATTCAACAAACTCCCCAAACCGAACCTTTGCTTGTCCTCAAGCAACTAAGCTAGACTCTAATACAAAAAATATGCAAGACACAAAATGGAGTTTCATGCCAAATAAAATGAACTATTCTACTGAATCTACCAAAAAACATATGAACAAAAACCATATAAATCAAAGCATGAATGTAGGTTGAAGAATATCTCGATTGACTTATACACATCCACATAAGCACTTACGTTAAGACAAGATAGTCTCTCGTAACATTCTCTACCTGGACCTAGTCAGTGACGACGTAATGAAGCATGCTAAGATACGAATGGTTGTCCCGTGCCTATGAAACTGAGGACTTACTGCTGTTCCACCATGTTAAGACTTTTCCTCAAAAGAGGTCGAACCAGTACTGGCTCTCATCAGGGTTCCCTATAAAAGATAACACTCCCCTATTCTACCCATCTCTTAAGTAAAGTCTTAAGCTATTCACCACTTCCTGAATGGGAGGACGAGGGTGGTCAAGAACAAATGACACTCAAGACAAAAAAGATAAAAGATAAAAACATGATTACGAACATTACAAAAATGGAAAAGACTCAACACTTTGCTAAACTGCTATTTGGCTTTCTTTTTTTGGACCCTTCTTTGCTTTTTTGGGGTCTTTTCTTTTTTCTTTTTTTTTTTTCCTTCCAGGTTCTTTTTTTTTTTTCTCTTTTTTCTTTTCTCTTTTTCCTGGAATTTTTCTTTCTTTTTTTTTCGATTTTTCTAGCCAGCAGTAGCATAACAAAAAGAGAAACGAAATGACTCACATGGCTTCCCCAAACCTATTCGAAAGAATAGGTCGGAGTATAAAATTTACGGAAAAGGAAAAATAAACTCACGATACGAAAATGAAAAATAGAAACAAATCTACGATGGTGTAACCCCCTCCCCAAACCTATTCGGAAGAATAGGTTATAAACAAAGGATCACACAACCTCACACTACCTCCTTCCTAGGCATTTAGCAATCTCAGAGCATGGTGAAGACTTGTTGCCTCTTAGGTACATAATTACTCGGGAAAACAACCATAAGACCCTAACATGCATCATCCTATTATAAAGGCCTTCGTGAACCGCAGTAGAGAAAACACCACTAAGTGATGTCGAGACTACCATGCTTAACTAAGTGCAATACATAAATGTGACAAGCCAAGCGAGAAAAAACCTCAAACAAATTCATAGAGATGAAGCATATGATTAATGGCATAGCTAGTTGATCTACCCAATAAAAAAGTTCAAAAAATTCGGCGATAAACTCCATATAAAAAATGCAAGACTATCCTAGGAAAGCTGTAAACGTGCAAATGCAAAAAATTTCACGAGTTTTTCATAAGCAAGATAAGTATAAAGATAACCAGCGATAACCTCCTCCCCAAACATGAACGTCGTCGCTCGTCCCGAACGCCGAAAGTGGATCCAAGGTGAGAGCTAATGCTTGTATAAGTTACCTATAATACTCAATCAAACTCGTGAGAAAACAAAACAAAACACACTAACCTTCAGTGGAGGCGGTATGGGTAAGCTCAAGGTGATCAACCTCCCTTTCATCACCAGATATCTCGAAGTACGTTTCACTCGCTGGCCATTTACCTTGAAGGTATTGCCCGTCTTTGGATCGAAGAGTTCAACAGCTCCATGGGGAGCAACTTCGATAATTTCGTACGGTCCATCCCAACGAGTACGGAGCTTTCCAGGAAATAGTCGAATGCGAGAATTAAATACCAAAGCTTTTTGTCCAGGAATCAATTCCTTACGTACTATACCACGATCATGATACTTCTTAGTACGTTCCTTGTAAATCTTGGCATTTTCATAAGCACCTAGTCGTAATTCATCAAGCTCATCTAGTTGCAACAATAGTTCTTCGCCAGCTTTTCCCATATCAAGGTTGAGTGCTTTAATGGCCCAGTATGCCTTGTGTTCTAGTTCTACGGGAAGATGACATGCTTTCCCATACACAAGTCTGTATGGAGTGGTCCCGATCACCGTCTTGTAGCTAGTCCTGTATGCCCAAAGTGCATCATTCAATTTTCCTGCCCAATCCTTCCTACTAGGCTTCACTACTCGCTCCAGGATCTTCTTGATTTGACGGTTGCTGACTTCGACTTGCCCCGATGTCTGTGGGTGATAAGGTGTAGCGACACTATGGTGGACACTGTATCTCTTAAGAAGGGAGGCAAATGTTCTATTAACGAAGTGTGACCCTCCATCGCTGATGATTGTCCTAGGGCACCCAAATCTCGAGAATATGACTTCCTTCAAGAACTTCATAACCACTGCGCCGTCATTTGTTTTTGTAGGAATTGCCTCTACCCATTTAGTCACGTAGTCCACTGCAACAAGAATGTATTCATAGCCTCTACTGTTTGGAAATGGTCCCATAAAATCAATGCCCCATACATCGAAAGGTTCTACCACTAGATTCCCTTGAAGGGGCATTTCATCTTTCTTGCCGATACCATCACCTCGTTGACACGGGTCACAATTCTTCACAAGACTTCGAGCATCTTTGTATATTGTTGGCCAGGAAAATCCTGCCTGCAATACCTTGCGTGCTGTCTTTAATCCACTGTAGTGCCCCCCACAGTTAAGCTCATGGCAATGGCTCAGGACACTTTGTTGTTCTTCTTGTGGCACGCATCTCCTTACAATCCCATCAGCTCCTTCCTTGAATAGATGCGGATCATCCCATATGTAAGTCCTGCATTGCTTAGCCAGATCTCTCTTGTCCGAGGCTGAAAAGTTAGTGGGGCAAATATTCATAGCCAAATAATTTACAATATCCGCATACCATGGCTCTTCATTAGCCTTCATTAGGTGCTCATCGGGGAGGTATTCATTGATGGGTATCTGATCAATAGGAATATTAGGTATTCTAGATAAATGATCTGCTACTAAATTCTCCCTACCAGCTCTATCTACTATGGTCAAATCAAAGTCTTGCAGCAAAAGGACCCAACAGATTAATCTAGGCTTAGAATCTTGCTTAGCTATCAAATGTCTCGAAGCAGCATGATCAGTATGGACATTCACAGGATGTCCAATTAAGTACGACCTAAACTTTTGTAAAGCAAAGACAACAGCTAAAAATTCATGTTCAGTAGTTGTATAATTAACCTGTGCGGAGTCTAGAGTCTTACTAACATAATAAATCACACGATACTGCTTATCAACTTTTTGGCATAAAACAGCACCCATAGCAAAATTCGAAGCATCACACATAATTTCGAAAGGAAGATTCCAGTCACGCGGCACAACAATGGGAGCAGAAACAAGTTTTTCCTTAAGGGTATTAAAAGCAATTAAGCATTCATTGGAGAAATGGAAAACCACATCTTTAGCAAGCAAGCTACTTAGAGGTTTAGCAATTTTTGAAAACTCTTTAATAAACCTCCTATGAAAACCTACATGGCCAAGAAAAGATTGCAATTCTTTCACGCAAGTAGGTGGGGGAAGTTTTTCAATGATTTATATCTTAGCCTTGTCTACCTCAATACCTCTTTCAGAAACTACATGTCCTAGAACAATGCCTTCTCTAACCATATAATGACTCTTCTCCCAGCTTAAGGTCAAATTTCATTCAATGCACCTTTTCAAAACTAGATCTAATCTTTCCAAGCAATCATCAAATGAATCACAAAAAAGGGAAAAATCATCCATGAAAACTTCAACAAATTTAGTTACCATGTCAGAGAAAACAGAAAGCATGCACCTTTGAAAAGTGGCGGGAGCATTGCATAGTCCAAATGGCATCCTCCTATAGGCAAATGTTCCGAATGGGCAAGTGAATGTCGTCTTCTCCTGATCCTCCGGTGCAATCGGAATCTGGTAGAAACCTGATAAACCATCAAGAAAACAATAGAACTTTCGCCCCGCAAGGCGGTTTAGCATGTCATCTATAAACGGTAAAGGGAAGTGGTCTTTCTTAGTGGCGGCATTTAATCTTCTGTAGTCAATGCACATCCTCCATCCAGTGGTCTTCCTCACCGGTACCAATTCTCCCTTCTCATTTTCTTCCACCGTGACTCCCGATTTCTTAGGAACTACATGTACCGGGCTCACCCGTCGACTATCTGGAATGGGATAAATCATATCAGCATCTAACAACTTGATCACTTCCTTTTTACCACCTCTTGCATTGCTGGATTTATCCTTCGCTGAGGTTGCCTAACAGGTTTGGCATCTTGTTCTAGAGTGATGTTGTGCACACATCTTGTAGGGCTAATTCCTTTGATATCGCTGATCCCCCATCCTATAGCTGCGGAATTTTCCTTCAATACTTCAATCAGCTTGCTTTCTTCATTGTCGGAGAGATGCGAGGAGACAATCACAGGCTTTTTCTGATTTTCTCCTAAATACACATACTTGAGGTGCGCAGGAAGCGGCTTCAATGCTAAGCTAGGTTCTTCAGGAAACCCACTTTCTTCTTCTTCATCATCCAAAGGTTCAAGTACCTCTTCTCCTGCGGGAATTTCTGGGGTGCTATCCATTACTTCCACTAGTTCCCTTGCTTCTTTGGTCATGTTGCACGTCTCAGCTTGCATTGTTAGTGCTTCCTCAAGTGGTTCACGGTTGCCATGGCTATGATGAAATTCTGGAATTGCGGATTCGTACTAATCGACAAATTTTAACTCCTCCGCAACTTCCTTATCTCTGACGCTACATCCTACCAACTCAATCTTTTCGCCCATAACCTCCATAGTTATTTTCTTGCCCTTTAGTTCAAGGCATGTGTTGGTAGTTGCCATGAATGGTCTCCCCAGTAGTACTATGTGCTCACGGATATGGCTCTTTCCCTCGTCCGCTGATTTCATTACTACAAAATCAGTTGGGATTATCAATTTGTCCACTTTCACAAGGATGTCTTCTATTATCCCGACTGGCCTCTTCACACTTTGGTCTGCCATTTGGACCACCATATCAGTTGGTGTCAATTCTCCGAGTTCCAGGGTCTTGTATACCGAATACGGCATTAAGTTAATGCTAACTCCTAAGTCAAGCATTGCCTGCGTAGTTCGTCCATTCCCTAAGGCTATGTCGATGATGAAGCTTCCAGGATCCTTTTTCTTCATGGGAAATCCGACAATCGAGTTGACCGTTTCAACCCCATTTACTTCCTTTCCTGAAGTAATCCTTTTGTTCTTGATCTCACGAAAGAATTTCGTATAAGCTGGAATATTCTGGATTAACTCTAAGAGTGGCACATTGACCTCCACCTTTGACAGTCTTTGGAATAGGGGTGAATCTTGAATATCCTTCTTGACTGGTTTGATCCGACTCGGGTATGGCACATGTGTCTTTGGAGGCACGTATGGATTGGAAGATTTGTGAAGTCCTCCTGGCATACTAGTTCCTACCTCGGCTTCTTCATCATCTATGTCTATCACAGATGGTCTTGGTTCATCATTCTCTTCCTGAACTTCTTGAGGTTCTTCTGAACTTCCGCCAACCTCTTGTTATGTGCTTGCCCCTCCATTATCGACCTTAGTAGATTCCACCCGCTTAGGACGTACAAAGTTAGGAATTTTGGTCATCTTGCCTCCTCGGAGCAGTAGATTCACCTCTTCGTACTCATTCTCCTCGGTAGCAACAGCTGGTGGTTGCTCGGAATCAACTTCAGTTGTCTCTTCGGCAGGACTAGGATTGTCCTGTTCCTTGGAGTCGGGGGGTGATTCGCTCCTCACCTCGGGTGGTTTGCTCACTACTTCCTGTGGGGTATCCTCGACTTCATTACCACACCTTCCACACTTCAGTAGGCTAAGCTCTTTGATGAGTTGCTCAGTTACTTCGATCGCTTCAAAAGCCTTCTCGATGCGAAGATTGTTCTCAGCCTGCCCTGCGTGTGCTACCTCGAAGACACTCTCAATGGCTTTAATTCCTGCGTAAAACGCAAGTTCCTCCTCCTCACTGATGCCTTCGTCCTCAGAATAGCTTTCGTATAACCCGTCAGTTTCGTCTTGATTTGAGTATATGTTGGCGACTTCATTCGACATTATTTTCTCGGATTGTGCGGATCCATTGGCGTACATTTGAAAGACCTTCACTGCCTCTTCAACTGTACATTCTTCTAAACCTCCACATATCCCATCTATTTGAAGCCTAACTTCATCTCGTAGTCCTCCAACAAAAAACCAAATCAGCTCCCCATCGTCGAAACGGTGGTGAGGGCACTCACGTTTATACAACTCAAATCGTTCATAGGTGTCACAGAATCGCTCGTATTCTCCTTGCTTGAAGTATTCGATCCGATTCCGTAGTGCAATCGTCTCATGGTAAGGCATGAAACGTGCCAAGAACTCCTCCACTACTTGGCTCCAGGTCTTCAGTGATCCTGGTGCTAACCTTGCTATCCATATCCTCGGTTCATATCCCAAAGCAAAAGGAAATAATTTCCTGCATAATTGATCCTCCGTGAACCCTCTTGCTGGAACTTTTGCTACTTCCTCTTCATAGGACCTGATGAAGCTTATCGGATTCATATCCTCTCCTTCTCCGAACCTTGGTATCCTTCTCACTATGGTGCTTGTTACCTCGTACCCCGATAAATCTTCTTCCAAGTATATAGCTAACCCCCTCCTGACTTGCGAGAACGTCGGTGTCAAGCGGGCTTTTAAGGTCGTCATACCTGGAAATCTGTATCAGGAATAACTCAAAACTAAAAATTAGCCTCGTTAGAAATTCAAAAAATCGAGAATAAATCTAGATATCGAATACTACTAAAGCTAGGAAAGGGAAATTAGAAACAGACTAGGAAAGCAGTATCAGAGAGAGATTAAAAAAGGAAAACTAAAACTAATAGAATTAGGAATCTAAAGCTGAAAATATAAACAAATTAAACAGAAAAAAGGAGTATAGTCCCCGGCAACGGCGCCAATTTGATAAACCAGAATTTGTCAGATTCCAATTGATCAAATAAATTTGTAATTAAGCCAAAGGCAATCCACAACTACAACGAAAACCGTAGTGTAGCAGAAGAATGACTCGAGTGTCATTCTCTCAGGACTATAACTAGCTTTATATATTTAACAAGAGAATATAAAACATCAGACAGATAGCAATAGGGGGTTTCTAGCAAATAATGGAGATTGGTGATAGTATGGTCCTTCTTAACATAACGGGTCGATAATCATGCATAAATTCCTCGGTCTTGCATAGAGATCTTTGAATCAATCTAGTGTCCTGTCGCAAATATTAAGCACTACGAAGATAATTGGTCTGACAAGTCAATCACGATTGTCCTAATGTGTTCCGTAATTATTCAACACTACGAAGATAATTGGTCTGATGGTCGACAAATGTCCAATTGTGCATAATAATTAATACAACATACGAGAATTTTGGTTACAACTGATCAACGAAATAAAGCAATGACACGGAGTATAATGCGCGATATAGCCATTAGCATGATTATCTTCCCTTCGCTAAGAATTCACATACTACCACCAACGATAAGTTTAGCTACTCATAATAGGCATGCAATCAACAGAAATCATAGAAGAAAACATGTTGAAAGAATATAATAAAATAAGTAGAATAAAACTGTAAGATACAAAGTTATCGAAGGTTGTCAATCTCTGGATGATTGCGATCCTACGAGCTCCAAACTGCTATGAAAAAGTATCCCCTAAGCTACGGAACTCCCAGGACAGGCCCCGTGAAGTTCCTACCTAAAACTATAGAGAGAGGTGAGAGAGGAGGTCTGGAAAGATATGATTTTCGGAGAAAAACTGAGCACTATATATAGGCCCCGAAAAACTACGGGGCGGTTCGCCCCAGGGTGCGGCGGTTCGCCCCAGACGTTTTCTCGCGGAATTCCGCGTTTTCGACGCGTTTTTGGATTTCTTCCCCTTTTCGGACTCGGTTTCTGACTTCTAGTAGCCTTCTAACCTCCAGATTCGGCCCCTAGACTTCAAATCCTATCCGGAAACCTTCAGATACTCCAAATAGGCTTCTGGAACACCAATTCCTTGTCAACTTCAATATAATTGCCCGGAAATCCTCGAATTTCAACCCAAACCTGTAAAATAAAATCTAAAGGGAAACGTGACACTATTCTAATAAAATGTACTAAAATATAGCTAAATTAACATAGAGGATAGCTAAAATAGGTGAAAAAGACTCGAATGAAAGTGTAAAATACACATTCATCAAGTAACCTTGAGCAACTAAACGTGCTTTGTTTCTTGTTACTTCACCAGACTCACTCAGCTTGTTTCTGAACACCCACTTTGTACCAATACCTTTCTTGCCTTCAGCAAGTGGTACAAGTTTCCAGACTTTGTTCCTTTCAAATTGATCCAGTTCTTCTTGCATTGTCTTGATCCATTCAGAATGCTTTAAAGCTTCTTCTATGGTTTTAGGTTCAATTTCTGAAACAAAGCAAGAGAACAATGATTCTAATTCTACGACAGTTGCTTCTTCAGCAAGTCCATGAGTAGCAGGAACGTTTGATCTAGTCACTTGGCGTTTATCAATATCACCAATTATATCCGTAGAGGGATGATCTCTAATCCACTTATTAACAGGTTTTCTGCTCGTTGGATCTGGATATGTTTGCTCATCAGCATGTGACTCTTCAGCATGTACTTGTTCAGTACTACTGGGATTTTGTGTCTCTGCTGAGATTGGTTCATCAACAACTGCTTGTTCAGCATTGCTAGATTGTGGTAACTCATCAGCAGGCACGGGAGGTTGCGTAGTTTCAGCAACTTCCGGAGCAACTGCGTCTTTTGCTGGAAATTCCTTGTCGTGAACTATATTTATCTTGTCATGACTTGGGGGAGGGGAGTCATTGTCAGAATCATCATTTAGTTCAATTGACTTGATTTGCCTAGCATTAGATTCAGTTCTTTGCTCAGCTCATGTATGATTAGCTTTTTCATACATTCTGATATTTCTTCTTCAGCAGGCACTGCTTGTGTCTTTTCGTAGAATACAACATGCACTGTTTCTTCGATCTTTTGTGCCTTTTTGTTGTAAACTCTATAAGCTTTACTATGCAAGGAGTAACCAAGAAATATCGCTTCGTCTGCCTTTGGTTGAAATGTTCTTAGGTATTCTCTACCGTTATTAAGAACGAAACACTTGCAACCAAATACTCTTAGATGAGTGATATTAGGAGGCCTACCAATGAACAACTCATATGGAGTTTTTTTGTATTCCTTAGTAATCAAACATCTGTTTTGAGTGTAACAGGCAGTATTAATCGCTTCAACCCAGTAAGCCTCACTTATTTCAGTGTCAGCAAGCATTGTTCTTGCGGCTTCTTTTAGGGTACGATTCTTCCGTTCAGCAACACCGTTTTGTTGTGGTGTCCTTACTGAGGATAACTGATGTTGTATGCCTTTTGAAGTACAATACTCAGTTATGTACAGGTTTACAAACTTAGTACCATGGTCTGTCCTTATGACTTTTACCTTGTCATTTTTCATGACTTCAAGCTTATTCAGCAAGTTAGGTATTTCAGTCCTTGTTCCAGATTTGTGCTTGATAAATACTACCCAAGTGAATCTTGAATAGTCATCTACCACCACCAGACCATACTTCTTACCAGCATAGCTTGTTGTAGAAGATTCAAACAAGTCCATGTGCAAGAGTTGTAAATGTTTTGTAGTTGACGGTACTACCTTGTTCTTGAAAGAAGATTTGGTTTGCTTTCCTTGCTGACATGCATTGCAAACACCATCCTTCTTAAAAGTAACCGTAGGTAATCCAACTACAAGTGCCTTTGTAGACAGCTTATTCAGCGTCTTGAAGTTTAGGTGACTTGTTCGTTTATGTCATAAAAATGCTTTTTCAGCAAGGCAATCGTAATCTGAGACAAGGCATTTTTCAACGATTGCTGAAGACCAATCTATGGTATACAAGTCTCCTGATCTTCTTGCAATAATAATAACCTTCTTAGTCTCGAAATCTATAAGTTTACATTCATCACTTTTGATTTTGATGAAGTATCCTTTGTCAGCAAACTGAATCATGCTGAAAAGATTAAACTTAAGATTTTTGACATAAAGAACTCCCGTAATGGTAATGCATCCTAACTTCACGTCACCATAGCCTTTTGTAGAACCAGAGCCTCCACCAGCAAACCTTATTGTTGGACCTTTAGACCACCGTCTATAGTTTATAAGGTTATTCTTGTTGCCCGTCATGTGCTTTCCACAACCACTGTCAAAGTGCCAGATTGCATCGTTTGTCTCCGTGGCTGAAGTCTGCACAATCAAGAGCAAGCAAGTTAATTATCCAATATTGGATGTCCATTAACATGTTCAAGAATGCGTCCAGTGGAAACCCAAGTCTTAAGTTTTTCAACTTTGACTTGTTTTCTACTTGCTGAGGAACTAGGAGGTTTTGAGCTGAAAGACTTTTGATTCGTGCTGATCAAGTCCACTTTCTGATGTGGTGTCTTGCTCGGTTGACCTTTTTGCTGAACATACTTTTCAGTAAGTTCTTTTCTAGCAAGGTTCCTTCTAGCCCTAGCATTTAGAGTCTTTTCAGAACTCTTAGACTTGATTTTGTTCACCTCTTTGAAGTATCTTTGCTGACTTTGCTTATACTCGTGAAAAAGTTTACTTTGCTTGGTTTTGAAACCGAGTCCACTTTTCGGAGAATGCTGAGCTTTTGTGTCAGCAACCTTACTTGATTCAGGTTTGTCAGCAAAGGTCTTCTAATTACTTTTAGTAATCTTGCCTTTTGACTTAACAACTTGCTTTTCAACAACTTGTTTGGCGGAATGCTCTACAGCATCCTTTTTCTTTACAGTTTGCTTCTCAGCAACCTGTTTTCCTTTTAAAGTCTTGTTACTTTGAGTAGCAACAGCGGGCTTTACGGTCGTAGGTACTTGATTGCATTTTTCAGCAACCTTAGATTGACCAAACTGATAAAGTTCTGGTTGACCATTATCAGTAGCACGTACAAAGGAAATCGGTGATTTGTCTTTACTTAAGATTATTACGTCATCACCTTCATACGTTGCACCTAAACCTTCTTTCTGAGATGGATCTCTCAAATAAGAGTTTAGTTCAGTCAGCGTATTACTTGTATCAGCATAAGATTTGAAATTGATTTTCATCTTTTTCATCTCTTGGATTTCAGCAAGTAACTTTAGAATTGAGGACTGATACTCTTCCAATTCTATTGCCATTTGAGAATTCTTCTCTGTAGCTTCAGCAATCAACTTCTTAAGATGCCTTATTTCAGCATCCTTTTCTTCTGTCTCTTCCTTCAGCAAGATATACTTTTCAGTAGTCTGCTTGGTCAGAGTTTCAGCAATCTGTAGTTTCTCTTGCTGTCTGCTCAGAGTTTTCTCAAATCTTTCGATTTCTCCTTGAATCTTGTCAAGGTCAATCTCGTCTTCACTTTCTGAGTCAGAGTCAGAGGTAGGATTATTTACCTGACCGGCTATGAGGCAGAACTCGTAGTTTGACACATCTGGATAAGCTTCCATAGCTATTCCACAAACTTCTTTGTCAATCTCTACGTCAAGAGTGGCTTCTTCATCGTCAGTGTCTGAACTTTCATCCTCACTGTCTTCGGAGCTAGTATCAATGCATAATGCATCGATTTTTGCTTGAAGCTTCTTCTTTTCTTCAGCAATAAAATCTCTTTTGAACTTCTTCTTTTCAGCAGATTTGCCTTTCAGCAAAGGACGATTTGCTTTGAAGTGTCCAGGCTTTTTGCAGTAAAAGCAGAGATCATTTCCAACTGCTGGTTCTTCTGATGAAGTTGCTTGCAGAGCTTGCTTGTTCAGCGAGCTAGTCTCATTCTTGTACTTATGGTAGTTGTTACCAAGATGCTTTTTCAACTTCTCTTTTGCTTTTCGCCTTTCAAGTTCCTTACTGATGAATTTCTTCATGTTTTTGACAACCAAAGCATTTTCATCAGCAAGCTCTTTATCATTCTTCTTTTCAGAAGATGACGGCTTTGCACCAAGAGCAATGTTTTGCGATTTTTCAGCAAACACATTTTCTCTTTGCTTTGTCTCGTAGTTGACATTAGCAAGATGAGAGAACAACTCTATTGGTGTAATGTCTGGCATTCCTTGATTGTAGTAGAAGTTCAGAGTGTGGATCCATTCTTGGTTCAGACTTCTGATGATGGTTTTCACCTTCTCAGAATCTGAGTAAAGATTTCCAACACCCAAGGCTGCCATTTCACTAACAAGAGTTGTGAATCTGAAGTCCAAGTCTTCCAATGACTCATTTGTACCTTGTTTAAAGTTCTGGAACTTTAACTTCAGCACTTCGAGTTTGTTTTCCTTGGTTTTGTCAGATCCAGCACAAAGTTCTTGAACCATTTTCCAAGCTTCCATAGCAGTTTTAGCACCCCACAGTTTGCACTGTATAGTATCCGGAGTTGATCGAATAATGATGTTTCTTGCTTGGCCATCAAGACGGAATCACTTGGCTTCGTCGGAAGTTCATTCCTCTCTTGGTTTTGGAACGACTATATCAACCGGTTCGCCTAAGATAGTTTCCTTTCCAGCTTCAGTGGTTTTGTGAGGAAAACTTCTTTCAACCTTAGTGATCTTGATAGGTCCATCATTAATGACAATAACCATCTCATCACTAATGGCCTCAAGATGTTGCACCATGTTGTTTCGCCATTTTTCGTAGTTTTCCAGCTTCAGCAAGGAAGCATCTCCTAAAGTCATCCTGTCACCAAAAGACTACCAAACTGATCAAGTGAGAGTGATTTACGGAAAGCACCTAAGGGGATCTAGGTTCAGTGCTGAAGGTTAAATAACCTCCAGCTTTGATACCACTTGTTGGTCCCTTTAAACAACAAGAAAAGACTAGGAGGGGGGGTGAATAGTCTTTTCAAACTTTCGTCGTTTAAAAACTTTCTCAGCAAGTACTTATTACTTTTCAGTAATGAGTTTGCTGATACTTAACTTTCTCAGCAAGCACAAGTTACTTCTCAGTAACTAGGTTTGCTGATACTTAAAATTAGAGAGCGGAAGTCTTTGATACAATCAGTGCTTTGTCAATAAGTGATAGTTTCAGCAAGTGAAGTGAGTGACTGTGTACAGATAGATATGCTTTGCTGAAAACTAAGTACAGTAAGTAAATCACACAAACACTTTTTATAGTGGTATCTGAGAGTGGCGTAATCTCTCAACTAATCCACTTTGTCCTTTCTAGGACTGAATCCACTAAGACAAGTTTGAGGTTCCTTACAACACCTATCTAGAGCGATTCAAACAGAAACCAAAGCACACTTGCTTCGTTTCCAACCTAACTAGAGAACGAAACCTTGTTCTCCACCAAACTTGGTACTTTTAATCAGCAACACTATGCTCGATTAAGTTCAACCTGAATATCACGCCTGAAAGGGTGTATTTTCAGTTAGAGAGGTTTGGGATGAGATAACTTAATTATAACTTATTCAGTTACAACAAGTAATCTAAGAAACAAAACTTTGAATACTTTGCAGTAAACAAGTTTGATTGTTTCTGGTGTCAAGACTTGTTCTTGTTCAAAGAAAGAAGGAACACTTAACTAATTTCTTAGCCGTGTAAGTTCTACTTCTTCACAAGTAGCTTTTTCAGGCTTTAAGTCTTGGAACGGATCAATGGCAGTAAAGAGTATTGAAGGGTATGTGAGTTTAAGCACAAGTGAGAGTATGATCACGTTGTTGACACACTTCAACTCTTTGCCGGATGACCTCTATTTATAGTGAAAATAAGGAGCTGTTTGAATTTCAAATTCTAAGGCTTTTGTTCCTTAAGATGTCACTATCTTGCTTTTGTACTTTTAGCAGCGTCCTTGTTTGTCTTCTAGTCTTCATGTCCTTCGCGTGCATGCTTTGCATTTAATGCTCTTTTGAATAAAATTCAAACAGTGACATTGGAGCGCAAATACAAGTACTTTCAGCATGAGGTCACAAATGTTCATCAGCAAGTGAGTCTCAGTTTCAGCAAGCACAACCTACTCTGTCGTTTAGATTTTCACTTATGCAATGTTGTTGCTGAAGTTTCCACTTTCTGAGCAACATGTGCCTTTGTAGATACCAGTCTTCAGAAATCTTCTAGTCTTCAGATCTTCGAATTCTTCAAGTTTCTGAGCGGTTTCTAAATGCTTCAATAGTTTGGTTGTGTAAACAAAGTACATCATCAACAAATGCTTCAATAGGTTGTATTTCTTTTCAGAAAACAAGATACATCATAATCGGTTAAACCAACCTATCTAGCACCTACTCTAAGTTTTCAGCAAACGTTCCTCTTTTACAATGTCCTTAAAATTCTAAATTCCTATGGACCTTAAGAGTACTAGTTACTAGACTTTCCTTAATTTAGCATGGTTAATTGCTCATCAAAATTACAAGTTTCCTAACAGATTATGTCTTCATACTTCTTGATTTTTGATTCTTGGATTATGTTGAACTAATTTCTTTTTCTAGGGTTATGATGTATCCTAGTTACGAACATGTTTATTTGAGTATTCGAAGTTAATTTATGGTTTTTCATGGTTGTTGAGTATTTTAATCTGTTCTTATTGCTTGTAATTGCTTGATCACCAATTGCATGATTTGAGGGTTTTAATTCGAGATTCGAGAGATGAGAATTAATTCTGCCAATAGATTAAAGTACCGTAAAATACTGTGAGATAGAGATATCCATAGGTTTTATGCAATCGTGTGTAAGTTTCCTAATGTTGATTGCGTTTTATTATGTATGTTAGAGATAGATGATAACTGCATGATAGAATAGGTTCGTTAATTCTTGAGAGAGATTAGTGAATTAATTAGGGAAGCTTGATTGTTACAACCGGATTAACTATGATTAACTTAATAATATGAGAATGCATGTGATTAACTATGGTGAAGTTGAATTCCCTAAATATATTATCTATTGATTTTATCAGAAGTTCATATTTGCCATTCGTAGTATTTAATTAGTATAGAATTCCCAATTATTATTTTCCCACCTAATTTAGATATTAGTTTAATATACGTTAGTATTTATCACCAAATCAGTCCCTGTGGAGACGATACTCGATTTATCATTATATTACTTGTTGCGATATCGTACACTTACGATTTTCTCCATCAGGACTAATTAGTTCCGGTTCACCTTAAGTTTAGTTCTGTTAACTTCACTTGAGATCATTTCATTTTATGGTTTAATGGTGTGCATATAAGGGGACGAAAAGAAAGGAGCGTGACTTAAGTTTAGTTCAGTTCAATTCAAATTATTTAATTTCACGAAAAATATATGGTCGTTAGATTTAGATTTATTGTTTAAAAAAATAATGTATATAGGCCAGCCTAATCGAGTAATTGATTCGACAACCTCAATTAAGACTCAAGCTAGTTTAACCCGATTGATAAGGTTCTCCATGGAGCTTGGTCCACAGCTCGTCGTGTTAATTACCAATTGAGTTCAAATTGACTCCATATAATACTTGCTAAGCTCTTAAGGGTTGGGGTTAATTATATAAATTTGGTAAATAATTAATGTGGTATTTGGTTAAGAAATTAAAAATATAAGTTGGTTTATATTTTATGGTCCATTATTTTATATATCTTTTTAGCGTCTCTAATATCATTTTAGTGCCTACTAGATTATCAATTAAATTTTGATCCACGAAATTGACTAAGATGTGAATTAAGCACTGTTCATTTTCAGATTTTGTTTGAGACAAACAACCCTTACTATATTCACAAAATAAATAAATAAATAAATATATAAATAACTTCATCTTCTTCTTCTATAGAGCTCTGGTACTGGAGCGCCGGAGCAAGCTCCGATCTGGAGCTTGCTCCGAGCTCCCGTTGCTGGAGTAACCTCCGGTACCGGAGAAGAAGAAGACTTGAAAAAGAAAAAAAAGAAAAATGGAAACAGAAAAAAAGAAAAAAGGAAAAATAAAAGACAAAGGGAAAAAAATATTAAAGTAGTTAAGAGATAAGGCTTTGTTTGATTTGGGATTTTTTGGACAATGGAATTTTGGTAAATATTTGATAGTCAACACCAAAACCTTGATTTTGTCACCAAAATCCCTCTATATATTAAAATAGAGTTTCATTCTTTTCAATTATATTAGACTACTCTCAGTCTTATCTTTCCTATGTGTCATCATTTTTTTCAACTTAACCAATTGTTAGTTGACATGTGGCGATCTCTACTCATCAAATAACCACCAATGTGTTGCCATGTGGCAGTTCATATTTATTTATTTCAATTAAAAAATTATTTTCGCTTTCGTTGTATATGAGATTTGAACACGAGTGAGCTGTATAGAAATCAAACACAATTACCACTCATCTACGAGGGATTTGTTGATCTTATTTGATGACAAAATATAGTGGTAGTTTAAAAATTAAATAGATCAAATCATTTCCAAATTTATATACTTCTTTTGCAACTAAAATTAATATTTACTTAAATAAATAAATTATACTCCTACAATACATTATTCATTTAATATTTTATTAATGAAGATTTAAAAATACTTTATTCATTTAATTTCTTGTGGATGAAAATTTATAAAATTAAAATAATTAATTGATTAACTATTAATTATTAGTTTATTTATTCATTTATTAATAATCACAATTGCCATAAAAAGTTATGGCCCAATTATGACATTTTGAAATTCATTTTTTTCAAAATAAATTTTAAAAGGCCCATCAAATTCATGAATGAAAATATGCGCCCACTTAGACCAGAATTCAAAATTCAAAATCAGTTTTTTAACAAGTTAAAACTAAAATAATTCATCTAATTAAATAATACTTCCTCCATTTCTTTAGTTACTTCCTAAGGGGACTGTTCATCGCGACCTTTGACCACATATAACTTTTAAATTAAACTGTATCAATATAAATTAAAAGTTCATTATGAAAATATACTTCATTTAATTTCATAATATAATTTTATTATATTTTTCTCTAATGTAATTTAGGAGTTATACGTGGTCAAAGGTCGCGGTGAACAGTTCCCTTAGGAAGTAACTAAAGAAATGGAGGAAGTAATTATTAAATTATTTATTCTTTTAATTTATAATCTAAATATATTAATTGAAAATAATTACAGAAAATAGACGCACAATATTGCATATGATTGCCCATTTGAATTTGACATTCACTTTCACAAATTTTTCCAGCATTTAATTTGAAAGATTTTGAATTTAAAATTTTTTCTTAAGGAAAATGGGTTTCGTAAGAATTTGAATTCAACAGTGCCCAATTTATTTTTAATTTGAAAGAATTTGAATTTTGAATTTAAAATTCAAATTTATATCTGAAAATGGCGTCATTGAGATCTGAATTTGAATTTTAAATTTATGCATTTAGTTCATTATCAATTATAATTAATTATTAATTACAAAAGATCAACTTAAACAAGGTAATTATTGATACAATATATTGTATGACTTAAATAGAAATTATGAGTATACAAAGTGCAAAACAAAATCATTTCTTCATCATTTCAGCCACATCACTTCCTCCATAGCATTTTGTTTACTTTATTTCTTCCACCAATTCCACAACCAACACAATGCATCAAAACAAGTAGTAAAAGACCATCAATGGCGCAACATCCTCCACCTGGAATTACATATCACTGCGTAATAGATTGTAGATAATGTTCATTGGGGGCAGTAATAGTGTTGCTGACAGCAGAACCGTTTGAATTGGTAAGAAAATTTTATGAGTTTTGTAAAAATTTATCTCATTCAATTTTGTTTTTGCTTTTCCTACGCTTATATATTTTGGGCACTTTGTTCAGCTGTAAGGAATTTATGACCATCCCTCCATATATTAAAAGATAGTTTCATTCTCTTCAATTACTCTGCTCTCAGTCTTATGTTTCCTATGTGGACTCAATTAGCTAAGTAGAAGCCGAACACAATTGTCACTCTTCTACAAGCGATTTGCTGACCTTATAAGGTAGTGGTAGTTTAAGAATTAATTAAATAGATCGAATCATTTCTAAATTTATAATTCTTTTCATCTAAAATTAATATTTACTTAAATTAAATTAATTACTCATAAAATAAATTATTAATTTCATTTTTAATTAATGAAGAGTAAAAAAATTAAATTAATCAATTTAATAATTATTTATTTGTTTATTCATTTAATTTATAATTAATTTATTATTCACAAATTAATTACCATAAAGTTGTCACCCAATTGGATTCCTTTTTGTTTTAAATAAAGCCTAAAAGCTCCCATTTGAATTTTGAAATTCAAAATTTAGATATGAAAATTTGCTCCAATTTAGATCTGAATTCAAATTCAACTTTTTTAACAAGTTAAAAGTTAAAATAATGAAATACTAATTATTAAATTGTTTATTCTTTTAATTTATAATTCATATATTATTGAGAAACAATTTTCGAAAAATAGCTGCCCATTGGGATTCCGAAAAATAAGCTAATAGCGCCCATCTGGAGGATTTGAATTTGAAATTCAAATTCAGATCTTGAAATGGGCGCACATTTACCTGAATTTGAATTTCAAATTCAAAATTTATCTTTAATTAATTGAATATGAATTACAAAAAGTTACTTATTACAAACAAATCACATGCACAAGATAAGGAAGTTAATGATAGAATATCTCCTCTAAATAGAAATTACATATATAAATAGCCTTAAACATATACAATTATATTCTTCATTCAATTTGAGCAGTTCATTTATTCCTAATCAATTTTTTTTAATTTCTTCCTTTCTTCCATCAATTTCCAAGCCCAAAATATGCATCAAAAGACCAATAAGCAATAGACTAGCATGAACTTCATATCCACAAGCCGAAACACTAAGCCACTAAGCTGGAACGACATATCATTTCATATTAGATTAAAGATAATGCACCTGGTGGCCATCAACAGTATTGCTATAAAGTGTTAAGATATTTTTTAACAATTTGTCTCATTCAAACTATTTGATTTTGATGTACTAATATATTTATGTTGTTTATTTCAGATGTAAGGACTTTCTGTCTATTTTCAAGATGACCGAGTTTTGCACAAACATAAACATAATTTTTGTACCTATGTTGAAATTTTTGGTTCCAAATTCCATCAAGCAGCGCTTCTTACACAAGTGTAAACACACCAACAACCCCGAAATTTTGTACCGACAACTCATGGTAAACATAGTCATGTCTATTAGAAATTGTAGTCTCTTAGTCAAATTCCAAAATACTAATCTGTCTTAAAATCATTTTTGCAGTTTGACGTGTTTGAACTTCGAACAGATTCACAACTTACTACACAAAATAACTACGATTAGCCATCCAGATGCATGATATTGTTCAATCATTTTCAAATTTTGTCAAAGGACATTGAGTTTAGAGAATAAGGAAAATAACATAAACGTTGGTTGAATTAACAAACTCACCTTTTGGAATAGTCAAACTGGATCAATGGATGTTTAATGTGTCAAAAGGTTAAAAGTTTTCATGATGGTTTTCTTATTCTATGGTGAAAAAGTGATCAAGTTAACAAGTTTTGCGAATTGCATCCCATTACAGGACCATGGAAACGCACATCATCGAGTGTGAAGATTGTATGTGCAATTTTGAAGTGAGCACCTACAAGACATGGGGCTACTTTAACCATATTCCGCAGCTCCACCCATGATGTTCTGTTTTTTTGTTTTTTTTATCTCAATTATGTGCTCATTTGAATACCAGTTTCGTTTTTCATGTATATTGCATTTTCCAGTTCTGTTTTGTTTTGAATACTGACTTGCACCTTGGGTGAAAAGTTTTATTTTTTATTTTTATTTTGTAACCCGCAGTTCTGTTTTCTTTTGAACACCATCATAATTGTAGTGCAATTATTTACTTTTATTAATACAAAAATTTAGAGTTTCAAAATCCGTTAGACAAATTTAGGTCACAACAAAAGTTATGCATTAGCATCCATATACGTAAATATTTAAATTAAAGTTGGCTAGATTTCAAAATAATTAAAGTTGGGCCAGATTTAAATTAAAGTGTACAATTCGCGTAGATATAGCTTGCACATATTTATACATAAAAGTCACGTAAACATTTAAAAGTAAAACTCAATGTAAAACTCAGACAGATTTCTACATTAATAAAAATAATTTAATTTTGTTTGTTCTTCATTTTTATATTGTTCGTCTACGAGTAGTTTGCAACCTGCGGGGACAGCCTTTTCTTTAGTTTTATATTGTTGGTTTACAAGTAGTTTACAACTTGCAGGGACAATATTTTCTTATGTTTTATATTATTCGTCTACAAGTAGTTTGCAACCTGCGGGGACAGTATTTTCTGTTTTATATTGTTGGTTTACATGTAGTTTGCAACCAACGTGGACAGTCTCTTCTTTTGTTTTATATTGTTTGATTACATGTAGTTTGCAACCTGCGCAGACAATCTCTTCTTCTGTTTCATATTGTTCGTTTACAAGTAGTTTGCAACCTGCGGGAACAGTCTCTTCTTTTATTTTATATTGTTCGTTTATATGTAGTTTGCAACCTGCGGGGACAGTTTGTTCTTCTGTTTTATATTGTTCGTTTACATGTAGTTTGCAACTTGCGGGGATAGTCTGTTATTCTATTTTAAATGGTTTGTTGTACTTTGATTTAGTTATAATTTATTTTTCCGTACGTCGATTATATAATTGGATAATTATGTATATGTTTATGAAACTCAATCAAATGTTCTTGGCGAATGTTATCAAATTTATGACTATCTGATTTCACTGGTACTCTCCTCCCCCCTGCTTCTCTCTCGGAAAGACACAAAGAGTTTTTTGGTTTTTTTATTTTGTTTTGTAGCGTCTGTAAAATTACTTTGGACCAATTTTTTTATACACAGAAACTAAGTCCTTTTTAGTCACATTTAACTGGATGTGGCGTTCTCTAGGGTAATGAGTAATAAATTGTTTAAAAGTACTCTCCTCCTCCTCGCCTCCCTTCCCTCTAATGGCACGGGAATTGTTTTGTACTCTTTTTTGCCTTGAAGCGTTATAAGATTATTTTGGATCGAGTTTTCATTATATATCAATTGACTTCTTTTATAAATATTTATTTAACACACAACATGTATACATTCCGCGGCAACGCCACAGGTATAATTTGGCTTTCGTTTCTGCTTAAGGTTGGATATTCTATTATGCTGCTTAGAAACATTGACCAGTTTGCAGAGTTGTGCAATGGTATGAGGCTTATTGTGTCCGGTTTGCAGTCTTATGTTATAGAGGCAAGGATGATGTCTGGGAGTAATGCTGGAAATAGAGTCTACACACCTCGTATATTTATGTCACATTTTGATCATACAAAATTCATGTTCCGATTCCAGAGGAAACAGTTTCCTATATCTGTGAGCTATGCTAAGGTCAATCGTTGGCTAATGTTGGACTTTACCTTCCTAGGTATGTCATTAGACCCGACAAATTGTACATTGCTTTTCTCTAGGGTTACCAACAAAAAGGACTCTAGGTTTTAGTCCTTAATGATGATGAGACACCGACTGGCATTACGACTAATGTCGCTTACAAAGATGTACTTCGAATCTGAGGTAACTTTTGGCTTCCATTATGTAGTTGTGTTTTATGTATCATATGCTTTTCATATAATATAGGGTCCATATCTTTTTAGGGTATCGATAGCGTATCTAATAACAAATTAGTACCCATTAGACAAACAATTACATTTTAGGATCGAATTTGACCATGGTGGCGCTCTAAGCACTGTTCCAAAATCAGATTTTTGGACAGCCAAACAACATAAGCCTTAGGACTAAAATGTATTCATAAAAAACAGTAAAAAAAATTACCAACCCCCTTTACACAGCCAGTTCGTGGTAGTTCGGGTGGGACTAAAATGTAATTGAAATGTATTTATTTTAAAATTGAATTTTTTGGTGAATTTGAAAAACTAGCCGTTGGAGTACTAAAATGTAATTGTTTTAATTAAAAATGTAGCCGTTGGAGTACTAAAATGTAATTGTTTTTTTTTTGTAAAACTAGCCGTTGGATTACATATACAACTCTATAAAAACCCTATGCAAGCATTACATATCCTACCCAACTATCTACAAACTATTTTCACTACACTACTACACTTATGGGTTCTACTCCCGAGCGTGGGTATTGGAGAGGTCGTCCGTTATGCCGTCACGAAGGTTGTCGCAAGCGCACCGCTGTTATTGTTTCCCCGTGTGGAAGGTTGTATTGGAATTGTGGAAGCCATGGATTCTCCCATTGGGATGATCTTAATGTCGTAGACGAAGATTTTATCCCTCCAACCATCAATAGAAGACATTCGCAAAGAAAGCAAGTTAATGAGTTAGAAGGGAGCAACAAGGGAACAAAAAGTGAGAGTGTCCATTCAAACAACATGCAAGGGTTCCCTTATTTGAATTGTATACTTGTTCTTGTGGCTTTCAACTTACTATTGTTGGCAATGTATTTGATTCTGCAAATTGCACACTCATTTAAATGAGTAGAATAGGAGACAATGTAATGCAAGGTAGGAAGCAATGTACTAAATAGGAATGGAGTTCAAGCAAGGAATGTACTAGATTTCATTACATTATCAAATCCATAGCAACTGTCCAGTTCATCTACTAAATTCAAGTCACCAAATATCCAAAATAGACCTTACTACATAAAGTCACCAAATCTCCATAACAGACCATATCATGTACTACTTAAAGTCATCAAATCACCATAATACACCATAAAAGTATCATGTCACAATGTTTCATGATAATCAAAAGAGAAATAGACAGTGGTTAAGAAGCATTCAAAGAAGCCAATCTGGATACTGAGGTTCATTGGCATCTTGTGCAGCAGCTCTTCCCCTACCTCTTCCACCTCTCCCTCTTCCTCCTCTCCCCCTACCTCTTCCTCCTCTACCTCTACCTCTTCCTCCTCTACCTCTTGCAAATGTTGATGGTTCTGGCTCTGGCACTGGCTCAGGCTCGGCCTGGACATAAGTAACACAAGACAATTAACATGACAACATGGAACAGATGGATTGAAGAAATGTAAAAAAAAAATAAAAAAAAAATCACACAACACTCACCACATGGATTGGAGAAACAGGCCTTGCAGACTCCTCTAGGGGAATTTCTACTTCTTCATCTACCTGCTATAAGTCAATCAAGTCATTAAGTCAGTAATCATGGAAAAAAAATACAACATCTTTAACAAAAAAAAGCTAATTAAAATGCTTACATTAGTTGGGCATTTTCTGTAAGTGTGACCCCTGTTCAAACATTTGGAGCATCTTGGTGGTCTTCTTTGCTGGTGAACTGGAGTTTTGGCCTTCCTTGAAGAACTTGGGCCCTCAGCAGGGTGCTTGATCCTCTTTGTAGCAGGCCTGCCTGGTTGTCTCTTGGCTTCAGGTGGAAAACATTCTTCAGTGGTCAGACCTTGAGGCCAGAAATGCCAATATGGGATCCCTTTCACCTCCATATCATAATTTCTTTTATATGCTGCCTTGGTATGATTGTCTGATATGAAATCCTCAGCTGGCAATCTCATGTAAGTGAAGACAGCATGGGCATGCCTACAAGGAATCCCTGAAATGTCCCATCTCATGCAGTCACAATGCCTATCTGGGAGGTTCACAATGAACTTATAGTTGTAGTCTTGCACCTCAAACTCAAGACCAGATTGGGTCAACATTGTGCATCTTCCACTCATCTCAAACTGCTCATTCAACTTATCCAAGATCCTAGGCATAAGTACAGAATTGCATCTTGCCTCCTTCTCCCTCCTAACCACAATCCTTTTCATAATCTGACAACTAAGACCCTCCATTATATGCAACACAGAATAAGCTCTAACTCCCTCAATCCAGCTATTAAATGACTCACTACAATTATTTGTGCAATGTTCAACCTTTACAGTGGGATCAAATGCATGCCTACTCCAAAATCCTAATGGTATTTTCATGAGGTATTCATATGCAGCTTTGGATGCATCTTTCATCTTTGTCATAGCCTTTTAAAGTACAGAAAAACAAAAGTAAATATAGGCACTAGTTAACAAATTACAACATAAGTAAATGAGACAAGGGCAGCCACACATACCTTGTTGAAGCCATAATATGTGAAGGTTGTGGCAGCCTGCCAATAGAGTTTCCTCAGTTCCACTCCAGACCATTTCAATTTAAAATTATCATAAATGTGCTTGGCACATTATTCAAGTCTGTAGTATTAGGAGTAGGTGGTGGAATGTCTGGGATTGTTGTTTGAGGAGAATCATAGGGTTGTGGAATGTATGGTGGTGGTTCCTCATTATCTACCATTGGTGTGTCAGTATGAAGCCATGGTGGTGGTTGTGTTTCAGGGGGTGATGATTGTGTGTCAAGTGTCTCAGGCTCTTTATATTGTGTTTCAGGTGGTGGTGTATATGTTTCAGGTGCTGGTGTGTGTATTTCTGCTGGTGGTGTATATATTTCAGGTGCTGGTGTATGTGTTTCTGGTGGTGGTAGCTCTGTATCCTGAGATTCAGGGGGTGGTGGTTGTGTATCCATTGTATCAGGTGGTGGTGGTGGTGTATCAACCTCCATTGTAGCATGAATGATCTCCTCATCACCTTCTTCTGTCAAGTCCACAAATATGGGAGACCTTGGTGGTGGTGGTTGTCTATTTGATGGAGGTTCACTACCAACTTTGCATCTCCTCTTTCTGAACTTTCTTGTCCTCTCAGTTGGTATTGGAACTTGCTCATTTGGAGGTGGAAAATACACTCCATCATAATCATCAAATGCAGCAGCCTCCCCAAACACCTTTTTGGTCCATTTTTGGGCAACCGGATCTTTAGGATCATAAGCCATATTCAGAGGCATGGCATCCTCCACCACCTCCACAGCAGGCCCAAAATCCATATGTAACTCAACCTCCCTATACTCCATATTGTTCTCAAACATTTCAACCACACAGGCATCAGTGACAACTGGTATAACCTTTCCAGTTCTATGGAGTTCAGCTGACAATTCAACGTTCCAATCACTTGTATCAACATCACAGAAATGGACATCAATGATTTCTTTCTTAATGTCTCTGTGCAATGTTGATAGCTTGTATCTGTCATGGTGCTTTCCCTCTAACATATAATTCTCCCCACCAAAATGCACTCGAATGTTGAACCTAACCATATTTATGCCCTGTACAACCAAAACCACAACCAAATAGACTCAAAATTCGAAACTTACTAAAAATTCGAAACTGTAAAACCTAGGGTTTGTGAAAGAAAATGAAAAAACCACAACCAAGTAGAATTCCGGCAAAAAACAACAACAACGAACTTCTTAAACTCATATGCATTAACAATGTGAAGAAAAAAACCAACTTACCAAGAAAATTCGTTCGCCCCCTTTTCGCGTCCGTCAGAAACAAAATCGCCAGACAAAATCCCAAAATTCTCCACCAGTGCGCCCAGACGAGTCGATTACAGTCAAGAGGAAGTAATTTTGGTCGGAATTTGAGTGAAATCGGCACAGTTATATGGTATGGCGGGAGGGAGGGTTGGTGCCATAAAGACGAAGGATTTTTGGGGAAACAGATTAATGAAGGCTTGGTAAGAATTGAATAAGGTAAAAAGGAATTTTTGTCCGCTTACTGTAGTTAAGGCCGCGTTTGTTTGGCCATCAAAATCTCGGTGGCAAAGATGTAATTATCAAGCAGTCAACCCAAAAAACCCAAAAAGAGTACTAAAATGTTATTGTTGATCTAAGTGGTACTAATCTGTTATTATGTGTCACAAGGATACCCTTCCATGATAATTTCTCTATAATATATGAGTTCATTAATTTTTGTTATTTAAATTAGGGTCCATATCGTTTTAGGGTATCAATAGAGCACCTAATAACACATTAGTACCCATTAGACAAATAATAACATTTTAGTGCCAAATTTGACCAACCCGACGCTCTAAGCACTGTTCCAAAATCAGATTTTTGGTGAGCCAAACAAGATTGAGCCTAAGGACTAAAATATAATTGAAATTTAGACTTAAAAACAGTAAAAAAAATTACCTTACCTATTTTTAGCCTTTTCTTTATTTTTCATTTATTTATTACCTTTTTCTTTGTTCTTTTACTTTTCTATTTACACATTTGCCTCTAAATTATTTTATTTTACAAAGTAACTTTAATATATTTCACATTTACCACAAAAATTATATAAATTTCAAAATGAACTAATATTTATTCTAAAAGAACCCCAAATTAAGAAATTTTTTTCAAACATGCCCTAAAGTTCAAAAAAAATAAATAAATAAATAAATAAAGAAAACTCCAGCTCCTAATCGGAGCAGTATACAGCTCCGGTCAGGAGCAGTATACAGCTCCGGTCAGGAGCTGTATATACAGCTCCGCGATTGGAGAAGTAATGTAATAGCTCTGATTGGAGCTGTTAATTAGCTCCGATCGGAGCTGTTTAACAGCTCCAATCGGAGCTGTTACATTACAACTCAAATCGCGGAGCTGTGAGCTCCGCGATTGGAGATGTAATGTAACAACTCCGATCGGAGCTGTTAAACAGCTCCGGTTGGAGCTTAAAACAGCTCTGGTAGGAGCTGACCGGAGTTGTTAAGCTCCCGGTTTACAGCCCCTGTCGGAGCTGTAACTGTTCCGGAACTCTCAGAGAAGAAGAAGATCAATAAAAAAAGAAAAGATAAAAAGAAAAGAAAAGAAAAAAGATTAAAATAAACAGAAAAGGAAAATAATTTTTGGGAGGTAATATTTTTTATCTTCACCGTAGGTACAGGCATGTTTGTTTGGTAAGGAAAAGTTTAGTGGCAGAGTTGTAATTAGTGGGCAGTCAACTCAAAAAAACTCAATTTTGGTACTAAAATGTTATTGTTGAACAAAAGGGTATTAATCAGTTATTAGGTGTCACAAAGATACTATTCCATGATAATAACTCTTTAAATTAACTTAATCATATCGGGGAAATTGTTTATTAAATTAAATTGCTTTATATTCTGTTGCTTATGTTATCACTCTTGATGTTTTTGGAAATGTCAGCTAACGATTCGCCTTCCTTCCCCTCCCTCTTTTGGAAGGGCACGAGGTAATTTTTGTTTTGTCTTCTTTATTTCTTGTTTGTTCTTTACGAACAGTATGTAATATAATTTAGACTTTATACTATATATACATCCAAATTGTTTTTTATTGTGTTTTTAACACAACATGTATATGGTCCGTGGCAACGCCACGGGTTAGTACTAGTATATACTAGGAACCGCATCACACGCTACGCGTGTGAAGCGTAATCTTGTAAAACATTGTTGTTTTATAAAATAATATATTGAAATAAATGGAGTGAATATATAATCTTCACATAATGACTTCAAACGTAATAAAAAAATAACTAATTGAGCAATGAAACTTAATATAAATAGTTTTTGTAGTCATGCAATTAATAGTTTTTTGAATTAATAACATATGAAAAGTACACTAGGAACCGTATCACACGAAGCGTAATCTTGTAAAACATTATTATTTTATTAAATAATATATTAAAATAAATGGAATGAATATATAATTTCACATAATGACTTCAAACGTAATAAAAAATAACTAATTGAGTAATTAAACTTAATATAAATGGTGTGCTATAAATGTATATAGTTTTTGTAGTTATGCAATTAATAGTTTTGAATTGAAATATATTAGACATACAAAAAGTATTCTTCCGATGAGTTAAGAACCATCAGATACATCTCTAAACTTTGGAAACATTCAACTTCAAAATCTGCAATGCATCTTTTTTCGCATGTTAATTGGTATTTTTCATCAGTTGAATATATCGTCAAGTGCTTCATATAAACATTCTAGTTTCATAATATGATATTTTTAGTTATTTTAATCGTATGATTTAAAAATAATTTAAGGTCAAAATGATCATCGAAAAAGTCAACAAAATCAAGTGTTACATTTATTATTTGACGGAGGAAGTATGTCTTTTTTTTTATACGAACATATCATGGTTATATTTCAAAATTAAGTATAATACGTCATACAACTTTTTGTTAAAAATAAAAATTTAAGAAGAGAATAAATAAAAAAGAAAAATATTACGTCAATAAGATTCGAACCCAACACCTTCAACTAAAATAATGATACAAATAATAGAGAAAAATCACGCCAACAAGATTCGAACCAAACACCTTCAATAAAAATAATAATAAAAATAATGGAGAAAAATCACGCCAACAGGATTCGAACCCTACATCTTTTAATTAACTAAGGACACATGTAAGCACAAGATTAAAATTGGATAAGCAAGATCAACGGATTAAAATTGATTGGTAGGTCAATCAATTGATTGAATCAACAAGCTATTATATTACTTTAATAATTGATGAACGATCCAATAGGGTTAAAAATGAAATTAGTTATCATGCCATGTTGCATTTTCTCTATATTTTATTTGTCAAATGTTTTTTATTCAGTCTTTTTCCTTTTGTGATTTGAGCTTGAGCTAAGTCACTCTAGTTTATACAAATAAATTTTAACTAGTGCATAACCCATGCCCATGTCATGGTATAATGTTACTCTAACATTAATACACTGCAATATAATAATATAAAAGACTTATTACATATCATCCCTCGATCACTACATATCCTCTTTGCATATGAATTGAGGTTAGATCAACAATGATATGTTTGGGCTAAACAACGTGAAAATGTGATGACCAGATTAATTGGGAATACCATGTGAGTGTTTGCAAATGTTAAAAATAGTGTTTTTGTACTTTTGGAGTAGAGAAGTTAAAATTTGAGTGTTTGATTTGCCAACTCCTGCTAGCTTTTCTTAAAAAAAAAACATGTAACCGTCAAAGGTTAAGAAGCATCTCAAATGATGTTGTTGGCTTCTAAAAGTATTCAATGACTATTTTTATCAAAATTACAAACACCCATAACTTTTGCTTAAAATTACTTTTATTCAACTTTCAGCAGAATACATTAAGTTAAAGTTAAAGTTACGTTAAAATTAAATTTTAAAAACATTTACAAACAATTAATTACTTACGCCCATGCTTATCTTCTTCTTCATTAAATCTATTGATAAGCTCAAGTGATATGTATGAAGTCTATATTTTCTAATAGTTGGTTAGTTGGTGTTGCACCCTCCAGGCCTATCGTCTAAAAACACGGTTGTATAAGGTATGTTGTATGCATATATAGTGTTGGTCCCTTTAGACAACAAGTAAAGACTAGACGGGGTGAATAGTTTTCAAAACTTTTTCGTGTCTATCAGCAAGTACTTATTACTTTTCAATAATGAGGTTGCTGGTACTTAACTTTATCAACAAAAGCTTATTAATTTTCAGTAATGAGTTTGTTGATACTTAAAATTTAGAGTGCGGATGTCTTTTACGATTAGTGCTTTGTCAGAAGCCAATTTCAGCAAGTAAACAAATAAAGTTGTGTAAACAAAATAACTTGCGGAAAGTAAACTGCAGTAAACTTGTAACGACCCGACCAATCCGACCGGCGTGGTTACTCCTGGACGGACCCACACACGTCCCCACAGTATGATATTGTCCGCTTTGGGCCTGAGCCCGCACGGTTTTCATTTTGGAATCACCTAAAAGGCCTCATACTATGTGAGAGTGGTGGTCTAACATATATATACCCTTTATTCCACTCACTCTTAAACGATGTGGGATGCGGGGCATTACAAAAGTAAATCACAAAAACGCTTTTATAGTGGTATCTAAGGGTGGCGTAATCCCTCAACTAATCCACTTTGTCCTTTCTAGGACTGAATTCACTATGTCAGATGATGAGTTTCCTTACAACACCTACACACTAGAATTCCCTGAAACTAAAGCACCATTCCTTTGTTTCTAACCTGAATAGAGAACTGTAACCTTGTTCTCCACCATGAGACACTTAATCAGCAAAACTATGCTTGATTAGTTCCCCCTGACAAACACGCCTATAAGGTGGTTTTTATCAGTTAGAGAGGTTTGGGATGAGATTACTGAGATTAACTTTTTAGTTAACACAAGTAATCTGAGAAACTCAACTTACCAATATTTTACAGTAAGCAAGTATGTTGTTTCTTGGTGTCAAGACTTGTTCTTGTTTAGAGGAAAAAGCACTTAACTAATTTCTTAGTCTTTGTATTCTACTTCTTCACAAGTAGCTTTGGTTTCAAGCTTAAGTATTGGAAGGGATCAATAGGCAGTTTAAGAGTAGAGAAGGTTTGAGTGTTTAAGCACAAGTGAGAGTTTTATCACGTTGTTGACACACCCTTCAACTCTGCCTAAGGTCTTCTATTTATAGTGTCTCAATGGTGTTGTTTGAATTTAAATTCTACGACTTAGCCATGAGTTGTCACTATCTTGCTGTGTAGTCACTATCAGCAGCGTCTTCTTTTGTCTTCAGTCTTCAGTACGCATGCTTGGCATTTAATGCTCTTTGAATTTCAAATGTGAATGTTGGAGCCAGAAATGCAAAGTGATCAGCAAGACATGTCACATATGTTTAAGTTAGCAAGCAATCTTAGTTCAGAAAGTTCAACCTACTCTATCATATAGATTTTCACTTAAACTTTTTGATTGCTGAGTTACTCACTTTCTGAGATAACATGCGCCTTTGTAGATACCTTTCCCAGAAATCTTCTAAGTTTTCAGTCTTCCACTTTTTCAGTGGTTCTAGGTCTTCAATAGATTGTTTTTACAAATAAAGTACATCATCAGCAAGCTTAAGAACCTAACTAGTACCTAACTAAGTCTTTCAGCAAACGTTCCTCTTTTACAATGTCCTTTAAATTCTAAATTCCTATGGACCTTAAGAGTACTAGTTACTGGACTTTACTTAATTTAGCATGGTTAATTGGTCATCAAAATTACAAGTTTCCTAACATATAGGATTACTACTTTCTCCATCTACCAACAAAGTCTTTCGAAAAAAACTCTGTTTGTATTTTAGATTCGGTTTAATCTGAAATTATTTTCAAATTATACCAGAAAAATAATAAACTAAGTTATATTATAGAAGTATCATGTTTATTATAATTTCATAATATAATTTCATTAATTATTTTACGGTATGGTTGAAAAATAATATAAGTTTAAACCGTAAAAATCCTCCAAAATGTACCATATATTTTCTACTCCGTCCATTTTGTACCATAAGTTTGTTACTCCCACATTGCGTCTTGTAAGTTTACAAAAAATAAATTTTTGTACTTCGGGACAAATATAGCCCGACGAACTAATATTAGGGCAAATTTAGATCTGATTCACCCCCAATTCGTTATGAACTCACGAATTAGTGATAATTCTTCACTAATTCGCCTAAACTATAAATAACAGAAATTAATTTTTAAAGAAAACAAGGTAATTGTTGAGCGTACCCATTTGTATGACACAAGGGGCATTGTTTCCTGTGTCCCCGCCCCGCTCTACTTGCTCTCGGATTTTTGTTAGGGATTTGTTTGGTGATCATGAGGTGTTGTGTGTTGGGATGGTGGGTATCAAGCACCGACATAACCTCGTTCATGACACTCTATTGGATGTCTATTTCCGATCTGGTATTTCTGGTGGTATGGAAGTGTATATTGGTTTGAGCAACGGGAGTGACAGGCCCCTTCGTCCTGCAGACTTGCTCCTTTATGCTTGGGGTATGGGGCGGGATGTTTGTGTTGACCTGACAGGATCTTCCCCCTTGACACGGTCTGGGTTGAGGGACTTTGTGCCTGGACGGGCGGTGGATGAGGCTGCCAAACACAAGTGTGCGAAGTATCGGGACTTGTGTGCGGCTAAGGGATATGGATTGCTTCTTTTTCTTTATCGACACTTGGGGAGTTGGATGCTGATGCTGTTGATTTGCTTGTTAGAGTCTGGGGTTTCGCTATGACTCAGGATGCTGGGGCACGCGCTGCTCATTTTATTTTTTCTAGAATTAGTTTTGCTATTGCTAAGGGAGTGGGAGCACAGCTTGTTTTTCGGTTGCCCACTAATTTTGTGTAAACCTTCGTTATTTTTGATTTTATTGAATTCCACATAATAATAATAATAAAAAATATTAATATTGACCTTTCCTGTTGGATTCGTTTGCTTGTGCTACTTCTTTATACGCTTAAGACTTTTTCTCCGTGAAGTAGTCTTGAGTGTCGGGTAGTTGTTAGGCGACAACGTCAGGAGGAGTGCATTACTTCTGCCCTCCGTATTTGGGACGTCGCTGGGGGTAGTTTACAGCTGCTTCGTGACACTTTGGCCGCGGATACGCCTTCTATTCATCAGGAGTCAGATCCTGATTTGGGTGAAGCCAATATTCAGCAGTGTCTCAGTAGTGTCAATGATGGGCATTATTTTGCAGTAGTTCGGGTTCTTTCATTCCTTGGTGTTGCTCCTTATCCGGTTGGTACTCTGGAGGCTTTGAAGGAAAAGCACCCTTCTGCTCCTTCACCTTTTTTGCCTCCTTTACCTGCTGTCCTTTGTCCCCTTTCTTCCTCCAGTACTACTGTTCGCGATATGATTCGTAGTTTCACTCGTGGGACCTCCTGTGGTCGAGATGGTCTGCAAGCTCAGCATTTATTAGTTTGTCTAAGCGGTGTTGTTGTTGCTCTCTCTGATGATTTGATCACCTCTATCACTCGTGTGGTTCTTGTTTTCTTGGAGGGGAAGTGCCCACATGTTTTGGGTGAGTATATTGCTAGTGCGCCCCTTACTCCGTTGGTTAAGCCGGGTGGTGGTATACGTCCTATTGATATGGGTACTGTTTGGCGTCGCCTGGTCTCTAAGGTGGGTGTTATTTTGGTTGGCCCCTCTTTATCTGGATATTTTGACGGTCTCCAGTTTGGTGTTGGGGTACCCTGTGGAGGTGAGGCTATTCTTCATACCTTGAGTCGGTTCGTAGATGTTGAAGGGTAATTCGTGCTTCCTCTTAAGTGCGTATTAAACCGTCACAAGGAACTATTTAGGTCTTCTTCATGTAGTCTTCCTCTGATGAGAGTAAGAATCCTTCATGTAGCTTCCTCGTACCTGAGAGAGACTGGAGGGGGGATTAGCACCTCATGCCCGATCTGTCAAGGATTAGACCGGAGGGACGACTTTACGTGTAGGGAGTTGAATGGATTCCCTAGTAAGAGTAGTAAATGTGGTAGGTGAGTGGTAGGTGAGAGATATGATTGCTTACCTAGGGATTATGAATGAGTCCCTTTATATACTTGTAGTATTTTATTGTCACTTTATATAGGATCGTGACAAGTGTCCGACTGAGATTGAAGCCTCCTTTGACCCAAGCCCATTAAGGAGGTCCGTGGGCTTTGAACCAAACATCTTGACTAGGGTTTGGAGGGAATTATTGACTTTTTGGCTCTCAAGAAATATTCTGGAAAGCAGGCCCCACAGTGACCGACCATGGCTGGTCGACCTGGGTCCTCGTGCCTTCCGCTGATATTCATGGTCCGAGTAGTGCTCTGCCTAGTCTCCTTTGGAGGGTGTCACCTTGACGTAAGGTCCTCCTCGAGCCCTAGAGATGCTCCTCGCGCCCCACGGCTGTCTTGTCCTTGTAGTGAGCTTATCTTGAGGGTCAACCTCACAGTGATGGTCGGACGATATGCTGGTCGAGCCACACTTAAGTGACATACTTGGGTGTGGTCGCGCCCCTTGAGGGACGTCCCTTGATGCCTCGTCGCGCTCTTAAACCGTTCCAGTTCGTACATGAGGACTGGACATATTTTAACACCAACAGTACAGGCGAGAGGCAGTGAGGTGCGCTTGAGCATGTTGTTAGTTGACTTACAGAATGCTTTCAACATGGTTGATCGTGAGGTTATGCTGCTTGAGGTTCGTCGTCGTTGCCCTGTTCTTTCCCGTTGGGTTGAGTTCTGTTATTCCAGTCCGGCCAGGTTGTACTATGGGGAGCACATTCTTTGGTCTGGGCAAGGGGTCCAACAGGGCCATCCTTTGGGTCCTCTTCACTTTGCTTTGGTTTTACCCCCGCTGGTTTGTAAGATAAGGGTTTCTTTTGACTTGTCCTTCCAGGCTTGGTATTTAGATGATGGCACCGTTGTCGGAGATGCCTTGGTTGTGGGAAAGGTCTTACAGCTGATCTTAGAGGACGAGCCGCGTTCTGGTCTTCACCTCAATGTTTACAAAACTGAGATTTTTTGGCCGGTGGAAGATCCGAGGAGTAGGGTTCCTGGTGTTTTTCCTTCTTCTATTGCCAGGCCACTACGACGGGTCAAATTCCTTGGTGGCTCGGTCAGTGTGTGCCCCGATTTCAGTAGTGAGCTTGTGGTGAAGAGGGTGAATAAGACCATCGAGCTTATGGACTCTGTCGCGAAGATTAATGATCCACAGTGTGAGTTGTTGCTGCGTCGTGCTTGTACGGGTATTTCGAAACTCTATTTTGCTTTGCGCACTTGCCCTCCAGGTTTCTTTCAGTCGGCTCAGTTTTCTTTTGATCTGGCTCTCCGATCCTCCTTGGAGCGTATTGTTACGGCGTCGGGTCCCTGTTTTGGTGATTGGCAGTGGCGGCTTGCCACTTTGCCCTTTTCTTTTGGCGGGCTTGGTGTTTATACTGCTGCGGATGTTCGCCATTATGCCTTCATTGCTTAGTTTGCTGGTTTGCAGGCTAAGCTCTTGTGTCTTTATGGTATCACTTCTCTTGGACCTGCTTTTGATGGTGTCTTTGTTTGCTGAGACCAGAGATTCATATATTTTGAGTAACCTCAGTGAGATCGCTTCCCCCAGACTTATGAAGAGACTGACAGATATATATATTTCACGAGGGTTGCTGCTTCTGCAGAATCTGTTTTCTCTTTATCTCATCGTCAGGTAGCTCTTTGGAAGTCTCGATGAGGTGACCATTCTTTTGATTGGTTGCAAGTTGTTCCTATTTTGGGTCTGGGGCACACTATGAACGGGGGAACTTACAGGTGTGTACTGGGTTATCGACTTGGTGTTTCTTTGTTCCTGGTGTCCATGCCCTGCTCTGCTTGGTGTCGGGTTTTTTACGGGGAGTTTTTTGGTGATCATGCGGTGTCGTGTGCTGGGGTGGTGAGTATTAAGCACCGACATAACCTTGTTCACGACACTCTCTTGGATGTCTATTTCCGATCTGGCATCTCTGCTGGTAAGGAGGTGAATATTGGTTTGAGCGACGTGAGTGACAGGTCCCTCTGTCCTGCAGACTTTCTCCTTTATGCTTGGGGTAGGGGGCGGGATGCTTGTGTGGATTTGACCGGGTCTTCCCCCTATACCCGGGCTGGGTTGTTAGATTTTGTGCCTGGACATGCAGTTGCTGATTCCGCCAAGCGCAAGTGTGCGAAGTATCGGGACTTGTGTGCGGCTAAGGGATATGAATTTCTATCTTTCTCTTTCTCGGCACTTGGGGAGTTTGATGCTGAGGTTGTGGATTTGCTTGTTAGAGTCCGGGATTTTTCCTTGCGTCATGATGCTGGGGCACGTGCTGCTCGTCATATTTTCCTCAGGATTAGTTTTGCTATTGCTAAGAGAGTGGGGTACAACTTGTTTCTCGGCTGACCTCTAATTTTGTGTATACTTTCGTTGTTTTTTATTTATTGAATTCCACTTTATAATAAAAAATAATAATATAATAAAATAATAAATAATAAAAACTAAAAAAATGAAAAAAAATTGAACATACATATTACACAAAACTCTAATTAATAATTTAGCATGCCCCAATTGATTTTCGTAAAAATAATTACAACTTAGAACAAGGAGAGTAGCAACCAATCCATTTTGTGTTCATGGCATCCACTCAAAAAAACCGGATCCATTTTATTTGTCTTCTTCCATCGATATGTCATACAAAGGGGTATGCTTCACAATTAACTTGATTGTTTTGAAAAGTATTTTTATAGATATTTTAATAATGCCCGTGAAATAGTGAAAAATTATCACTAATTCGCGAGTTCATGTCGAATTGGGGATGAATCAGATGCAAATTTACCCTAATAATAGTTCATCGAGCTAAATTTGACCCAAGTTACAAAAATTAGATTTATTTTGAACTTATAGGACAAAATGTGGGAGTAACAAATTTATGGTACAAAATGGGCGGGGTAGAAAACTTATCGTACATTTTAGAGTATTTTCCAGTTCAAACCAAACCTAAAAAAGAAAGTTAATAAAATTAAATGGGAATAGACCGTGGGAGTATGTAATAACCGCAATTGAACAATAAGAGTGAGTGAGTTCATGTAATTTGTGGTAGCTCGTGTGAGTGTACATGTTTCCAAAGATTGTTGTTAATAATAGAGTTTATGAGGAGCCATTGGTGCAGTGGTAATGAGCTGAAGCTGTGAAATGAGAGGTGTATGGTTCGATTCAAGGCGGTGACGGAGTTAGAAGGTTGGTTTAGGTGTGGATAAATAAGGTGGTTTAGAATGTTTGTATAATAGTAGTGTAACAGTAGTTCTAATATTTTCCGTTTCAAAAAAATAATAGAGGTTATTACGTTTCAGTTCTTGTTAGGATTGGGCTTCTCATTTTAAACCTCACTATTTAAACAATTATATATTAGTCCAAAAACTTAATTTCAAAGTTGAACAAGCATTAATTGTTGAAATGACATTAGCTCTAAATATGCAAAATAAACAAGCCCATAACTATTTAATTTTTTCTTAATTTTATAAATTTCAACTTTTTTAATTGACAAAGTAAAAATTAATAACACTAATTTAACTTCTTTTTTACATGTACACTATATATAGTTGCTTGCGAAGAAGCTGCAAGATATAGTTAGGAGCTTTCATAGCTCCAGATCGGAGAGCATGCTGCTCTAGATCGGAGGCTCCGACCTAGAGCTGCAAGCTCCGGTGCTCCAGACCGGAGCTATTGCAGCAGGAAGCTCCGAATTGGAGCAGTACAAGTTTCGATCTGGAACTTGCACAGCTCCGGTACGGGAGCATCAGAGCATTATTATTTTAATTTATTTTATACTTATCTTTCGTTTATGGTTTTTATTTTTATTTCTTTTGTTTAATTAAATCTTAAACTTGTTAGACTCAACGAAAACCCAATAATTGAATAGGGCTTAGAGAGGTTAAACATAAATTTTTTGTTTAAAATGTAATTATTTAAAAAAAGAATTTTAAATTATATTAGAGATGCTAGTAGGATACTAAGAAAATGGCCCCTTAGTAATAGAGGTTATGTATTTAATTTTATTAGAAACTAGTACATACCCGTGGCGATGCCACGGTATGATATAACTCTCAACTTATATGAATTAATAAAAAAAGATTACTCGATATAAGAGGAGAAATTAAGAGGGTTGTATCAATGATATTATTAAAAGCATATGCAGATCTATTGAGAATTAAAGCTAATTCGATAATTAAAAAAGTATCACGATATGCTATACTGAAAGTATATATGTCCTAGAGACAACCTACGATAGGGACGATATGTACTTGATCACATTCAGTTATTGTTATTTATTTATTTATACATTATTAAATATAATTGGCATTACATTTTTATGAATACATTATTTGGTTGTTTGAATTATTCGATAAAATGTTCCCAAGGACTTAAGGTAATCACCAAGTTACTGGGAGCTTGTGTGTTAATAATTAAGTCCTAAAATAAGCCACTAGCTGAAGGTCATTGAGATACGGGATATCAGTGATGCGATTGAAGCTAGCATATGTTGCATTAGATCCTTCGAGGATGTAGTAGGTCTCACTGCTACGAATGAACTTGGTTATTCATGATGAACATATGGACACTTTGGAGAGTGTTGGCATACCCAACCGAGAAACCATTTGGTAAAGCTATTTAAGTGTCTATGGTAGTATCGGTGTGTAGGGTGATGTTAGTAGTCCTTAGACTTGAGGCCAATACTACATCATATGTGGAATAATGTACTTTGACCATGCGCAACGCTTGCACTCTTAAAGTAGGGTAGATACGGCATGCGTTGGGTACATTAGGAAACATATGGTGTGAGTTATTGGGCCAAGATAGGATTCATTCCTCCGTAACAGATACAAGGAGAGAATACTCACTTCTCATATTTCGTGCGATCACAAAACCGGTGGCCACCGTATGTGAATATGTCAAAATGGTGTTTGGACATAATTCATAGATCGACTAATAAGATTGAGAGACAATGAATGAAGTTATTAGAATAGACACATAACCATATTCTAGACTCATTCGAGTATTCGTGAATGAAGGGACCGTATCATCAAAGTACCTTACGCTACAGGTGGTTTGTTTTCCTCAAAAACGTTCCTTGCATATGAATATTGTCTCATAAATTGTCTAGGAATTATTATGAACTTAATTGGATTGTTGCTTAATATGCAAGGCCCTATGGGTCACACTTCAAGGTGGTGTTTCTACAAACGAGCTATGTATATAGGATTAAATATTAATTAGATTAATGTTGAATTACTATATATAAATATAATGGAATTATTATTAATTAGATTAATATTAATTTATTATATATATATATATATATATAGATATATATATATATATATATATATATATATATATATATATATATATATATATATATATATATATATATATATAGATATATATATATATATATTATATATATATATATATATATATATATATATATATATATATATATATATATATATATATATATATATATATATATATATATATATATATATATATATGGAATATATTTTAGAATATAATTAATTGATTTAAATTGGATTTAATTAATTAATTGAAGACTTGTGCATTTGGGCGGGATTTAGAATGAGGTCCAAATAAAGGAAACAGGGGATTAAAATTAATAATAAAACAGAACCAGGCAGCTGGGTCAAAGTTTTGACCCAACTGTTGGGCGTGAAGAGAGGGGGCAGCGTTTGCTGCCCCATGTTTCTCTTTTTGTTTTATTTGTTTTCTTTTATTATTTTTCTTCCTTTCCTTTAATTCTTTCTTTTAGTAATTTTATTATTATCTCTTAATTGGTTAGTTGTTGACTTGAGGAGTCTCTTAGTCAGTAAGATTTACTTGGTAAAATCTTTCGTGATTTTCTGAACTAATTAACTGACTAAATCAGAAAGAAAGAAAGTTAGTCTTCTTTTCTATTCCAACAACACGTAAAATATTATTTTTCTCTGATAGTCAGAAAGAATAATTTTTCTCAGTAGCTCAAAAACACAGAAGAACCTCCTAGCGTTCTTGTGGAAACATTGTCCGTGGATACCAAGTCGAAGGAATTAATCAACCTGTTGATGAGCCATCTTGGAGATTTTATTGACGAAGATTTCATCTCTGACGAAGAAGAAATCAACCAGCCGGACGAGGAGATTGCAAGGCTTTGTTTGGAGATTGAGGAACAGCTACCCGGTCAATTTGCTTATCTACTGGAGGACACGTAAGTGATTTCTTCCAGTTTAATAAACAGTATAGTCATATCAGTTTTAGTGAGATTAAAATTTTTTAAACTTCCGCTGCTTAGCCTTAGAGGCAAATTTTCTCACTTTTACTAACAGTGGTATCAGAGCTAGGCTGATTCCTGACTATATTCGTTTATGATTTATATTTAATGTTGTTGTGGATTATTATATGTATGTAAATATATAAAATTTCCAGATTCTTTAATTGGATTTAAAGAAAAGAAAAATGGGTTTTATGTAACGGCCCGTTTTTTTTTTTTATTTATTTATTTTAATTATTTAATTATCTAAATAATTTATTTTAGTTGGTAATTATTTAATTTTTTTCCCCGCGCAATTGAATTCGTCATTTAATAGTTCGCGTACAATTTTCGCTCCGTTCCATTTTGGATCAGCTAGCAAGCTGATTTGGGAGGCCCAAATTTAATTAGTCTTGCTGGCCCAACTTTAATGGCCCATGTCTAAAAGCCATTTGAGGGTCCATTCTTGCAACCCTAACCTACCAACTTTCCCACCTTCCCTCATTCCTTATCCTACGCCACTACTCAGAGAAAAGGAAGAAGAAAAGAAACAAAACTCTCTGCCTCTCTCTCGTTCCTCATCCAAACTCCATCTTTGCATCTCAAATTTTCACCATCATCATCAACCGCATCATCATCGTCACCACCGCTCTGCCGCCGCCGATCGAGCCGTCCGTCTCGGCCAAGCTCGGTCCGCTCCGTCCCGATCTCGCCGCGCCGTCGTCCATCTCCGGTCCATCCAGTTCGCGTGCACCCCGTACCGGCGACGTACAACCCGATATTGCTCCGTTTCCGTCCGTCCCGGTCCCGTTCAAATTCAGTTTCATTTGCTTGCTCTGTCCCGGCTCTGTTTTAGTGCGGTTGCCCCGATTCCGGTGAGTGGTGTTTGTCTCTATTTTCTGTGGGTTCGAATCTCAGATTGGAACTCGATTTAACCTTTCTCTCTTCTTTGTTTTCGGTTCCAATTGCAGTGCGAGTTTGATTCCGATTCTTCGAAGGTATTGTTCGTTCCTTTTTTCGTTTACTTTCCTTTTGACCGTTTTGCCCCTGTATATTCTGTCCTTGTTAATTCGATTTGAACCGTGAACTCGAACTCGGATTAGGATTTGGTACTGGAATGTTTTATTGTGGTTATGCTGGATTGTTTGACCCCTGACCTCGTTCGTTGACCGTAATCGAACTGAACTAAGACTGAAAATTGAACTGGTGGAATAAATGTGATGTACCTAAGCTCTGTCTGATTTGTTGGACTGATATGTTAGGATTTAGCTTGTGTTGGGGTTATTTTGAGATTTCTGAAAACTTAAGGACCTGTTTGTAATTTTTATGGTTGACCAAAGTTGACTGGCAGAGGACTTCTGTGAACTTTGTAATTTTTTGTGGACTGATTTTACTGATTTAAAAACAAAGTGGGGTTTTTCCTGTAAATTCATCTGAAGGGCAAAATGGTAATTTCACTTCAGTATATGTTGGTCCTTTTCTGAAAAAGGGTATTTCTGCTTCAATTCAATTCTATTACTGAGAGTGAGAGTGGTTTTTGTAATCTAAACTAAGATTAAAGTCTTTTTTCAAAATTTGTTCTTGTTTAAATACATCATGTCTTGTTATTATGTTGTTAATTGACTTGTTGGTCTAGTTGGTTAGGTGTTTGTTAGTTTAACATAGAGGTCCCGAGTTCGAACCCCACCTGGCCCCTCTTTTTTCTCCGATTATCTTCTTTTAGTTTTGTTTTCCGTTTCTACTTAAGGTAGTGACTTGGAGTTTCTGCTTAGGTTTCGTATCACCGCTGTCCCGTAGTTGCTTTCTGAATCCGTGCTAAGTTCAACATACTTCAAGGTGAGTGTTCACCCCTAAACCTATTATTTGCGAAAAACTGGAAGGCTATGTGACTGTTTGTACCTATTACTATCTACTGTTTACTGTATACTTCCGCGTAAAAGTATAAGTCCTAAGTATGACTTTTTGCATTTTCGTTTATTGCTACTCGGTGCTGGACTAACCTTTCTGCAGGAACACCTCTCGGTGTTAATTATCTGTATCTGTTGTTCTGTATCTGTTCTGTTTCTGTGTGACCGGTCAATTAGGTTATGGTTAGGTAGGCTTGGGTAGTAGAGGACTATCGGGTTTGCTTGATTGTGGCCTAGTCTATTCCCTTTTAGGCGCGAGGCAGAAGTCGCTGAGGTCTATTAGGGTCGTAGGATCTGTTTCCCCAAAGTACACGGGGGTTTCTGTTTCTGTCCGGAGTTGTGCACCCTCTGGAGGGAGTTATAAGGGCATTCTGGGAGTAGGAGCAATAAGGCGGGCTGCACCAACGGTCTACAACGTATCTGTTCTGTTAATCTGTTATATGTGCTCTGTTCTGTTTGCTCGTTTTTCTGAAAAGGATTTTGTTTTTAAAATCGATTACTTTCTGTTTTAACTTAGAACCTCACTGAGATCCTTTATCTCACACTCTTTTGTTTTTCAAAATTCCTTCCTTTCAAATGCTGCTGAGGATGTGCGTGACTAGGATGCCAGCGACTGAGAGAAGGGTCTGGGGTGTCACGGGTTTCTTTTCAAAATAAGAAGATACACTTTTATTGTCTTCATTCGTGGTTCATTCGAACTTGAGTTGTCATTTGATATTATTTATTATTGTTAGCGTCAAAGATTATTTTGGCATTTATTGCCGACCATTGTTATTAAAGTATTTTTCGATTTTCCTTTTTCAAGAAATTATTTTGTTTTCAAAACCGGTACCGTTACATTTTATTATTGCATGTATTTTATTTCCAGATTCTTCATATTAGATTTAAAGAAAGGAAATAAATCACATTAGTATTTATTTTCCAGATTCTATTTATTGGATAATTAGAAAAGGAAAATCAAAAAAAAAAAAAAAAAAAAGAAAGAGAGAAGAGTCGACATCTCTTCTCGGCCGGTAAAACGGATGGAGCTTGGCTCCACCACCGGAGCTTGGCTCCGCCCTACTCCACCTCCATTTTTCCTCTTCTCATCCTCTTTCTCTCCATTGTCCCTTTCAAGATTCAATGCTTGATTTGTTTATGGGTTATGGAGCTTGAAGACTCCATTAATGGTGATTTCAAGCTTTGTAAACATAAACTCGAATCAAGCCAAACTTATATGGAGAAGAATCACTGGAACATGAGGAAGTTGATACAAGCAAGAACCGGGTCGAACGAAATTGCTTGGAGCAATTCCGTTCAACCCGCCGGCCAATTAAAAAAAAAAATTTTGTTCTTCGATTTTTTGGACAAATTGATTGCTTGTGAATTCATCTTGGATGATATATTATGTTTAGAACATGATTTGGATCTTCAATTCGAAGTTAAGATGATGATTAAAGTTTTAGAAAACTTTGTTTAGTTACAGGGACCCAATTGAATAATTTCAGAAATTGGTGGGTGGCTAATGAGCAAGGAAGACAATTCCAGGGACTTGTCCTCCAATTTGGCGGATTCCGTCTTATTGGGGCTCAAGCCCCTGAACTTCTGTGCATTGCGAATTTGCCCCAAAATACTGAAAACTTTCAATTTGACCCCAGAAACTTAATTTCAGCTTTCTTCGAATTTTAAATAGATCCCTAGAGTTTTAGAAACTTGTTATTTAATTTATAAATGGTTTATAAATTACATTTAAACCCTATTAATACTTTTGGAAAGTGATTAAAATGTTTAGAAACATAAATATAAGTTTATAATATTTAGTAACATGTTTGTTAGTTTATAAATAGTTTATGAACTACCTTTTAATAGTAATCTAATGCTTTGGAAGATTGTATTATTATTAAAACTTGTTTTAAATGTTTTGGTAAATTCTTAGAGAATTTATAAATTAGATTTTGACTTACATATAATGATAATAATCCACAACAACTACTTATATGCTCCAACTTGGTTATATGTATTGTATGTCTACATGAGCAATTTAATTATTTAAATATTGTATTTAAATATTGTTAGTCCGCATTTATTGTATGGGTAGGCGGCGCCCATTAGTTTCCGGACCGCATCTGTCATATGCATGGGTAGGCGGCACCCATTACTTGCTAGTCCGCAATTGATATGTATAAGTAGGCGGCACTCATTACTTGTTAAACCGCATTGCATGAGCCTTGGGTAGGCGGCACCCATTATGTGATGCATGTTAGGGATCTTGGTCAAGCGATTAAATACCCCATTTAAAAGTTCCCCAACCAATTTAAGTCTCGAGTAAATCGCATGATGTCACCCATCATAATTGAAGGTTAAATGGACTTACTAATCTCATGAGTAATATGCACCATAGTGCTTACTCTGTTTGCCGTAAGAAAGTTGCTTTCATAGGACCATTGTTGGTGCCGTGTGATGGTTATGACTTACTTGAATTATGTCGAGTCGCCATAGCGTCAGGCATAATTTAAGGACATCGATCAAAATAGTTTTGATCAACCAAGAGTTGTATTGTACAATTGGTTTGGAGACCTACCTGTTTGACTATTATAGTGATCAGCCATAGCTGGGGCTATAATAGTGCAAGCATGGATCTTGGCTCACTACAACAATTATAAGATAATCGTTCGTACTCTCTATAGGGGTCAAGAGTATGTGAAAATAGTGAGAACTAAATAAAGCTAATGTCCTAGTTTATTTAGTCGCTGATTGTAATCATAGAAATTAATTTTAGAGTTTTAATTTCAGTTTTATTTATTTACTTCTCTAGGTCTGAAAAGATGGCCAATTTATCCATAAGAATGATCTTGGAGAAATGCACTCTTACTGGTCCAAACTTTATGGATTGGATCCGTAACATTCGTTTGGTGCTTAGGCAAGAGAAAATTGAGTACGTCTTGGACGAACCAATCCCCACTCCTCCTACTGTTGCTGCTGAGCTTGCTAAGTTTGACAAAGTTGCTCACCAGAAGCACAAAGATGATGCTGCTAATGCACAGTGTGTTATGCTAGCTGCAATGACTATGGAGCTGCAAAGGCAACATGAAAACATGATGCCATATGAAATGCTCGTGCACCTCAAAAGCCTCTTCGGAACTGTTTCTAAGAGTGTTGAATTTGATCTTCTTAGAGAAATCTTCAAAATGAGGATGTCTGAAGGAGGAAATGTATCTGAACACGTGCTCAAGATGATTGGACTCATTGAGAAACTGGCAACTGCTGGAATCAAATTTGAGAACCGTGTTTCAGTCATCATCATCCTTCAATCATTGCCGGATTCATATTCCACATTCATCATGAATTATAATATGAATGCCAAAGATGCTACACTTCCTGAAGTCCACAATATGCTTAAGACCTATGAACAGGCTCAACCTAAGAGGAAGTCTGTTATGTTGGTTGGATCATCTGCGAAGGCTCACCCTAAGGGCTATGGCTCAAAGGGTAAGACTAAGCAAACCAAGAAGTCAAAGATTGGACCTAAGGCTAAGGTTTTTAAGCGTAAGGCTGGAAATCAGAAGAAGGTGGTGAACATGGAGAAGGATACGTGTCTTTACTGCAAGCAGAAAGAACACTGGAAGAGAGATTGCCCAAAGGCAGTTGCTGATGGAGTTGTGACCACGCATGGTGCATCTGGCTCCCATCAAGGTATGTTTGTCATTGAGATAAATATGTCTACACAAAACTCGAATTGTTGGGTATTAGATACTGCTTGTGGCTCACACATTTGTAACAATTTGCAGGGGCTCATTGATAGCCGACAGGTTAGACCAAGGGAAATTGATCTACGCGTAGGAAATGGATCGTCCGTTGCTGCCCTACGTGTTGGAACTTATAGATTAAATTTACCCTCGGGTTTTGTTTTAGAACTGAATAATTGTTATTTCGTTCCTTCTATTGTAAGAAACATTATTTTCATTCCTATGTTAGACAATGAAGGGTTTTCCTTCCGTTTTGCCAATAATAATTGTTATTTTTCGCATAATGGTATTGATGTTGGAAATGCTCCTCTTATGAATGGTTTGTACTTACTTGAATGTAGACATAATTTATTTCATATACAAAACAAACGACCAAAGCTTGATAATTCAAGAAATATCACTTACTTGTGGCATTGTAGACTTGGTCACATTAATGAGACAAGAATTGCAAGGTTAAGAAAGTTAGACTATTTAGCACCATTTGATTTTGAATCATATGGGAATTGTGAATCATGTCTTAAAGGAAAAATGATCAAGAAACCTTTTTCCGGAAAAGGTACTCGTGCTAAACAAGTACTTGAGTTAGTTCACTCTGATGTGTGTGGACCTTTTAAAACTCAAGCTAGGGGTGGATATTCTTACTTCATAACCTTTACCGATGATTTCTCTAGATTTGGCTATGTGTATCTTATGAAACACAAATCTGAAGCTTTTGAGAAATTCAAAGAATATAAGGTTGAAGTAGAGAAACAACTTGAAAGAAGTATTAAGACTCTTCGATCAGATCGAGGAGGAGAATACTTAAGTAAGGAATTCTTGGATTACTTAAAGCTTAATGGAATTCAATCACAATGGACTCCACCAGGAACACAACAAATGAATGGTGTTTCTGAGAGGAGAAATCGAACTTTGTTAGACATGGTAAGATCCATGATGAATTTCACAACTCTTTCAATCTTCTTATGGGGATACGCGTTACTAGACTCAATATATATTCTGAATAGGGTTCCATCCAAATCAGTCGAGAAAACACCATATGAGTTATGGTATGGCAAGAAGCCAAGTCTTTCACATATGCATGCCTGGGGTTGTCCAGCATATGTGAAAATAATGCTCGCAGGGAAACTGGAACCCAAAAGTGAGAAATGTTATTTTATTGGATATCCTAAGGAAACCAAGGGTTACTACTTCTATCTGCCTGAGGAACATAACATCATTGTTTCCAGACAGGCTGCCTTTCTGGAAGATGATTATGTCTTCAAGCAACATAGTAGAAATGAGATAGAACTCGAGGAAATTCAAGAACAAGAAAATAACATTGAGGTTAATGAATTGTCAAATAGTTATGACAATGATTCAGTGGGATCTCAAGGAGGATCTTATGGCTCGAGCACATCTCTGAGAAGATATCTGCTAGCCAGTGGGAGCATTTTAGGAAATTTGACTAATTCCCAAAATGCCCCTACCGAGCCGACATTGACTGAACCGACTGGAACGGTTCAACAGGTCATGTCGGAACCAACTCCCCAGGATACAGTTGCAACCGTTGCACCTGAACCACGTGCAACTGTTGCATCTGACCCGCCTTCAACTGTTCAACAGATTGAACAAGTTGAACCATCTCACAATCAGAATATACAGCCAGTACAACCAAACAAACCCGCACTCCGTCGGTCTAAAAGGTTAGAAGTGAGAGCTTCCAAGAAGATAAGTTTACTCTTGGAGGATGACAAGTTTGAACTTGACTTATCTCACAAAGATGACCCTAAGACTTACAAAGAAGTAATGTTGGACATTGATTCAAGAAGGTGGCAAGAAGCCATGAAATCCGAAATAGACTCAATGTATGAGAATCAAGTATGGGACTTGGTTGATGCACCAGAAGGGGTTAGACCTATCGGTTGCAAATGGGTTTTCAAGAGGAAAACAGATGCTGATGGCAACATACAGACATACAAGGCTAGGCTGGTGGCTAAAGGTTATAGTCAACGATATGGTATCGATTATGACGAAACCTTTTCACCAGTAGCCAAGCTTAAGTCTATTCGAATTTTACTTGCTATAGCAGCATACTATGATAATGAGATTTGGCAAATGGATGTGAAAACTTCTTTCCTTAACGGAAATCTCGAGGAAGAGGTGTATATGATACAACCTGAAGGCTTTACATCTAAGTCAAATCCCAAATTAGTTTGCAAGCTAAAGAGATTCATTTATGGGCTAAAGAAAGCCTCAAGGAGTTGGAATATTCACTTTGATGAGGCAGTCAAATCGTTTGACTACATCAGATGTGCGAAAGATCCATGCGTTTATGTTAAACGCAGCGATGCTGGAATTGTTTTCATGGTTATATAAACGCAGCGATGCTGGAATTGTTTTCATGGTTATATATGTTGATGACATATTAATCATGGGAAACAATGTCCAAATGTTACGATCCACAAAGGAGTGGTTATCTAAGACTTTCTCGATGAAAGACTTAGGTGAAGCCTGTTACATTCTTGGAATCAAAATCCATAGGGATAGATCCCGAAGATTGTTAGGGTTGTCACAGTCCACATATGTCCACAAAATAGTGAAACGCTTTAATATGGATGGATCCAATAAAGGTTTCTTACCAGCTAGACATGGCGTTGCTCTCACTTCGAAGGATAGTCCTTCTACAGATGAGGAAATCGAACACATGAAAAGAATCCCATATGCATCAGCTATTGGATCTATCATGTATGCCATGAATTGTACAAGGCCAGATGTGGCATATGCGCTTAGTTGTACTTGTCGACACCAACAGAATCCAGGTATGAAACACTGGACAGCTGTGAAAGCAATTCTTAAGTATCTTAGAAGAACTAAAGATTCCTTTCTGGTATATGATGGACAACAAGAGTTGCGAATGAGTGGTTATGTCGATGCTGGTTTCCAATCGGACCCAGACGACTACTAATCACAAACTGGGTATGTGTTTACACTCAATGGTGGAGCCGTCACTTGGAAGAGTTCAAAGCAATCCACCTTGGCTGATTCTACGACCGAATCCGAGTACATTGCTGCTGCAGAAGCCTCAAAGGAGGCTGTATGGATTTCAGAATTCCTAACGGAACTAGGGGTAGTTCCTAATAGTAGTCCTATAACGGTCTACTGCGACAACGAAGGCGCTGTTGCACAAGCAAAGGAACCAAGATCCACTAACAAGAATAAGCATGTACCTAGGAAGTATCATCTAATTAGAGAGATGATAGCTAGAGGAGAAGTATCTATAGAACGAGTTTCCACTGAGGAAAATGTGGCAGATCCTTTCACCAAAGTGTTGAACATTGACAAACATGTTAGACATTTCAACAACATAGGTGTTAGACACGTAGGTGATTGGCTCTAGGCCAAGTGGGAGATTGAAAGTATATATGTCCTAGAGACAACCTACGATAGGGACGATATGTACTTGATAACATTCAGTTATTGTTATTTATTTATTTATACATTATTAAATACAATTGGCATTACATTTTTATGAATACATTATTTGGTTGTTTGAATTATTCGATAAAATGTTCCCAAGGACTTAAGGTAATCACCAAGTTAGTGGGAGCTTGTGTGTCAATAATTAAGTCCTAAAATAAGCCACTAGCTGAAGGTCATTGAGATACGAGATATCAATGATGCGATTGAAGCTAGCATATGTTGCATTAGATCCTTCGAGGATGTAGTAGGTCTCACTGCTACGAATGAACTTGGTTATTCATGATGAACATATGGACACTTTGGAGAGTGTTGGCATACCCAACCGAGAAACCATTTGGTAAAGCTATTTAAGTGTCTATGGTAGTATCGATGTGTAGGATGATGTTAGTAGTCCTTAGACTTGAGGCCAATACTACATCATATGTCGAATAATATACTTTGACCATGCGCAACGCTTGCACTCTTAAAGTAGGGTAGATACGGCATGCGTTGGGTACATTAGGAAACATATGGTGTGAGTGATTGGGCCAAGATAGGATTCATTTCTCCGTAATAGATACAAGGAGAGAATACTCAGTTCTATATTTGGTGGGATCACAAAACCGGTGGCCACCGTATGTGAATATGTCAAAATGGTGTTTGGACATAATTCATAGATCGACTAATAAGATTGAGAGACAATGAATGAAGTTATTAGAATAGACACATAACCATATTCTAGACTCATTCGAGTATTCGTGAATGAAGGGACCGTATCATCAAAGTACCTTACGCTACAGGTGGTTTGTTTTCCTCACAAACATTCCTTGCATATTAATATTGTCTGATAAATTGTCTAGGAATTTATTATGAACTTAATTGGATTGTTGCTTAATATGCAAGCCCTATGGGTCACACTTCAAGGTGGTGTTTCTACAAACGAGCTATGTATATTAAATATTAATTAGATTAATGTTGAATTACTATATATAAATATAATGGAATTATTATTAATTAGATTAATATTAATTTATTATATATATATATATGGAATATATTTTAGAAATATAATTAATTGATTTAAATTGGATTTAATTAATTAATTGAAGACTTGTGCATTTGGGCGGGATTTAGAATGAGGTCCAAATAAAGGAAACAGGGGAATTAAAATTAATAAATAAAACAGAACCAGGTAGCTGGGTCAAAGTTTTGACCCGGCTGCTGGGCGTGAAGAGAGGGGGCTTTGACCCGGCTGCTGGGCGTGAAGAGAGGGGGCACTGCCCGATGTTTCTCTTTTTGTTTTATTTGTTTCCTTTTTATTTATTTTTCTTCCTTTCCTTTAATTCTTTCTTTTAGTAATTTTATTATTATCTCTTAGTTAGTTAGTTGTTGACTTGAGGAGTCTCTTAGTCAGTAAGATTTACTTGGTAAAATCTTACGTGATTTTCTGAACTAATTAACTGACTAAATCAGAAAGAAAGAAAGTTAGTCTTCTATTCTATTCCAACAACACGTAAAATATTATTCTTCTCTGATAGTCAGAAAGAATAATTTTTCTCAGTAGCTCAAAACACAGAAGAACCTCCTAGCGTTCTTGTGGAAACATTGTCCGTGGATACCAAGGTCGAAGGAATTAATCAACCTGTTGATGAGCCATCTTGGAGATTTTATTGACGAAGATTTCATCTCTGACGAAGAAGAAATCAACCAGCCGGACGAGGAGATTGCAAGGCTTTGTTTGGAGATTGAGGAACAGCTACCCGGTCAATTTTCTTATCTACTGGAGGACACGTAAGTGATTTCTTCCAGTTTAATAAACAGTATAGTCATACCAGTTTTAGTGAGATTAAAAATTTTTACACTTCCGCTGCTTAGCCTTAGAGGCAAATTTTCTCACTTTTACTAACATATACTTCTAAATTTACGTCTATCTATATAAAGGTGATTCGACTATAAGAGTAAAACAAAAGTTAATAAATCAATAATATTACAAAAAATATAATAACAATCAACAACCCTTCACCAAGTGATGTTACAATTATTCAAGCGTCACCACAAAGTTCACCAGACAGTCCATTATTCGGTGACAGTATTAAAGACAACCCAACTTCCGTAACTGGTCCATCTTCTGCATAACTCTGGCATAGTAAATTTAATATTTATGAAAATGAATAATCCATATAATTGTTGTATCATCATACTTTATTTAAGGTAATTCATAAATAAAGAAAAAAAAACATTTAGGAGAATTGTAGTAAATAAAGTATGATGAACCAGCTGAACCTTAATACGTGAATTAAACAAAACTTAATTCTTCCTCACCAAGTCATAATTCGCGAATTAGGGTAGTGAATTAAGAATTACCTGATTTGACCTACCTATATATAGAGGAGATTGCGTTCATGTTGTCTCCTTCCCCAAAACATTCCTCTTTCGGCAGCCTCTCCTCCTACCCTCCGACATCGTCGACATCATCGATGTCGATCAGCACATCTCCTCCACCCCGAATCGATTTCTTTCAATCTTCACCCAATTTCTCCTCTCATATCGACGGGTAATCTATTGTTGTATCATCCCAACTGCATTACACTCTCATTCGATCTAAAATTTTATTTCGAATCCAAATAAACTTCCGTAGGTCGTCAATATCCATCTTCCTCATGCGGATTCGACAGGTATGTTCTTCGCGTTTTCTTAAATCGAATAATTCATACACTTGGGGTGGGTGATTGATTCGTCTAACATGCCGTAATTCAATTAGGAATTTCGTGTACTAAAAACGAACAGAGTATACCATGTAGCACATCCTGAGATCCAACACTGTAAGTACATATATATTGATTCGATGCTTTATTTTTAGAGATCTATGTTTGTTATAATAATTCGATTGATATTTGAATGTTAAATAGGTACTTCAATAGAAATTTTGAAGATTTGAGTCGTTTCATGAAACTGGAGCAGTCGAAAAATAAGTGCTCGTTAGATCAATTAAGGTTAGATGTTGTTCCATTCGAATTTATCTATTTGACGTAGATTTTTAATTTTCTTATTCGGCTAGTGTTGATTTATTTTTCTCTGCATATATCTCCTTTACTTGTTACTTATTCTGCAATTGGATTGATCCCTGTTATTTTTTATTATGAGGTATTTACTGTCAACATTTTGAAGGCTCCAGATTTAGATGAATTTTGGATCGACATCATTCCGTTATATTCAGATCTGGTGAGTTCTAAATACTCTTAATCCATCCCAATGTAATTTTAAAATACACACGATGCTCTGTTTATACTTGCTCAGCTCTCTCTATTTATATCTACTTGTTATGTTTCTACTGTTATTTTCATAATAAATGATGCTCTGTAACTAATATTACAGTGAGCCACTTCAATGAGCGTACATGTTGGGTCTTTAGCAATCGGGAGGGACTTGAACGGCTTTCTCACTTTCTCGGTGAGTTCCACGGCTAATTCTAAGCAAATCGAGTGAACTGTAACGAAATTTATTTCCTCTCTGTAAATTGGCTAGTGTAATATTTGCTTTGAGTTACTGCACCAACTTCGGTTATCATCTAAACCATAATTGTAAGTGTTAATATTATTTCATATTTTATATTATTTTGCTTAGTGTGATGATGACGTGATCACAATTGTTGCACTGCTGTAATAGAACTTGTGGTGTGATGATGACGAAATCATAATCTTTGTACTATGACAATATGACTTTCTTCCTGCGAGGTCATTATAATATATTGATTAAAAGAAAGTCATATTAATATTGACCTTGCAGGTAGCATGTCGGATTGTCTAAGTTAAAAAGGTTATATTTGGCTGAACACAAACAATAGTATATAAAATAATGTCACTTGCAATTTAATAAGGTTTGCACGGAATAAAAGTACAAACACACTACTCCAACCGGCACCGTCTGCACTTACATTAAGAGAAGGCGGTGTCGCTTGGGATAGTGTGCTTGTACTTTGATTATCATGTAAACAATAATTGTAAGTGTTTGTAAGCTCAAAATGTTTTGATATAAAAAAATATTTGTCATCTTTTATAAATCCGCATTTTGAGCAGATTTCTATTCTACTATAGTTTGTACTTGGATACCGAATTTGATTAACACATTGTACCTTTTCATATTTTACCATTTCATATTATTTTATATAACACAGGACGGTGCAAAATTAATTAATGATTTTGGTGTTTTCTGCTTCATAAGTCTAAAATCAAGACTTGTGAAGCCAGAAAACACAAAATTCATTAATTAAATTTCACAGTTCTGTAGCTGTATACTCATAGCAAATGTTGTAGCATACTTAATCCTTTTTATGGCCACCATAGGAGGAGCTCTGTAATAATAGGCGGACCTTCTCAAATGTTGTACATAAAACATAGTTAATAAGGTTTGAATCTACTGCGCACAACTACATCCTTAAATCCTTTCCATCATTTTTTGTGGCTCTGCGTTTCGACTCACTATCCGTGATGGTACCATTACATTCCAGTAAAGGTCCCTGTCATGTATAGTGATTCGGATCGCGGGCCACAAATTATGATGGAATGGAAACAATATCACTTGCAATTTAAGGTTTGCACGTAATAAAAGTACAAACACACTTCCCCAACCAGCACCGTCTGCACTTACATCAAGAGCAGGCGGTGTCGCTTGGGGAAGTGTGTTTGTACTTTGATTATCATGTAAACAATAATTGTAAGTGTAATGGTGTACATCAAACATAGTTAATAAGGTTTGAATTTACTAAGCACAACTATATCCTTAAACCCTTTCCATCATTTTGCAGAACACCCCTCCAATATATAGTTTCTCTCAAAATGTTGTTTATCTCATATTGTATAAATTTCCATTATGTTTGGTGGTCCTGCGTTGCGACTCATTATCATCGACAGGTACCATTACATCTACGTAACGGACCCTGTCAATTATAATGAGTCGGATCACTTGGCCAACAAAAATAATGGAATATATTTTTAATTTAAAGTCTAATATGATTTGCATAAAATAAAATTTAGAAATACACTTTCCCACGTGTGCCATTGAACGAGGCAAATAGAATGTGTCTTGCATAAATTGTGTGATGATGACAGTGATGAACGCAGGTTTGTCAGTTCCGGTTCAAGCAAATAAATTTGTTCTTTAGCCAAAGGCAATTCACAACTACAACGAAAACCGTAGTGTAGCAGTAGAATGACCTCGAGTGTCGTTCTCTTAGGACTATAACTAGCTTTATCTATTTAACTAGAGAATATAAAAACAGCAGACGTAATAGCAAAGAGTTTTCTAGCAGATAATGGAGATTGGTGATAGTATGATCCTTCAAAGCATAACGGGTCAATAATCATGCGTAAATTCCTCGGTCTTGCATGGAGATCTTTGATCAATCTAATGTCCTGTTGCAATTATTAAGCACTACGAAGATAATGATACTGACAAGTCAAGCACTATTGTCCAATTGTGTTCCGTAATTATTCAACACTACGAAGATAAACATGCGCATAGGTCGACGAGGGTCCAATTGTGCATAATAATTAATACAACATACGAGAATTTAGGCTGAGCCTGATCAACGAAATAAAGCAATAACACGGAGTATAATGCGCGATATAGCCATTAGCATGATTATCTTCCCTTCGCTAAGAATTCACATACTACCACCAACGATAAGTTTAGCTACTCATAATAGGCATGCAATCAACAGAAATCATAGAAGAAAACATGTTGAAAGATATATTAAAATAAGTAGAATAACCTGTAAGATACAATGTTACCGAAGGTTGTCAATCTCCGAAGAATTGCGATCCTACAAGCTCCAATCTGCTATGAAAAAGTGTCCCCTAAGCTACGAACCCCCAGAACAGGCTCTGGGAAGTCCCTACCTAAAACTACAGAGAAAGGTGAGAAAGTAGGTCTGGAAAAGTATGAATTTCGGAGAAAATCTGAGCAACTATATAGGCCCCGGAATACTGTGGGGCGGTTTTCCCGGTGTGGGGCGAGTTGCCCCACGTCCCGGGCGGTTCGCCCGGGAGTGTTTTTCGCGGAATTCCGCGTTTTTGGATTTCTTCCCCTTTTCGGACTTGGTTTCTGTCTTCTAGTGGCCTTCTAACCTCCAGATTCGACCCCTAGACTCCAAATCCTATCCGGATACCTTCAGATACTCCAAATAGGCTTCTGGAACACCAATTCCTTGTCAACTTCAATATAATTTCCCAGGAATCCTCGATTTTCAACCAAAACCTGTAAAATAAAATCTAAAGGGAAACGTGACACTATTCTAATAAAATGCACTAAAATATAGCTAAATTAACATAGAGGATAGCTAAAATAGGTGAAAAAGACTCAAATGAAAGTGTAAAATACACATTCATCAAACTCCCCAAACCGAACCTTTGCTTGTCCTCAAGCAACTAAGCTAGACTCTAATACAAAAAACATGCAAGACACAAAATGGAGTTTCATGCCAAATAAAATGAACTATTCTACTGAATCTACCAAAAAACATATGAACAAAAACCATATAAATCAAAGCATGAATATAGGTTGAAGAATACCTCGATTGACTTATACACATCCACATAAGCACTTATGTCAAGACAAGATAGTCTCTCGTAACATTCTCTACCTGGACCTAGTCAGTGACGACGTAATGATGCATGCTAAGATACGAATGGTTGCCCCGTGCCTATGAAACTGAGGACTTACTGTTATTCCACCATGTTAAGAGTTTTCCTCAAAAGAGTTCGAACCAGTACTGGCTCTCATCAAACGAAGGAGGGTTCCCTATAAAAGATAGCACTCCCCTATTCTACCCATCTCTCAAGTAGAGTCTTAAGCTATTCACCACTTCCTGAATGGCAGGACGAGGGTGGTCTAGAACAGATGACACTCAAGAACAAAAAATAGAAAATTACAACACGATTACGAACATTACAAGAATTGGAAAATAAGACACACCACTTTGCTAAACTGCTATTTGGCTTTCTTTTTGGACCCTTCTTTGCTTTTTTGGGGTCTTTTCTTTTTTTTTCTTTTTTCTCTTTCCAGATTCTTTTTTTCTCTTTTTCTTTTTCTCTTTTTTTTTTTCTGGAATTTTTTTCTTTCTTTCTTTTTTTTCGATTTTTTCTAGCCAGCAGTAGCATAACAAAAAGAGAAACAAAATGACTCACACGACTTCCCCAAACCTATTCGAAAGAATAGGTTGGAGTACAAAATTTACGAAAAAGAAAAATAAACTTACGATACGAAAATGGAAAACGAAAAACAAGTCTATAATGGTGTAACCCCCTCCCCAAACCTATTCGGAAGAATAGGTTATAAACAAAGGATCACACAACCTCACACTACCTCCTTCCTAGGCATTTAGCAATCTCAAAGCATGGTGAAGACTTGTTGCCTCTTAGGTACATAATTACTCGAGAAAAACAACCATAAGACCCTAACATGCATCATCCTATTATAAAGGCCTTCGTGAACCGCAGTAGAGAAAACACCACTAAGTGATGTCGAGACTACCAAGCTTAACTAAGTGCAATACATAAATGCGACAAGCCAAGCGAGAAAAACCTCTAACAAATTCATAGAGATGAAGCATATGATTAATGGCATAGTTAGTTGATCTACCGAATAAAAAAGTTCAAAAAATTCGGCAATAAACTCCATAAAAAACATGCAAGACTATCCTAGGATGAATATAGTGAATGCAACCTAAAAAATCTAAGAAAGCGGTAAACGTGCAAATGAAAATGCAAACAAAGAACAAGATACTAATCAACACAAAGCCAAACAATACTTAACGTCACGGTTCACATCCCATCTCCCTTACGATTCTTAAGCTAGCCCCTAGCAAAAGAGAATGAGTAATAAGAAGTGATACTAGATGTTACCGAACGGTTTGGCCTCGGTTGGCTGAGAGTGGACATGTGAAAGGACTAATCATCGGGATGGTAATCCCCATAAAAGTCCCTCCACATGTCGGGCATGAGCTCATTGGACTGACGTAGAGCCTCCTGCTGCTGCTGGATGAGCTGTTGCTGCTCCCACATTTGCTGCCTATCCTCTCGGCGATGCTCCTCGAATGTCTCCCAATCGCGGTTGTGCTGGGCAATGTGCCTGTCGAGGTCCTGTCGCATGGCCGTGTTGTTGGCATCAATTCTGTCGAAACGGCCGTCGAGGTAGGTATGGAATTCAGAGAAGTCAAATCCTCTAGACCCCTGTGGTGCTCGAGGCGGTGCATGCGGTGCTCTATGGACAAACGGGATATTTGGGATAGGGGCTTGGCCAACATCGGCCTCCATAGCATCCTCATGATCGGAATCACTCGGCTGGAAGGGTGCTCCTACATCAGCAGCGGCAACCGTGGGGTTCTTCAACTGATACCTATTGAGCTGCACCTCAATGGTCGAGGGTGAAAGGGCAGCGACCTCGCAATCCCCCTCCTCAATGTCATCGACCCCATGATATTTGCAGTAGGCTGTGATGAAGCTTGGGAAGATGAAGGGCTTCCTCTTCTTTTCCCAGTGGCGCTCGTACTCCTCATACATGATGTGCCCTATGTCGATCCGATGTCTGTCTATCAGGCAGTAGAGGAGCTCGGCGTAGTAGGGCTGAATCCACGAGTCATTCTTCCTAGGGATCAAGTTGAAGATGCAAAATTTAATCATCACCTTAGCTTCAATGCTAAGGTCGTTCTGACTGATCCGTGTAGGTTCTCCCCGATTTCTGGATATCGGTACTCCCTGTTGCAGATCACGTTTGTGATATGTCTTCTGATCCCCCTAGAGGCCCTCGAATACAGGTAGGCATGGTCGCTCCCTGTGAATTCCTAGTGCCCAAAATGGATGAATGAAGAAATGTGCTCTGGTGTCCACGGTATTATCAGGCCTCGGACTAGTACCCCATTCTTCTCCTCGAGATCTGTGTATCCAGTGTAGAACTCTTGGAGGAGGCTCTCGTCGTACCCCTTGAACCTGTTGGAACTGTACCATACCCAATTCCTTTGTGACCCCAATCGTGATAGTGTCCTATACCCCGCTTTATCAACTGCTGATTCTGGAATATCAATCCTCCTGTCTGGGATGATCGATCTTCCTCCGTCGGCCAGCTCCGCTTCTAGCCTTTGACGCACCTCTACCGCAGCTGCAGACAACTCGTACATATGGTGAGATGGTTGGGAGCTTGATGCTGATAGTGTATATGTCCTAGAGACAGTCCTTACTAAGGGCATGGTGCCCTTATAGAGGGCATATATGTACTATTACACAGGTCAACGTAATATAATATATGTTTGTTGCATTTTACTATTGAGTATCACTTTCATATTTATATTACACCAGGCTGCAGCATGTCATATCTTTATTACTGTCTGTATTGATATTAAACATGTCCCCTCCGATAGATGACCGATCACACAGATAGTGGGAGCTATGTGATTTATCATCTATCCCAAACTCTCCCTAGTCGAGGTTCATCTCGGATGTGGGGGTCTGAATGAACCAGACAAGACTAGTGTGCGTGGAGGTTATACTTGTTGGAGCAAGTGTGAGCCGATCCCACGACCACGGAACGGATTGTTGGACAATCGAGAAATGTTCCCATAACTGCGCATAGTTGTTCGAAGAAGCTTTATCGAACAATGGAAGTACCCACCGGACACTCCCATCGATGTATACTCTACACCGAAGTGTCTATGGGAACCGGTGAGTTGTCGAAGTGATGCCAGTCGTCCTTTGGACTTACAGGACTTTATCATCACATTTGTTGCCCCATATCCTTGGTGGACCCGTCGATGTCAGCTCTGAATAAGCAGTTGACCTAAGACACGATACAGGATTATGGCTACATACAAATGGGGATGATAAGTGATTCTGTGAAGGATTCATCGCTCACGTGTAGCACATGAGAGCACTGCTCATAGTCGTTCATATTTGTGATGGTAAAACCGCTGGCCAGCGTATCAATATTATTATGATGGTCATAATAGATATTGAATTCACCATGCAACTCACTGAAGACGCCTGTGGATGTATTATTGGGATAGACACTTCATCGATCCTAGATACATTTGAGCAAGTCAGATGAAGGGACGTTACCATCGCCACGTTGAGCGCAACAGACTTCGCAACGAAAGGGTTAGCTTTGAGAAACCTCTCAAACGTCCTCATGTATTAATATTGCAAATGGAACCGTCTAGGAATTCCATGTTTCCTAGTCTAGGACTTGCTTAATACGATGAGGCCCTATGGGTCACACTATGTGGTGATTCGGCCTATCAGAATATCCTTGAAGATGGAATCGCAATTAATTTGGAATTAATTGTGATTGATGGATTATAATTGATTTGGAATTAATTATAATATATGGTGGCTCAATTAATGATTTGAAATTATTAATTGAATTGACTAATTAATTGTATTTTATGTAAATAGAATTAAAGATTATATTTTAGAAATATAATGGAGGTTTGATTTGAAAGGATATGTTAATTTAGAATTAACATATGCACATGGGCAAAATCTACTTGGAGTGTGAATTGCCTTAGAACTATAAGTGGGTCCCAAAATCGGGACCCACCTAACACCCTTAGGACGCGCACGCGCGCAAGATGGAGTAGGGGAAGGAGTTCGACTCCTTCCTCTATTAGAAGTCTAAGGGATAAGTTAGATTTTCCTGATTGAGTTTTAATTTGAGTGGGAATGAATCTAGACTTGAAATTGATTTCCTAGTGCGATAAGAATTAGATTCTTATTCCTTTATGAAGTCTAATTGCTTATGCTTTAGGCTTCTATTGACTACTCTATATAGTACACTATTAGAGAGCTTTTGAAACAGACTTTCACAGTCATTCTACCGAGTTTTCTTAGAGAAAATAAAACTCTCCCCTCCTCTATAGTCATCTGCGCGCGCCACCTCACCGGAGGAATCGCCGCCCCATCTTCTTGGTCACACAAAGAATATCCTAACATTCTTTCCGATAGGCTATTCATCCGTGGATACCAAGGTTGAGGTTCTAGGAACTGGAAACTAACTTTTATTGTCTTGCTGATAATCAAAGTATTGCAGATATCTTCGACTTCGACGAAGGAGAAGATACACCGGATTATTACGAAGACTTGGAAGCTGCTTTGGAAGTAAGTTAGTCTTCTAATTGACGTGTTTATATATATACGGCATATACATAATCAATTAACCTGTATGTTAAGAAATATTTTGAAATTACGCTACGTACCCTAGGGGTAACGCTGACCATATTTTCTTACAGTCGTATCAGAGCGAGGTTAATTGACTACGTATATACGTAAATATATTGTATGATTTTGTAGATATGTGGATGCAATTGATTCTATGATAAATTTGATTTTTAAAAGTTTTGTTTTTTTATATAAATTTAGAATTTATATTTTTCAAAAAAATAAAAAATTAAATACATATATATTTTTTCGACCGGGCCGCCTGCGCGACGCAGGCGGCGGCGGCGCCTGCGGCAGCAGGCGCCCGAGGCGCCCGGGGCTGCAGGCACCGGGGGCCCGTCCCACGTTTTCAAAAAAAAAAAAAATTTATATATAATTTCGGGTTGGATCCAAAATCGAATTTTGAAAGTTTTGAGGATTGAATTTTATATTTGGAATATAAATATGATTTAATTGTAATTGTTTTAAACTAGAGGCGTTAAATTTAATTAGTATAAAGTTAAAGGGCTTATTTGTAATTTATCAATTTATTGTTTATTGCAAATTAGTCCTTCTACTTTTGAATTTTAGATTTAACACCTCCAAGATTTTTAAAATTACAATTAAGTCCTTCGGGTTTTCGAAAATTGCTACTTGGTCAATAGAATTTTCGAATATTCAATCTAGTCCAAATTTTCAATTATAGAGATTATAAGTATGGGATTATAATTTTCATAATGAAATTATGAAGTCATTTGTCATCCACATAGGCTACTACTTGTTTCATATGCTCAATATGCTATTGTTTGACAATGCATGTTCAAATACCACGTTTTTACATTCCGTTCGACCGCTATGCATGCGAGGGTAGGCGGCGCCCTCTTATATGTCGGACCGCATATTTTATGTATGGGTAGGCGGCACCCATTATGTGTTTGACCGCGTTTAGAACTAGAATGGATAGGCGGCATCCATTACGTGTAGACCGTTCATGCATGATGGGTAGGCGGCGCCCTTATTTTTTTATAGATGACTGATAACAACCCTCAAGCGACAAGCCCCAACCAATATAAGTACAGAAATATATAAATGTATGTATTTCTGAGATGCTTTCCATAGGGTGCTTTAATTCTGAACTTTCATTGCGTTTTCTTGTATTGGCGACCTCGTCTTACAGACTCGCAGTAATCGTCAGATTAGAGTAAGCCTATGGTTATGACTTACTGCATATTGTATCTAGGGACCTCGATAGGTACAGTATGTAGGGCATCGGGTTAAATTAGATTTAACAACCAAGAGTTGCGTGACGCAATTGGATAGTTTTACTAGTTCTACCGGTCATATTATGCTATGCGACCAGCCCCCGTTGGAGTATAGCATATTATTGATTTGGATCTTGGCCACTACGGTAACTTGTTGGACATTACCCGTATGTTTGTTGTGGGGGCAAGCATATGTGAAAATAGTGGGAGCTAAACAGCTAAAGGACCTTGTTGTTTAGTTATGTTGACTGTGTATTTAGAAATAATATTTCAATAGTTGATTTATTATTTTCTTTCTATATTATTTCTCCTGGAAACCGAAATGGCGAGAATTTCGCTCCGTGCTGTCTTAGAGAAGCAAATTTTGACCGGACCAAACTTCCTAGATTGGATCAGAAATATATGTTTGGTGCTGAGGAAATTTCCATGAAAAAGGGACAATTTTCGTGTAGTTTGAAAATCTTTGGCTTCTGTGCGGGGGACTGCGTGTACGAAAGGATTGAGTACGTCTTGGACGAGGCTAATCCCGTGTGTCCCGAGAATCAGACTGCCGATCAAGTTGCTGATTTGGAATCAAGCCAACAAGGCAAGGTCTGATAAGCATCATAAGGATGCTAGATCCGCGCAGTGTATTATGCTGGCGGCAATGAGCAATGAGCTGCAGAGGCAACATGAAAGCATGTTGCCGTATGAGATGCTGAAGCATCTTGAGTCGGTCTTCGAGACGACAGCTAGAAGTGTTGAATTTGATTTGATCAAAGAAATACACAGATGCAAGCTCAATGAAGGAGGGAACATGTCTGAACATGTTCTCAAGATGAGAATAAGATCATGGTGATCTTTGTCCTTCAATCATTGCCGAGTTCGTATTCGCAGTTCATCGTTAACCACCATGAATGCGAAGGACGTAACACTGCCCGAACTCCATAATCTGCTGAAGACATATGATCAAACTCTTCCTAAGAAGGAAAAATCGATCATGTTGTTGGGCAACCGTCTAACCGAAACCCGGGAAACAAAGGTGCTAAGGGTAAGGGAAAGTCGGGAGCCAAGGCTAACACTTCGAGTGATAAGCCTAAGCGTCTGAACCAGAAAAAGGAAGTTCAAGAGAAGCGGAACGGTACGCACAGATGAATGTCATTTCTGTAAGCAAAAAGGACATTGGAAGAAAGATTGCCCTAAGCTGAGGGCAAATCAAGCTAAGAAGCCACCGACTTCTAGCTCAGGTATGTTTGTTATTGAAATGAACATGACTACTTTTGACTCCAATGGTTGGGTATTAGATACAGCCTGTGGCTCGCACATTTATAATAATGTGCAAGGGGCCATTGAACACAGGCTAGTCAAGCAAGGTGAAACCAACTTGCATGATGGGAACAACAATCCAGTTGAAGCCAAACGCGTTGGACGCTGCAAGATAGATTTACCATCAGGACAATGTTTGGAACTTGATAACGTTTATTTTATTCCATCCATTGTCAGAAATATTATTTCCATTCCATTGTTGGACAATTTAGGTTTTTCCTAATACTTGTTATTTTTCATTAAATGACCAGTATTATGGAAAGGCTCGCTTAGTGAATGGTTTATATATTTTGCAAAGTAGTCTACCTTTATTTCAAATACATAACAAACAACCGTCTTCAATTAGGAAGAATAATCCATCTTATCTATGGCCTTGTTGGCTAGGCCATATCAATGAAACACGGATTCAAAGACTAAGGAAGTTGGACTACTTAGAACCATTTGATTTTGAATCATATGGTACATGCGAATCATGTGTTAAGGGTAAGATGACGAACAAACCTTTTGTTGGACAAGGTGTTCGTGCCACTCGCTGCTTAGAGCTCATACATACCGATGTATGTGGACCTTTTAAAGTCCATGCGTGTGGGGGTTATCCTTACTTCGTTACCTTTATTGACGATTTCTCAAGGTATGGATATATTTATCTTATGACGAATAAATCCGAGACCTTTGAGAAATTCAAGGAGTTTAGGAATGAGGTCGAGAATGAATTGAACCTAAGGATAGTCACTCTTCGATCAGATCGAGGAGGTGAATGCCTTAGTGAAGAATTTATCGACTACTTGAAGGAAAATGGAATTCAATCACAATGGACTCTTCCTAGAACACCACAGTTAAATGGTGTGTCTGAGAGAAGGAATCGAACCCTGTTAGACATGGTGAGATCAATGATTGGATTCTCGACTCTTCCAAAACATCTATGGGGATATGCACTACAAACTGCAATCTACATTCTGAACCGTGTACCATCTAAATCAGTGGAGAAAACTCCTTATGAGTTATGGAAGGGAAAGAAGCCCTCACTTGGCTATCTTAGACCTTGGGGCTGTCTTGCGATAGTCAAACTGATGCTCACTGATAAGTTAGATGCCAAGGGTGTCAAAGTATATTTCATAGGCTATCCTCGTTAGACGAGAGGCTATGAATTCTATCATGCTGAAGATCACAAGGTGATAGTATCTAGAAACGTTAAGTTTTTAGAAGCAGAATACCTCGAGGAAGAGAGGTTAGATGACATGATAGAACTTGAAGAAATTCAAGACTTTGACACGCGCGAACATGAGTTCTCTAAATCTTCTGATTTGGACTCAAGTTCGGTGAGAGCTTTCTAAGCAGACAAGGGTAATGATATGACACTTGCTAGGCATGTCATAGTTAGTGGGAGTCCTGTGATTAGATCAACAGTAGAAACCACACCAATAGAACCCGTTGTCAATCAAACTGTGCAACAAGTTGCACAAGAGCAGTCTCCCGCTACGGAACAGGGTCGCGGGGCGCGACCAGCTGCATCAGTGCCCACTGATAATGTTCGTGTTACACGAAGCCAGAAAAGAAAAGAACCAGAACATGTCGAGCTCCGTAGGTCGAAGAGGATCCTAAAAGGACCTCAAAAGCAAAGCCTTATGATATAAGACATCAGTGAACTTGATGTCGGCTTATCAGATCGGGAAGATCCTGAGACCTACAAAGAGGCAATAATTGATATTGACTCAGATAAATGCCAAGAGGCCATGGAACTGGAGATGGACTCCATGTACCTGAACCAAGTTTGGAACTTGGTAGACTTGCCCCAAGAGGTAAGACCTATTGGGTGCAAATGGGTCTTTAAACGAAAGACAGATGCCGATGGAAAGGTACAAACGCATAAAGCTAGGCTTGTGGCGAAAGGCTACACGCAAAGGTATGGCATCGATTACGATGAAACCTTTTCACCGATAGCAAAATTGAAGTCCATTCGAATTCTACTTGCAATAGCTGCCTACTATGATTATGAGATCTGGCAGATGGATGTAAAGACTGCCTTCCTCAATGGAAACCTTGAGGAAGAGGTCTATATGGTACAGCCGGAAGGTTTTATTAGTAAAACCAGGCCGACTGCTGTATGTAAATTACAGAGATCCATCTATAGGCTAAAGCAAGCGTCTAGGAGCTGGAATATCCGCTTTGATGAAGCTGTCAAATAGTTTGACTTCATCAGAAGCAAGGAAGATCCCTGTGTCTACAATAGGCACAGCGACAAGGGAGTCGTTTTCATGATCATCTATGTTGATGACATTTTGATCATGAGAAACAATGTCTCTATGCTAGAAGAGACTAAAGTTTGGTTATCAAGTACCTTCTCAATGAAGGACTTGGGTGAACATCCTAGGGATCAAGATCTATAGAGATAGATCCAAGAGGATGTTAGGATTGACACAGTCCACCTACATCGACAAAATACTGAAGCGTTATAAGATGGACGACTCAAAGAGAGGCTTTCTCCCAGCTAGGCATGGGATTGTCTTATCAGTTAAGGATGGTCCTAAAACTGATGAAGAAAGAAAAGCAATGAGTCGTGTGCCCTATGCTTCGGCAGTAGGGTCTATAATGTATGCAATGAATTGCACAAGGCCCGATGTGGCATATGCGCTTAGTGTCACTTGTCGACACCAATAGAATCCAGGAGTACCTCACTGGACTGCTGTAAAGAACATTCTTAAGTACCTTCGACGGACTAAGGAAATGTTCTTGGTGTTTGGTGGAGAACCAGAATTAAAGATGTCTGGTTATGTCGACGCTGGATTTGAATCAGATCCTGATGACTTTGAGTCACAGACAGGATACGTATTCAAATTGAACAGAGGAGCTATCTGTTGGAAGAGTTCTAAGCAAGCCACGATTGCTGACTCATCCACAGAAAGCCGAGTACATTGCTGGATCAGAAGCTTCGAAAGAAGCTGTCTGGATTTCAGAGTTCTTGAAGGAATTGAGGGTTGTTCCTGCTCCTAGTCCAATAACGATTTATTGGGACAATACGGGCGCCGTCGCTCAAGCTAAGGAGCCTAGATCTACAAACAAGAACGTACATGTACTTAGAAAATATCACGTTATACGTGAGATTATAGATAGAGGAGAAGTTAGTATAGAACGTGTCTCTACCACGGACAACGTGGCAGATCCTTTCACCAAGGTCTTATCAGTGGAAGTCCACTTAAGACATTATGCTAATCTGGGCATTAGGCATAAAGGTGACTGGCTCTAGTCCAAGTGGGAGATTGATAGTGTATATGTCCTAGAGACAGTCCTTACTAAGGGCATAGTGCCCTTATAGAGGGCATATATGTACTATTACACAGGTCAACGTAATATAATATATGATTGTTGCATTTTACTATTGAGTATCGCTTTCATATTTATATTACACCAGGCTGCAGCATGTCATATCTTTATTACTGTTTGTATTGATATTAAACATGTCCCATCGGATAGATGACCGATCACACAGATAGTGGGAGCTATGTGAGTTATCATCTATTCCAAACTCTCCCTAGTCGAGGTTCATCTCGGATGTGGAGGTCTGAATGAACCAGACAAGACTAGTGTGCATGGAGGTTATACTTGTTGGAGCAAGTGTGAGCCGATCCCACGGCCACTGAACGGATTGTTGGACAATCGAGAAACGTTCCCATAACTGCGCATAGTTGTTCGAAGAAGCTTTATCGAACAATGGAAGTACCCACCGAACACTCCCATCGATGTATACTCTACACCGAAGTGTCTATGGGAACCGGTGAGTTGTCGAAGTGATGCCAGTCCTTTGGACTTACAGGACTTTATCATCACATTTGTTGCCCCATATCCTTGGTGGACCCGTCGATGTCAGCTCTGAATAAGCAGTTGACCTAAGATACGATCCAGGATTATGGCTACATACAAATGGGGATGATAAGTGATTATGTGAAGGATTCATCTCTCACGTGTAGCACAGGAGAGCACTACTCATAGTCGTTCATAGTTGTGATGGTAAAACCGCTGGCCAGCGTATCAATATTATTATGATGGTCATAATAGATATTGGATTCACCATGCAACTCACTAAAGACGCCCGTGGATGTATTATTGGGATAGACACTTCATCGATCCTAGATACATTCGAGCAAGTCAGATGAAGGAACGTTACCATCGCCGCGTTGAGCGCAACATACTTCGCAACGAAAGGGTTAGCTTTGAGAAACCTCTCAAACGTCCTCATGTACTAATATTGCAAATGGAACCGTCTAGGAATTCCATGTTGCCTAGTCTAGGACTTGCTTAATACGATGAGGCCCTATGGGTCACACTATGTGGTGATTCGGCCTATCAGAATATTCTTGAAGATGGAGTCGCAATTAATTTGGAATTAATTGTGATTGATGGATTATAATTGATTTGGAATTAATTATAATATATGGTGGCTCAATTAATGATTTGGAATTATTAATTGAATTGACTAATTAATTGTATTTTATGTAAATACAATTAAAGATTATATTTTAGAAATATAATGGAGGTTTGATTTGAAAGGATATATTAATTTAGAATTAACATATGCACATGGGCAAAATCTACTTGGAGTTTGAATTGCCTTAAAACTATAAGTGGGTCCCAAAATCGGGACCCACCTAACACCCTTAGGACGCGCACGCGCGCAAGATGGAGTAGGGGAAGGAGTTCAACTCCTTCCTCTATTAGAAGTCTAAGGGATAAGTTAGATTTTTCTGATTGAGTTTTAATTTGATTGGGAATGAATCTAGACTTGGAATTGATTTCCTAGTGCGATAAGAATTAGATTCTTATTCCTTTATGAATTCTAATTGCTTATGCTTTAGGCTTCTATTGACTACTATATATAGTAGACTATTAGAGAGCTTTTGAAACAGACTTTCACAGTCATTCTACCCAATTTTCTTAGAGAAAATAAAACTCTCCCCTCCTCTACAGTCATCCGCGCGCGCCACCTCACCGGAGGAATCGCCGCCCCATCTTCTTGGTCACACAAAGAATATCCTAGCATTCTTTCTGATAGGCTGTTCATCCGTGGATACCAAGGTTGAGGTTCTCGGAACTGGAAACTAACTTTTATTGTCTTGCAGATAATCAAAGTATTGCAGATATCTTCGACTTCGACGAAGGAGAAGATACACCAGATTATTACGAAGACTTGGAAGCTGCTTTGGAAGTAAGGTTAGTCTTCTAATTGACGTGTTTATATATATACGGCATATACATAATCAATTAACCTGTATGTTAAGAAATTTTTTGAAATTCCGCTGCGTATCCTAGGGGTAACTCTGACCATATTTTCTTACAGATGCTACTCCCTTCCTCTTTTTGCTAGAGTCGGCTTTCCTCGATCTCGGTGCCATGAATTCCACAAACAGCAATTAGTATCTTGTACGATGCAAAACAGACCTATGCATATGTAAATATACGAGCGAACAAACGAGCAATATCTTCAAAAATCCAACTCCTCAAAAATCCAAAGTCTAGTCTAGCTATTTCATTACGCAACATATCAATGTAACTACTACAAAAACATATCACATTATGCTCTTGCTAAACAACAACTGCCTTGAATCACAAGGTTCAATCCATACCACAATAATCAAAAATCCAACATAAATCCTCAACTCCATCAATAATGCATTCTACCAATACATCCATCATTATCATATCAACAAACACATGTTTAAGCATGGAATGATAGTAAGAGATACATTTCCTAACAAGATATATCATCTAATAGCAAAAATCTCAAATCAACAAACCAAGCCTAATTGAACATGCAATTGATAATGAATAACGAATCTAATCACATAAAACATCAACCCATACATCATACAAGCTTAATTGAAGCATAAATCAAAAAAACCCCAAATTTGAAAAATTAGGGTTCATGTGATAATACCTCAAATCCGGAGTTTGAATGAACTAGGAAGAGATTTGTTCGGATGAAAAGAAAGAGCATGTAACGGGCTTCGATTGAAGCTAAAGAACACACAAATTGATGGAAGGATGAAGAAGTTATGAAGGTTTGAAGGTTTTGTGAAAATGGAGGATTTTTTTGGGTTTAAGGGAAGAAGAAGAAGTGAAATGAGGAAGAAAGGGGAGAATCCCCGCTTTTTAGTTTCTGGAGGCCGTGGGGCGATTCGCCCCATGATGATGTCGTTTTTCACCAATTAAATTTGTTTAAAAGCCTAAGAACACTTATCACTACACAAACTAGAGTGCAATGGCAAGTTGTCCCCGAGTGTCGTTCTCTTGGGACCTAATGTGGCTTTGCTTGAGGTTTTTGCTAGTAATTTCAGTCAACGAGTTCAAATGTTTATAGAATCGTTTTTCTTTGAACAAAGCAACGAGAAATCAGATTGTTGTAATCAAGTTTGGAAAACGGTTGGTGGTAGAAATCAAATACACATGCATGGGTTACGAATATGCTCACAAGTTCAGTGCGTAAAACCTTCGATCAAGTCTGCTAAGCAACTCGTCTAGGTAACTTTCAAGACACACATCATAAAAGACCACTATCAATACTTTAGAGGTGCTTGTCACTAACACCATTTATCTAGCATGCTGCAAATCTCTAACATACAATCCTATAGCTTTCATTGACCAAGAGTTTGTCACTATACTCAATTCGAATATATTTTATAGGCAACTAAGAATCATATGAAGGAATTTGCAGCAAGATTGAATCACAATCTCATGAAAGCATAAACATAACCCATAGCATGCATATTCTACATTCTACCACCAACACAAAAGATTTAGCTACTCATATTCATCAACATAGACATCAATTCATATGAATAATAATCAGAATACATCATATCAAACTACAAGACAAGAGAGTGATACAAGTTACCACCAAAGCTGTCACTAATCGGTGGAAATCAAAGAAAACCTCTCCGTAGATGATTACAAAGGATGAATTCCAATCAAAATCTTGAATCCCAATCTAAAATACAATGTAATCTGAGTTTTCTCTGAGTTTTGGGGCTTAGGAGCTCTCCAAAACGAAGCTACCGTTCAAAAGATATTCAAAAAATGACTAAAGATCAGATCTAAGAAGGAAAATCCGAAAACGTAACCGCTGCCAAGCGGACCGCTTGGAGAAGCCAAGCGGAGCGCTTTGGCACTCCAAGCGCTTCGCTTGGCTTCTGTGCCAAAGCTCCTGAAAAATGAAGCGGAGCGCTTCACTATTCCAGGCGCTTAGCTTGGCTCCTGGGCAGATTTTTGTCTTCAAACTCAATCTTTTTGCCCTCGCATGGCCCTCGGGTGCCTTGAACTCATCCTTCTCGATGCTTATTGATGCTCAAACACTTACGAACAAGCCACGGAGATTGGGGAACTTCAACGGGGCCATCTTTTCCATCAAAAAGGCTCGTTTTTAGCTCCAAAAACGCCGTTTCGTACCTAAGTGCCTGAAAATGCAGAAAACACAAAACGTGACACTATTCTACAAAACTAACCAAAAGAAGGTAAAAAAGACAAGATGAACGCGTCAAAAATACGTTCATCAAACTCCCCAAACCAAACCTTTGCTTGTCCTCAAGCAACAAACTATCCTAAATGCAACACAAAAGGAGTCTCATGCCAAGTAAAGTGAACTAATCTATTGAATCTACCAAATGCTTATGAACAAAACCAAATGAGCATGACATGCAAGTAGGTTGAAGTATGCCTCGATTGCGAATATACACATTCTCAAGTGCACTTGGTTAAACAAAAGAGTCTCACGTAACATCTTCTACCTGGACCTGGTCAGTGACGACACAATGATGCATGTTATCATACTACAATTGCCCCGTGCCTATGAAACCGAGGGCTTACTACTGTTCACCAAGCGAGACTTTTCCTCAAGAGAGGGCGAACCAATACTGGTTCTCATCAAACGAAGGAGGGTTCCCTTAGAAAGATAACACTCCCCTATTCTATCCAGACTCTCAAGAATGAGCCTCTTTCAACCACTTCTTGAATAGCAAGACGAGGGTGGTCAAGAACAGGCCTTGGACAAAGGCGACAAGAAGCGAAAGATAGAAATTACAACTCGACACTTCACACGGACAAAATATTTACATGATACTTGACACTACGAGACTGCTTTTGGCTTGCAACGAACCTTCTTTTGCTTTTGGGTCTTATTCTTTATTTTCTTTCTTCTTCTTTTCTTTTTTTTCTCTTTTTCTTTTCTCTTTTTTCTTCTTTTCTTTTTTCTCTTTCTTTTTTTTTTTTTTTTATATAGGGGCAAGCAACAGTACTAAGTGTCAAAAACACCTCCCCAAACCTATTCGAAAGAATAGGTTTGAGCACAAAGACGAAAAAGAAAAAGGAAAGACTCTTTTACAAAGACACCTCCCCAAACCTATTCGAAAGAATAGGTTGGGACACAAAACAAAAAGAAAAAGAAAAAGGGAAACTTTACAACGACTCAAAGACGAGAGACAAGATCAAATAAGGCAACCCCCTCCCCAAACCTATTCGATAGAATAGGTTTAATACAAGGAATCGCACACCTCACACTACCTCCTTCCTAGGCATTTGGCAATCTCTAATCGAGGTGAAGAACTTGTCGCCTCTTACGTACATAATTACACGGGTTACAACCATAGACTCTAACTTGCATCATTTTATAAGGCCGTCGTGAACCGCAGCAGAAGAAACACCACTCAAGGTGATGTCGAGACTACTAAGCTTAACTAGTTTGATGAATGTGTATTTTACACTTTCATTCGAGTCTTTTTCACCTATTCTAGCTATCCTCTATGTTAATTTAGCTATATTTTAGTACATTTTATTAGAATAGTGTCACGTTTCCCTTTAAATTTTATTTTACAGGTTTTGGTTGAAATTTGGAGATTTCGGGGCAATTATATTGAAGTCTACAAGGAATTGGTGTTCCAGCAGCCTATTTGGAGTATTTGAAGGTTTCCGGATAGGATTTGGAGTCTAGGGGCCGAATCTGGAGGTTAGAAGGCTACTAGAAGTCATAAACCGAGTCCGAAAAGGTGAATAAATCCAAATCCGCGTCGAAAAACAGGGAAATTCCGCGAAATATGGGGGGCGAACCGCCGGAATCACGGGGCGAACCGCCGCGGGCTTATTTCGGGCCTATATATAGTGCTCAGTTTTCTCTCCGAAAATCATATCTTTCCAAGCCTACTTTCTCACCTCTCTCTATAGTTTTAGGTAGGGATTTCCCGGGGCCTGTCCTGGGAGTTCCATAGCTTAGGGGATACTTTTTCATAGCAGATTGGAGCGCGTAGGATCGCAATCATCCGAAGATTGACAACCTTCGGTAACTTTGTATCTTACAGTTTTTATCTACTTATTTTATTCTTCTTTCAATATGTTTTCTTCTATGATTGCTATTGATTGCATGCCTATTATGAGTAGCTAAACTTATCATTGGTGGTAGTATGTGAATTCTTAGCGAGGGAAGATAATCATGCTAATGGCTATATCGCGCATTATACTCCGTGTCATTGCTTTATTTCGTTGATCAGTTGCAACCAAAATTCTCGTATGTTGTATTGATTATTATGCACACATGGACACTAGTCGAGCATCAGACCAATTATCTTCGTAGTGTTGAATAATTACGGAACACATTAGGACAATCGTTGTTGACTAGTCAGACCAAATTATCTTCGTAGTGCTTAATACTTTTAACAGGACACAAGATTGATTCAAAGATCTCTATGCAAGACCGAGGAATTTATGCATGATTATCGACCCATTATGCTAAGAAGGACCATACTATCACCAATCTCCATTATCTGCTTGAAACCCCCTTTTGCTTTCTATCTGCTGTTTTATATTTTTAATTAGATTTGATAAAGCTAGTATAGTCCTGAGAGAACGACACTCGAGTCATTCTACTACTACACTACGATTTTCGTTGTAGTTGTGGATTGCCTTTGGCTAATTACAAATTTATTTGATTGGAGACAGACAAACGTTACATCAAATTGGCGCCGCTGCCTGGGACTATACTCCTTTTTTCTGTTTAATTTGTTTTTATTTACAGCTTTAGATTCCTAATTCTATTAGATTTAGTTCTTCTTTTTAGTCTCTCTCTAATCACCTTTCCTAGTCTGTTTCTAATACACCTTTCCTAGCTTTAGTAGTATTCGATATCCAGAAATTTTCTCGATTTTTGAAATTTCTAACGAGGCTAATTTTTAGTTTTGAGTTACTCCTGATACAGATTTCCAGGTATGACGACCTTAAAAGCCCGCTTGACACCGACGTTCTCGCAAGTCAGGAGGGGGTCAGCTATATACTTGAAAGAAGAGTTATCGGGGTACGAGGTAACAAGCACCATAGTGAGAAGGATACCAAGGTTCGAAGAAGGAGAGGATATGAATCCAATAAGCTTCATCAGATCCTATGAAGAGGAGATAGCAAAAGTTCCCGCAAAGGGGTTCACCGAGGATCAATTATGCAGGAAATTATTTCCTTTTGCTTTGGGATATGAACCGAGGATATGGATAGCAAGGTTAGCACCAGGATCACTGAAGACCTGGAGCCAAGTAGTAGAGGAGTTCTCGGCACATTTCATGCCTTACCATGAGACAATTGCACTACGGAATCGGATCGAATACTTCAAGCAAGGAGAATACGAGCGGTTCTGTGACACCTATGAACGTTTTGAGCTGTATAAACGTGAGTGCCCCCACCACCGATTCGACGATGGGGAGCTGATTTGGTTTTTTGTTGTAGGACTACGAGATGAAGTTAGGCTTCAAATAGATGGGATATGTGGAGGTTTGGAAGAATGTACAGTTGAAGAGGTAGTGAAGGTCTTTCAAACGTACGCCAATGGATCTGCACAATCCGAGAAAATAATGTCGAACGAAGTCGCCAACATATACTCAAATCAAGACGAAACTGAGGGGGTATACGACAACTATTTTGAGGACGAAGACCTCAGTGAGGAGGAGGAACTTGCATTTTACGCAGGAATCAAAGCCATTGAGAGTGTCTTCGAGGTAGCACACGCAGGGCAGGCTGAGAACAATCTTCACATTGAGAAGGCTTTTGAAGCGATCGAAGTAACTGAGCAACTGATCAAAGAGCTTAGTCTGCTGAAGTGTGGAAGGTGTGGTGATGAAGTCGAGGATTCCCCACCGGAAGAAGTGAGCAAACCACCCGAGGTGACGAGCAAATCGCCTCCCGACTCCAGGGAACAGGACAATCCTGGTCCTGCCGAAGAGACGACTGAAGCTGATCCCGAGCAGCCCCCAACTGATGCTACCAAGGAGAATGAGTACGAAGAGGTGAATCTACTTCTCCGAGGAGGCAAGATGACCAAAATTCCTAACTTTGTACGTCCTAAGCGGGCGGAATCTTCTGAGGTCAATAATAGAGGGGCAAGCACGGAACAAGAGGTTGGTGGAAGTCCAGAAGAACCTCAAGAAGTTCCAGGAAAGAATGATGAACCAAGACCATCTGTGATAGACATAGATGATGATGAAGCCGAGGAAGGAACCAGTATGCCAGGGGGACTCCACAAATCTTCCAATCCATATGTGCCTCCGAAGCCACATGTGCCATACCCAAGTCGGATCAAACCAGTCAAGAAGGATATTCAAGATTCACCCCTATTCCAAAGACTGTCAAGGGTGGAGGTCAATGTGCCACTCTTAGAGTTGATCCAGAATATTCCAACTTATACGAAATTCTTTCGTGAGATCAAGAACAAAACGATTACTTCAGGAAAGGAAGTGAATGGGGTTGAAACAGTCAACTCGATTGCCGGATTGCCGATGAAGAAAAAGGATCCTGGCAGCTTCATCATCGACATAGCCTTAGGGAATGGACGAACTACGCAGGCAATGCTTGATTTGGGAGCTAGCATTAACTTAATGCCGTATTCGGTATACAAGGCCCTGGAACTCGGAGAATTAACACCAACTGATATGGTGGTCCAAATGGCGGACCAAAGTGTGAAGAGGCCAGTCGGGATAATAGAAGACATCCTTGTGAAAGTGGACAAATTGATAATCCCAGCTGATTTTGTGATAATGAAATCCGCGGACGAGGGAAAGAGCCATATCCGTGAGCACATAGTACTACTGGGGAGACCATTTATGGCAACTACCAACACATGCCTAGAACATAAGGGCAAGAAAATAACTATGGAGGTAATGGGCGAAAAGATTGAGTTGGTAGGATGCAGCGTCAGAGACAAGGAAGTTGCGGAGGAATTAAAATTTGTCGATTGGTACGAATCCGCAATTCCAAAATTTCATCATAACCATGGCGACCGCGAACCACTTGAGGAAGCACTAACAATGCAAGCTGAGACGTGCTACATGACCCAAGAAGCAAGGGAACTAGTGGAAATAATGGATAGCACCCCAGAAATCCCCGTAGGAGAAGAGGTTCTTGAACCTTTGGATGAGGAAGAAGAAGAAAGAGGGTTTCCTGAAGAACCTAGCTTAGAATTGAAGCCGCTTCCTGCACACCTCAAGTATGTGTATTTAGGAGAAAATCGGAAAAAGCCTGTGATTGTCTCCTCACATCTCTCAGACGATGAAGAAGGTAAGCTGATTGAAGTTTTGAAGGAAAATTCCGCAGCTATAGGATGGGGGATCAGCGATATCAAAGGAATTAGTCCTACAAGATGCGTGCACAACATCACTCTTGAACAAGATGCCAAACCTGTTAGGCAACCTCAGCGAAGGATTAATCCAGCAATGCAAGAGGTGGTAAAAAAGGAAGTGATCAAGTTGTTAGATGCTGATATGATTTACCCCATTCCAGATAGTCGATGGGTGAGCCCGGTACATGTAGTTCCTAAGAAATCGGGAGTCACGGTGGAAGAGAATGAGAAGGGAGAATTGGTACCGGTTAGGAAGACCACTGGATGGCGGATGTGCATTGACTACAGAAGATTAAACGCCGCCACTAAAAAAGACCACTTCCCTTTACCATTTATAGATGACATGCTTAATCGCCTTGCGGGGCAGAAGTTCTATTGTTTTCTTGATGGTTTATCAGGTTTCTACCAGATTCCGATTGCACCAGAGGATCAGGAAAAGACGACATTCACTTGCCCATTCGGAACATTTGCCTATAGGAGGATGCCATTTGGACTATGCAATGCTCCCGCCACTTTTCAAAGGTGCATGCTTCTGTTTTCTCTGACATGGTAACTAAATTTGTTGAAGTTTTTATGGATGATTTTTCCCTTTTTGGTGATTCATTTGATGATTGCTTAAGCTGGGAGAAGAGTCATTATATGGTTAGAGAAGGCACTGTTCTAGGACATGTAGTTTCTGAAAGAGGTATTGAGGTAGACAAAGCTAAGATAGAAATCATTGAAAAACTTCCCCCACCTACTTGCGTAAAAGAATTGCAATCTTTTCTTGGCCATGTAGGTTTTCATAGGAGGTTTATTAAAGATTTTTCGAAAATTGCTAAACCTCTAAGTAGCTTGCTTGCTAAAGATGTGGTTTTCCATTTATCTAATGAATGCTTAGTTGCTTTTAATACCCTTAAGGAAAAGCTTGTTTCCTCTCCTATTGTTGTGCCGCCTGACTGGAATCTTTCTTTCGAAATTATGTGTGATGCTTCGAATTTTGCTATGGGTGCTGTTTTATGCCAAAAAGTTGATAAGCAGTATCGTGTAATTTATTATGTTAGTAAGACTCTAGACTCCGCACAGGTTAATTATACAACTACTGAAAAGGAGTTTTTAGCTGTTGTCTTGCTTTACAAAAGTTTAGGTCTTACTTAATTGGACATCCTGTAAATGTCCATACTGATCATGCTGCCTTGAGACATTTGATAGCTAAGCAAGATTCTAAGCCTAGATTAATCCGTTGGGTCCTTTTGCTGCAAGACTTTGATTTGACCATAGTGGATAGAGCCGGCAGGGAGAATCTAGTAGCAGATCATTTATCTAGAATACCTAATATTCCTATTGACCCGATACCCATCAATGAAGACCTCCCCGATGAGCATCTAATGAAGGCTAATGAGGAGCCATGGTATGCGGATATTGTAAACTATTTGGCTATGAATGTTTGCCCCACTAACTTTTCAGCTTCAGACAAGAGAGCTCTTGCCAAGAAATGCAGGACTTACATATGGGATGATCCACATCTATTCAAGGAAGGAGCTGATGGGATTCTAAGGAGATGCGTGCCATAAGAAGAACAACAAAGTATACTGAGCCATTGCCATGAGCTTAACTGTGGAGGGCACTACAGTGGATTGAAGACAGCGCGCAAGATACTGCAGGCAGGATTTTTCTGGCCAACAATATACAAAGATGCTAGAAGTTTTGTGAAGAATTTTGACCCATGCCAACGAGGTGGCGGTATTGGCAAGAAAGATGAAATGCCCCTTCAAGGGAATCTAGTGGTAGAACCTTTCGATGTATGGGGCATTGATTTTATGGGACCATTTCCAAACAGCGGAGGCTATGAATACATTCTTGTAGCAGTGGACTATGTGACTAAATGGGTAGAGGCAATTCCTACAAAAACAAATGACGGCGCAGTAGTTATGAAGTTCTTGAAGGAAGTAATCTTCTCGAGATTTGGATGCCCCAGGACAATCATCAGCGATGGAGGGTCACACTTTGTCAATAGAACGTTTGCCTCCCTTCTTAAGAGATACAGTGTCCACCATAGTGTCGCTACACCTTACCACCCACAGACATCGGGGCAAGTCGAAGTCAGCAACCGTCAAATCAAGAAGATCCTGGAGCGAGTAGTGAAGCCTAGTAGGAAGGATTGGGCAGGAAAATTGAATGATGCACTATGGGCATACAGGACTAGCTACAAGACGGTGATTGGGACCACTCCGTACAGGCTTGTGTATGGGAAAGCGTGTCATCTTCCCGTAGAACTAGAACACAAGGCATATTGGGCTATTAAAGCACTCAATCTTGATATGGGAAAGGCTGGCGAGGAACGATTTTTGCAACTAGATGAGCTTGATGAATTACGACTGGGTGCTTATGAAAATGCCAAGATCTACAAGGAACGTACTAAGAAGTATCACGATCGTGGTATAGTACGTAAGGAATTGGTTCCTGGACAAAAAGCTTTGGTGTTCAATTCTCGTCTTCGACTATTCCCTGGAAAGCTCCGTACTCGTTGGGATGGACCGTACGAAATTCTCGAAGTTGCTCCCCATGGAGCTGTTAAACTCTTCGATCCAAAGACGGGCAATACCTTCAAGGTGAATGGCCAGCGAGTGAAGCCGTACTTCGAGATATCTAGTGATCAAAGGGAGGTTGATCACCTTGAGCTTACCCTTACTGCCTCCACTAAAGGTTAGTGTGTTTTGTTTTATTTTCTCACGAGTTTGATTGAGTATTATAGGTAACTTATACAAGCATTAACTCTCACCTTGGATCCACTTTCGGCGTTCGGGACGAGCGACGATGTTCAGGTTTGGGGAGGAGGGATCGCTGGTTATTTCTATACTTATCTTGCTTATGAAACTCGTGAAATTTTTGAAATTTTTGCATTTGCACGTTTACTGATTTTCTAGGATAGGTTTGCATGTTTTATATGGAGTTTATTGCCGAATTTTTTGAAATTTTTTATTGGGTAGATCAACTAACTATGCCATTAATCGTATGCTTCATCTCTATGAATTTGTTTGAGGTTTTTCTCGCTTGGCTTGTCACATTTATGTATTGCACTTAGTTAAGCTAGGTAGTCTCGACATCACTTAGTGGTGTTTTCTCTACTGCGGTTCACGAAGGCCTTTATAATAGGATGATGCATGTTAGGGTCTTATGGTTGTTTTCCCGAGTAATTATGTACCTAAGAGGCAACAAGTCTTCACCATGCTTTGAGATTGCTAAATGCCTAGGAAGGAGGTAGTGTGAGGTTGTGTGATCCTTTGTTTATAACCTATTCTTCCGAATAAGTTTGGGGAGGGGGTTACACCATCGTTAGACTTGTTTCTGTTTTTCATTTTCGTATCGTGAGTTTGTTTTTCCTTTTCCGTAAATTTTGTACCCCAACCTATTCTTTCGAATAGGTTTGGGGAAGTCGTGTGAGTCATTTTTGTTTCTCTTTGTTATGCTACTGCTGGCTAGGAAAAAATCGAAAAAAAAAGAAAGAAATTTTCCAGGAAAAAAAGAGAAAAAGAAAAAAAGAGAGAATCTGGAATGAAAAAAAAGAAAAAAAGAGAAGACCCAAAAAAATCAAAGAAGGGTCCAAAAAGAAAGCCAAATAGCAGTTTAGCAAAGTGTTGAGTCTTTTCCATTTTTGTGATGTTCGTAATCGTGTTTTTTATTTTTTATCTTGTTAGTCTTGAGAGTCATCTGTTCTAGACCACCCTCGTCCTGCCATTCAGGAAGTGGTGAATAGCTTAAGACTTTACTTGAGAGATGGGTAGAATAGGGGAGTGTTATCTTTTATAGGGAACCCTCCTTCGTTTGATGAGAGCCAGTACTGGTTCGACCTCTTTTGAGGGAAAGTCTTAACATGGTGGAACAGCAGTAAGTCCTCAGTTTCATAGGCACGGGACAACCATTCGTATCTTAGCATGCATCATTACGTCGTCACTGACTAGGTCCAGGTAGAGAATGTTACGAGAGACTATCTTGTCTTGACATAAGTGCTTATGTGGATGTGTATAAGTCAATCGAGGTATTCTTAAACCTATATTCATGCTTTGATTTATATGGTTTTTGTTCATATGTTATTTGATAGATTCAGTAATTTAGTTCATTTTATTTGGCATGAAACTCCATTTTGAGTCTTGCATGTTTTTTGTATTAGAGTCTAGCTTAGTTGCTTGAGGACAAGCAAAAGTTCGGTTTGGGGAGTTTGATGAATGTGTATTTTATACTTTCATTCGAGTCTTTTTCACCTATTTTAGCTATTCTCTATGTTAATTTAGCTATATTTTTGTACATTTTATTAGAATAGTGTCACGTTTCCCTTTAGATTTTATTTTACAGGTTTTGGTTGAAATTCGGAGATTTCGGGGCAATTATATTGAAGTCTACAAGGAACTGGTGTTCCAGAAGCCTATTTGGAGTATCTGAAGGTTTCCAGATAGGATTTGGAGTCTAGGGGCCGAATCTGGAGGTTAGAAGGCTACTAGAAGTCATAAACCGAGTCCGAAAAGGTGAATAAATCCAAATCCGCGTCGAAAAACGCGGAAATTCCGCGAAATATTGGGGGGCGAACCGCCGGAATCACGGGGCGAACCGCCGCGGGCTTATTTCGGGCCTATATATAATGCTCAGTTTTCTCTCCGAAAAATCATATCTTTCCAAGCCTACTTTCTCACCTCTCTCTATAGTTTTAGGTAGAGACTTCCCGGGGCCTGTCCTGGGAGTTCCATAGCTTAGGGGATACTTTTTCATAGCAGATTGGAGCGCGTAGGATCGCAATCATCCGGAGATTGACAACCTTCGGTAACTTTGTATCTTACAGTTTTTATCTACTTATTTTATTCTTCTTTCAATATGTTTTCTTCTATGATTGCTATTGATTGCATGCCTATTATGAGTAGCTAAACTTATCATTGGTGGTAGTATGGGAATTCTTAGCGAGGGAAGATAATCATGCTAATGGCTATATCGCGCATTATACTCCGTGTCATTGCTTTATTTCGTTGATCAGTTGCAACCAAAATTCTCGTATGTTGTATTGATTATTATGCACGTATGGACACTAGTCGACCATCAGACCAATTATCTTCGTAGTGTTGAATAATTACGGAACACATTAGGACAATCGTTGTTGACTAGTCAGACCAAATTATCTTCGTAGTACTTAATACTTTTAACAGGACACAAGATTGATTCAAAGATCTCTATGCAAGATCGAGGAATTTATGCATGATTATCGACCCATTATGCTAAGAAGGACCATACTATCACCAATCTCCATTATCTGCTTGAAACCCCCTTTTGCTTTCTATCTGCTGTTTTATATTTTTAATTAGATTTGATAAAGCTAGTATAGTCCTGAGAGAGCGACACTCGAGTCATTCTACTACTACACTACGGTTTTCGTTGTAGTTGTGGATTGCCTTTGGCTAATTACAAATTTATTTGATTGACGACTGACAAACGTTACATCACTAGTGCACATGCGAATGTGACAAACCAAACGAGACAAGCCTCAAACTACTTGCAAAGTGATGCAACATATGATCAATGGTCATAAACACTTAGTCTATTCAATAAAAAAGTTCAAAAGACTTGGCAATAAACTCCACACACAACAACGTGCAACAACTAATCTATGGATGATATGCATGTAAAAATTTGAAAAAACACGACAAATCACATGAACTTGAGTAAAATCAGGCATGTACGAACCACACAAGCATATAGTACTGAAATCCAATACCCCCTCCCCAAACCTAAACTTTTGCTCGTCCTCGAGCAAAGAAAAGTTGAATGAAAAGGAAAAATTGGATTGATAGTACACTTCCCTGAGATAAAGGTTCGTGTCCAATCTCCTATATATGAGTAGTACCTGAAAGGACTTAAGAAACATGTGAAAACGGGTGCGCAAAGGTGAGAAGAACGGAAAAAACGAGGAAAATCTGGGTACAGGGTCTGATGAACCAGAATTTGTCGGATTCCAGTTATCAAATAAATTTGTTATTTAGCCAAAGGCAATCCACAACTACAACGAAAACCGTAGTGTAGCAGTAGAATGACTCGAGTGTCGTTCTCTCAGGACTATAACTAGCTTTATCAAATCTAATTTAGAATATAAAAACAGCAAACAGATAGCAAAGGGGTTTCTAGCAGATAATGGAGATTGGTGATAGTATGGTCCTTCTTAGCTAACGGGTCGATAATCATGCATAAATTCCTCGGTCTTGCATAGAGATCTTTGAATCAATCTAGTGTCCTGTTGCAAATATTAAGCACTACGAAGATAAATTGGTCTGACAAGTCAATCACTATTGTCCTAATGTGTTCCGTAATTATTCAACACTACGAAGATAATTGGTTTGATGGTCGACAAGTGTCCAATTGTGCATAATAATTAAAACAACATACGAGAATTTAGGTTGTGCCTGATCAACGAAATAAAGCAATGACACGGAGTATAATGCGCGATATAGCCATTAGCATGATTATCTTCCCTTCACTAAGAATTCACATACTACCACCAACGATAAGTTTAGCTACTAATATTAGGCATGCAATCAACAGAAATCATAGAAGAAAACATGTTGAAAGAATATAATAAAATAAGTAGAATAAAACTGTAAGATACAAAGTTACCGAAGGTTGTCAATCTCCGGATGATTGCGATCCTACGAGCTCCAAACTGCTATGAAAAAGTATCCCCTAAGCTACGGAACTCCCAGGACAGGGCCCGGGAAGTTCCTACCTAAAACTATAGAGAGAGGTGAGAGAGAAGGTCTGGAAAGATATGATTTTCGGAGAAAAACTGAGCACTATATATAGGCCCCGAAAAACTACGGGGCGATTCGCCCCAGGTTTTTTCTCGCGGAATTCCGCGTTTTCGACGCGTTTTTGGATTTCTTCCCCTTTTCGGACTCGGTTTCTGACTTCTAGTAGCCTTCTAACCTCCAGATTCGGCCCCTAGACTTCAAATCCTATCCGGAAACCTTCATATACTCCAAATAGGCTTCTGGAACACCAATTCCTTGTCAACTTCAATATAATTGCCCGGAAATCCTCGAATTTCAACCAAAACCTGTAAAATAAAATCTAAAGGGAAACGTGACACTATTCTAATAAAATGCATTAAAATATAGCTAAATTAACATAGAGGATAGCTAAAATAGGTGAAAAAGACTCGAATGAAAGTGTAAAATACACATTCATCAAACTCCCCAAACCGAACCTTTGCTTGTCCTCAAGCAACTAAGCTAGACTCTAATACAAAAAACATGCAAGACACAAAATGGAGTTTCATGCCAAATAAAATGAACTATTCTACTGAATCTACCAAAAAACATATGAACAAAAACCATATAAATCAAAGCATGAATATAGGTTGAAGAATACCTCGATTGACTTATACACATCCACATAAGCACTTATGTCAAGACAAGATAGTCTCTCGTAACATTCTCTACCTGGACCTAGTCAGGGACGACGTAATGATGCATGCTAAGATACGAATAGTTGCCCCGTGCCTATGAAACTGAGGACTTACTGTTGTTCCACCATGTTAAGACTTTTCCTAAAAAGAGTTCGAACCAGTACTGGCTCTCATCAAACGAAGGAGGGTTCCCTATAAAAGATAGCACTCCCCTATTCTACCCATCTCTCAAGTAGAGTCTTAAGCTATTCACCACTTCCTGAATGGCAGGACGAGGGTGGTCTAGAACAGATGACACTCAAGGTAAAAAGGATAAAAGATAAAAACATGATTACGAACATTACAAAAATGGAAAAGACTCAACACTTTGCTAAACTGCTATTTGGCTTTCTTTTTTGGACCCTTCTTTGCTTTTTTGGGGTCTTTTTTTTTTTTCTTTTTCCAGATTCTTTTTTTCTGGAGTTTTTTCTTTCTTCTTTTTTTCGATTTTTTTTTTTTAGCCAGCAGAAGCACAACAAAAATAGAAACAAAATGACTCACACCACTTCCCCAAACCTACTCGAAAGAATAGGTTGGAGTATAAAATTTACGGAAAAGGAAAAATAAACTCACGATACGAAAATGAAAAATAGAAACAAGTCTATGACGGTGTAACCCCCTCCCCAAACCTATTCGGAAGAATAGGTTATAAACAAAGGATCACACAACCTCACACTACCTCCTTCCTAGGCATTTAGCAATCTCAAAGCATGGTGAAGACTTGTTGCCTCTTAGGTACATAATTACTCGGGAAAACAACCATAAGACCCTAACATGCATCATCCTATTATAAAGGCCTTCGTGAACCGCAGTAGAGAAAACACCACTAAGTGATGTCGAGACTACCAAGCTTAACTAAGTGCAATACATAAATGTGACAAGCCAAGCGAGAGAAACCTCAAACAAATTCATAGAAATGAAGCATACGATTAATGGCATAGTTAGTTGATCTACCCAATAAAAAAGTTCAGAAAATTCGGCAATAAACTCCATATAAAACATGCAAAACTATCCTAGGATGAATGTAGTGAAATGCAACCTAAAAAATCTAAGAAAGCGGTAAACGTGCAAATGCAAATGCAGACGGATAAAGCATGCGAGATACTATACTCATCCTACCAATACCAAGCTCCAAACTAACAACATCAGATCACTTAAATCCCATCCCCCCTCATGAAATTAACGCTAGTCCCTAGCAGTAAGAAAATGAGGAAATAAGATGTGATACTAGATGTTACCCCATGGTTTGGCCTCGGTTAGCTGAGTATGCTGCTTGTGGGTTATTGTCCCTCCTAGGGTGTCATCAGGTCTTCAGGTATGTGCGGTAGTTCCATTTATAGGCTGGACAAGAACAACTCCTCTATCAGAATCATCATTGCCCGTATGGCCTTCATTGTCACTACTGTCACGCACATCCTCACTTGTAGAGTTGTAGTGGCAGGTAGAATTCTCAAGAGTAGCCGCCGATGTTATGGAATCCTCCATTCTGTAGCCCTCCAATAGGATGTGAACTGTTGAAGGGGAAAGGGCAGTGATATCAGGACCTCTCCCTCCAACGTTTTACACCACGAGAAGGTTTCAGTAAGCTGCTCGGATACTCAGAAGTCTTCTACCTTTTTCTCCAATTTCGACCACATCCTCTACTGTGGATCCGACCGATGTCTATATGATTCTCACTTTAGAGGAAGGCAAGGGGCGCCCCAACGAGGGACTGTGTACCCATGTCATTATGTTTTGGAACCAAGCTAGCGCTTCGGAACCTTCTAGCAACTGCGAACTCAAGATTGAATCCGTCGCGGCGAGAATGTCCCGGTGCCTTCCAGTTCACACGAACTTTGCAGTCCTCGTGATGGAGTGCTGACGTAATAATGGGTTCTATCCCTTCGGTGGTGCATGAATAGGCATAGGAGTCCTTACTCCGGGTGTACTCTAGCTCCTCCTCTTGGATAATCCACGAAGTTGTTGCAAAACCCCTTGGCTCGAACGCACATCTAGCGTGGTCACCTTCCTTGACATAGTTCTTCACAGCAATCATACGGGAATGCTCCTTCCCCTTGGTACGGTACCTACAAACAGCGGTTAGCACCTCGTATGACACAAAACTGACTCAAATACATACTAGTGTAAAAGTGAAACACACAAGTGATAAAATCAACAATCGAGCTCCCCAAACTGTAATGTCTAGCCTAGCTTCTTCATCATGCAACATACCAATGTAACTACTACATGCAATACATCACATCATGCTCTTACTAGACAACCAAAATCCTTGATAACAAGGTTCAATTCATACCATAGCAGCGAAAAAATTCTACCATCATAAATCCTCATACTCAACTATTAAGCATTCTAATGTCAATTCTACCAACATTACGTCAATAAACACAATCATATGCAAGAAATCAAAGATAAAGACATATTGCAGAACAAGATATATCATCTAGCAGCAAAATACCCAAATCAACAATCCAAGCAAAATTGAGCATGCAATTGATAGTAAATAACATGTCTAATCATACAAACAACATACCCATGCATCAAATAAGCATAATTGAAGCTCAAATTAGAAAACCCCCAAATTCAAACATTAGGGTTCTAAGGATGATACCTCATATCGGATGGGATGATAGATCGTGTAATAGGCTTCGAATTAAGCTAAAGAACACTCAATTTGGTCAAGAAATGAAGAAGTTATGAAGATTTAAAGATGAAATCGCGTTTTTCGGGTTTTTTGGGAGGATGAATGAAGAAGAATGAAGAAAATGAGATTTTGGGGAAGAAATCCGCGTTTTTGAAGTTCTGGGACCGTGGGGTGGTTCGTCCCTCGTGCGGGGCGGTTCGCCCCACACGGGGCGGTTCGCCTCGTGCTCCCCAATGCGGGGAGACGGTTCCCGATGTCAGAAAATGCGGTTTTAATCCCCGAAACCAATTTTTTCAAAAAACCACTCGAAAAATCTCACTCAAACAAAAGCACATACGACACACATATGAACAAATTCGCATACGAGAAGCAAATAGTTCAAGAATGAATGCATGCAGAAAAACAGTAAAGAAAGCGATAAAAATTCCGGGTTGCCTCCCGGATAGCGTCATTGTTTAAAGTCGTTGACTCGACTCCTGTCTGCGCCTATCTCCTCTTTTTGCGGGTACTAGGCTTCCCCTTCATTGATCTCCTCTCCATGCCACGAACCTGTGAATAAGAAAGAATATAGGCTGCAAGACCACAGTAGTGAGTAGTAATATCAGGCGGTTCTGGTGGATCCGGTATGGCTTGCAATACGTGTCGCTTGCCATCCACTTCGATGGTGCAAGTTCTTTGGTAGATGTCCATCACAGAGCGTAGCTTGGTCAAGAATGTTTGCCCTAAGAGTATGACATCCCCCGTCCCAGGTGCAGACGCCGGCATAACTACAAAATTGGTGTATATAGATGCTTCACCAATCTTGACCAACACATTTTTCACCACGCCCTCGGGTCTCATAAAGGATCCATCCGCCAGTTGCACAGTAGCCCTTTGATCAGATAGTTTTCCAAGGTTGATCTTTTCAAACACATTCAAAGGGATTATGTTTGAGTAGGATCCCGTATCCAGTGTGGCACGGACATCTTCAAGCTCACCAATCCCTACCTTAACATCGAAACTTTTAGGGAGTGGTTCGGGATCCTCTTGCTCCTCATCACTTGTGTCAGAATCGAGGTCCTTCTCTTCTTCCTCAGCCTGTAGAACTTCTTCCTTCATGCAACACTCGCACCTAACAATCTTCTTGATGGTGATTTCGTCAGGTACATCACCAGCCAATGTAATGGCATTCGACTTCATAGTGTTGCTAGGCAGTTTGCCTTGCTCCCTACTTGCTCCTCGGTCGATCAACTCTTGCATCTTCTGATGGGCAAGCCTAGTGCTCTCTTCCAACCTATCAAGCCTTGCCCTAGTCTTCTCAGAATCTTCTTCATAACGTTTGAGAAAACTTTGTGTGTGATCAACCATCTTCTGCAAGTTCTCCATCAGTTGAGCCGACTTCGACTTCGGTGGCTCTTTTGGAGCGGGGTTTTCGCAGTGGTCATTACCATAGTTTAGCCTACTACGGTCTTGGTTAGGTCAATAAGTTTGGTTAGCCGGTGCATATCCTTGATTGTTACGGTATCCTCTTCTCCAAAATCCTCCTCGAGGATTCCTACCGTCTTGTTCGTAGCTAACTTCTTGAGTACCAAACTCCGTAGCAAAGGCTTCTTCTTCGCCTCCTCGAGCCCAGTTGCCATCATCGTATGCCAGCTCCGATCTACACATATGAGCCCCATGCCCATAGTTCTTGCATATTCGGCATACTTCGTTCGAAACAGTTGTTCCGGTGGTGCTCTTGAGGACTTGCTTCAATTCGTTGGTAAAGCACTCGAATTGATCCCCATTCCCCCTATACATAGGGGCTTCCTGAGTCGGTGGAGCTTCAGGTCCACGTCTCCTAACCATTGCTCTTGGGTCCTTGAACTGCGAACCCTTAGCAAGCCTTTCGAAAACAGCCCAGACGGCTTCTGCGGTTTCCTCCCAAATATTGCCTCGGCATTGGAAATCCACCACTTGTTGGTTCTCGAAGGTTAGTCCATTGTAGAAGTGTTGGACTAGGTCGGAAAGTTCAAAACCATGGTGAGGGCACTTGTTCGTGAGATCTTGGAACCTCTCAAACGCGGTGTAGATGGTCTCATCATAGTCTTGCTTGAAACCAGTGATCTGCGCCTTTAGCGCGGTAGTCAAGGTGTGGGGGAAGTATTTCTCCATGAAAGCTGAAAAAACCTTCTCCCAAGTGTCCAGCGAGCCGGCTGGTAGAGAACTCAGCCATGACTTGGCTCTGTCGCCAAGTCCCATAGCAAAAACCTTCATCCTCAACTCATCGATATCGTGCAAGTACCCCATCACATCTTCCCTTGATAAGCCATAGAACCTCGGAAGTTGTTGGAATGCGTGGTTCTTGATCTCCAGATCTCGGGTCGCAGACGAAAGAACGATCGCCGGTCCCCTCATACGATCCTTGGTGGGTTGAACCCATGCCTTCAGTGGTCTAGCTTCTGCCATTTCGTCGATTTCCTTGAAAAGAATGTGTAGAGATTCAGAGAAATCGGTTTCCTCTATTTCCTCTAGTGCGCGCCTTTCAAGTAGTCGCCTTCTTTGGTGGTAGACTCTATCGATCTCAGCAATTGAATCAGCAAGCGGTGTTCCTGCAGAACGTGTATGCGGCATACACTATCTATGACAGACTAGGAAAGGTGATTAGAAACAAACTAGGAAAGCAGTATCAGAGAGAAATTAAAAAGGAAAACTAAAACTAATAGAATTAGGAATCTAAAGCTGAAAATATAAACAAATTAAACAGAAAAAAGGAGTATAGTCCCCGGCAACGGCGCCAATTTGATGAACCAGAATTTGTCGGATTCCAGTTATCAAATAAATTTGTTATTTAGCCAAAGGCAATCCACAACTACAACGAAAACCGTAGTGTAGCAGTAGAATGACTCGAGTGTCGTTCTCTCAGGACTATAACTAGCTTTATCAAATCTTATTTAGAATATAAAAACAGCAAACAGATAGCAAATGAGTTTCTAGCAGATAATGGAGATTGGTGATAGTATGGTCCTTCTTATCATAACGGTCGATAATCATGCATAAATTCCTCGGTCTTGCATAGAGATCTTTGAATCAATCTAGTGTCATGTTGCAAATATTAAGCACTACGAAGATAAATTGGTCCGACAAGTCAATCACTATTGTCCTAATATGTTCCGTAATTATTCAACACTACGAAGATAATTGGTCTGATGGTCGACAAGTGTCCAATTGTGCATAATAATTAGTACAACATACGAGAATTTAGGTTGTGCCTGATCAACGAAATAAAGCAATAACACGGAGTATAATGCGCGATATAGCCATTAGCATGATTATCTTCCCTTCGCTAAGAATTCACATACTACCACCAACGATAAGTTTAGCTACTCATATTAGGCATGCAATCAACAGAAATCATAGAAGAAAACATGTTGAAAGAATATAATAAAATAAGTAGAATAAAACTGTAAGATACAAAGTTACCGAAGGTTGTCAATCTCCGGATGATTGCGATCCTACGAGCTCCAAACTGCTATGAAAAAGTATCCCCTAAGCTACGGAACTCCCAGGACAGGCCCCGGGAAGTTCCTACCTAAAACTATAGAGAGAGGTGAGAGAGAAGGTCTGGAAAGATATGATTTTCGGAGAAAAACTGAGCACTATATATAGGCCCCGAAAAACTACGGGGCGGTTCGCCCCAGCACGCGGCGGTTCGCCCCAGGTTTTTTCTCGTGGAATTCCGCGTTTTCGACGCGTTTTTGGATTTCTTCCCCTTTTCGGACTCGGTTTCTGACTTCTAGTAGCCTTCTAACCTCCAGATTCGACCCCTAGACTTCAAATCCTATCCGGAAACCTTCAGATACTCCAAATAGGCTTCTGGAACACCAATTCCTTGTCAACTTCAATATAATTGCCCGAAAATCCTCGAATTTCAACCAAAACCTGTAAAATAAAATCTAAAGGGAAACGTGACACTATTCTAATAAAATGCATTAAAATATAGCTAAATTAACATAGAGGATAGCTAAAATAGGTGAAAAAGACTCGAATGAAAATGTAAAATACACATTCATCAGGGTCCAGGCGGACCGTTTGGCAGGAGCCAAGCGGTTCGCTTGGCAAGCGGAGCGCTTGGGAGGCTCCAGGCGCTCCGCTTGAATTTCCAGGAAGTTGCAAAACTTTCTGGAATTTCAAGCGGACCGCTTGGCCCTTCCAAGCGCTTCGCTTGGCTCTGTTTCCAGATTTTTGATGTTTTTTCCTATCTTAATCACCTAAGGCACCAAGACAAAACTAGACTAAACTAATCACGACAAAAGGCACACAGGCCACAACTTCAAAAGCAAATAAAGAGTACAAGAGTCATAAGTCACAACATCATACAACCAAATCGAAATGAACGCGTCAAAAATACGTTCTTCCACGGTAATGCCATTCAGTACCTCCATGGGGTAATGATCAGACTCTCGGTCGTAGACATAGAGCTCCGCAGGATCAAATCTCTCGTTGGATACAGGCTGGCGGTTTGGATCCCGCGCCAGTGGCCTATCTAATTGCATAATGAAGCTAGTGATGCTCAAAGGAGTAAACTCGACCCCAACACCGCGGACGGGAACCTCACCGGTCCGTTCATTGTAGTCCGTGAAGGCAATGTAGAAGTCCTCCACTACTGCTTGGTCCCAATTTGGCATGACCTCGCCATAGTACTTCCAGCCTCGCTCAGTAATGAGCTTGTTGAGCTCTCTGGCACCATCCAACTCACTCTCACCAGCCGTGAAGCGAATGCTCCTCTCAGAAATGTACGTGTGCTTGTGGGCATGGAAACTCACTTCGAATTGCCTTGCCCTCCCCGATTGGCGATACTCGCCGGGTGTGGCCGTTTGTTGGGCACTCGAGGTCCCTTCTCCCCTTGATCTCTTGGTTCTTCTTGATGCCATTGTACCTAGAATAATCTTATTAGATAACTTCAAGAGACAATGAGACTTAGACTTGACTCCTAGACTCCAATACTCACTCAAGTAATCTCATGGTGAGTTTGAAGGCTTGCTAAAGTTCATATGAACAAATCGGGAAGCTTTAACACTTCGTTACGATAATTCCATACGAATCTAAACCACGCAAACAAACTCTCCAATTAAATTACCCAACCAATCCAACACATTCTCATGCAATCACAACATCACCATAATCATAACATAACTCAAATTCAAGGCTAACAATCATCAAACAATTATATAGCAAAAATTCGAGCACTAGAGTTCATCATAAATCAAGAGGAGCAAAATTCGAATTTAGACATCACATCTAGTAAGAAACATGCTCAACAATCATCATCAAACTCTAATTCACCAATGCATAACACAATTGAAGCTAATTAAGATAAAATCCCAAATTCAAGAAAGTTAGGGTTCATGAGAGGTACCTTTGATTCCTTGTTATGGATGCCTCAAACGTGAAATTTGATCGGTTTAGATGATAGAGGGGGTGATGGGCTTTGTAAAATGCACAAGATTGCAAGAATTGGTGGAAAATTGAGAGAGATTGAGATTTTTGGGGTGCTAAATCGGCAATGGAGGAAGAAAAACGAAGTGGGAGCTTTGATACTCAAGTGCCCCGCTTAGCTTTCTTAAGGAAAGCCAAGCGAAGCGCTTGGACCGTCCCAAGCGAAGCGCTTGGCAAGCGGTCCGCTTGGGACCTGCCAAGCGCTCCGCTTGGATTTCCAGTAAGAATGAAATTCTTACTGGAAATTCAAGCGGACCGCTTGGACCTGCCAAGCGCTCCGCTTGGATTTCCAGTAAGAATGTACATTCTTACTGGAAATTCAAGCGGACTGCTTGGGATTTCCAAGCGGTTCGCTTGGGACCTGAAGCTCCCAAATCTATTTTTTTCGACTTTTGCTAAATTTTCACCCAAAAACCTTGTCTAAACAACGAAACAAAATTTAAACGTGCTTCTAATCTATATGCAAGTACCTACAACCTCGGGTTGCCTCCCGAGAAGCGCCTTTGTTTAAAAGTCGTTGGCTCGACTCGTCTTAGCTCATGCGGGATCAATTTCGCATCGGGTACTAGACTTCCCCGTCCAAGTGCTCTTCAAAGCATCAAGTCCCTGCACATCTTGACGAACATAAAGAGGACCAAAGAATCCTACAAGTTCGTTAGTATCAACATAAGCACATGAATTAATTATGGCTCGCAACGTATGTTGCTTGCCATTTACCTCGAAGCTACATGTACGACAGTACATGTCTATCACCATATGTACTTTGTTGATGAAGGCTCTACCCAAAAGAACCACATCCTTGAGCTTTGCGGAGGATGTAGGCATGACGATGAAGTTCGTCTTGACCTCTAGACCGGCGACTCTTACCACTAGATTCTCGATCACACCCAATGGCTTCTTCATAGACCCGTCCGCCAATTGCACCATGCACTTCATTGGTCTTAAGCCAGACAAACCCGACTCTTCGTACACGTTCAAAGGTATGACATTCACACCTGCTCCCGTGTCTAGAGTTGCCACTATTCCATCCTTCTTACCCAAGCCGATTTCCACATCAAAGCTCTCTTGGATAGGCACTTCCACCATATCCACCAACTCATTCTCAGACGATGAGTTTTCATTCACTTCCTCCACTATCGTATCAGATTGTGCGACCACCTTCTCTTCCACAACTACCTTAGGAGTCTCAAGCTCCTCACTCACTTTGCAAGTTTCAGTTATCTTGCAACTTGGCACCTCAACTAGTGCATTGTCTCACACAACCGTGATCTCCACGGGCAAATCAGTCACCACGGTTATGGCCATAGCCTTCTCCGTGTTTCCGGGAAACTTCCCTTGCTCTCTACTAGCCCCCCGATCTATCAGCTCTTGCAACTTCTTATGGAGGTTGCTACTACTAGCCTCAAGCTTCTCAAACCGCTGGTTATTAGTAGCTTCATTACGATAGTAATGCTCCATAAACTTATTTGTTTTCAACACAAGATCGTTGAGAGAAGAGACAAGAGGTGAAGGAAGCACCCCTCCACCTTGTGGTCCCGAACTAGCAACCTGAGGCGGAGGTGTAGGATTAGAAGGCGGTGCTCCTTCATACCAATTGTTCCCATAGCTGAGACGACTTCTATCTTGATTAGGCCCATAGGCATTTTGATCCGGGTTGTGAAGATAACCACGGTTGCCTTGATTCTGCTACCCACCTCGGGGCCCACGGTTTTGTGGCCTCACATTGCCATATCCTTGCCCGTAGTTCACATCTCCAACTACTTGCTCTCCCTCAGCAGCATACACTTCTTGACGGACATCGTTCGTGATATATTGCTCTCTAGCAAATTCAGACCGGCATAAATAGGCCGGGTGCCCATAGTTCTTGCACACACCACAAACTTCCGTAGAAGGAGAAGGAACGCTTTGCCTCAAAGCTTGCTTCACTTCATGGGCGAACCCATCGAAGGCATTTTGTTCTACCACTACCTTGGCCTCACCTCTTTGCTCCTTTTGGAGCACACGAGCCCTCACATTCCGGTTTTGGGAATTCCGGTACATCATGTCCAGCTTCACTTGGGCTTGAGAAGGAAGCAACTCCCCCATACTACCTCCACAAATACTATCCACTTGAGATTGAATCTCAGGATGTAAACCATTGTAAAAGAATTGGAGAAGCTGACCTTTATCATACCCGTTGTGTGGGCATCGATGATGCAACCCCATGAATCGATCATAGGCCTCGTGGAAAGGCTCATCATACCTCTGCTCGAAGGAGCTAATTTGGCTCTTCATAGCCATTTTCTTTGAAGCGGGGTAGTAACGCTCCATGAACTTATCAAAGCAAAGGTCCCATGTTGTCAAAGACCCGGCCTCCAAAGTATTAAGCCAAGCCTTTGCACGATCACCTAGCCCCATAGAAAAGACCTTCATGCGGAGATCGTCATCCGTAACACCAGCTCCTGGTCGCCCAAGATGGAGAACAAAATTCTCGAGCTCATTCAAGTACCCAATCACATCCTCATTAGCCATCCCATAGAATTTGGGAAGTTGTTGGAACATGTGATTCTTGATCTCCAAGTTCCTTGTGGCATCATTGAGGACAATTGCTGGTCCTCTAGCCCCAACCGTAGGCTTAGTAAGTGTGCGTATAGGCCTCTCCTCCATTTCACCTTCCAAGTACACAGATTCAAGAATTGGCTCCAAAAGATAAGAAGAAGACTCTTCCCGAATACCAGAAGTGGAAGCTCTAGATGCTACTCCTTCAAACTCGAGATTCAAATTCCTCCTTCTCCTTTGAAACAAACGATCGATCTCGTCTACAAAAGGTTCAGTAATAGGTCCACCCGTTCGGGTTCTAGGCATGCACTCACCTGAAATACAAGATAGTGAGTATCTCAAGCAAAAAGAAACAAAAACAGAAATGAGACAAAGAAGAGATGTTGGCTGAAAAAAACCAAAACAAAACACCAACCAAAGGAGTTAAGTCCCCGGCAGCGGCGCCAAATTGATGATGTCATTTTTCACCAATTAAATTTGTTTAAAAGCCTAAGAACACTTATCACTACACAAACTAGAGTGCAATGGCTTTGCTTGAGGTTTTTGCTAGTAATTTCAGTCAACGAGTTCAAATGTTTATAAAATCGTTTTTCTTTGAACAAAGCAACGAGAAATCAGATTGTTGTAATCAAGTTTGGAAAACGGTTGGTGGTAGAAATTAAATACACATGCATGGGTTACGAATATGCTCACAAGTTTAGTGCGTAAAACCTTCGATCAAGTCTGCTAAGCAACTCGTCTAGGTAACTTTCAAGACACACATCATAAAAGACCACTATCAATACTTTAGAGGTGCTTGTCACTAACACCATTTATCTAGCATGCTGCAAATCTCTAACATACAATCCTATAGCTTTCATTGACCAAGAGTTTGTCACTATACTCAATTCGAATATATTTTATAGGCAACTAAGAATCATATGAAGGAATTTGCAGCAAGATTGAATCACAATCTCATGAAAGCATAAACATAACCCATAGCATACATATTCTACATTCTACCACCAACACAAAAGATTTAGCTACTCATATTCATCAACATAGACATCAATCATATGAATAATAATCAGAATACATCATATCAAACTACAAGACAAGAGAGTGATACAAGTTACCACCAAAGCTGTCACTAATCGGTGGAAATCAAAGAAAACCTCTCCGTAGATGATTACAAAGGATGAATTCCAATCAAAATCTTGAATCCCAAGCTAAAATACAATGTAATCTGAGTTTTCTCTGAGTTTTGGGGCTTAGGAGCTCTCCAAAACGAAGCTACCGTTCAAAAGATATTCAAAAAATGACTAAAGATCAGATCTAAGAAGGAAAATCCGAAAACGTAACCGCTGCCAAGCGGACCGCTTGGAGAAGCCAAGCGGAGCGCTTTGACACTCCAAGCGCTTCGCTTGGCTTCTGTGCCAAAGCTCCTGGAAAATGAAGCGGAGCGCTTCACTATTCCAGGCGCTTAGCTTGGCTCCTGGGCAGATTTTTGTCTTCAAACTCAATCTTTTTGCCCTCGCATGGCCCTCGGGTGCCTTGGACTCATCCTTCTCGATGCTTATTGATGCTCAAACACTTACGAACAAGCCACGGAGATTGGGGAACTTCAACGGGGCCATCTTTTCCATAAAAAACGATCGTTTTTAGCTCCAAAAACGTCGTTTCGTACCTAAGTGCCTGAAAATGCAGAAAACACAAAACGTGACACTATTCTACAAAACTAACCAAAAAACAAGGCTAAAAGATAGCAAAAGAAGGTAAAAAGGACAAGATGAACGCGTCAAAAATACGTTCATCACCCCACGCCTGGGGCGAATCGCCCCGTGCGCCCGGAGCGCGCGCGCGCGCTCTGGACGTGGGGAGATTCGCCCCTCATGGGGGGCGATTCGCCCCCCACCTCCTGAGGTGGGGAGACGATCGTTTCGAAATAAATGCGGTTTTTAGTCCCCGAAAACCATTTTTCTCAAAAAATCACTCGAAAAATCGCACTCGAACATAACATAAGCACATACGACACAGAGACGAACAAATTCACACATGAAAAGCAAATTGTTCAAGTATGAATGCATGCAATAAAGCGGTAAAGAAAGCGATAAAAACCCCGGGTTGCCTCCGGGATAGCGTCATTGTTTAAAGTCTTTGACTCGACTCCTGTCTTTGCCTAGCTTTTCTTCTTGAGGGTACTAGACTTCCCCTTCACGGATCTCCTTCCCATGCCTCCAACCTGTGAATAAGAATGAACATAGACATTAAGACCACTGTAGTCAATAGTGTTAGAAGTATCAGGTGGATCAGGTGGATCAGATATGGCTTGCAACACATGTTGGTTGCCATCCACTTCAATAGTGCAAGTTCTTTGGTAGATGTCCATCACGGAGCGTAGCTTAGTCAAGAACGTTCGCCCCAAGAGAATGACATCCCCTGTCCCAGGTGTAGACGCCGGCATAACTACAAAATCGGTGTATACAGAAGCTTCACCAATCTTGACCAATACATTCTTCACAACGCCTTTTGGTTTCACAAGGGATCCATACGCCAGTTGTACAATAGCCTTATGCACAATCAGTTTTCCAAGGTTACTCTTCTCGAAAACATTCAAAGGGAGCACATTAGAGTAGGATCCCGTGTATAGTGTGGCACGCCTTCTGGTAGTGACTCGGGATCCTCTTGCTCCTCTTCACTCTTGTCAGTACCAAGGTCCTTCTCTTCTTCCTCGACCTGTGGGGGCATTTCCCTCTTGCAAATCTCGCACTTAGCAACCTTCTTGATGGTGATTTCAACAGGTAGATCACCTACCAAGGTAATGGACATGGACTTTTCAGTGTTGCTAGGCAGCTTACCTTGCTCCGTAATTGCTCCTCGGTCGATCAACTCTTGCATCTTTTGATGGGCAAGCCTAGTGCTCTCTTCCAACCTATCAAGCCTTGCCCTAGTCTTCTCAGAATCTTCTTCATAACGTTTGAGAAAACTTTGTGTGTGATCAACCATCTTTTGCAAGTTCTCCATCAGTTGAGCCGACTTCGACTTCGGTGGCTCTTTCGGAGCGGGGTTTTCGCAGTGATCATTACCATAGTTTAGCCTACTACGGTCTTGGTTAGGACCATAAGTTTGGTTAGCCGGTGCATATCCTTGATTGTTTCGGAATCCTCTTCTCCAAAATCCACCTCGAGGATTCCTAACGTCTTGTCCATAGCTAACTTCTTGAGTGCCAAACTCCGTAGCAAAGGCTTCCTCTTCGCCTCCTCGAGCCCAGTTGCATCATCATACGCAAGCTCCGATCTACACATATGAGCCCCATGCCCATAGTTCTTGCATATTCGGCATACTTCGTTCGAAACAGTTGTTCCGGTGGCGCTCTTGAGGACTTGCTTCAATTCGTTGGTAAAGCACTCGAATTGATCCCCATTCCCCCTATACATAGGGGCTTCTTGAGTCGGTGGAGCTTCAGGTCCATGTCTCCTAACCATTGCTCTTGGGTCCTAGAATTGCGAACCCTTAGCAAGCCTTTCGAAAACTGCCCAGACGGCTTCTGCGGTTTCCTCCCAAATATTGCCTCGGCATTGAAAATCCACCACGTGTTGGTTCTCGAAGGTTAGTCCATTGTAGAAGTGTTGGACAAGATCCAAAAGCTCAAAACCATGGTGAGGGCACTTGTTCATGAGGTATTGGGACCTCTCAAACGCGGTGTAGATGGTCTCATCATAGTCCTGCTTGAATCCAGTGATTTGCGCCTTTAGCGCGGTAGTCAAGGTGTGAGGGAAGTATTTCTCCATGAAAGCTGAAAAAACCTTCTCCCAAGTGTCCAGCGAGCCTGCTGGTAGAGAACTCAACCATGACTTGGCTCTGTCGCCAAGTCCCATAGCAAAAACCTTCATCCTTAACTCGTCCGTTGTTATTTCAGCTCCAGGTCGTGGGAGTTGGTTGACGAAATCATCGATATCGTGCAAGTACCCCATCACATCTTCCCTTGATAAGCCATAGAACCTCGGAAGTTGTTGGAATGCGTGGTTCTTGATTTCCAGATCTCGAGTTGCAGACGAAAGAACAATCGCCGGTCCCCTCATACGATCCTTGGTGGGTTGAACCCATGCTTTCAGTGGTCTAGCTTCTGCCATTCCGTCGATTTCCTTGAAAAGACTGTGTAGAGGTTCAGAGAAATCAGTATCCTCTATTTCCTCTAGTGCACGCCTTTCGAGTAGTCGCCTTCTTTGGTGGTAGACTCTGTCGATCTCAGCAAGTGGTGTTCCTTTAGATCGTGTATGTGGCATACACTATCTGTAACAGACTAAGAAAGCAGTATCAGAGAGGGATTAAAAAGGAAAACTAAAACTAATAGGATTAGGAATCGAAAGCTGAAAATATAAACAAATTAAACAGAAAAAAGGAGTATAGTCCCCGGCAACGGCGCCAATTTGATGAACGCGGGTTTGTCAGTTCCGGATCAAGCAAATAAATTTGTTATTTAGCCAAAGGCAATTCACAACTACAACGAAAACCGTAGTGTAGCACTAGAATGACCTCGAGTGTCGTTCTCTCAGGACTATAACTAGCTTTATCTATTTAACTAGAGAATATAAAAACAGCAGATGTAATAGCAAAGGGTTTTCTAGCAGATAATGGAGATTGGTGATAGTATGATCCTTCAAAGCATAACGGGTCAATAATCATGCGTAAATTCCTCGGTCTTGCATGGAGATCTTTGATCAATCTAATGTCCTGTTGCAATTATTAAGCACTACGAAGATAATGATACTGACAAGTCAAGCACTATTGTCCAATTGTGTTCCGTAATTATTCAACACTACGAAGATAAACATGCGCATAGGTCGACGAGGGTCCAATTGTGCATAATAATTAATACAACATACGAGAATTTAAGCTGAGCCTGATCAACGAAATAAAGCAATAACACGGAGTATAATGCGCGATATAGCCATTAGCATGATTATCTTCCCTTCGCTAAGAATTCACATACTACCACCAACGATAAGTTTAGCTACTCATAATAGGCATGCAATCAACAGAAATCATAGAAGAAAACATGTTGAAAGATATATTATAATAAGTAGAATAAACTGTAAGATACAATGTTACCGAAGGTTGTCAATCTCCGAAGAATTGCGATCCTACAAGCTCCAATCTGCTATGAAAAAGTGTCCCCTAAGCTACGAACCCCCAGAACAGGCTCTGGGAAGTCCCTACCTAAAACTACAGAGAAAGGTGAGAAAGTAGGTCTGGAAAAGTATGAATTTCGGAGAAAATCTGAGCAATTATATATAGGCCCCGAAATACTGTGGGGCGGTTAGCCCCACACACCGGGCGGTTCGCCCGGTGTGGGGTGAGTCGCCCAACGTACCGGGCGGTTCGTCCGGGAGTGTTTTTCGCGGAATTCCGCGTTTTCGACGTGTTTTTTGATTTCTTCCCCTTTCCGGACTCGGTTTCTGTCTTCTAGTGGCCTTCTAACCTCCAGATTCGACCCCTAGACTCCAAATCTTATCCGGAAACCTTCAGATACTCCAAATAGGCTTCTGGAACACCAATTCCTTGTCAACTTCAATATAATTGCCCGGAAATCCTCGATTTTCAACCAAAACCTGTAAAATAAAATCTAAAGGGAAACGTGACACTTTCTAATAAAATGCACTAAAATATAGCTAAATTAACATAGAGGATAGCTAAAATAGGTGAAAAAGACTCAAATGAAAGTGTAAAATACACATTCATCAGACAGCTTCAAAATCCTTCAACTGAGACAATGCCGCCAGCTGGCCTCAGAGTTATTATTATACTCTGACTAAGACAAAGTCACAACAATATTACCTCTAGGCCAGCTGCCGGGATTTCTCAAACAGATTGAATTGTCTGAACACCACTACTTCATCAATTTTGTATAAAATTCATGTTATGGTTAACCAAAGTGTGTCATGTTATAAATTGTGTGATGATGAACAATTTTCAATCTTTGCATTAAGATAATGCTGCCCGCTAACCTCAGAGTCATTATTATAGCATGACTAAGAAATAACATGTTAATATTACCTCTGGGGACAGCTGGCAGGATTATCTAAAACGGTGAGATTGAATTGTCTGAACACTACTATTTCTCTATACATTATTTCTCTATATATACTTCTCACATTATTACTTTCACCAATTCTTTTCTGCTATTTCTCTATACACCACTTCACTATTTATAATATTTCCCTATACACTATTTCTCATTAAGTATTCATTACTGAAAGTATATGTGATGATGAAAATAGTAATGTCTAATGTCATTTTTATACCACTCCTTCGGCGATTCTATTAATATTATTAAAAAAAATTTATAGAAATCATCTTAATAACAATAGAATCGTGTGAATGAGTGGTATAAGAAGACGATGAGACTCTATTACACTGAACATGATTTACTTTCAAGTTAACAACTATCTTTTTATACATGACCACGAAACAATAACCTTTGATGGTGATAAATAGAATCGGTGGTAGATATATTGTATCTTATTGAACACAACAATTTGTTCATTAAATATTTATCATTACATCTATTTAATTTCATGTTATAGTGTATGCTCTTTAAAAGGGTGTAATGATGAAAATGATTGATCTCGAATGTTTATTTCACACCACTCATTCGGCTATGCTATTATTATCATACGAAAACAATTTTGATATTATAACAATAGCAGAGTGCGAAGGAGCGGTATTAAATCGACAATGAGATTATTAATATCTGAACACACCTCCGATTTAAATTGATTTTTTGAAGCTGTCGAGCCCGAATTTGATTAACACATTCTACCTTTTCATATTTTACCATTTCATATTATTTTATATTGATATTATTTTACTTTACTTTAAACTATAGTTTTGATGTACCTTTTCATGCTGATATGTATGTTTTTCAAAATAGTGGTATGATGACAAAATCAATTTATATGAAAATGTGACAATGTCGCACGTATCTCCTTGAAGTCCTTATTACACATTTTGAATGATTCCATTCAAAGTAATAATTACTCAAGAAGATACGTGTGGCATTGTCCTAAAACATTGAAATGTCTGAACACTATTCAATAAAATGTATAATTGTGACAGAAATTGTAATTTCATTTGTTACGACTTATTTGTGTGAACACGATTTACTGGAATATAACAACTATATTTTTTGTACTTGATGATGAGATAATAATCCTTGTACTAAGATAATGCAAGTAGCCTCCGGTGAAGTCATTATTATACGTTGATTAGCTGGAAATAATAATAATATTGCCTTTGCCGGAGGCTTCTTAGATTATCTAAGTTTCAATAAAGGGTTATTTGTATCTGATTAACTCATAGCTGTTATTTTATTTTAAAAATTAATTTATATTTCAATACATATATATTAAACTAATATCCCTAAACTGTGTTATTTTGTGAAGAATCGACGATGACAATGCCATGAAACAATAACCTTTGATGGTGATAAATAGAACCGGTGGTAGATATATTGTATCTTATTGAACACAACAATTTGTTCATTAAATATTTATCATTCCATCTATTTAATTTCATGTTATAGTGCATGCTCTTTAAAAGGGTGTAATGATGAAAATGATTGATCTCAAATGTTTATTTCACACCACTCCTTCGGCTATGCTATTATTGTCATACGAAAACAATTTTGATATTATAACAATAGCAGAGTGCAAAGGAGCGGTATTAAATCGACAATGAGATTATTAATATCTGAACACACCTCCGATTTAAATTGATTTTTTGAAGCTGTCGAGCCCGAATTTGATTAACACATTCTACCTTTTCGTATTTTACCATTTCATATTATTTTATATTGATATTATTTTGCTTTACTTTAAACCATAGTTTTGATGTATCTTTTCATGCTGATATGTATGTTTTTCAAAATAGTGTTATGATGACAAAATCAATTTATATGAAAATGTGACAATGGCGCACGTATCTCCTTGACGTCCTTATTATACATTTTGAATGATTCCATTCAAAGTAATAATTACTCAAGCAAATACGTGTGGCATTGTCCTAAAACATTGAAATGTCTGAACACTCCTTCGGTGAATGTTTATGATGAAAATAATTGATCTCAAATGTTTATTTCATACCACTCCTTCGGTGAATGTTCATCTCCGGTGAATGTTTTTATTACACACTAAAGGAAAACAAAACAAACTTTCAAATGAAAAAGACAGAGTGTTGTTGTTATAATAACAACTTCACTTATTGAAATTAAAAAACATAGATGTTCACCGTGATTTTTGAACTTGATACTTCATAATCGATTCAATTCCAATCGTATCGGCAGAATCGAGCCAACATTTCAGTCAATTGACAGCAACACTCAATTTTATAGCTGTACTTGAAAGTTTCGGCACACCCCCTTTCAATGTTTCGTTTTTCCATATTTAATATTTTTTGCTTAAGATCTTTGAAGGTTTGCTCAATCACAGGATGTTCGAGATAGATGAGATGAAGCTGTGCAACAACTTGAGCAGCTTGAAAGATGGGACCGTAGTGGTGCTCATAGACTTCAGCCTTCTACTTGACATCCAAAAGCTTGATAAGCAGAGTAGGGTCCGAATCCTCTCTTCCATTTGCTTCGTAATACCTGTTTTCAAACTAAATTTATTGGATAAAAGACAGGATAAATATATTCAACAAAAAAGATTTTTATCAATAAGTAAAATACCTGACTCCGTTTGTTAGCATAAATTTGAGATTTCTATCAAACTGAGGGTACTGATTCATAGTGAATAGACTTTGAGTGAAGAAGCAAGTAAATGAAGAAGAATGTGAATGAAGTAGGATTTAGGTGGAAGACTATATTTATAGAACCATTGCATGAATTGTGACAAACACTTGTCAATGCATGTATTAGAATTTTTGTAACACCATCCACACTTGTCAATTTCAGCCTCTACACTCATCTTCAACACTTGTCGATTACATATTTTTTTGCATCCGAAGTTCACCATGTGGAGCAGATTAGTTACTTTATTTAAGGTTTGAAATCGAATAACTCCTCGTAAATATTTATTTGCTTATGTGAGGATGAAAATTGCAATCTATAATGTCATATTTATACCTCTCCATCGGCAATGCTATTATTATTAGAGAAACAAATATGGAAATAACTTTAATAACAATAGCATTGTTCGAAGGAGATGTATAAATAAAAGATTTCATCGATTTGATATTATACTGAACGTAAGCAACTATATTTTATTATTATTATTTAGCAGTTTTTTTTTACTTCGTATATTTATTATAATCAAACATTGCTTTTCTAATATTTTGCTATGGTTTTCATATTTTTTATTATTCATTTCATTTTTTATTTTTTAATTATTTTATATATCCGGATGATGATCACTTCTAGCCACTGGTAATTATAGAAGGTTTGCATGCTAATACACAAACACTTGTATTTTTTTCAATTCAACATTGAAAAATAATGTTTTATTATTAATGTAGCATGGATTACACTTGTCATCTCAAAACAAATTAACTTGGTTCGTAATAACGGAATTAGTAGCAAATGCAGAAATTACGACAAACATAAATGCACAACACATAAGTGTAAAAATGCTACACCATACACTCGAGTCGTCATAGATATTGTATTAGACATTTCTTGGAGTTCGAAACCCAGCGTGATTCTTGACTGTGTGAAACATTGTAACCCTACACTGCACAACATAGTTGTGCATGCTCTTCTCACCTAGGCCGAATGTAATATAATCCTTTTCCAAGTCTAAAATTGTTTCTTTCAAACATCTAGCCGACTCCTCAACAGAAGGGTTCTGGCACGATATAACATGAAGTTGTGCAACAACATCTGCAGCTTGATAGATCGGTCCTCTTTGATGTTCACGTAGTTCGGCCTTTGCTCTAACAGCTTTAAGTTGCTCAAGTAGAGAAGGATTTTCAATCCTATTACCATGAACATCATGATACCTACACGTTAAAATATGTGAGAACAAAGTATGAAAAATAGTTAAAATAATAAACAACTACAAAATGTTACCTTACGTCCCATTTGAGCATGTGCTGAAGTTGTTCATCAAAAATAGCTTCAAACTGAGGTTGATTATACATAGTATCTCTCAAAAACGTTAGTGAATAAGTGTATGTAGTTAAAATCGAACAGATGAGTAGTATAATTCTTGGTGAATTGGCTCACAATTTATAGAAGTTGTGCATGCACATGCATTATAATGCATGCAACTTCACCACACTTGTCAATGCATGCAATTTCAACCACACTTGTCAATGCATGCAATTTCAACCACACTTGCAATTTCAAGTCTATAATGCATATATACTGTTTGATTGTCGTGTATGCGTATATCAGGATTTTAATTTACTCTGTGTATTGCAGAAAATAGGATGTTATTCCCTATCGACTAAGGAGTGAATCCAACTCATTGTTAATCTGTTGTAACACAACATCAATGCACCTATTGTTTTTTAAATGTTATCTTGAAGTTTAAATACATTATGGCAGACTATCGTAGTATTGTACATCAAACATGTTACTAAATAATATGGACGCCTAATAGAAAAAATAAAAATCAATATTGATGTTGCATGTTAAGATATTATATCAACTTATTAGCCACAGTTACAGTAACGGGGCCAATTGGTGGTGTCGAATAGGATCATCAATTCTCTGTTCACTAGGCAATAGTGACACCCAGTGCTGGATCCACTTCCACTCGGTGTATGGATACGACACATTGAAACACGTATGAACCACAATATTCTAACCTCCATGTCCCCTAGAATTTCATTCAGTTTTTTGCGACATTCAGTTATATATTTCCGTCCACTACATGTGCCTTCATATGCACGCATTATCGATATACCATCTTCCCTAACTTGTGGATCATGCATGTGCCACATCTTGAACACACAACTCAAATACGGTGCTTCCACATGACCAGTTAACATTGCCCGTTGAAGGAACTGTTGGGCCGTTTCATATTTTTTATAGAAGAAGTAATCTATCTGCATAAATATTTATTAAAATCTGTGTTAGTGATGATGTAAGAAAAAAATGTTTATGCTGAAGAATTAGTAAGTTCGACTTACCAAGGCATATCTGTATAGTAAGTCTGGGTTACCATGTTGAAGACACTTGGAATGGAGAAGTAATTCGGATGATGAAACACTCTTTGAATGAAATAACTCGAACTTCATATAGCGGTAAACGAAGGGCTCTGTTGATAGTTTATTCAGACGTTTGCAACTGTAGATAAATCAATGCGATAAAAAAGAAATTATATGAAAATCAAACAATTCGAAATAGCTTGTTGAATGTAATAAATTCTCACATTAACTGAAGTACAGCAATCGATTCTGATGAGTCCACAGCAACACGTTGAATGATTTTTCTAACCAAATCCGTTGGAATAGATAATAGCCGACTATGATGTTTACGGGTGATTTCTTTGCGCTTACGAACATGAACGATGGCCCTGCAGATCCTGTTCTTGGACTTTAAGACGTCAACATCCATCTGAACGTCGGTTTCAATATATATAGCTCCTAAATTCGATTTCAATATATATTGCTCCTAAACTATGATAGTAGCAAAGACTATTTATAATGTAATGTATAGAGTATATTAGGTAATGATTATGCAATACAATATTTATACCAAATATATGTATATTTGGAGGTTATGTAATTGTATTTAACTCCTAATTTAAACAAATAATGTGTTGCCTTCACGATTTGCTGAATTACCAAAACTTTGGTATTATTAAATACATACCAAAGATATACCACTATGAGATCAAGTGGAAATAAAAAATTTAATGGCAAAATTATATCATCGAATCTGTTTTATAAAGGTAAATAAATAAAAACACAAAACACGAAACAAAAAGAAAAAAGAAAAAGAAACTGTAATAATCGTAGATAATCGATATAAGAAAAAATGAGTTATACATCGATACGATGAATTAAATCTCATCTATAGCCGTATGAAATTCATATACACGACTATAGCATAATACTTCCTGGTCTGCCAAACAACTAAAACACAAGCCGTCATGTATATCATCCATCCCCACGATATGATCATCGTTGCAAAATTTCGGAATATTGAAATCCAAAGCAAACATACCACGATTTAAATCGCGAAGCTGGCCTAATAAATATTTTCTACACATCTTCAAACGGGACAACCCTCTTGGCATTGTTGCAATCTCTTTGAAGAGACATAAACCATGTTCTCGAATTAGTTCATCACCATTCAACATTTTAACTATGCATGATAAATATTTGGCCATTGGATGTGATGCTTCGGTTAGAATTTGCAACAACTCTTCGACCATATGGAAGATCTCATAATGGAAAAAATCCATCTACAATATAAAATCAAATAATATTAGCAAACAGGTTTAGAAAATAAATATTTAAAACAGTGGTATGAAAAAAAAAAATGGCACTTACGATTAACATCATGTAGTAGAAATCTGGAGTTGCTAGTTCTTCATTACGGACGGATGCAAGATCAAACCTCACATTGTAGAAACCCTTATTGAACATACGCCTAAAACATACACGCTACGTAAAATAAAAAATGATTAATTAGTATTACCACATACCGTTAAAATCAGAAGTAAGGAATAAAACAATTCATTATGCTATGAATCTCACCACATCTTGAGCGAAATACTGTCGATCCAGCCACCCAACACAATTAACAACAAATACTTCAAATGAATATTCCTCTCTTCTTCAACAGATTTCATCGCCACGAAACCAACCGGACCCCCCATAATTCTTGAACGGTTAAAAATAAATATAGGGTCGGTTGTAAAATGTCGAATTAAATATAGCACTGATTTTAAAACGAAGGAGAGCACCCCGATTGCTAGCTATATATAAGATTTTTTAGGGCTTGAGAAAGGCTTTAAAAATCATGGAATGATTTTTGCTCATGGAATGATTTTTGCTCCGTTTGAATGTTAAAATTACTTACCACATTATTTAAGCAAAAAATCTAAACACTCCATATATGTTGATTTTCAGCATTGATGAGGCGTGCATGGACAGAAAGGAAAGACAATAAAAATTAAGACTTACCAAAATAACTTAAAGATATTGTTACGAACAAAAATATTAAATCGAACACCAATACTTGATGTTGTAACCAATGAACAATTGAAAAACTGTGGTCGAGCGGAATGTGGTGATGTTCGTGGTATATGCCACCTGGGTTCAACTCCCTCTGGCCACATCTTTTTTTTTTTCCAATTAAATGATTTATTACCAAATAAAATTAAAAGCATAAAATATTAAATCGAGCACCAATACTTGATGTTGTCATCAATGAATGATTGAAAAGTTGTGGCAGAGTGGAATGTCGTGATGTTCATGGTATATGCCACTTGGGTTCAAATCCCTCTGGCCACAGCTTTTGGTTTTGCTTTTTTTTTCCAATTAAATGATTTTTTCGATTATATGACTGATTTAATAATTAATAATCTAGAGTAATTATTACGAAAAAAAAATTTAATTGTTACCAAATAAAATTAAAATCATAAAATATTAAATCGAACACCAATACTTGATGTTGTCAACAATGAACGATTTTAAAGCTATGGTCGAGCGGAATGTGGTGATGTTCATGGTATATGCCACCCGGGTTCAAATCCCTTTGGCCATAGCTTTTTTTTTTTCCAGTTAAATAATTTATTCGTATAATCACTGATTTAATAATTAATAATCTAGAGTAATGATTACTGAAAAAAACTTAATCGTTAATAAATAAAATTAAAAGCATAAAATATACAATCGAACACCAATACTTGATGTTGTCAACAATGAATGATTGAAAAGCTGTGGCCGACTGGAATGTGGTGATGTTCATGGTATATGCCACCCGGGTTCAATTCCCTCTGGCCACAGCTTTTGCGATTCTGGAATTTAAATTTTTTTCTTACTTCAATTAAAAACAAATATTATTCTCAAATAAAACACAAATAAATTAATCATCAGGTAATTGCATTCTGGATATAAGTATTTGTAGAACCGAGAACATAAAATATTGAAACAACTTTATTAATATTATTATTACATAATCTATATAACCATACAAATCAAAGAAGAACATTGAGAATCATTGGGGTCGAGGCTTATAATCATGATTCAGTATGTATGATCATAAGTGAATCGAAAGCCAGGCACCTCAACAGATTTTCCTTTGCCATTTAGTGCACCACGTGATGTAGCGACGTAAAAGCCACCAAGTTCATTCCCAATGTTGTTATGAAAATGGACTGTACCACCAATTGCCTCAATGTGTTTTTTCATCAATCCAGGATCATATCTAGAACCAGTTGAGGATAGGATGAACACGTTGGGATTATTCTCCATGATCTTCTTTTTCATGTAGGATTTGAAATCAATAGATGGCTCATCAATTGGTTGTGCAACATTTATCCACAAAATTTTTGTCTCTTCCTCTTGATCGAGATGGATGTTCTTCTGTTTCATCGTACATGTTATTGTCCCGTCTTCCTTGCACACAAACTTGATCTTCATCTTCATTTGACTCTTGATGTTTATAATTTTGCAGCACGCCAGACCTCTGTGGTGACTAATTTCATTGTTGTCAAGGATGACAATGGTTTCTGCCTGAACTTGCGACATCTTTCGATTCTTTTGGTTAGTAGTTCGTACACCTCTGATTTTATTTCAGAATTTATTGTTCTCCTATGATGAAAAACGTTTTTGTGTAGTATCTTATTTATAGATGGAGGAAAGATACCAAATTTGAAGAGGTTCTTCAATAGTTGTGACTTTTTATTTGCAAACATTAACTTAAAGAGATGCACCATTCACAGATTTAATCCAAGTGTTGTGTCTCTTGAATATCAAAAGACCTGACTTTTCATCTTTAATCGAACAGTTCTAAATAATAATAATTCGATTCATTAGATAATTTCTAATAATTAGATTATTACGAAACTCAAAGCAAAATAATAATAATAATAATAATAATAATAATAATAATAATAATAATAATAATAATAATAATAATAATAATAATAATAATAATAATAAGGGGATCCTTTGGGTCCTTTATTATTCTCGCTGGTTTTGCATCCGTTGGTCCACGCTATTCATCAGTCATGTGAGCTTTGTCTCCAGGCTTGGTATCTTGACGACGGCACTATCATTGGTGATACTCTTATGGTTGCCAAGGCGCTCGATATTATCCGTGTTGATGGACCAGCTCGTGGGTTGCATCTGAATGTCGATAAGACTGAGCTTTTTTGGCCAGTGGAGGACCCTCGTGGGAAGGTGGCTGGCCTTTTCCCTTCTTCTATCTCTCGTCCGCTTCGGGGGGTCAAGCTCCTTGGGGGCTCTGTTAGTGCGGATTCTGATTTTTGCCTTGATTTAGTTGTGCGCCGGGTTTCCAAGACCATCTCTTTGTTGGAGGCTATCCGCAAGCTTGATGATCCCCAGTGTGAACTCCTTCTTCGCAATTGTGCGGGGGTGGCGAAGTTATCTTATGCTTTGAGGACATGCCCTCCGCTGACTTGTGGTGATGCTCTGGTTCAGTTTGATCATGCCTTGCGTACTTCCTTGGAGATGATCGTTACAGGATCAGGGCCCGGTTTCGGAGGTTGGCAGTGGCGGCTTGCCACTCTTCCCATCAAACTTGGAGGTCTGGGGGTTTTATGTGCGGAGGATGTCAGTCAATATGCTTTTCTCGCTTCTCGCTTGCAGTCCAGCTCCTTGCAGGATAGGATTCTGTTGAGGTCCGGGGTTATTTCTTCTGGTCCCACCTTTCAGTCTGCTCTTGATAGTTTTACGACCTTTTGTGGTGTTGATGTGCTCTCTGTTTCATCTAGCTCTCCTGCCCCCCAGTTTATGAAGTCTTTGGCAAAGAGTTATTTTGGTGTCATCGATGCACATTTGTCGTCACGGTTTGGGTTGAGTCATCGGCAGAAGGCTCTTCTTAGTTGTATTCGTGCACCTCATGCGCAGGATTACTTACTCACCATTCCTATTGATGGGTTGGGGCAGCGGATGAACCCGCGACAGTTTCGGGCTGTGTTGTGTTATCGTCTTTCAGTCCCTTTGTTCCCCGATGGTTCCTCTTGCTCGAGTTGTCGTGTGCGACGGATGGACCAGTGGGGTGACCATGTTGTTCATAGTTCTAGTGAGGTGGGGGTGAAGTTCCGGCACAACCTTGTGCGTGATACCTTGGCTGACATCTGTTCTAAGGTTGGTGTTGTTGTGCGCAAAGAGGCCCCTATGAGGTTCTTCTCAGATGCTGGACGGGACCTACGCCCGGCAGACTTGTTATTGTACAATTGGTCCCAAGGTCGAGACGCTTGCTGGGATGTTACGGGGGTCTCCCCTTTTGCTGGTGGGGGTTTGGATTCTTGGGTTCCTGGAGCTGCATTACAGTCTGTCGTTCAGAAGAAGAAGAGCAAGTATTCTTCTAAGTGTGTAGAGCACGGCTACTCATTCATCCCGTTTGCCTTCTCCACTTTTGGGGAGCTCGATGAGGAGGCCTTGGCTACTTTTTCGCACCTTTAGCGCTTGTGTGTTAGCCATTCCAATGATGTTAGGAATGGTGCTTTCCTTTTTTCTAGACTTAGCTTTTGTATTCAGAAAGGGGTGGGGGCACAGTTTGTCTCCCGACTCCCTTCCAATTTTGTGTGATTAATAAAAGTTTAGTATTATAAAAAAAATAAATAAATAAAAGAAATAAAATAATAATAATAATAATAATAATAATAATAATAATAATAATAATAATAATAATAATAATAATAATAATAATAATAATAATAATAATAATGTAATCTGATTTGATAATGAAAATAAAAATAAAAGATTCAAGGTTACATAGATCATTACTTCATAACTAAAGGCCTTCAATAGAAGACTGAAAATAGAAATAACGATTAAATGTTCGAATCTCAATGTCAGCAAGGCATTCGTAGCATGTAGTATCGTTATAGTGACCACACTTTGTCCACTCTTTACTACAAAACGAAGGAATATCAAAATTGTTCTCGAATACTCCATCATGTATCTTGTAAATTTGAGTGCATAGTGACTGTCGCCACATCTTGATACTCGTCAATCCTCCACGACTGCTCGCTAATTCTTTGAAGGCAGTGGAGCCATGTTGCCTACTGCACTATTCGGATCGACCATTCTACAAATACACGGAGCATAGGCAACCATCTTGTGAGAGTGCTTCTCCAGCATCTCAAGCAAATAAGGCACCCTGTGAAAAATCTTGTACTCGAACACATCAACCTGTAGAATATAGTTAAGAAGTTGAATATAAAATTTGTTCAAATATTACCGTAGAAATAAATAATCAACCAAATACATACTATGAGCATGCTATAGCAAGTGTCCAACGATGCCATTGGATGAATTGGGATTGAAGAGATGTCAAGGTCCTCATAAAATCGATCAATACCAAACATGATCTTGAACGCTTTCATGCTGCAGTTAACATAAATACAAATATCCATCAAGATCCAATAATAAGAAATTCGTATAATTTAAAAATACAAAATCTAAGAAATCATTATTCATACCAAATGAGCACTTCACCACCATAAACGTAACTGTTGAGAGTGACTACCAACATAAATATGATGTGCTCAAACGTTCCCTCGTCAATTATTTTTCGGAACATTCGAACTCGATTCTCAATATTCGTCCGAGCCGCCTCCAAACCAAATGGAGTCCTCATTTTCGCAATATGTAGTGATGATTTCAATTAAACAGACTTCGATTTTATAGTACATTGTTAGTAGTCTAAATATGGTACTATCATTAGAACAAAATCGAATTGTTTATATATAATGTTTGGCTAAATCAAATATTGAATTCTAAATATGGTTAAGATTGTAAAAGTGTTAGACGATATGAAATGTATTAAATCACAGATCCCTTATAAAAATATGGTGCTCGAGAGTTTTGGCAAGCACAAAATATGGTGCTCGAGATTTTCATATCATTTCCGTATATAAGTTGCCACGTTAATTGAATTGATTATGCAAAATCTCAAGCAATCCAACGTATTCCTACAAAGATACTGACCTAGGATTCAGTCAAACTAAATCCTTTAAATTTAGAGAGTTTTAAAATTAGAAAGAATCGAGAATCAATACCATAATCATGATAAATCGTGTAGTGAAATAAACACAGAGGCATAGTAAATCAAGTACCAGTATCAAATGTTATTAGCAATAAACGATTAAAAAGCTGTGGCCGAATGGAATGTAGGATCTTCATCATCCTCACCACCCTGTTTCAATTCCCACCGGCCACAACTTTTACTTATGTATTATTTTTTTTATCATAAGACGGATTCTAAAAAGAGATTATTGTTAAATACAAAACATAAACAAAATAACCACTGATTTAATCATATAGCAACGTGACAATGAATATGCTTCCAAATCCAACTTTTCTTAATGCTCAAATATACAACAATGTATTTTTCACGGCGCAGATTGTAGATTTTGGTCTCTTCTTTCTCTTAACTCATACAATTAAAGTTTGACATAATCGTAGCCAATTTCAATTGTAAATTTTCAGAATATGTAAACTTCATGAACATCCGACTGTAAATTTTCAGAATATGTAAAATTCATGCGATCGAACAAACAAAGAAGAATATGTATATGGAATAAAATAAAAAACGACATTAATCGAAATAATAATCAATTGTTCATGAGGCGATCACATAAATCATGTTCATACAACAAATCATGTTTATAACAACATATTATATGATGAAATAAACAGTTACGGATCAAAGCCAAATTCAAAACACGAATGAATTAAATTCAAAACACGAATGAAAGGTTATGGAAAAATTCCACTATAACAATATTCCACAGATTAAATTTCAGATATATGTAATATTCATGAGCTCGAACACACAAAGACGAATATGTATATGGAATAAACTAAAAAACGACACTAATCGAAATAATAATCAATGTTCATGAGGCGAAAATAAATCATGTTCATAAAACGAATCAATTGTATCTGGAAATTGGAAAATTACATGAATTAAAAGATTAGATTTCAGCTATAGCCGCGTGAAATTCATTAGAACGACTATAGCATAGGACTTCACGATCTGCCAAACAATCAAGGCACAAACCGTCATCTAATCCTCCCTCCCCAACAATATGATCCTTACAACAAAATTTCGGAATGTTAAAATTCAAAGCAAACACACCATGATTTAATTGACAAAGCTGCTTTAAGAGATATTGTCTAAATTTCTTCACTTCTTCTTCATAATCTTCGTTGTCGCACTTCTTCTTCATCACTCAACATTCTAACTATGCATGATGCATATCTGTTCATTCGATGTCTAGCAGCGGTTAAATGTCCTAGAAGGCGTTCGACCCTATAAAGTTACGGTACGCAAACACATCGATGTACAAAAAAATGAAGAAAACATTAAACAACAGGTTTAAACAATTATTGTACAAAATTAAAAATCAAAACAAAAGATGAAACTTACAATTAGCATCATGTAGTAGAAATTAGGAGTTGTTAATGGCTCGTTAGAGATAGATGAAAGATCAAAGCTCTCATAAAATCCTTCGTAATCACACACGGTCCTGAATGAGTCCATACTTAAATCGAAAAAACAAGTATTATTAGCGAATGAAAACAATAATAAAATCGACAAAGAACTTGAGGATTGAGAACTTACCACACAATGATCGAAATAGAGTCGATCCAGCCACTGAATGCAAGAAGCAACAAACATTTCAAATAACTTTTCTTATTGTGTTCATGCTACGTTGTTGAACCTACGGAACCCTGCGGACCACTAATTGCCTCTTAGTTCGAATTGGACTGATTTCAAAAGATAAAAACCGAAAATTGCTAGAGAGGATACAGAATGAGGTTAGCTATATATAATCGTTTTTTAGGGTTTAGAAGATCCTTAATTCATGCAATGATTTTTGCTCCGTTTGAATTTTAAAATTACTTACCACATTATGTAAGCACAAAATCTGAACATTCCATATATTTTGATTTTTAGCATTGATGAGGCGTGCATGGGAAGAAAGGAAAGACAATAAAAATTAAGACTTACCAAAATAACTTAAAGATATTGTTACGAACAATAATATTAAATCGGACACCAATACTCGATGTTGTAAACAATTTATGATTAAAAGTTGTGGCCGAGTGGAATGTGGTGATGTTCATGGTATATGCCACCCGTGTTCAAATCCCTTTGGCCACAGCTTTTGGTTTTTTTTTTTTTCCAATTAAATGATTTTTTCGATTATATGACTGATTTAATAATTAATAATCTAGAGTAATTATTACGGAAAAAAACTTAATTGTTACTAAATAAAATTAAAAGCATAAAATATTAAATCGAAGACCAATACTTGATGTTGTCAATAACGAACGATTGAAAAGCTGTAGCCAAGTGGAATGTGGTGATGTTCATCTTATATGCCACCCGGGTTCAATTCCCTCTGGCCACAGCTTTTGCGATTTTTTTTTAATTTATTATTTCCATGAATTTGCAAAAAAGATTATTCTTAAAATAAAAAACACAAATAATTAAATCACTGATTTATTAAATATCATTTTCAATAATTAAAATTAATTGTGAATGAATAAACTAAAAAAAATTAAACTGATTTTCGTACAATTGTGTCTACGAATTTAATTTTAATTCCAAAATATATTTTATCTAGATTTTAATTAACATTTTAATTTTAAATAAAAAAATATTTATTATTAATTTTAAAAGTTCATTTTGCCAAGAATTTAATTGACACCATAATTCAACATTTAATTAATAAACGATTTATTTTTAAATTTCGAAATTTGTTTTGTTGTATAATTAAATTAAAATATTATTTTTTAATTCCAGAATTTGTTTTGTGGTATAATTTCGGATTTTTTAATTTATATATGGCTGGACGTTTTTTATAAGAGGAAGAAGAATTAAAATTACCAAAATTAGATGAATGAAAACTTACCAAAACAAATGAAATTGAATCTTTTCCACGAGTTCAAATTTTTGCCACATAGTGTGAAAACTTCTGATGATAATGAAATTGAGCTCTCTTAGACCCCATATGTATATATAGATATATATATTAACCTCTACTATTAGTGTATGATAATGACTATAAACTGGCGCGTTAGCGCGAGTTAACATTATTCCGTATCTCTGTCTCTGTAGAAAAAGTCTACTTGCTATACAATTCTTTCTCAATTCAATCTCTTTCTTCTGAAAACTGTAACCCTGTGTGTCAGATTTCTTTTAACATACACCGTTTCTTGTTATGACCCAATCACTAAATACTTCATTAAACTCAACAATTACTGGAATGAAATAACGAGAATTAATCAAAAACAGAAGAGAATCCGATAAACAGGAGTTCAAGTAACAATTGCAGATCCAAACTGATCTCTGCGAATTACAAACATTAATAGGAAGTGAGACAGTTGAAATTGAAATACAGATGGATGACGAGCTTGAGATAGATCCGAATAAGTGAGAAAGATTGATTAGAGAGACGAGAATGAGAGTAGAAATAGCTTCAATGGGTCTGAGGGAAAATCCCCATCAAAACCCACCCCCATTCTTCTGTCGACTAGTTTCAATTTTATATAATCAAACTCTCTCCCTGAATTTACCATCTTTCCCTTGGCACATACTCACGCTCCCGATACTGATATGCTACTTCAAGACCCGGATATAACATTTCTCAAGATCCGTGTGTATGTTTCTACTACACACGAAATACTTTGAGACAGGCAGACAGCCGTTGCACCACCACCATTATCTATCTCATCGCCGCCTCATTCCGTCATCTCTCTGGCTCCAATTTAAGTCCAAATATGGAGACAATTTTTTCAAGTTACCAATTCCATAAACCCAACATAGCTAATCGAGACATTTGTTGAGCAAACAATCACCCGAATTTGACGGAATCCACCTCAGCGCTATCATGGTGGGAATTCCTAATTAATAAATACTCCTCTAGGATGCACGGTGGTGTGTTCCAAAGGGCTTTCTGGAGCTTAATGCGCCCGATTACACGTCACCACTGTTTAAGACTTCTGAAGGTGCTTTTTGCTTCAAGTGGATTGTTTAGGTTGGATGGAATTCTTGGATTCACATTGTTTTTGTGTTATTGATGAACTGTCTATATTTGACAAATTAAGTGAATTGTTGTTACATGTGGGTTGCTTGCACCTGATGATTGTATGGCGTTGTACGTATACTTAAATTTGATTAATTATTTGGTTTTTAGTGTGTACATTATACATATTCCATCTTAGAGACTAGAGGGGACATGTAACTGGACTTTGAGTTTCCCTGGGGTTAAAGCAAATACTTGTTGGCTCTATATATATGTAGTTATTATGTTTTACCTTCATGTTCTATTCGCTCTAGGATTGGACTACAATTTGAATCAGGAAATGTAATAGTCATTGTATATTATGTAATTCTGTCTTGCAAGAGCATGATATCGAGTCTTTTTCATTATATTTCAGATAGATGAAGATGGAGGACGTGGTTAGGATGCCCTTAAGATTGCTTCCAAACCTCAGGCCAAATGCACATTCATCCAGAGGTCATGTGGTGGCCAGTGGGTATATATTCGGTAGGAAATAATAGGTAAGAGCAGCAGCTGCTCGTCTCGTTGCACCGGATCTAGGAGTTGGTCGTGGATCCACTCCAGGTGATATCTGTTGAAAATTATTAAGCTCAATTTATAATTAAGAGAAAAGTGAGAATAGAAAGAGTTTAAAAAAAGAGAGAAAGAGTGAAAGAATAAAAAAGCAGCAGCTTGTAAGAGTGATCAAGAGAAAAGAGCCGAAGCTCTCGTGAGTGAGTTTTGTAACAAAATTGTTATAATTTCTTGTGTAAATAAAAGTGAAGTTTTTCCGTTGCGCCGATATTAATCGATCCTGGTACCTGTAAGACGTTGAAACGTCCAACAAATTTGGTATCGGAGCTGAGTTTAAGGAGTGCAAGGAGGTACGTTATTCTCATCTATGGCGTCCCTATCGAATATGTTGCAGCCGCAAGTGCCGAAGTTGGAGAAGCATAACTATGGAAATTGGAGCATTCAAATGAGAGTCTTGTTGCAATCACAAGACTTGTGGGATATTGTTGAAGCGGGATATGATGAACCTGCGTCACCGGAGGCCGAAGCCGCATTGACGAATAATCAGAAGAATGCATTAAGGGAGGCACGGAAGCGTGACAAAAGAGCGTTGTACATTATCTATCAAGGAGTAAATGAAACGATGTTTGAAAGGATCAGCGCAGCGGCGACGTCAAAAGAAGCATGGGAGATTTTGAAGAATTCCCACACAGGTGTAGATAAAGCGGTACGTGTTCGTCTACAAATTTTACGTGCTGAATTTGAAGCATTGAATATGAGTGAGTCAGAGTCCGTTGGTGATTATTGCACGAGAACATTGGTGGTCGTAAACCAAATGAAAAGGCTCGGAGAACAAATTGAAGATGTTCGAGTTGTGGAGAAGATTTTAAGGTCGTTAACTGGGAAGTTTGAACACGTAGTCGCAGCGATTGAGGAATCGAAGGACCTCAATATGATGACGGTGGACCAATTGCAAAGTAGTTTGGAGGTGCACGAGCAGCGTATGAAGAAGAAGAGTTCTGGATCGTTGGAGAATGCTCTAGAAGCAAAGCTGAATATAAAAGAAGATAATAAGGTGGAGCTTGCAGCATCTCGTGGAAGAGGTAACCGTGCACGTGGTTATTATCGTGGTCAAGGAAGACATGGAGCTTATCAAAGACAGGGAGGACAAAATTACGGCGATGGTCAAGAAGTGTTTGCACCACGAGGTCGTGGTCAAGGACGCGGACGAGGCTACAGAGGAGGTGGACGCAATCAATTGGTAAGTCAGCATACTTTTGATAAAAGGAATGTTGAGTGCTATAATTGTCATAAGTTTGGACATTATAGCTATGAGTGTCGACAAGCACAAATCATCGGAGGTCGGAAACAAGTAAATTATGTAGATGCAAGTGTCGAAAATGATGATGGAGCAACATCATTGTTCATCCATAAAGGTGTTGATGGAGATGAATATTCCACGTGGTATCTCGATAGCGGAGCAAGCAATCATATGTGCGAAAAGAAGGAGATGTTCACGGAGTTAGAAAAAACTTCACAAGGAGATGTATCGTTCGGAGACTCCTCCAAAGTTCCGGTCCAAGGCAAAGGTACGATTCTTTACAAATCCAAATCTGGTAATCATGGTGACATATCGAACGTTTATTACGTACGAGCTTTGAAAAGTAATATTTTAAGCCTTGGTCAACTATTGGAGAAAGGTTTTAACATCACTATGAAAGATTCACACTTGACACTTAGAGATTCACGTGGAAATTTAATTGCACATGTTAAGATGGCGAAGAATAGGTTATTTCCGATAACATTAAGGCATGATACACTGAATTGTATGAAAAACGTCGTAAAAGATGAGTCGTGGTTGTGGCATCTACGATTTGGACACTTGAACTTTGGAGGCCTGAAGTTGTTGTTCACGAAGAATATGGTGAAAGGTTTGCCTCATATCGATCATCCGAATGAAGTATGTGAAGGATGGATTCTTGGAAAGCATCACAGGCCAAGTTTCTCGAAGGAGAAGAGATTGAGAGTCGCGCGTCCATTGGAGATAGTGCACACTGATGTTTGTGGTCCACTCACACCCGTATCACTTGGAGGTAACCAATACTTTCTTACTTTTATTGATGATTTTTCTAGAAAGACATGGGTTTATTTCTTGAAGAGAAAATCAGAAGTATTCGAAGTGTTTAAGGAATTTAAGAATTTGGTGGAGAAACAAAGTGGTTACCGCATAAAAGTTTTAAGGTCTGATCAAGGTGGCGAATATACATCGGAGGTGTTCGAGAGATATTGCAAAGATCATGGGATCATTCACAAATTGACGCCTGCTTACACGCCACAGCTGAATGGAGTGGCAGAAAGGAAGAATCGCACGATATTGGATATGGCAAGGAGCATGGTGAAAGGGAAGAACTTGCTAAGAGAATTTTGGGCAGAAGCCGTAGCGACGAGTGTGTACCTGTTGAACCGTTGTCCGACAAAAAGTGTACGGTTCAAAACACCGGAGGAAGCATGGACTAAATTCAAACCAGGCGTCTCACACTTGAAAGTATTTGGATGCATTATATATGTCAAAATCCCGGAGGCCAGAAGGTCTAAACTCGACGATAAAGGTGAGAAGTGTATTTTTTTGGATATGGAGATAGAACGATGGGTTATAAGCTATATAACCCACTTACGAAGAAGAATATCATAAGTCGGGATGTCGTCTTTGAAGAAGATCAAATGTGGAATTGGAATGATCCAGAAGACAAAGGAAAGTCCATTGTTGTTGAAGGTGAAGCAGAAGCTCGCATAGAATCCGAAGAACCGGAGTCGCCACCAAGAAGAACACGAAGCTTGAGTGATATCTATGAAGCTACGGAAGCACAAGAAGAAGATGGAAACGCGAATCTGATTTGTCTTCATGCAAATTGCGATCTTAAAACGTCTGAAGATGTTGCACGAGGGAAGAAATGGTCGAGTACGGTGAATAAACGAAGGATAATCATTAAGAGAAGAGATACATGTTTTTGGAGGAAGCCTCCAGAGGGAGAGAGTAAAATTGATGCAAGAAGTGCGATGACACAAGGAAACATTTCATCAAAAAGGTTTGGAAATAAAAATCATGATTGGTGGAGAACGAAGTCAAATGTAAAGAAGTGGAGTTTGTACATGCCGTACGAGGTAAGCAAGTTGCACGTCGATGACATGAAGCGAAATTTGATAAATTGAGCTTAAGGGAGGATGTTGAAAATTATTAAGAGAAAAGTGAGAATAGAAAGAGTTTAAAAAAAGACAGAAAGAGTGAAAGAATAAAAAAGCAGCAGCTTGTAAGAGTGATCAAGAGAAAAGAGCCGAAGCTCTCGTGAGTGAGTTTTGTAACAAAATTGTTATAATTTCTTGTGTAAATAAAAGTGAAGTTTTTCCGTTGCGCCGATATTAATCGATTCTGGTACCTGTAAGACGTTGAAACGTCCAACAATATCATGCTGACATCGTTTCAGGATTTTGTTCCTGAACCACAAATCCCTGGGAAGGCAATAAAAGTAAGCAACTTAGCTGACTACTCCATTGACAACATTTTGAAGATGTCGATCTGGTTTCTGGTTGTGACAAAAAAAATTCGCTTCCGGTTGAAATGCTTCCTGGACAGCTAGCTTACAATGTAATTTAATTAATTGTTAATTAAAAATGGTCCCGTCTTAATTTACTTGGTTTACCAACTACAACATTGATTTCATATGAATTGTTTGCTATGGTTTTGAGTTCGATTTGTTTCCTTCTACATTCTGTATTTGTGTACCTGATGTTTTGGATGAATGTGTTACATTGAGTTCAGAAAAAATATGGTGATTGTTGAAGGGTAATTGGTTCACTTCCTAATTCGCCTTAAGTCTTCTCCAAAGGGTAACACTTTGGTCTTCACTCGAAGGATGTTCCTTTGAGTATAGCTATAAACTGAGAGGTTTCGTGGTACATGAAATAAATTAGAAGGGGAGTTAGTGTCTTTTACCCGGTCTGTAGGATATCAGACCGAGAATGCTACTCATACCAACAAGGTGCATCTTTCTTTTCGGGAATCCACCTAGAAGAACTTCAGAGTTAAGTGTGCTTGCTCTGGAGCATTTCTAGGATGGGTGACCCACTGGGAAGTTCCCGGTGCGCGCACGAGTGAGGACAAAGTGCGCGGATTAGAACCCGTGTTGGTCTGTGGGGCCAGCATATCACCCCGGAGAGCGCCCATGAGTAACCACGCCGGCCGGATTGGTCGGGTCGTTACAAGTGGTATCAGAGCGGGACTATCCGGAACTGCAGGAGCTAAGTGCCATACGGGGCAAAGTGCTACACTGTATGGGCGGTGGGAGCCACCTCTTGAGCCCGTAGGGGCCACCTCTAGAATCCTGCACGGATGGTTGGTCTCGGGACAACGCGCAACGAGACGTTGCGCAATTTAAGAGGGGGTGATTGTAACGCCCCAGATTTCAGAGGCTTAAAGGGGTTGAGAATGCTACTCATATCAACAAGGTGCACCTTTCTTTTCGGGAATCCACCTATAAGAACTTCAGAGTTAAGTGTGCTTGCTCTGGAGCAATTCTAGGATGGGTGACCCACTGGGAAGTTCCCGGTGCGCGCACGAGTGAGGACAAAGTGCGCGGATTAGAACCCGTGTTGGTCTGTGGGGCCAGCATATCACCCCAAAGAGCGCCCATCAGTAACCTTGCCGGCCCGTTGGGCTGGGTCTCGGCCCGTTAGTGGGCCCGGGTCGTTACAGTCGACTTTACGAGTAGGGAGTTGAAGGCTTCTCTAGTGAGAGAAATATTGAGAGTATGTGAGTATAGATTGATTACCTTGGGATCTTGAATGAGGCCTCCTTATATACTCATAGTATTTTATTCTCACTTTATGTAGGATCGTGACAATTGTCCGTCTGAGATTGAAGTCTCCTTTGGCTCAAGCCCATTAAGGAGGTCCATGGGCTTTGACCCAAACATCTAACCTAGGTTTAGAGGGCATTCTAGGCATTTCGAGACTTAATGGATCCTTCTGGAAGGTGGGCCACCTAGGGACCGACTAGCTGTGGTCAGCCTAGGTGCTCGAGCCTTACCTCATGATCCACCGCTCGAGTAGTCCTTTGCCTGTCTATCTCTTGAGGGTATTTCCTTGACGTAAGGTCCTCGATCGACCACCAAGGGTGGTCGCTCCCTAGGGATGGTTCTAAATCGCCTTGTCAGCTTGTCCTTAGTGAGCTTTCTTGAAGGGCGACCTCATCACTCTGGGTGGTACCCATGCTGGTCGAGCCACCCTCCGGTGACGTACCTGGTGTAAGAAAATACGGTCAGAATTACCCCTAGGGTAGTGCAGCGGAATTTTAAAATTTTCTTAACATGCATATAATGTATATTGAAACACATCAGTTAGAAGACTTACAATACTCCAAAAGCAAGAATTAAAACAGAATCGGTAGCCCAATCGATATGATCTTCGTAATAGTCCGGTGTATCTTCTCCTTCGTTGAAGTCGAAGATATCTAATATGCTTTCCTGAATATCTGCAAGACAATAAAGGTTAGTTTCCAGCTCCTGCGAACCTCAACCTTGGTATCCACGGATGAACAGCTTATCGAGAGAATGCTAGGATATTCTCGAGTCAAACTCGGTTGACCAGAGAGAGAGGGGCGGCGGCGGCAGTGGCTAGAGGTAGGAGGGAGAGAGCTTTTTCTTGAGAGAATAGAAGAGTGAGTAATAATGCATATCAGAAAAGCTCTCTAACCATCTACTTATATAGTAGTCAATAGAAGCCTAAAGAACATTCTTTAAGACTCCTAAAAGGAATAAAAATTCTAATTCTTATTGCACAAGTAAACCTTTGTGTCTAGGTACATTCCCTAATTAAATCATAACTCAATTAGAAAAACTTGCCCCTTAAGTTTGAATGGAGGAAGGAGTCAAACTCTTTCCTCCTTCACCCATTCGGCCGCGCCTATGGAGGGAGTATGTGGGTCCCACTTTTGGGACCCACATGCAAGTCTAAGGCAATTCTAACTCTATTAGATTTTGCCCATGTCCATATATTAATCTTTAATTAATATATCCTTTTAATTCCAACCTCTATTATATTTCCAAAATATAATCGTATTTTCATAAATACAATTAATTCAATTAATATTCCCAAGATATTAATTGTGCCACATATAATTATAATTAATGTCCATTAATTATAATCCAATCTCTATGGTCATGCGGATAAGCTGAATCACCACATAGTGTGACCCATAGGGCCTCAGTGTATTAAGCTAGTGACATCACTAGGCATCATGGGATTCCTAGACGGTCTCATTTGCAATATTAATACATGAGGACTTTTGAGAGGTTTCTTAAAGCTACCCTTTCGTTGTAGAAGCCTTTTGCACTCAATGCGACGACGGTAAGGTCCTTTCATCTGACTGACTCGAATGCATCTAGGATCGATGATGTGTCTATCCCAATAATACACTGATGGTGCCTTCAGTCAGCTACTTGGTTAATGCGATATATCTTATGACCATTCATAAATATATCCATACGCTGGCCAGCGGTTTTACCAACACAACTATGAACGACTTGAGCAGTTCTCTCCAATGCTACGCATGAGAGATGAATCCTCACAAGAACACTTATCATCCACATTTGTAATATGGTCATGATCCTAGAAAGGGTTGTATCATGCTGCTTATTCAGAGCGTGCGTTGGATCCCCTCCCAAAGTCATGGGGCAACAAATGTGATGATAAAGTTGATAGTGTATATGTCCTAGAGACAGTCCTTATTAAGGGCATGAAGCCCTTATAGAGGGCATATATGTACTATTACACAGGTCAACGTAATATAATATATTTTTGTTACTTTTACTATTGAGTATCGCTTTCATATTTATATTACACCAGGCATGCAGCATGTCATATCTCTATTACTGTCTGTATTGATATTAAACATGTCCCCTCGGATAGATGACCGATCACACAGATAGTGGGAGCTATGTGAGTTATCATCTATCCCAAACTCTCCCTAGTCGAGGTTCATCTCGGATGTAGGGGCCTGAATGAACCAGACGAGACTAGTATGCGTGGAGGTTATACTTGTTGGAGCAAGTGTGAGCCGATCCCACGGCCACGGAATGGATTGGTGGACAATCGAGAAACGTTCCCATAACTGCGCATAGTTGTTCGAAGAAGGATTATCGAACAATGGAAGTACCCACCGGACACTCCCATCGATGTATACTCTACACTGAAGTGTCTATGGGAACCGGTAAGTTGTCGAAGTGATTTCAGTCGTCCTTTGGACTTACAGGACTTTATCATCACACTTGTTGCCCCATATCCTTGGTGGACCCGTCGATGTCAGCTCTGAATAAGCAGTTGACCTAAGACACGATCCAGGATTATGGCTACATACAAATGGGGATGATAAGTGATTCTGTGAAGGATTCATCTCTCAAGTGTAGCACAGGAGAGTACTGCTCATAGTCTGCATAGTTGTGTTGGTAAAGTCACTGGCCAGTGCAAATGATATATTATGATGGTCATAAGTATATCTTAGTAACCAAGCAACTCCCTGAGACGCCCGTGGATGTATTATTGGGATAGACACTTCATCGATCCTAGATGCATTCGAGCAAGTCAGATGAAGGGACGTTACCATCGCCGCGTTGAGCGCAACAGACTTCGCAACGAAAGGGTTTGCTTTGAGAAACCTCTCAAACGTCCTCATGTATTAATATTGCAAATGGAACCGTCTAGGAATTCCATGTTGCCTAGTCTAGGACTTGCTTAATACGATGAGGCCCTATGGGTCACACTATGTGGTGATTCAGTCTATCAGAATATCCTTGAAGATGGAATCGCAATTAATTTGGAATTAATTGTGATTGATGGATTATAATTGATTTGGAATTAATTATAATATTTGGTGGCTCAATTAATGATTTGGAATTATTAATTGAATTGACTAATTAATTGTATTTTAGGTAAATACAATTAAAGATTATATTTTGAAAATATAATAAAGGTTTGATTTGAAAGGATATGTTAATTTAGAATTAACATATGCACATGAGCAAAATCTACTTGGAGTTTGAATTGCCTTAGAACTATAAGTGGGTCCCAAAATTGGGACCCACCTATCTCCCATAGGATAGGCGCGCGCGCGCGCGTAGAGAGGATAGGGGAAGGAGTTCGACTCCTTCCTCTATTAGAATTCCAAGGGATAAGTTAGATTTTCCTGATTGAGTTTTAATTTGATTGGGAATAAATCTAGACTTGATATTGGTTTCCTAGTGCGATAAGAATTAGATTCTTATTCCTTTACGAAGTCTAATTGCATATGCTTTAGGCTTCTATTGACTACTATATATAGTAGACTATTAGAGAGTTTTTTACATAGACATTCACACAGTTGAATACCCAGTTTTCTTAGAGAAAATAAAAACTCTCCCCTTCTCTATAAAGCCACGCGCGCGCCACCCTTGCCGGAGGAATCGCCGCCCCGTCTTCTTGGTCACACAAAGAATATCCTAGCATTCTTTCGATAGGCTGTTCATCCGTGGATACCAAGGTTGAGGTTCTAGGAGCTGGAAACTAACTCTTATTGTTTTGCAGATAATCAGAGTATTGCAGATATCTTCGACTTTGACGAAGGAGAAGATACACAAGATTATTACGAAGACTTGGAAGCTGCTGTGGAAGTAAGGTTAGTCTTCTAATTGACGTGTTTATATATATACGACATATACATAATCAATTAACCTGTATGTTAAGAAAATATTTGAACTTCCGCTGCGTACCCTAGGGGTAACTCTGACCGTATTTTCTTACAGTGGTATCAGATGAAGATTAATTGATTACGTATATACGTATTGTAGATATGTGGATGCAATTGATTCTATGATTAATTCGATTTTCAAAAGTTTTGTTTTTATATAAATTTAGAATTTATATTTTTCAAAAAAAAAATAATAAAATATATATATATATATATATATATATATATATATATATATATATATATATATATATATATATATATATATATATATATATATATATATATATATATATTTTCGACTGGGGCCGCCTGTGCGACGCAGGCGCTAGGCGCCCGCGTGCCGCGGGTGTAAGAAAATATGGTCAGAGTTACCCCTAGGGTACGCAGCGGAATTTTAAAAATTTTCTTAACATACAGGTTAATTGATTATGCATATGTCGTATATATATAAACACGTCAATTAGAAGACTAACCTTACTTCCAGAGCAGCTTCCAAGTCTTCGTAATAATCCGGTGTATCTTCTCCTTCGTCGAAGTCGAAGATATCTACAATGCTCCTTATATCTGCAAGACAATAAGAGTTAGTTTCCAGCTCCTAGAACCTCAACCTTGGTATCCACGGATGAACAGCCTATCGGAAGAATGCTAGGATATTCTTTATGGGACCAAGAAGACAGGGCGGCAATTCCTCCGGGTGGTGGTTGCGCGCGCGGGTTGGCTAAGGGAGGAGGGGAGAGTTTTTATTTTCTCTAAGAAAACTGGGTAGAATAACTGTGTTCAAAACTGTGTATAAAACTCTCTCTAATAGTCCACTATATATAGTAGTCTATAGAAGCCTAAAGCATAAGCAATTAGACTTCGTAAAGGAATAAGAATCTAATTCTTAACGCACAAGGAAACCAATATCAAGTCTAGATTCATTCCCAATCAAATTAAAACTCAATCAGGAAAATCTAACTTATCCCTTGGACTTCTAATAGAGGAAGGAGTCGAACTCCTTCCCCTTATCTAGCCACGCGCGCGCGCCTTCTCCTACGGGAGGTGGGTCCCACTTTTGGGACCCACTTATATTTCTAAGGCAATCCAAACTCCAAGTAGATTTTGCCCAAGTGCATATGTTAATTCTAAATTAACATATCCTTTCTAATCGAACCTCCATTATATTTCTAAAATATAATCTTTAATTGTATTTACATAAAATACAATTAATTAGCCAATTCAATTAATAATTCCAAATCATTAATTGAGCCACCAAATATTATAATTAATTCCAAATCAATTATAATCCATCAATCACAATTAATTTCAATTAATTGCGATTCCATCTTCAAGGATATTCTGATAGACTGAATCACCACATAGTGTGACCCATAGGGCCTCATCGTATTAAGCAAGTCCTAGACTAGGCAACATGGAATTCCTAGACGGTTCCATTTGCAATATTAATACGTGAGGACGTTTGAGAGGTTTCTCAAAGCTAACCCTTTCGTTGCGAAGCCTGTTGCGCTCAACGCGGCGATGGTAACGTCCCTTCATCTGACTTGCTCGAATGTATCTAGGACCGATGAAGTGTCTATCCCAATAATACATCCACGGGCGTCTCAGGGAGTTGCTTGGTTAAGATATACTTATGACCATCATAATATATCATTTGCACTGGTCAGTGACTTTACCAACACAACTATGTAGACTATGAGCAGTGCTCACCTGTGCTACACTTGTGAGATGAATCCTTCACAGAATCACTTATCACCCCCATTTGTATTTAGCCATAATCCTGGATCGTGTCTTAGGTCAGCTGCTTATTCAGAGCTGACATCGACGGGTCCACCAAGGATATGGGGCAACAAATGTGATGATAAAGTCCTGTAAGTGCAAAGGACGAATGACATCACTTCGACAACTCACCGGTTCCCATAGACACGTCGGTGTAGAGTATACATCGATGGGAGTGTCCGGTGGGTACTTCCATTGTTCGATAAAGCTTCTTCGAACAACTATGCGCAGTTATGGGAACGCTCCTTGATTGTCCAACAATCCGTTCCGTGGCCGTGGGATCGGCTCACACTTGCTCCAACAAGTATAACCTCCATGCATACTAGTCTTGTCAGGTTCATTTAGACCCTCACATCCGAGATGTACCACGACTAGGGAGAGTTTGGGATAGATGATAACTCACATAGCTCCCACTAACTGTGTGATCGGTCATCTATCCGAGGGGACATGTTTAATATCAATACAGACAGTAATAAAGATATGACATGCTGCAGCCTGGTGTAATATAAATATGAAAGCGATACTCAATAATAAAATGCAACAAACATATAACATATTACGTTGACCTGTGTAATAGTACATATATGTCCTCTATAAGGGCACCATGCCCTTAGTAAGGACTATCTCTAGGACATATGCACTATCAATCTCCCACTTGGACTAAAGTCAGTCACCTTTATGCCTAATGTCCAGATTAGCATAATGTCTTAAGTGGACTTCCACTAATAAGACCTTAGTGAAAGGATCTGCCACGTTGTCCGTGGTAGAGACACGTTCTATACTAACTTCTCCTCTATCTATAATCTCACGTATAACGTGATATTTTCTAAGTACATGTTTGTTCTTGTTTGTATATCTTGGCTCCTTAGCTTGAGCGACGACGCCCGTATTGTCACAATAAATCGTTATTGGACTAGGAGCAGGAACAACCCTCAATTCCTTCAAGAACTCTGAAATCCAGACAGCTTCTTTCGATGCTTCTGATGCAGCAATGTACTCGGCCTCTGTGGATGAGTCAGCAACCGTAGCTTGCTTAGAACTCTTCCAACAGACAGCTCCTCCGTTCAATTTGAATACGTATCCTGTCTGTGACTTAAAGTCATCAGGATCTGATTCAAATCCAGCGTCGACATACCCAGACATCTTTAATTCTGGTTCTCCACCAAACACCAAGAACATCTCTTTAGTCCGTCTAAGGTACTTAAGAATGTTCTTCACAGCAGTCCAGTGAGGTACTCCTGGATTCTGTTGGTGTCGACAAGTGACACTAAGCGCATATGCCACATCGGGCCTTGTGCAATTCATTGCATACATTATAGACCCTACTGCCGAAGCATAGGGCACACGACTCATTGCATTTCTTTCTTCATCAGTTTTAGGACCATCCTTAACTGATAAGACAATCCCATGCCTAGCGGGAGAAAGCCTCTCTTTGAGTCGTCCATCTTATAACGCTTCAGTATTTCGTCGATGTAGGTGGACTGTGTCATTCCCAACATCCTCTTGGATCTATCTCTAAAGATCTTGATCCCTAGGATGTAGTTCGCTTCACCCAAGTCCTTCATCGATAAGGTACTTGATAACCAAACTTTAGTCTCTTCTAGCATAGAGACATTGTTTCCCATGATCAAAATGTCATCTACATAAATGATCATGAAAACAACTCCTTTGTCGCTGTGTCTCACATAGACGCAGGGATCTTCCTTGCTTCTGATGAAGTCAAACGATTTGACAGCTTCATCAAAGCGGATATTCCAGCTCCTAGACGCTTGCTTTAGCCCATAGATGGATCTTTGTAATTTGCATACAGCAGTTGGCCTGGTTTTACTAATAAAACCTTCCGGCTGTACCATATAGACCTCTTCCTCAAGGTTGCCATTGAGGAAGGCTGTCTTTACATCCATCTGCCAGATTTCATAATCATAGTAGGCAGCTATCGCAAGTAGAATTCGAATGGACTTCAATTTTGCTACTGGTGAAAAGGTTTCATCGTAATCGATGCCATACCTTTGCGTGTAGCCTTTCGCCACAAGCCTAGCTTTGTGCGTTTGTACCTTGCCATCGGCATCTGTCTTTCATTTAAAGATCCATTTGCACCCAATTGGTCTAACCCCTTCGGGCAAGTCTACCAAGTTCCAAACTTGATTCTGGTACATTGAATCCATTTCTAATTCTATGGCCTCTTGCCATTTGTCTGAGTCAATATCAATTATTGCCTCTTTGTAGGTCTCGGGATCTTCCCGATCTGATAAACCGACATCAAGTTCACTGATGTCTTCTATCATAAGGCTTTGCTTCTGAGGTCCTCTAAGGATCCTCTTCGACCTACGGAGCTCGACTTGTTCTGGTGCTTTTCTTTTCTGGCTTCGTGTAACACGAACATTATTAGTGGGTACTGATGCAGCTGGTCGTTGGGCGCGACCCTGTTCCCTTGCGGGAGGCTGCTCTTGTGCAACTTGTTACACAGGTTGGTTGACAACGGGTTCTATTGGTGTGGTTTCAACTGTTGATCTAATCACAGGACTCCCACTGACTATGACATGCCCAACAAGTGTCATATCATTACCCTTGTCTGCTTCGAAAGCTCCCACTGAACTTGAGTCCAAATCAGAAGATTTAGAGACTTCATGTTCGCGCGTGTCAAAGTCTTGAATTTCTTCAAGTTCTATCATATCATCTAACCTCTCTTCTTCGAGGTATTCTGTAAGAAAATATGGTCAGAGTTACCCCTAGGGTACGCAGCGGAATTTTAAAAATTTTCTTAACATACAGGTTAATTGATTATGCATATGTCGTATATATATAAACACGTCAATTAGAAGACTAACCTTACTTCCAAAGCAGCTTCAAAGTCTTCGTAATATTCCGGTGTATCTTCTTCTTCGTCGAAGTCGAAGATATCTAAAATACTCTGTATATCTGCAGGACAATAAGAGTTAGTTTCCAGCTCCTAGAACCTCAACCTTGGTATCCACGGATGAACAGCCTATCGGAAGAATGCTAGGATATTCTTTGTGTGACCAAGAAGACGGGGCGGCAATTCCCTCCGATGGTGGTGCGCGCGCATGAGGCTAAGGGAGGAGGGGAGAGTTTTATTTTCTCTAAGAAAACTGGGTAGAATAACTGTGTCTGAAATTGTGTGTAAAACTCTCTCTAATAGTCTACTATATATAGTAGTCTATAGAAGCCTAAAGCATAAGAAATTAGACTTCGTAAAGGAATAAGAATCTAATTCTTATTGCACAAGGAAACCAATATCAAGTCTAGATTCATTCCCAATCAAATTAAAACTCAATCAGGAAAATCTAACTTATCCCTTGGACTTCTAATAGAGGAAGGAGTCGAACTCCTTCCCCTACCCAGCCACGCGCGCGCGCGCGCCTTGTCCTACGGGACGTGGGTCCCAATTTTGGGACCCACTTATATTTCTAAGGCAATCCAAACTCCAAGTAGATTTTGCCCAAGTGCATATGTCAATTCTAAATTAACATATACTTTATAATCAAACCACCATTATATTTCCAAAATATAATCTTTAATTGTATTTACATAAAATACAATTAATTAGTCAATTCAATTAATAATTCCAAATCACTAATTGAGCCACCAAATATTATAATTAATTCCAAATCAATTATAATCCATCAATCACAATTAATTCCAAATTAATTGCGATTCCATCTTCAAGGATATTCTGATAGACTGAATCACCACATAGTGTGACCCATAGGGCCTCATCGTATTAAGCAAGTCCTAGACTAGGCAACAAGGAATTCCTAGACGGTTCCATTTGCAATATTAATACGTGAGGACGTTTGAGAGGTTTCTCAAAGCTAACCCTTTCGTTGCGAAGCCTGTTGCGCTCAACGCGGCGATGGTAACGTCCCTTCATCTGACTTGCTCGAATGTACCTAGGATCGATGATGTGTCTATCCCAATAATACATCAACAGGCGTCTCAGGGAGTTGCTTGGTTAAGATATAGTTATGACCATCATAATATATCATTTGCACTGGCCAGTGACTTTACCAACACAACTATGCAGACTATGAGCAGTGCTCTCCTGTGCTACACTTGAGAGATGAATCCTTCACAGAATCACTTATCACCCCCATTTGTATTTAGCCATAATCCTGGATCGTGTCTTAGGTCAGCTGCTTATTCAGAGCTGACATCGACGGGTCCACCAAGGATATGGGGCAAAAAATGTGATGATAAAGTCATGTAAGTGCAAAGGACGAATGGCATCACTTCGACAACTCACCGGTTCCCATAGACATGTCGGTGTAGAGTATACATCGATGGGAGTGTCCGGTGGGTACTTCCATTGTTCGATAAAGTTTCTTCGAACAACTATGCGCAGTTATGGGAACGTTCCTTGATTGTCCAACAATCCGTTCCGTGACCGTGGGATCGGCTCACACTTGCTCCAACAAGTATAACCTCCACGCATACTAGTCTTGTCAGGTTCATTCAGACGCCCACATCCGAGATGTACCACGACTAGGGAGAGTTTGGTATAGATGATAACTCACATAGCTCCCACTATCTGTGTGATCGGTCATCTATCCGAGGGGACATGTTTAATATCAATACAGACAGCAATAAAGATATGACATGCTGCAGCCTGGTGTAATATAAATATGAAAGCGATACTCAATAGTAAAATGCAACAAACATATATTATATTACGTTGACCTGTGTAATAGTACATATATGTCCTCTATAAGGGCACCATGCCCTTAGTAAGGACTGTCTCTAGGACATAGACACTATCAATCTCCCACTTGGACTAGAGCTAGTGACCTTTATGCCTAATGCCCAGATTAGCATAATGTCTTAAGTGGACTTCCTCGGATAAGACCTTGGTGAAAGGATCTGCCACGTTGTTCGTGGTAGAGACACGTTCTATACTAACTTCTCCTCTATCTATAATCTCACGTATAACGTGATATTTTCTAAGTACATGTACGTTCTAGTTTGTAGATCTAGGCTCCTTAGCTTGAGCGACGGCGCCCGTATTGTCTCAATAAATCGTTATTGGACTAGGAGCAGGAACAACCCTCAATTCCTTCAAGAACTCTGAAATCCAGACAGCTTCTTTCGAAGCTTCTAATCCAGCAATGTACTCGGCTTTCTGTGGATGAGTCAGCAATCGTGGCTTGCTTAGAACTCTTCCAACAGATAGCTCCTCCGTTCAATTTGAATACGTATCCTGTCTGTGACTCAAAGTCATCAGGATCTGATTCAAATCCAGCGTCGACATAACCAGACATCTTTAATTCTGGTTCTCCACCCAACACCAAGAACATTTCCTTAGTCCGTCGAAGGTACTTAAGAATGTTCTTTACAGCAGTCCAGTGAGGTACTCCTGGATTCTGTTGGTGTCGACAAGTGACACTAAGCGCATATGCCACATCGGACCTTGTGCAATTCATTGCATACATTATAGACCCTACTGCCGAAGCATAGGGCACACGACTCATTGCTTTTCTTTCTTCATCAGTTTTAGGATCATCCTTAACTGATAAGACAATCCCATACCTAGCTGGGAGAAAGCCTCTCTTTGAGTCGTCCATCTTATAACGCTTCAGTATTTTGTCGATGTAGGTGGACTGTGTCAATCCGAACATCCTCTTGGATCTATCTCTATAGATCTTGATCCCTAGGATGTTCACCCAAGTCCTTCATTGAGAAGGTACTTGATAACCAAACTTTAGTCTCTTCTAGCATAGAGACATTGTTTCCCATGATCAAAATGTCATCAACATAGATGATCATGAAAACGACTCCCTTGTCGCAGTGGCTAGTGTAGACACAGGGATCTTCCTTGCTTCTGATGAAGTCAAACTATTTGACAGTTTCATCAAAGCGGATATTCCAGCTCCTAGACGCTTGCTTTAGCCTATAGATGGATCTCTGTAATTTACATACAGCAGTCGGCCTGGTTTTACTAATAACACCTTCCGGTTGTACCATATAGACCTCTTCCTCAAGGTTTCCATTGAGGAAGGCAGTCTTTACATCCATCTGCCAGATCTCATAATCATAGTAGGCAGCTATTGCAAGTAGAATTCGAATGGACTTCAATTTTGCTATTGGTGAAAAGGTTTCATCGTAATCGATGCCATACCTTTGCGTGTAGCCTTTCGCCACAAGCCTAGCTTTGTGCGTTTGTACCTTGCCATCGGCATCTGTCTTCCGTTTAAAGACCCATTTGCACCCAATAGGTCTAACCTCTTGGGGCAAGTCTACCAAGTTCCAAACTTGGTTCAGGTACATGGAGTCCATCTCCAGTTCCATGGCCTCTTGCCATTTGTCTGAGTCAATATCAATTATTGCCTCTTTGTAGGTCTTGGGATCTTCCCGATCTGATAAGCCGACATCAAGTTCACTGATGTCTTATATCATAAGGCTTTGCTTTTGAGGTCCTCTAAGGATCCTCTTCGACCTACGGAGCTCGACTTGTTCTGGTGCTTTTCTTTTCTGGCTTCGTGTAACACGAACATTATCAGTGGGTACTGATGCAGCTGGTCGTTGGGCGCGACCATGTTCCCTTGCGGGAGGCTGCTCTTGTACAACTGGTTGCACAGGTTGGTTGACAACGGGTTCTATTGGTGTGGTTTCAACTGTTGATCTAATCATAGGACTCCCACTGACTATGACATGCCTAGCAAGTGTCATATCATCACCCTTGTCTGCTTCGAAAGCTCCCACTGAACTTGAGTCCAAATCTGAATATTTAGAGACCTCATGTTCGCGCGTGTCAAAGTCTTGAATTTCTTCAAGTTCTATCATATCATCTAACCTCTCTTTTTCGAGGTATTCAGCTTCTAAAAACTTCACGTTTCTAGACACGATCACCTTGTGATCTTCAGCATGATGGAATTCATAGCCTCTCGTCTGACGAGGATAGCCTATGAAATATACTTTGACACCCTTGGCATCTAACTTATCAGTGAGCATCAGCTTGACCATCGCAGGACAGCCCCACGGTCTAAGATAGCCTAGTGAAGGCTTCTTTCCCTTCCACAACTCATAAGGAGTTTTCTCCACTGATTTAGATGGTACACGGTTCAGAATGTAGATTGCAGTTTATAGTGCATATCCCCACAGATACTTTGGAAGAGTCGAGAATCCAATCATTGATCTTACCATGTCTAACAGGTTTCGATTCCTCCTCTCAGACACACCGTTTAACTGTGGTGTTCCAGGAGGAGTCCATTGCGATTGAATCCCATTTTCCTTCAAGTAATCGATAAATTCTTCACTAAGGTATTCACCTCCTCGATCTGATCGAAGAGTGACTATCCTTAGGTTCAATTCATTCTCGACCTCATTCCTAAACTCCTTGAATTGCCCAAAGGTCTCGGATTTATTCTTCATAAGATAAATATATCTATACCTTGAGAAATCGTCAGTAAAGGTCCACATACATCGGTATGTATGAGCTCTAAGCAGCGAGTGGCACGAACACCTTGTCCAACAAAAGGTTTGTTCGTCATCTTACCCTTAACACAAGATTCACATGTACCATATGATTCGAAATCAAATGGTTCTAAGTAGTCCAACTTCCTTAGTCTTTGAATCCGTGTTTCATTGATATGGCCTAGCCGACAATGCCATAGATAAGATGGATTATTCTTCTTACTTGAAGACGGTTGTTTGTTATGTATTTGAAATAAAGGTAGACTACTTTGCAAAATATATAAACCATTCACTAAGCGAGCCTTTCCATAATACTGGTCATTTAATGAAAAATAACAAGTATTAGGAAAAACCCCATTTGTCCAACAATGGAATGGAAATAATATTTCTGACAATGGATGGAACAAAATAAACGTTATCAAGTTCCAAACATTGTCCTGATGGTAAATCTATCTTGCAGCATCCGACGCGTTTGGCTTCAACTGGATTGTTGTTCCCAACATGCAAGTTGATTTCACCTTACTTGACTAGCCTGTGTTCAATGGCCCCTTGCACATTATTATAAATGTGCGAGCCACAGGCTGTATCTAATACCCAACCATTGGAGTCAAAAGTAGTCATGTTCATTTCAATAACAAACATACCTGAGCTAGAAGTCGGTGGCTTCTTAGCTTGATCTGCCCTCAGCTTAGGGCAATCTTTCTTCCAATGTCCTTTCTGCTTACACAAAAGACATTCATCTGTGCGCACCGTTCCACTTCTCTTGAACTTCCTTTTCTGGTTCAGACGCTTAGGCTTATCACTCGAAGTGTTAGCCTTGGCTCCCGACTTTTTCTCACCCTTAGCACCTTTGTTTCTCGGGTTTGGGTTAGATGGTTGCCCAACAAACATGATCGACTATTCTTTCTTAGGAAGAGTTTGATCATATGTCTTCAGCAGATTATGGAGTTCGGGCAGTGTTACGTCCTTCGCTTTCATCGTGGTAAACGATGAACTGCGAATACGAACTCGACAATGATTGAAGGACAAAGATCACCATGATCTTATTCTCATCTTGAGAACATGTTCAGACATGTTCCCTCCTTCATTGAGCTTGCATCTGTGTATCTCTTTGATCAAATCAAATTCAACACTTCTAGCTGTCGTCTCCAAGAGCGACTCAAGATGCTTTAGCATCTCATACGGCAACATGCTATCATGTTGTCTCTGCAGCTGATTGCTCATTGCCGCCAGCATAATACACTGCGCGGATCTAGCATCCACATGATGCTTATCAGACTTTGCCTTGTTGGCTTGATTCCAAATCAGCAACTAAATCGGCAGTCTGATTCTCGGGACACACGGGATTAGCCTCGTCCAAGACGTACTCAATCCTTTCGTACCTCAGCACCAAACATATATTCCTGATCCAATCTAGGAAGTTTGGTCCGGTTAAAATTTGTTTCTCTAAGACAGCACGGAGCGAGATTCTCGCCATTTCGATTTCCAGGAGAAATAATATAGAACGAAAATAATAAATCAACTATTGAAATATTATTTCTAAATACACAGTCAACATAACTAAAACAACAAGGTCCTTTAGCTGTTTAGCTCCCACTATTTTCACATATGCTTGCCCCCACAACAAACATACGGGTAATGTCCAACAAGTTACCGTAGTGGCCAAGATCCAAATCCATATTATGCTATACTCCAACGGGGGCTGGTCGCACAGCATAATATGACCGGTAGGACTAGTAGAACTATCCAATGCGTCACGCAACTCTTGGTTGTTAAATCTAATTTAACCCGATGCCCTACATACTGTACCTATCGAGGTCGCTAGATACAATATGCAGTAAGTCATAACCATAGGCTTACTCTAACCTGACGATTACTGCGAGTCTGTAAGACGAGGTCCGGTTATATATATATTTCTGTACTTATATTGGTTGGGGCTTGTAGCTTGAGGGTTGTTATCAGTCATCTACAAACAAATAAGGGCGCCGCCTACCCATCATGCATGAACGGTCTACACGTAATGGAGACCGCCTATCCATTCTAGTTCTAAACGCGGTCAAGCACATAATGGGTGCCGCCTACCCATACATAAATATGCGGTCCGACATATAAGAGGGCGCCGCCTACCCTCGCATGCATAGCGGTCGAACGGAATGTAAAAACATGGTATTTAAAAATGCATTGTCAAACAATAGCATATTGAGCATATGAAACAAGTAGTAGCCTATGTGGATGACAAATGACTTCATAATTTCATTATGAAAATTATAATCCCATACTTATAATCTCTATGAAATAATTGAAAATTTGGACTAGATTGAATATTCGAAAATTCTATTGACCAAGTAGCAATTTTCGAAAACCCGAAGGACTTAATTGTAATTTTAAAAACCTTAGAGGTGTTAAATCTAAAATTCAAAAGTAGAAGGACTAATTTGCAATAAACAATAAATTGATAAATTACAAATAAGCCCTTTAACTTTATACTAATTAAATTTAACGCCTCTAGTTTAAAACAATTACAATTAAATCATATTTATATTCCAAATATAAAATTCAATCTTCAAAACTTTCAAAATTCGATTTTGGATCCAACCCGAAAAATATATATAATTTTTTTTTTTTGAAAACGTGGGACGGGACCTCCCGTCCCCCCGTGCCCGCGGCCCCGGGTGGGTCGCCGGGCGCCTGCGTCCGCAAGCGTTGCCCGCGCCCGTGCCGCTGGCAGGGCGCCGACGCAGGCGGCCCGGTCTGAAAAAATATATATATTTTAATAAATTTTTTTTTTTTGAAAAATATAAATTCTAAATTTATATAAAAAAACAAAACTTTTGAAAATCGAATTTATCATAGAATCAATTGCATCCACATATCTACAAAATCATACAATATATATACGTGTATACGTAATCAATTAACCTGGCTCTGATTCCACTGTAAGAAAATATGGTCAGAGTTACCCCTAGGGTACGCAGCGGCATTTTAAAAAATTTTCTTAACATACAGGTTAATTGATTATGCATATGTCGTATATATATAAACACGTCAATTAGAAGACTAACCTTACTTCCAAAGCAGCTTCCAAGTCTTCGTAATAATCCGGTGTATCTTCTCCTTCGTCGAAGTCGAAGATATCTACAATGCTCCTTATATCTGCAAGACAATAAAAGTTAGTTTCCAGCTCCTAGAACCTCAACCTTGGTATCCACGGATGAACAGCCTATCGGAAGAATGCTAGGATATTCTTTATGTGACCAAGAAGACGGGGCGGCAATTCCTCCGGGTGGTGGTTGCGCGCGCGGGTTGGCTAAGGGAGGAGGGGAGAGTTTTTATTTTCTCTAAGAAAACTGGGTAGAATAACTGTGTTCAAAACTGTGTCTAAAACTGTGTATAAAACTCTCTCTAATAGTCCACTATATATAGTAGTCTATAGAAGCCTAAAGCATAAGCAATTAGACTTCGTAAAGGAATAAGAATCTAATTCTTATCGCACAAGGAAACCAATATCAAGTCTAGATTCATTCCCAATCAAATTAAAACTCAATCAGGAAAATCTAACTTATCCCTTGAACTTCTAATAGAGGAAGGAGTCGAACTCCTTCCCCTATCCTCTCTATGCGCGCGCGCGCGCCTATCCTATGGGAGATAGGTGGGTCCCAATTTTGGGACCCACTTATAGTTCTAAGGCAATTCAAACTCCAAGTAGATTTTGCCAATGTGCATATGTTAATTCTAAATTAACATATCCTTTCAAATCAAACCTTTATTATATTTTCAAAATATAATCTTTAATTGTATTTACCTAAAATACAATTAATTAGTCAATTCAATTAATAATTCCAAATCATTAATTGAGCCACCAAATATTATAATTAATTCCAAATCAATTATAATCCATCAATCACAATTAATTCCAAATTAATTGCGATTCCATCTTCAAGGATATTCTGATAGACTGAATCACCACATAGTGTGACCCATAGGGCCTCATCGTATTAAGCAAGTCCTAGACTAGGCAACATGGAATTCCTAGACGGTTCCATTTGCAATATGAATACGTGAGGACGTTTGAGAGGTTTCTCAAAGCTAACCCTTTCGTTGCGAAGCCTGTTGCGCTCAACGCGGCGATGGTAACGTCCCTTCATCTGACTTGCTCGAATGTATCTAGGACCGATGAAGTGTCTATCCCAATAATACATCCACGGGCGTCTCAGGGAGTTGCTTGGTTAAGATACACTTATGACCATCATAATATATCATTTGCACTGGCTAGTGACTTTACCAACACAACTATGCAGACTATGAGCAGTGCTCTCCTGTGCTACACTTGAGAGATGAATCTTTCACAGAATCACTTATCACCCCCATTTGTATTTAGCCATAATCCTGGATCGTGTCTTAGGTCAGCTGCTTATTCAGAGCTGACATCGACGGGTCCACCTAGGATATGGGACAACAAATTTGATGATAAAGTCCTGTAAGTGCAAAGGACGAATGGCATCACTTCGACAACTCACCGATTCCCATAGACACGTCGGTGTAGAGTATACATCGATGGGAGTGTCCGCTGGGTACTTCCATTGTTCGATAAAGCTTCTTCGAACAACTATGCGCAGTTATGGGAATGCTCCTTGATTGTCCAACAATCCGTTCCGTGGCCGTGGGATCGGCTCACACTTGCTCCAACAAGTATAACCTCCACGCATACTAGTCTTGTCAGGTTCATTCAGACCCCCACATCCGAGATGTACCACGACTAGGGAGAGTTTGGGATAGATGATAACTCACATAGCTCCCACTAACTGTGTGGTCGGTCATCTATCCGAGGGGACATGTTTAATATCAATATAGACAGTAATAAAGATATGACATGCTGCAGCCTGGTGTAATATAAATATGAAAGCGATACTCAATAGTAAAATGCAACAAACATATAATATATTACGTTGACCTGTGTAATAGTACATATATGTCCTCTATAAGGGCACCATGCCCTTAGTAAGGACTGTCTCTAGGACATATACACTGTCAGCGGGCACCCTGGTGCCTGCGGGACGCAGCCGCCCGTGCACCTCGGCCGCCGTGCGCCTGCGGCCACGGCGCCCGTGCCTGCCTACCGCAGGGGCCGCAGGCACCGTGGGGACGGGACTAGTCCCGTCCCATGTTTTAATATATATATATTTTCCAGGTTAGACCCAAAATCGAATTTTGAAAATTATTAGAATTGAATTTTATATTTGAAATATAAATATGATTTAATTGTAATTGTTTTTAACTAGAGGGGTTAAATTTAAATAGTATAAAGTTAAAGGGCTTATTTGTAATTTATCAATTTATTGTTTATTGCAAATTAGTCCTTCTACTTTTGAATTTTAGATTTAACACCTCCAAGGTTTCAAAAATTACAATTAAGTCCTTCGGGTTTTTCGAAAATTGCTACTTGGTCAATAGAATTTTCGAATTTTTCAATCTAGTCCAAATTTTCAATTATTTCATAGAGATTATAAGTATGGGATTGTAATTTTCATAATGAAATTATGAAGTCATTTGACATCCACATAGGCTACTACTTGTTTCGTATGCTCAATATGCTATTGTTTGACAATGCATGTTTAAATCGGAGTGTCTATGCTAACGACATGTTGTAACGTCGTAACGTTATGACTTTACACTTGTAAACACTTGTAAACAGTTGTAAACACTTGTAATCATGATCTGTACGATTGGAAATCATTTACAACCGTCATCTATCATTTACAACTTGATTATCTTGGTTGTAAATGGGATTTTCCGTTTACAACTGAGTTATCTTGGTTGTAAATGATAAATTCCGTTCTTATTAAAAAAATTTAACGATGGTGGGGATTGAACTCTGGTCGCTGGATTAAAAGAATCCCAACATTACCAATCAGCCACGTTTTGATGTATGCACAATATCAAAAACAATACTACTTAAGCATACAATTTTTCATCCAATTTTAAATTTCAAAGAAATCATTCGCTCATAACCCTAGCCGTTTATTAAGACCCATAATGTTTTCAAAAATAAAATTCTTCCCAGATTTCGTCTCCGGCCGAACCCTCGTGACGCAAAAGCACACCGATTGTCAACTCCACATAGATTTAAAAATTTCTCCCATATATCTTCTCCGCCCCGATAAAATATTTTCAACCCAGATTTCGTCTCGTCTCCGAAATCTCGAAAGATCGATTGGAATTGTAGTATGTCTTCTACCCCGTCTCGGCCCTATGTCTTTTTCGCCCGATTAGAATTGCAGTTTTCGGATATTTATTCTACAGGTAAGTGATCATATATATATTTTTTCAATTTTTTAAAAAAATGTGTATTAAGTATTAATTTGAAAACTGTGATCAACTCATGTATGACTTTATTTCATGATGCAAACATTTATTTTGAATATATCAGGGTTTCTTTACTTATCATTTGTTGTGCATTCAGTGGTTATACCATTAAGCCTATTGTCTTGTTGTGGTTGATTGTTGATGTAGACAAAAACAATTAAGAAAAAGGTTGTTAATAATGATGCCATTCAACAAAAAGTAATCATGAGATTCATTCAAATGAGACTTTTAAGCAAACTTTAAGGAACTTTTGAGTGCATTTCAATTTAGTACATGGATTACTGATTCTGTAACATGGATTACTGATTCTTTTTCTTGTTGTGAAATTATTAAAAGTTCTTTCTCATCCAATTCACAAACTAGGAGCCGTGACACACTTCCAAAATTCTGGTTAATAGTATAAGGTCTTTTATGAATAAGATCATTTATATCCACGCTTTGCCTCAAACAATTTGGGCAACTTGTTCATAAATTTGTTTATATTTTACAACAAGTTTCGGGGGATTGGTATAACTGAGAATTTAACTAATTCTGTTGAAAGGTCAAAGAACATTATGCACAACATTTGAACTACTTCTTTAAACTGTTTTTTTTTACTGGACCTTTCAAACTTTGAACTATTATTTTCCTTTATTGACTCAGCTGATCTTATCTCTATCCTTGGGGAAGTGGAGATGTCAGTTTGACCATTGGAAACTGTAATGCTTTAAATGAACGGCTATGAATGCTGCATATACTGCATTGAGACTGTTTAGTGGGTAGATATGTGTCTATATATATCACTACTTGTTATGTGATTTTTGTGTGTGCAAAAAAGTTTATTCCATTAACCTCTCTGCAACCTTCTTCCCTTGCTTGTGCCTTCTTCCACCAGAAAGTATGACCTACTACAATACTGGTGCTCACATTTCACCTTCCGATGGCAGTGGCTTGGATAGAATGATACTTTCTCATTTGCTAAGTATCATTCCCAAACTCACGGTTCATCCAGTTCCAATACCTATTTTTTTGCCAAATCCTAGAGGTCGACCTAAACCCAGAAGAGTGAATCATTGGCTTTCCTCGGAAATTTTCTTTCTTCATAAAAAGGGGGAGAAGATTGTCCAAGAATATGGTAGCATGGCGTAATGATTCTACAGAATATGCTAGCAAGGCGTAATGCCTCCTAGCTGTTCTGCTTCTCCATCTTTTTCGTTTCTACTCTCCCTCCTTCATAACGGGGATGCAGTAGTTAGATTGTGTCCAAGGCGGTGCATCAAAGCTCGTCTGCGACAGGCCCCCCATACCCTAAAGTAGTCAATGAGCTCGTTTCTCAGGGACGTGGGTGGATGTTTCCTTCAAGCAATGTGCATTGTTGTTAGGAGAATGAGATGGAGTAGTATTTTATTCATGTTTCTTTTGCGTCCTATGGTCACAGTTTTGTGCTATTTGTTGATCTAATTAACTGTTATCAAGGCTATGTATAAAATTTACTTTTGGTTGAATCAAAGTTGTGCCTTTTTATTATCATTTACTATTTTTTTTTGTTGTATTGTATTTAGTAATATTGTGTGAAAATGATCTATTGCATAAAATAAGAAATAGAGGCAGAGGAAGCCATTTTAAATTTATTTTTTCTTTCTTTTTGTATAAGAAAATTTCTTGAATGTGAGTTGTGATGAATCCTGACCCCTTGCTATTGGCCAATGAATCCGGCTATCCTATGCATCTACAGTATTTACCATGCAAAAAAGCTGCTTTGATCCATTGAAATTGCTGAAAAATTAAAAAATGGACTATTAGCATGTAGTTTTCTGATTTTTGTAACATTCTCTGGAAACAAATATAACATGTAAATTACTGTTGCTGTGCCATGTGATGTAATGTGTGATAACGTGTAAATTACTGTTGCTGAAAAGGATTGTCAAGTTTTTCTGTTGCTACTGACTGGTAAACATGCACTACATGATACTGCAAGTGCTGAATAGGCACCACCCATGAGCAATCAGCGGTGAATTTTACATGTACTGTAAAATGGAAATTCCAATTTTGGTTTCTCTGGATGCTATGCACAATATGGAGAGGAACTTCTGATAAGTTGTAGCAAGAGGACATAAGTATGATGGAATCCCTTTTTAGTATTTGCATAAGTGTGCATGACCTCTTATTCTCATACCATTGACAGTTTGGGATCGTTCATAAGAATGCAGAAACTGTTAGATCGTTTGTTTGTGTTAGTGTGGATTATATATATGGTAGATATCATTTTCAGTTTATGAAATTGGAATTGGTCAGTAATGTTATGCTCGGATTCATGATCGAAGGTGCTACGAAGGTCCAAGAGGAATATACTTGGTGGATGTTTTCCAGAGGCAGTTGCGATGGATGGCAGGCGTGCTATTTATGGCCTAATATGCACTGGGCTTATCTCTGCATGTTATGTTCAAATTGTATTATTCAGTATTTCTATTTGATTCACGTACTGACTATGTTCTATTTGTTTGAATAAATCCATCATTATTTGATTATATAATGCCAGTGATAATGTATGTCATGTTCGAAAAATTAAGGATTTGTGCCTGGACAGGATAAAAGTCCAACAAAAATCATATACATACGTAATCGGCCTAAAGAAAAGTCCAACATCCATTCGGCCCATTACCGCATTTAGCCCAAAATCGATAATAAAATAAACGGATTTTCTAGGGTTAGCGTTATTCAAATCAATTAGGGATTTATTAAAAATTATGGTCGTATTTGGAGATTTCACCAAATCACGTTTCTAGGGTTAGGGTTCATCCAATCAATTTGGGATTTCTAAAACTGATTTTGGAATTTAATACCCCAATTCTAAAACAATCATATACAATTAATGGGCCTTAACATAGACTTTGGACTTTAGCAAGAGGAAAGCCCAACAAAAATCATAAAATATGTAATGGGCTGGAGATGAAGGAAGCCCAAAATAACAATTTGATTGATCTGTCAACAGACATTCCGGCCTATTAACAACTTTTGGCCCAAATCCATAATAAAAACGCCCTTCACTTCAAACGCCTAATGTTAATTTGGGGATGAAATCAATCTGGTCATATAATGCCCCAATTTTCTAGGGTTAGGATTTTACAAATTGATTTGGGATTCCTCAAAAAAGCTAAGGGCGTATTTGGGGATTTCACCAAATCAAATTTCTGGGGTTAGGGTCCATCAAATCAATTTGGGATTTATAAACAATTAAGGGCGTATTTGGGTGTTTCATGAAATCCAAATTCTAGTGTTAATTTGGGATCTCACGAAATCGATTTGGGAATTTAGTGCCCTAAATGTCTAGGGTTCGGGTGTTTCTAATCCATTTGGGGTTTCTTAAAAATTAAGGATGTATTCGGGGATTTCACCAAAATCAATTTGGTGTGGTTAGGGTTCATCAGATCAATTTCTCAAACGCCAGGTGTTAATTTGGGGATTTCTTAAATTTATTTTCTTGCGTTTTTTACTACTTCAATGTAAAACTGTAACACAACATACTATAAATTTCCCTAAATTTAGTCCTTTCGGTAAAATTAGAATGATATATTCAGGAAAGATTACCATGCCCCCGCGCAAGGATGACAAGCACAAATCCAGTAATGGCCCCAAACATATACTGTACCAGAAAATTAAACACATGGTACATGGGTGAATCAACACTCTGGCTCCAAACCTATTGCTGATTTCTGTAACATGTCGTCAAACAAGTCTCCAAATCCCCGCTCATGATATATATCCCTTATATGTATGTATTTTCTTTCTTTCGGGTCAGACACACGTATGAAAAGATGTACAGATCGGTATCCAGCAGCCTCACATGCCTTGATATGCTTCAATAGATCATGATCCGAATTTATAATCTTAAAATCACAATGACCGTCAGTTGATACAACAAAACGATCGCCTCCTCTGTGGGGGAAGGAAAATGCTGTCACAAATCGGCTAATGATTTCTTTAATTCCCCCAGTCTGTTCTGAACCCTCAATGGTGTGCACATGCCTATAAAAATAGGCCCCGTCCCTATCTTTGATCCGAGCACGTATTGAGATTGTTTTGCTGCAAAGCATCATAAGATATATTTCCATTTTAACAATATAGAAGTAATTATTAGTTAATTAAAGTCGACCTATTTTATGAATCAACTGTCAAATATAAACACAGATGCAAAACATTATCATTTTCATTCACCTATGGTAAATAATGTTCTCCCGGGAGGTATACATTGACTCTGCCAACTTCCTGCGAGTAGCAATTATTTCTTCCTGCGTAATCCAATCACAAGAGTTTAATTAATAAACGTTGCCAACCATAACTGTAGAGCATGGATGAAAAGATCACATCTATATCGAGAGTCATACTTCATTCAGTGTTCTGTTGACGGCTTCCCGAAACATCAAGAAGAGAGATGCGTATACGCCGCAATCGAGACTGCATTTGTCAGATTCAGCATGTATAAGAACATATTTATTTATACATCACTCAGTTCTGGTAAATAATAACCTGTGGTAATGTTAATTGCTTACCCGTTGCCTTGATTTGGCACAGTTGGCGGATAAACAACTTTGAATTTGTTCCATTGCTTCTGTTTAAAATCATCTAAGCCCAATGTCGTTGTTGTTTCCTAAAGTGTAGAGACCTGCACAAACTGGCCTGGTTAGCCTTTTAATGCATATCCAACTTGTAATATACTACTATATCTCTGTTTACACCACCGAAATCGCAAAGATGCTGATAGCAGACATATTACATGAAGTAATACATATGATTACATCACTCTGACTAAGTATTGAAGTAACACTCTTACCAAATTCATTGCCAACTCCAAATAACTTTTACTTGCTCTATCGTAGAGCAAGGTGTCCCAAATTTCGAGTGTTCTGTTGTCCAAATTCACCCGGCACACGGTGAAATGGTGTTCATGGATTATTCGTATGGATATTGCGGAGCATTCTGACGAAGAAATTCCTTTCAAAAAGAATTTTATCAATCCCTTCAACGATTTCTCACGTTGTAAGGGGTCATGAAACCTGCTTTTCTTGTCTTTCATTGATCCGCTGATGATGTTGCACACAGTCTGATATTATGAAAAATATAGGAAAAAATCATGACACCGTTGTATGTCGGGAGATACGTCATTGTTTGTTCAATTCAGTTATTTAAGTTAGGCCTTACACAGAACATCATAGGCAAAACCCAGTGATTGGTGTCAACACCTCGAAATTTCCTGTCCAGCCAAGTCATGGCAGCAACACCACTAATGACTTGTATATGTCATAGTGTGTTCCAGTCAAATCATTAACACAATACATATGTATCAAGTATATGTAATGAATATAATTATGGAAGGACCTTACTTGGTCATTAAACCACGTGTGAGGATTCAGGGTCAACATATCAGATCTACGGAGATAGATTGCGAGGTCATCAAAACCAACCAAACTTTCACTGCTTGTCCAGGAACAGTTAAGTTATCGTGAATACTTAGATCATGAATAAAGAAAAAAATAAACAAAATAGAGCGAGGGAGAGAGACAAAAGAGTTGTTGTAACTTCACCTTCCATGTCCATGTTCCCATAATAGATAGTTGACCAATTCATGCTCACTAGATGGCATAGCCGTACAGATGGTTTCATAAAGGTCAGGTATTCCAGGGTTATTAGGCTGACCAAATGGACTTCTCGACGCTGTCTTCGTGATCCTTTTGGGATTAACAGCCCCAGGTGGACTTAAAAAAACAGGACGCTCTTGATTTGAATTGATTTTGGACTGAGGCGTGCGAGGCTCTGGGTTTTTTGGTTTTCTGAATTGGGAATTACTTGGCGGCGTCACAATCTCGTTGGACCTTTTTGATTTAACGGCCCCAGGTGGACTTAAATGAACCGCACTTTCTTGGCTTGCATTGTTTTTGGACTGAGGAGTGACAAGCACTGATTTTATCTTTCTTTGACTTAAAGAATCACTTGGTGGCTTGGTCCTTCTGAATTAATGGCTCCAAGTGGACTAAAATTAACTTTCTTTCCATTGTTTTTGGGCTGGTTACTGTCACTTATAGGAGACTCTGACTTCTTTTTTTTAACTTTTTGGGAATCACGTGGTGACGTCAACATATCCATGACCCTTTTGGAATTCAGGGCCTCACGCGGACTCGAATGAGCAGCACTTACTTGCTTTGCCCTGTTTTTGGACTGCGTAGAGCCATGTCGTGGAGCCACATGATTACCATGGGGCTTATCTGTTCCATATTCGTGCATGATGTTGAAGGCACACTTGATTCTTTCGTATTGTATGTGTTCCTGAAAGGTCAGTTATGGGAATCAACTATAGTGCATAGAATATTCATTATAAACAAAAGAACCAAATTAGGTTTGACGGCACTAACGCAGTGTTCTCATTCCTGTGGTGGTGCCGGTACAATGACAAGACGATGTTTTTGCATGCTCTCTGGAAATCCTCCTACATACCAACAGAAAATTGAAAGTAGTTAACCGTAAAGTAAAGTAGATCTGTATACATGATGATAAAAGAAACATTACAAAATATGGTCCCAAAACAATTTCCCCTTGCAAATTGGGTCCAGGTGAGAGTATATATCAAGTCCTATTTTCCGAAAACTAGGTTTCAAAAAACAAAAATAAAAAAAATTATAATAAAAAATATAAGAAAATAGGAACAACAATGCAATTTTCCCTTGTGATCAACGTGACATGAGATGAAACTGTGTGTTACTGTTACCTCTGTCTCGAGGGATGATCGCTCTATTACCCTTGCCTTCACCATCATCTCCATACAAACATAAACAGCAGCGTCCACACTGCACACAAGTGAGTCCATTTAGAATATCTAGCTGAAAATTTCATATTTAATGGTTATTAATTATAACGAATGTATTACCTATTACTGTGTGTCGGGATACTCTTCTTATAATCAAAATCGAATTTAACGTCATCAGATTTAAGTTTCTTACCACCGCACCATCTTAAGATTAACCTTTCAACTTCAGTGGCCTGCGGCAAACCATATTGCAATTTAACAACAAAAAAGTCATGAGTAATTATTCGCGTGACAGCGGCAACAAGTATTAATGGTCATACCTTCTTTTTAACAAGGGCAGCGTGGGGGTTTCTAGGCATATCATTTGATGGAGCAGTGTCATACACCTCTAGAGTGCAACTTTTGACTTTAAAGATTACCAGGATACAATGCCCATTGGCAACCATGACAGGAACAAAAACATTGATTGGTTTGTCTGGTACAGATTTAGTGCCTTCTTCTCCTGCTTTTAAAAACCCTTCGCACTGCAAACTTTCCATATCGGTGGGCATGAACCACACACTCTGCCCATCTTTCAGTGCAACAGATGTGCACAATAAAGCAACACAATCAATCACAACACACATATCATTACGTGCGCAATATATCAACAAGTCTGGAACTCACAATTCAAACAAAATATCTTACACTTTTATGCACGAAATTCCTCATTAACAAATCCTGCAAGGCCACTTTACTTAGGGTGCAGTGTCCAATCCGTACAACAATCGTACTGCATCAAACATAAAAATGTTCATTCGTATCCTCATTATGCGAAACAACATATATTTGGAACAGGGCTTAAATCCAACGTAAACTGCATACCTTTGGGGAATAACAAAACCAAGGATCGTTTCAATCAATTCATTTTCATCTGAGAACATCTGCGACGAAAGTGATTCTTTTATCTCTGCCTCGTCATCCAAATCTTTATGATGAGATTCCCACTTCTCCTCTTCTCTATCTTCGCGGTACTCTGATTTGTACTCCGTTTCCTCTTGGGTTTCCCAGTACTCTGGATTGTTGTTATTTACTTCTTTTATTTCGGACTCTTCTCCTGTGGGTGAGGGGTACTCTGGCTTATTCTTATTGAATAGGTTCGTAAGAACACCAGTCAATTGCTTCTCGACAGCAGACGTTACGACACCCACAATATCTGTTTTCAATTTCTCTAGTTTCCCATTCATGCCGTCCAAACTTTTAACGATCTTATCTCCCAACTGCAAGCCTTTAATAGAATTTGGCCATATGATATCTGCAAGCTCATCCAGAGTCTGTTGCGGATCTCGCGTGCCCATTGCAGGGGGGACAAAGTGCATATCATTCCTGGATCTCTTAGACATGTTATCCGAATCTTCTTATCTATCAGACGTAGTTTGGTCTTCATCCAAATCTCCGTCTTCCGTGCAACGTACGTCGGAAATCGATATGCCTTCTCCCTCTGCCTCTGGGTCGGACTGATCCCTGATTACAGAGTTAGTGGTTGCCCCGTTCACCACGCAAGCCTAAAACATTTAAAAGAGTCTTAGAAAAAATGTTGAGCTCTTGTAGTTAAACAATTAAAAACAGAAACATGAGAAAATCACTGTATATGAAATTACTACTACAACAAGAAAGGTTATGACCTTTGGATCCTTGTACAATTGTAAGGAAGATTGCTTAAAGTCATGCATGATGCCACGGACTAATTGCCTAGTGAGCTGTTCAACGTACGGCATGTCACTCGAGAGGCATACCTTATGCCCTGTCGATTTAGATGGAGACACCAGTGAAAAGAAGAGGACCTGACATCAATTCAATAAATCATAATTCACGATCCCATCATGCTAAATAATCAGACAAATGGCAGGTGTCAAAGAAATTTGATTGTACCTCCAACAGAAATGGGCATGCAGTCATATAGGTTGGTTTTTTTTGATATGCGGCCACGGCTTCGTTCGTCGTCTCTCTTATCAACTTTGCCCAATTCTTTTTATGTAAGTTCTCCATATCAACCAGGAGGTTTAGAAATTTGCAATGTAAATCAACGGACATCTCCGGAAATCGTAACACTCCAAAAGCATATACAAGGTACTGCAACTCGAACACTTGATCATTTTGACCACCTTGCTCCAAAACTCTGCGTAAATCGCTCATAACTACCCTATCGTATCGGTTAAAACTGAAATGACTATTGAAATTTTCATAACCAGTCCTGTCAGTTTCATCTATGATGATTTCCTGCCCTGTTGATGGAACCCCTAGGGCACTTCCAACCAAAGAATCAGTGACATGAAACGTCATGTCATTGACTCTCAAGACACTTGCAACTGGATTATAATTTCGAATTAACCAATGCACCAGGTCCCTGTGGTGTTTTTTAAAGTTAATCTTGGTTATACCTTCAAAACAACTCCCCTTAAAGACCTCTGCTAGTCTATCTTTAACTTTGGTGTTCAGCGTTGACAGTTGCGTAATACTCATCCGTGTACAATACGTTACCTATTCATCGTGATTGTAACAAATGAGAACATATAAGATTCACGGTACTAATTGCTTTCGAAATAAAAACATGACCTGCCACCTTGTCTGATGACGAAGACGACTTGGGGGGCTGTGATGTAGGTTTTGCCGGGGTTGTCGGGTGTACATCCGATACATGCCTAGCCCGTTTGGGAAGTGTTGGTCCCTTTAAACAACAAGAAAATACTAGAGGGGGAAGTGAATAGTCTTTTCAAACTTTTGTCGTTTAAAACTTTCTCAGCAAGTGCTTATTACTTTTCAGTAATGAGTTTGCTGATACTTAACTTTCTCAGCAAGCGTAAGTTACTTTACAATAGCTTGGTTTGCTGATACTTAAAATCAGAGAGCGGAAGTCTTTGAAACAATAAGTGCTTTTTCAGCAAGTAAAGGTTTCAGCAAGTGAGGTGAGTGACTGTGTACAGACAGATATAATTTGCTGAAAGCTAAATACAGTAAGTAAATCACACAAACACTTTTATAGTGGTATCTGAGAGTGGCGTAATCTCTCAACTAATCCACTTTGTCCTTTCTAGGACTGAATCCACTAAGATATGATTGAGGTTCCTTACAATCTCCTATCTAAAGCGATTCAACAGACACCAAAGCACACTTGCTTCGTATCCAACCTAAACTAGAGAACTCAACCTTGTTCTCCACCAAACTTGGTACTTTTAATCAGCAAAACTATGCTCGATTAAGTTCCCCCTGAATATCACGCCTGAAAGGGTGTATTTTCAGTTAGAGAGTTTTGGGGTGAGATGACTTAATTATAACTTATTCAGTTACAACAAGTAATGTAACAAACACAACTTGCAATACTTTGTAGTAAACAAGTTTGATTGTTTCTGGTGTCAAGACTTGTTCTTGTTTGAAAGAAAGAACACTTTAACTAATTTCTTAGCCGAGTTTGTTCTACTTCTTCACAAGTAGCTTTTTCAAGCTTTAAGTCTTGGAACGGATCAATGGCAGTAAGAGTGTTTGAAGGTTTGTGAGTTTTTAAGCACAAGTGAGAGTTTGATCACGTTGTTGACACACTTCAACTCTTTGCCAGATGACCTCTATTTATAGTGCAAGTAAGGAGCCGTTTGAATTTCAAATCCTAAATCTTTTGTTCCTTAACATGTCACTATCTTGCTTTTTGTACTTTCAGCAGCGACTCTGTTTGTCTTCTAGTCTTCATGTCCTTCGTGTGTAAGCTTTGCATTAAATGCACATTTGAATAGAATTCAAACAGTAACATTGGAGCGCAAATTCACGTACATTCAGCAAGAGGTCACATATGTTTATCAGCAAGTGGTCAGTCTCAGTTTCAGCAAGCAAAACCTACCCTATCTTTCAGATTTTCACTTATGCAATGCTGTTGCTGAAAATTCCACTTTCTGAGCAACACGTGCCTTACCAGTCTTCAGCGATCTTCAAGTCTTCAAGTCTTCGATTTCTTCAAGTCTTCAGATTCTTCAAAAGTCTTCAAGATTCTGACCAGTTTCTTATTTGCTTCAATAATTTGTTTGTAATAAACAAAATATATCTTCAGCAAATGCTTAAATAGGTTATTTTCTTTTCAGAAAATAAGATGCATTAAAGCAAAGCATCAATAAGATATTTTCTTTTCAGAAAATAAAATACATCATACGCAAAAGAAATAACTTATCTAACACCTAACTAAGTCATCAGCAAACGTTCCTCTTTTACAATGTCCTTTAAAATTCTAAAATCCTATGGACCTTAAGAGTACTAGTTACTGGATTTTCCTTAATTTAGCATGGTAAATTTCTCATCAAAATTACAAGTTTCCTAACAAATTTCCCCCTTTTTGATGTTAGCAATCCATGGCTAAATTAATTGTTACCCTTTTAGAAGTTTCTGATGTTGAATAAATCAGTTGATTAATGCAAGCATACTTGAATAATTAAACAGTAAGCATAAATAGATTGCATAATCAAAAACCAATAAGAGTCAAAAGAATTCATTGCCGATAGTTATCATTCAGATGTTTACATGAAAAAGCATAGATAACATAAACAGAATCAGCAAATAATAACTTTAACAAAAACTATTGCAGGGACCTAAGCACTTTCAGAGGATTTCCTCAAAATCTCTCTTACACTCTTCTCAGCAAGTGCAGTGAATTTAACACAATCCTTTTCGTAGTTTTCCAGAAGTCTACGGACTTGTAGTTGAAGGATTCTTGCGTTTTTGCAGGCAGTATGATGATGCTTTTCAGCATTCATTTCCATGTAATTAATTACCCACAAATGCATGCCCCAATTGCTGGCATGGAGAAGCTGTGTATCTGAAATGCTTTTCGGATGAATCTTTCTTAGCCAGAGAAGATCTTCTTCTTGATCCTTAGCAGTGAGATAGAAGTACTCATAAGGAATCAATCCAAGTTTCTTCTTAGGTTTCTTTGTTACCGGGTCTGAGTAGTAAGCGATGCCAGGTGGTTTGATCAGATTTGGTTCCTGTTTGTATGTCTTACCAATGGCAACTCTTCTTCCATAGACCTCTAGATTCAACCATTTCCCAGCAACATTTCTTGGGAGGGATTCTTCCCTTTGATTTCTTTGGACCTTGAGTTCAATCCATTTGAACATTTGATTCAAAATGGCTGTTGGAAAGAACTCATTTACCAGCAAGTCTTCCAGCTTTAAAATCCAGCAACCATGAATGTTTCTGATTACATTCTGAGTGGTTTCCTCATTACTGGTCTTTGTATATTCGATGCCGGAGCCAATAGCAATGCTGGCCAGCCTTTTCTCTTCCTGTCTTTGCCTTCTTCTTCTTGTTTTAGCATTGTCTTGATCTCTTGCTGAAGAGTCAGACGAGAAATGCTTTGAGTGGCCAGACTGAGTTATGGCTGTTAAGGGTCTAGCTCTTATGGCTTGAGCTATTGTTTGATTGTCATCATCTTCATTCAGATTGTGATGACTTTCAGTGTGACAGAAATCTTGAGTTTCAGCAGCAGTTTTTCTCTTTTTGGTACTTGCTGAATTTAACTCAGATTCTGCTTGCCTTTTAGAACTTTGCTCTTTTTCAGCAAGTGGTTCTATGGGCAAAGGCGCATCAGCAACGGGAGGAGGAGGAGTTTGATTTCTGTTTCTAGTATTCTTCTTTTCCCCCTTAGACATGGATTGCAACATCGGAGTGATGTGCAGAGAGTAAAACTCATTGCAATTTTCTGCAAGAGTGTTGAGACTGTTATACTTCATGATGATTGCCTGTTGGTCAGAGTTCATTGTGGACAACTCTTTTTGAATATTCATCATGTTCTCTTCATGTCTTTTCTTTGTTGCGGCCTTCTCATCCATAATAGTCTGAGCCTTGACAAGAGCATTCTTTGCAAGTAAGAGCGCTTGACTTACATCTTCTTCATAGCTCTTGTGATAAAGACTGATGTCTTTCAGAGCTATTGTCAAAGTTGTAGTGCGTCTCAGCACTGTAGCCAATATTTTTCCAATGTCAAGTGGGCTCTCAGCAAGCAATGCCTCATCCTCAGCTTTGCAGGCATCATGGACTTTCTTTGGTGCTAGAATTCTGGGAGTGAACTCCTCAACTCTTGGGAACGGCACTAAATGAGGGGTCAAGGAGTGAGCCTTAAGTTCAGTAGCAAACTGATCATCTCGTAAAAGCAGCTCGGCTCTTAGTGAATCTCCTTCATAAGTGAGGTAATTAGGAGGAGGAATCTGTGCGACTTTTGGATCTTGCTTTGATTGTTCATCGTCATGTTCTGACAAGTCGTCATCATCCTCTGATTCATCAAGTTGAGAAAATTTTAAGCCTTTGTCAGTAGCTTCACTTCCTTTTTGTTGAGCGGTTGCTGATGGCAACACTTCAGACTCAACGACTGGAGTTTCACCAGTAGATAGTTGTTTCAATTGAGTTTGTGGCTCAATTACTGGAGTTTCGCCAGTAGTTAGTTTTAATTGAGTAGTTGCTGAAGGCAACGTTTGAGACTCAATAACTGGAGTTTCGCCAGTAGTAAGTGGAAGGGATGAAACTTCCTTTGATTTTGGTCTTGAAGATTCACCAATTTCCAGATCCTGCGTATGCCTTGCATGGATCACGAGACTGTTTTGTAGAGCTCGTTGGTAATCTTCATCTTCTTCATCCTCTTCTTCAAGGTTTTCTTCAGTAACCTTGGCATCAGAAACTGGACTTTTGCACTTTTTCAAGGCAGCCCTTTTTCTAACGTACTCTTCTTCAGTATCAGCACCTTGTACAGGTGCTTGATTTTCAGCAGCAGCAGGAGGAGGTTGAGATTGTTGTTGTTCAGCTTGCTGATTGTCAGATTGAGTATTTTCAGCAACTGTTGACTTCAATCCACCAGCACCAGGACTTGGACCTTGATTGTCATCATCGTCGTCTTTCTTGTCCTTAGAATCTTTCCCTTCATCATCACTGGGATCAGTGGGAATGTTCTCATCTTCTTCTTCTTCATCATCATTTGTCAGAATGACTAGCTCAATGTGCTTATACAAAGCAACACTTGTCACTTCCTCTTCCTCAGTTAATTTGTGGGGATCAGCCACCACAGGAACAAAAAGACCTTTGAGCATCACAGCTTGTTCAGCTGGAGAGGCACTCTTAAATTTGGCCTTCATATTCTCTCTGATTTGAGCAATCAGATTTGAACTCATTTGCTGAGAATATGTCATTTCTTCAGGAAGGATGGAGTGGACAAATGTTTCGAGCTTTTACAGTGAATATCTCTTTTTCTCATTTGAGAGATGAAGGTGAAGATCTGAGAAATCCATTCTCCTGTATCTTTGCCAGTTGCTGACGGACTTAGCAACTCTTGACAAAGTTGTCCTCTTGAAGTTCAAGTAAAGTTCTTCAGAACTTACTTGCTGATCTTCAGTGATGAGTACCACTTCAGTGGTCTCCTTTTGAGCCTGAAAAAGAATTTTATTTAGATCAGGATTGGTTTGGAGAATTGTTTTAGAGTTTACATCTGAAACATGATTTACCTGCTGAGAGTCAGCAAGCTCATGTAGTACAATTTCCATTCCATGAGGAGCTTGAGTCGCATCCTCCATTTGTTCATCCTGAAATAAATTAAAATTAGACACAAGTACTAAGCTGTCAAACTTAGTTTTTATACCAAAATTATTAACTACCTGCTGAGCAGGGAGTGTTGGTTCTGGTGCAGAGGCTTCAGCAACCATCTGACTTGCATCTTGAGAAGTCTGTAGAGAAAGAATAATTTTAGCAAAAGAACAATTTTCAGAATTTGAAGTTTTACTGATGGTTGAATTAACTACCTGCTGAGGATGGACAGGTTGTGGCTCAGTCCTTTCAGCATTAACAGTTTCTTCAGCTTCTGGGACTGTTTCTTCAGTAGACTTCTGATTTTGCTCTATTTGAGAAAGCTGTGCGGTTTCAGCAATCTCCCTTGTCTCTGAAATGACAAGTTGAGCAGAAGCATCTTGACCTTTAAGCTCACTGCTTGTCATGAAGAGATCAATTGACTTGTTGGATGATTCTTCAATTTCCAACTCCATTTGTTTGCTTAAATCTTCCAGAACAAGCTGGACTTTGTCAATTGATGTCTTGGGTGAACTTGGGCCAGTATTGTCAGCATCATGAGATGCGTCGTTGAATAATGCTTCTTGAGTTTCAGCAACTTCAGGAACTGGAACCATTGCTATTTCAGCAACTGGTTCTTCAGCAAGCTGGGTCTCAGCAACTTGATGAGTTGCTTGTTCAGCAACCATCTTTTCAGCAGCATCAGCAAGTGCCGCTTTTTGCAGATCATCAGCAATGTCACTTGCTGGTTCCATAGTTGGATCATTTGGTCTATCTACAATGTAGATATCTGGGACTTGGGCAGGAATTTCATTTCCACTGCCTTGTGGTCTATTCTCAGTAGAATTGTCAACATTAAGTTGATTGTTGAAGGCTTCCGCAAACACTTCAACATTGTTGACATATGCTTCAGTAATTACTTCAGCAACATCTACTGGCAAATGCGTTTCAGCATTTGTCTGGGAATTGACTGAGGAGTCTTGGACATCAGGAACTGACTGAGAAGCCAGTGTCTTCTTTCTTTTGTTACTTGTCCGTTTCCTCTTAGGTACGGGGTTTGCTGATGACGCTGCAGTCTGAGTGTCATCATCAGCTTTCCTCTTTTTTCTTTTAGATTTCTCCAGTTTCCCAGAGTCATCTATTGTTTCCTTTTCAGCAACAGGTGTTGTACACGTACCTTGTTGATTTTCTACAGCAGTTTCATTTGTGTTACCACCATCCACAGCAGTTTCATCTCTCAGTTGCTGAGTGGTAACATCTGCAGCTGTTGTATGCCTTTCTTGCTGGCTTGTGCTGACAACATTTGCAGTTGTTGTCTTCTTAGTTTTCTTTCCAGCAATCTTAGGTACATTCTGCTTGTAGAAAGATCTTCCCACATTGCACACAGATTTCTTGATTGGCAATGGGTTTCTTAGTTGAATCCTGAAATGTTCAAGGATATAACATATCTTGATTCCATACATAACTGGAAAGGAAGGTGAGACCTTGTTGTCTTCTACTGTTACCTTGAACTTAGTGACACAATCAACAAGCCTGTTGAAAATGTACTTAGCCCAGTTAAGTTCCGATTTATTTTCATAGATATGCATCAGCAATGGCCATCTTCTTAGGCCGACTTGGTCAATTCCTCCAACTTGGGAGTCAAGAACTTTTATCAGTAGCAGAGCTACTAGACCAAGTGAATGGCAGAGATGCTTTCTCTTAACGTGCTTTGTCCAAGTCACGGGAGCTATCTCGCCTTTCTTCATCTTTGCATTTCTAACGTCACTGTAGAAAGCTTCTATTTCTTCGTCAGTAGCAGTGACGTCATCTTCAGTTCCAGTGGTTGGAATCTGAAAAATCTCCGCTAAATCAGTCCATTTCAGGACGATTTGCGTGTTCTGAACATAAGTAAGGATCACTTTTTCAGTGATTCCATTACTGTCTGTAAGGGAGTGGATTTCTGCATTGTTGTAGAATTCCATTGTATCAATCATGCTCACTTGCTTAGTGCGAGCAGAGATAAAGTTCATGAGGCCTTGTTGCTTGATGAACTCAAGCGCCTCTTCATTTTGGTCATCAAGTTCTTGTTCATAAAAGTACCTAATGTACTTTTCTTTTGCAAACCCTCCCCATTGCATCAACATATCACACTTTGCAGTGTCAAGATATGACGGAGGCATAGGTTTTACAGTGATTCGGTCGTTTTTCAACACAACTTTCGTTGTGTTTGGGGCCAGAGTAGTTACCGGAGCAGTGCGTGTTTCAGCACTATCAACCTTTGACGATTTTGAGGACTTAGATAACTGTCTCTTGGGAGCCATTTCTTATATATAGCAAGAAAGATTGTACGAAAAGAGATAGTTTTGCTTTTGATCGGAGGTACAGTAGATTCAGGCTAGAATTTGCAGAGAAAGGAAATGTGAGTTAAAGAATTTTTTCATTTCTCTAACTCCTTCTTTATATAGTGTCTCTGGTGTGTGAGAAACTCAATCGATTTGAGCTCTCAGCAAGGGTAAAACAGAGAAACACTGGAGATAGTGGAGCCTTTGCATTGAATGCGTAATGGCCCACTAACTAAAACCGTCAGAGCACTCTCTCTCTTTGTTTTGTTAGCCGTTAGATTAGTAACTCCTTTTAATCAATGGCCACGATTGAATTTCATGTCATGATTATTGCGAGTTTATCTGTGCCAGCTTAACGTCACAAATTGATTTTACCGAGTAATAAGGGATAGATTGCTTGCTGAAATAGACAAGAATCTTTTCAGCGAGTTTGAATTAACAATCTAGATACTTGCTGAAAGTTCCCCCTTACTTAGATATCTCATATTTTCTTTAAGTTTAAAAGATATTTCTGATTTTCGTATCCGTAAATTCTTTTGTACTTGAGACATCCTTTGGTAAAACCTGAGAGATGAGCTTTGCTCTTTTCTGAGTTCCCGTTTCAGAAAATTCCTTTGATACTTGAATACCTGTTTCAGTATCTTTTGATTGTCTGAGTACCCGTCTCAACAATCCATAATTACTTTCTCTTACTGAGTGCCTGTCTCAGCAAGTGGTCAAGTTTCCTAACAAATACCCGTTTTGAAGGAATTACTTGCTGAATGCCTGTTTCAGCAAACATGTAGTGACTTATCATTTCTTAGAAGAAATCAGTGACTTGGTCTTTTGGACAGGAATACTTTGGCTTGCTGAATGCCTGTTTCAGCATTCTGCCAAGTGTATCCTTTATTGAGGTAGTTCAATCAATCCAAGGTTATACCTTAGTATTGCAAACCTATTATCCGGTAGGGGCTTGGTAAAGATATCAGCAAGCTGATCTTCAGTTCCTACTTTCACAACCTCAATATCACCTTTTCCCACATGATCTCTAATGAAATGATGTCTAATATCAATGTGCTTGGTCCTAAAGTGAAACTTAGGATTTTGCGTAATTGCAATAGCACTTGTATTATCACAAAAGATTGGTGTTTTCTTTGCAGAAATACCATAATCTCTTAATTGTTGCTGAATCCATAGGATTTGAGCTGTGCAACAACCAGCTGCAATGTATTCAGATTCAGTAGATGAATTGGCGACACAAGTTTGCTTCTTGCTGAACCATGATATTAATCTAGTACCCAAAAACTGACAAGTTCCATAGGTACTTTTTCTATCAAGAGTTGATCCACCATGATCAGCATCAGAATAGCCAACCAATTCAAGTCCAGAATCTTTAGGATACCATAATCACACATTGACTGTACCTTTAACATATTTCAGTATCTTGATTGCCTTTTGTAGTGTGATTCTCTTGGATCAGATTGGAATCTTGCACACACACAAACAGCATACTGAATGTCAGGTCTACTTGCTGTTAAATACAACAAGGAACCAATGAGCTTCCTATACTTGTGTTCTTCAACACTTTTGTCCTCTTTAGTATAGCCCAATTTGGTGCCAACACTCATAGGGATCTTTTCAGGTTTTTCATCCTCTTTGATCCTAAACTTTATGAGCATTTCTTTCGCATACTTTGCTTGATTTATGAATATTCCATCTTTGAGTTGCTTGACTTGCAATCCTAGGAAATAATTCAATTTTCCCATCATACTCATTTCAAACTTATTTGTCATGAGTTTGGCAAAATCATCACAAAGTTGCTTGTCCTTAGATCCAAAAATTATGTCATCCACATAAATTTGAACTAAGATTATTTTACCATCATGGTTCATGGTAAATAATGTTTTGTCAACTTCACCTTTCTTGAAACCATTTTCCAGCAAGAACTTAGCCAAGGTATCATACCATGCTCTTGGTGCTTGCTTTAGACCATATACAGCTTTCTGAAGCTTATATACCATCTTGGTTTCTGAGGGAAGTTCAAAGCCAGGGGGTTGTTCTAGGTAGACTTCTTCAGCAAGTTCACCATTTAAGAATGCACTTTTAACATCCATTTGGTAAACAATGAAGTCATTGTGAGCAGCAAAGGCCAAGAAAAGCCTAATTGCATCCAATCTTGCAACTGGAGCGTAAGACTCATCATAGTCCAATCCTTCAGTCTGACAGTAACCTTGAGCAACTAAGCGTGCTTTGTTTCTTGTTACTTCACCAGACTCGCTCAGCTTGTTTCTGAACACCCACTTTGTACCAATAGCTTTCTTATCTTCAGCAAGTGGCACAAGTTTCCAGACTTTGTTTCTTTCAAATTGATCCAATTCTTCTTGCATTGCCTTTATCCATTCAGAATGCTTCAAAGCTTCTTCTATGGTTTTAGGTTCAATTTCTGAAACAAAGCAAGAGAATAAAGATTCTACTTCTACGACAGTTGCTTCTTCAGCAAGTCCTTGAGTAGCTTTGGATCTAGTCACTTGGCGTTTATTAATATCGCCAATCATATCCGTAGAGGGATGATCTCTAATCCATTTATTAACAGGTTTCCTGTTTGTTGGATCAGGATATGTTTGCTCATCAGCATGTGACTCTTCAGTATGTACTTGTTCAGTACTACTGGGAATTTGTGTCTCTGCTGAGATTTGTTCGTCAGCAACTGCTTGTTCAGCATTGCTGGATTGAGGTATTCATCAGCAGGCACTGGAGATTGCGTAATTTCAGCAACTTCCGGAGCAACCGCATCTTTGCTGGAAATTCTTTGTCGTGAACTATATTTATCTTGTCATGACTTGGGGGAGGAGAGTCATTGTCAGAATCATCATTTAGTTCAATTGACTTGATTTGCCTAGCATCAGATTCAGTTCTTTGCTCATGTATGATTAGCTTTTTCATACATTCTGATATTTCTTCTTCAGCAGGCACACCTTGTGACTTTTCGTAGAATACAACATGCACAGATTCTTCAATCTTTTGTGCCTTTTTGTTGTAAACTCTATAAGCTTTACTATGCAAGGAGTAGCCAAGAAATATCGCTTCGTCTGCCTTTGGTTGAAATGTTCTTAGGTATTCTCTACCATTGTTAAGAACGAAACACTTGCAACCAAATACTCTTAGATGAGTGATGTTAGGAGGTCTTCCAACAAACAATTCATAAGGAGTTTTGTTGTATTCCTTAGTAATCAAACATCTATTTGAGTATAGCAGGCGGTATTAATCGCTTCAACCCAGTAAGCCTCACTTATTTCAGTGTCAGCAAGCATTGTTCTTGCGGCTTCTTTCAGGGTACGATTCTTCCGTTCAGCAACACCATTTTGCTGTGGTGTTCTTACTGAGGATAACTGATGTTGAATACCTTTGAGGTACAATATTCAGTTATGTACTGGTTACAAACTCAGTACCATGGTCTGTCCTTATGACTTTTACTTGTCATTTTTCATGACTT
>CM051457.1:51418420-51530472 GCA_028274465.1 Plantago ovata
GCATTTCCCTGTTTAAATACCAAGTATTTTACTTTCCGTTCGACCGCTATGCATGCGAGGGTAGGCGGCGCCCTCTTATATGTCGGACCGCATATTTTATGTATGGGTAGGCGGCACCCATTATGTGCTTGACCGCGTTTAGAACTAGAATGGATAGGCGGCATCCATTACGTGTAGACCGCTCATGCATGATGGGTAGGCGGCGCCCTGATTTGTTTGTAGATGACTGATAACAACCTTCAAGCGACAAGCCCCAACCAATATAAGTACAGAAATATATATATGTATGTATTTCTGAGATGCTTTCCATAGGGTGCTTTAATTCTGAACTTTCATTGCGTTTTCTTGTATTGGCGACCTCGTCTTACAGACTCGCAGTGATCGTCAGATTAGAGTAAGCCTATGGTTATGACTTACTACATATTGTATCTAGCGACCTCGATAGGTGCAGTATGTAGGGCATCGGGTTAAATTAGATTTAACAACCAAGAGTTGTGTGACGCAATAGGATAGTCCTACCGGTCATATTATGCTATGCGACCAGCCCCCGTTGGAGTATAGCATAGTATGGATTTGGATCTTGGCCACTACGGTAACTTGTTGGACATTACCCGTATGTTTGTTGTGGGGGCAAGCATATGTGAAAATAGTGGGAGCTAAACAGCTAAAGGACCTTGTTGTTTAGTTATGTTGACTGTGTATTTAGAAATAATATTTCAATAGTTGATTTATTATTTTCATTCTATATTATTTCTCCTTAGGATATTAGAAATGGCGAGTATCTCGCTCCGTGCTGTCTTAGAGAAGCAAATTTTGATCGGACCAAACTTCCTAGATTGGATCAGGAATATACGTTTGGTGCTAAGGTACGAAAAGATTTAGTACGTCTTGGACGAGGTCATTCCTGTGTGCCCCGAAAATCAGACTGCCGATCAGGTTGCTGCTTGGAATCAAGCCAACAAGGCAAAGTCTGATAAGCATCTTGAGGATGCTAGATCCGCGCAGTGTATTATGCTGGTGGCAATGAGCAATGAGCTGCAAAGGCAACATGAAAGCATGTTGCCGTATGAGATGCTGAAGCATCTTGAGTCGCTCTTTAAGACGACAGCTAGAAGTGTTGAATTTGATTTGATCAAAGAGATACACAGATGCAAGCTCAGTGAAGGAGGGAACATGTCTGAGCATGTTCTCAAAATGATTGGTCTCTTTGAAAAGCTTGTCGATGCCGGCGTTAAGCTGTAGAACAAGATCATGGTGATCTTTGTCCTTCAATCATTGTCGAGTTCGTATTCGCAGTTCATCATTAATTACACGATGAATGCGAAGGACGTAACACTGCCTGAACTTCATAATCTGCTGAAGACATATGATCAAAATCTTCCTAAGAAGAAAAAGTGGATCATGCTTGTTGGGCAACCGTCTAACCCAAACCCGAGAAACAAAGGTGCTAAGGGTAAGGGAAAGTCGGGAGCCAAGACTAACACTTGGAGTGATAAGCCTAAGCGTCCGAACCAGAAAAGGAAGTTCAATAGAAACGGAAGGGTGCGCATAGATGAATGTCTTTTCTGTAAGCAGAAAGGACATTGGAAGAAAGATTGCCCTAAGCTTAGGGCAGATCAAGTTAAGAAGCCACCGGCTTCTAGCTCAGGTATGTTTGTTATTGAAATGAACATGACTACTTTTGACTCCAATGGTTGGGTATTAGATACAGCCTGTGGCTCACACATTTGTAATAATGTGCATGGGCCAATTGATCACATGCTAGTCAAGCAAGGTTAAATCGACATGCATGTTGGGAACGGCAATCCAGTTGAAGCCAAACGCGTTGAACGCAGCAAGATAGATTTACCTTCGGGACAATGTTTAGAACTTGATAATGTTTATTTTGTTCCATCCATTGTCAGAAATATTATTTCCATTCCATTGTTAGACAATATGGGTTTTTCCTTTCGATTTGCGAATAATACTTGTTATTTTTCATTAAATGATCAGTATTATGGAAAGGCTCGCTTGGTGAATGGTTTATATATTTTGCAAAGTAGTCTACCTTTATTTCAAATACATAACAAACAACCTTCTTCAAGTAGGAAGAATAATCCATCTTATCTATGGCATTGTCGGCTAGGCCATATCAATGAAACACGGATTCAAAGACTAAGGAAGTTGGACTACTTAGAACCATTTGATTTTGAATCATATGGTACATGCGAATCATGTGTTAAGGGTAAGATGACGAACAAACCTTTTGTTGGACAAGGTGTTCGTGCCACTCGCTGCTTAGAGCTCATACATACCGATGTATGTGGACCTTTTAAAGTCCATGCGCGTGGGGGTTATCCTTACTTCGTTACCTTTACTGACGATTTCTCAAGGTATGGATATATTTATCTTATGAAGAATAAATCCGAGACCTTTGGGAAATTCAAGGAGTTTAGGAATGAGGTCGAGAATGAATTGAACCTAAGGATAGTCACTCTTCGATCAGATCGAGGAGGTGAATACCTTAGTGAAGAATTTATCGACTACTTGAAGGAAAATGGAATTCAATCGCAATGGACTCCTCCTGGAACACCACAGTTAAATGGTGTGTCTGAGAGGAGGAATCGAACCCTGTTAGACATTGTAAGATCAATGATTGGATTCCCGACTCTTCCAAAATATCTGTGGGGATATGCACTACAAACTGCAATCTACATTCTGAACCGTGTACCATCTGAATCAGTGGAGAAAACTCCTTATGAGTTATGGAAGGGAAAGAAGCCCTCACTGGGCTATCTTAGACCTTGGGGCTGTCCTGCGATAGTCAAACTGATGCTCACTGATAAGTTAGATGCCAAGGGTGTCAAAGTATATTTCATAGGCTATCCTCGTCAGACGAGAGGCTATGAATTCTATCATGCTGAAGATCACAAGGTGATCGTATCTAGAAACGTCAAGTTTTTAGAAGCTGAATACCTCGAAGAAGAGAGGTTAGATGGCATGATAGAACTTGAAGAAATTCAAGACTTTGACACGCGCGAACATGAGGTCTCTAAATCTTCCGGTTTGGACTCAAGTTCAGTGGGAGCTTTCGAAGCAGACAAGGGTAATGATATGACACTTTCTAGGCATGTCATAGTCAGTGGGAGTCCTGTGATTAGATAAACAGTTGAAACCACACCAATAGAACCCGTTGTCAACCAACCTGTGCAACAAGTTGCACAAGAGCAGCCTCCCGCAAGGGAACAGAGTCGCGCCCCACGACCAGCTGCATATGTACCCACTGATAATGTTCGTGTTACACGAAGCCAGAAAAGAAAAGCACCAGAACCAGTCGAGCTCCGTAGGTCGAAGAGGATCCTAAAAGGACCTCAGAAGCAAAGCCTTATGACAGAAGACATCAGTGAACTTGATGTCGGCTTATCAAATCGGGAAGATCCCGAGACCTACAAAGAGGAAATAATTGATATTGACTCAGCCAAATGGCAAGAGGCCATGGAATTGGAGATGGACTCCATGTACCAGAACCAAGTTTGGAACTTGGTAGACTTACCCCAAGGGGTTAGACCTATTGGGTGCAAATGGGTCTTTAAACGAAAGACAGATGCCGATGGCAAGGTACAAACGCACAAAGCTAGGCTTATGGCATCGATTACAATGAAACCTTTTCACCGGTAGAAAAATTGAAGTCCATTCGAATTCTACATGCGATAGCTGCCTACTATGATTATGAGATCTGGCAGATGGATGTTTAGACTGCCTTCCTCAATGGCAACCTTGACGAAGAGGTCTATATGGTACAGCTGGAAGGTTTTATTAGTAAAACCAAACCAACTGTTGTATGCAAATAACAAAGATCCATCTATGGGCTAAAGCAAGTGTCAAGGAGCTGGAATATCCGCTTTGATGAAGCTGTCAAATCGTTTGACTTCATCAAAAGCAAGGAAGATCCCTGTGTCTACGCTAGGCACAACGACAAGGGAGTCGTTTTCATGATCATTTATGTTGATGACATTTTGATCATGGGAAACAATGTCTCTATGCTAGAAGAGACTAAAGTTTGGTTATCAAGTATCTTCTCGATGAAGGACTTGGGTGAAGCGAACTACATCCTAGGGATCAAGATCTTTAGAGATAGATCCAAGAGGATGTTAGGAATGACACAGTCTACATCGACAAATACTAAAGCGTTATAAGATGGACGACTCAAAGAGAGGCTTTCTCCCAGCTAGGCATGGGATTGTCTTATCAGTTAAGGATGGTCCTAAAACTGATGAAGAAAGAAACGCAATGAGTCGTGTGCCCTATGCTTCGGAAGTAGGGTCTATAATGTATGCAATGAATTACACAAGGCCCGATGTGGCATATGCGCTTAGTGTCACTTGTCGACACCAACAGAATCCAGGAGTACCTCACTGGACTGCTGTAAAGAACATTCTTAAGTACCTTCGACGGACTAAAGAGATGTTCTTGGTGATTGGTGGAGAACCAGAATTAAAGATGTCTGGTATGTCGACGCTGGATTTAAATCAGATCCTGATGACTTTAAGTCACAGACAGGATACGTATTCAAATTGAACGGAGGAGCTGTCTGTTGGAAGATTTCTAAGCAAGCCACGGTTGCTGACTCATCAACAGAAGCCGAGTACATTGCTGCATCAGAAGCATCGAAAGAAGCTGTTTGGATTTCAGAGTTCTTGAAGGAATTGAGGGTTGTTCCTGCTCCTAGTCCAATAACGATTTATTGTGACAATACTGATGAATGTGTATTTTACACTTTCATTCGAGTCTTTTTCACCTATTTTAGCTATCCTCTATGTTAATTTAGCTATATTTTAGTACATTTTATTAGAATAGTGTCACGTTTCCCTTTAGATTTTATTTTACAGGTTTTGGTTGAAATTCGAAGATTTCTAGGCAATTATATTGAAGTTGACAAGGAATTGGTGTTCCAGAAGCCTATTTGGAGTATCTGAAGGTTTCTGGATAGGATTTGGAGTCTAGGGGTCGAATCTGGAGGTTAGAAGGCCACTAGAAGTCAGAAACCGAGTCCGAAAAGGTGAAGAAATCCAAAACCGCGTCGAAAAACGCGGAATTCCGCGAAAAAGCCGGGGGCCGAACCGCCCCGGAGTTTTTTCGGGGCCTATATAGTGCTCAGTTTTCTCTCCGAAAATCATATCTTTCCAGACCTTCTCTCTCACCTCTATCTATAGTGTTAGGTAGGAACTTTCCGGGGCTTGTCCTGGGAGTTCTGTAGCTTAGGGGATACTTTTCATAGCAGTTTGGAGCTCGTAGGACCGCAATCATCCGGAGATTGACAACCTTCGGTAACTTTGTATCTTACAGTTTTATTCTACTTATTTTATTATTCTTTCAACATGTTTTCTTCTATGATTTCTGTTGATTGCATGCCTATTATGAGTAGCTAAACTTATCGTTGGTGGTAGTATGTGAATTCTTAGCGAAGGGAAGATAATCATGCTAATGGCTATATCGCGCATTATACTCCGTGTCATTGCTTTATTTCGTTGATCAGTTGTAACCAAAATTCTCGTATGTTGTATTGATTATTTTGCACAATTGGACACTAGTCGACCATCAGACCAATTATCTTCGTAGTGTTGCATAATTACGGAACACAATAGGACAATCGTGATTGACTAGTCAGACCAAATTATCTTCGTAGTGCTTAATACTTGCAACAGGACACTAGATTGATTCAAACATCTCTATGCAAGACCGAGGAATTTATGCATGATTATCGACCCGTTATGTTAAGAAGGACCATACTATCACCAATCTCCATTATCTGCTAGAAACCCCCTATTGCTATCTGTCTGCTGTTTTATATTCTCTTGTTAAATAGATAAAGCTAGTTATAGTCCTGAGAGAACGACACTCGAGTCATTCTGCTGCTACACTACGGTTTTCGTTGTAGTTGTGGATTGCCTTTGGCTAATTACAAATTTATTCCTAATTCTATTAATTTTAGTTTTCCTTTTTAATCTCTCTCTGATACTGCTTTCCTAGTCTGTTTCTAATCACCTTTCCTAGTCTGTTACAGATTGTGTATGCCGCATACACGTTCTGCAGGAACACCGCTTGCTGATTGAATTGCTGAGATCCATAGAGTCTACCACCAAAGAAGGTGACTCCTTTTCAAGGAAATCGACGGAATGGTAGAAGCTAGACCACTGAACGCATGGTTTCAACCCACCAAGGATCGTATGAGGGGACCGGCGATTGTTCTTTCGCCTGCAACCCGAGATCTGGATATCAAGAACCACGCATTCCAACAACTTCTGAGGTTCTATGGCTTATCAAGGGAAGATGTGATGGGGTACTTGAACGATATCGATGATTTCGTCAACCAACTCCCACGACCCGGAGCTGACATAACAACGGATGAGTTGAGGATGAAGGTTTTTGCTATGGGACTTGGCGACAGAGCCCAGTCATGGCTGAGTTCTCTACCAGCCAGCTCGCTGAACACTTGGGAGAAGGTTTTTTCAGCTTTCATGGAGAAATACTTCCCCCACACCTTGACTACCGCGCTAAAGGCGCAGATCACTAGATTCAAGCAAGACTATGATGAGACCATCTACACTGCGTTTGAGAGGTTCCAAGATCTCACGAACAAGTGCCCTCACCATGGTTTTGAACTTTCCGACCTAGTCCAACACTTCTACTATGGTAATGATCACTGCGAAAACCCCGCTCCGAAAGAGCCACCGAAGTCGAAGTCGGCTCAACTGATGGAGAACTTGCAAAAGATGGTTGATCATACACAAAGTTTTCTCAAACGTTATGAAGAAGATTCCGAGAAGACTAGGGAAAGGCTTGATAGGTTGGAAGAGAGCACTAGGCTTGCCCATCAAAAGTTGCAGGAGTTTATCGACCGAGGAGCAAGTAGAGAACAAGGCAAACTGCCTAGCAACAATGTGAAGTCGAAATTGGCTGGTGATGTACCTGACGAAATCACCATCAGGAAGGTTGTTAGGTGCGAGTGTTGCATGAAGGAAGAACTTCTACAGGCTGAGGAAGAAGAGGAGGACCTTGGTTCTGACGCAAGTAATGAGGAGCAAGAGGATCCCGAACCACTCCCTAAAAGTTTCAATGTTAAGGTAGGGATTGGTGAGCTTGAAGATGTCCGTGCCACACTTGACACGGGATCCTACTCAAACATAATCCCTTTGAACGTGTTTGAAAAGAGCAACCTTGGAAAACTATCTAAGCAAAGGGCTATTGTGCGTCTGGCGGATGGATCCTTTATGAGACCCGAGGGCGTTGTGAAAAATGTGTTCGTCAAGATTGGTGAAGCATCTATATACACCAATTTCATAGTTATGCCGGCATCTGCACCTGGGACGGGGGATGTCATACTCTTAGGGCAAACATTCTTGACTAAACTGCGCTCCGTGATGGACATTGATGAATGTGTATTTTACACTTTTATTCTAGTCTTTTTCACCTATTTTAGCTATCCTCTATGATAATTTAGCTATATTTTAGTACATTTTATTAGAATAGTGTCACGTTTCCCTTTAGATTTTATTTTACAGGTTTTGGTTGAAATTCAGAGATTTCGGGGCAACTATATTGAAGTCTACAAGGAATTGGTGTTCCAGAAGCCTATTTGGAGTATCTGACGGTTTCCGGATAGTATTTGGAGTCTAGGGGCCGAATCTGGAGGTTAGAAGGCTACTAGAAGTCTAAAACCGAGTCCGAAAAGGTGAAGAAATCCAAAACCGCGTCGAAAACGCGGAAATTCCGCGAAATAGCTGTGGGGCGAACCGCCGCACTGAGGGGCGAACCGCCGCGGGCAATTCCGGGGCCTATATATAGAGCTCAGTTTTTCTCCGAAAATCATATCTTTCCAAGCCTACTTTCTCACCTCTCTCTATAGTTTTAGGAAGGAACTTCCCGGGGCCTGTCCTGGGAGTTCCGTAGCTTAGGGGATACTTTTTCATAGCAGATTGGAGCGCGTAGGATCGCAATCATCCGGAGATTGACAACCTTCGGTAACTTTGTATCTTACAGTTTTTATCTACTTATTTTATTCTTCTTTCAATATGTTTTCTTCTATGATTGCTATTGATTGCATGCCTATTATGAGTAGCTAAACTTATCGTTGGTGGTAGTATGTGAATTCTTAGCGAGGGAAGATAATCATGCTAATGGCTATATCGCGCATTATACTCCGTGTCATTGCTTTATTTCGTTGATCAGTTGCAACCAAAATTCTCGTATGTTGTATTGATCATTATGCACACTTGGACACTTGTCGACCAATCAGACCAATTATCTTCGTAGTGTTGAATAATTACGGAACACAATAGGACGTTAGTTGTTGACAAGTCAGACCCATATTATCTTCGTAGTGCCTAATACTTGCAACAGGACACAAGATTGATTCAAAGATCTCTATGCAAGACCGAGGAATTTATGCATGATTATCGACCCATTATGTTAAGAAGGACCATACTATCACCAATCTCCATTATCTGCTTGAAAACCCCTATTGCTTTCTATCTGCTGTTTTATATTCTCTTGTTAAATAGATAAAGCTAGTTATAGTCCTGAGAGAACGACACTCGAGTCATTCTACTACTACACTACGGTTCTCGTTGTAGTTGTGGATTGCCTTTGGCAAAATAACAAATATTATTTGCTGAATCGAGACCTAACAAATCCCAGTTCATCAAATTGGCGCCGCTGCCGGGGACTATACTCCTTTTTTCTGTTTAATTTGTTTTTATTTACAGCTTTAGATTCCTAATTCTACTAGATTTAGTTTTTCTTTTTAATTTCTCTCTGATATTGCTTTCCTAGTTTGTTTCTAATCACCTTTCCTAGTCAGTTACAGATTGCGTATGCCGCATACACGTTCTGCAGCAATACCGCTTGCTGATTCAATTGCTGAGATCGATAGAGTCTACCACCAAAGAAGGCGACTCCTTTTCAAGGAAATCGACGGAATGGCAGAAGCTAGACCACTGAAGGCATGGGTACAACCCACCAAGGATCGTATGAGGGGACCGGCGATTGTTCTTTCGCCTGCAACCCGAGATTTGGAGATCAAGAACCACGCATTCCAACAACTTCCAAGGTTTTATGGCTTATCAAGGGAAGATGTGATGGGGTACTTGAACAATATCGACGATTTCGTCAACCAACTCCCACGACCCGGAGCTGACATAACAACGGATGAGTTAAGGATGAAGGTTTTTGCTATGGGACTTGGCGACAGAGCCAAGTCATGGCTGAGTTCTCTACCAGCCGGCTCGCTGGACACTTGGGAAAAAGTTTTTTCAGCTTTCATGGAGAAATACTTCCCACACACTCTGACTACCGCACTAAAGGCGCAAATCACTGGATTCAAGCAGGACTATGATGAGACCATCTACACCGCATTCGAGAGGTTCCAAGATCTCACGAACAAGTGCCCTCACCATGGTTTTGAACTTTCCGACTTAGTCCAACACTTCTACAATGGACTAACCTTCGAGAACCATCAAGTGGTGGATTTCCAATGCCGAGGCAATATTTGGGAGGAAACCGCAGAAGCCGTCTGGGCAGTTTTCGAAAGGCTTGCTAAGGGTTCGCAGTTCAAGGACCCAAGAGCAATGGTTAGGAGACGTGGACCTGAAGCTCCACCGACTCAAGAAGCCCCTATGTACAGGGGGAATGGGGATCAATTCGAGTGCTTTACCAACGAATTGAAGCAAGTCCTCAAGAGCGTCACCGGAACAACTGTTTCGAATGAAGTATGCCGAATATGCAAGAACTATGGGCATGGGGCTCATATGTGTAGATCAGAGCTGGCATACGATGATGGCAACTGGGCTCGAGGAGGAGAAGAAGAAGCCTTTGCTACGGAGTTTGGCACTCAAGAAGTTACCTACGGACAAGACGGTAGAAATCCTCGAGGTGGATTTTGGAGAAGAGGATACCGCAACAATCAAGGATATGCACCGGCTAACCAAACTTATGGACCTAACCAAGACCGTAGTAGGCTGAACTATGGTAATGATCACTGCGAAAACCCCGCTCCAAAAGAGCCACCGAAGTCGAAGACGGCTCTACTGATGGAGAACTTGCAAAAGATGGTTGATCACACACAAAGTTTTCTTAAACGTTATGAGGAAGATTCTGAGAAGACTAGGGCAAGGCTTGATAAGTTGGAAGAAAGCACTAGGCTTTCCCATCAAAAGATGCAAGAGTTGATCGACCAAAAACTACCTAGCAGCACAGTGAAGTCGAATGCCATTACATTAGCTGATAATTGACCTGACGAAATCACCATCAGGAAGGTTGTTAGGTGCAAGGGTTGCATTAAGGAAGAACTTCTACACGCTGAGGAAGAAGAGAAGGGCCTAGGTTCTGACACAAGTGATGAGGAGCAAGAGGATCCCGAACCACTCCCTAAAAGTTTCGATGTTAAGGTAGGGATTGGTGAGCTTGAAGATGTCCGTGCCACACTAGATACTGGATCCTACTCAAACATAATTCCTTTGAATGTGTTTGAAAAGAGCAACATCGGAAAACTATTTGAGCAAAGGGCTATTGTACAATTGGCGGATGGATCCTTTATGAGACCCGAGGGCGTTGTGAAAAATGTGTTGGTCAAGATTGGCGAAGCATCGATATACACCAATTTCGTAGTTATGCCGGCATCTGCACCTGGGACGGGGGATGTCATACTCTTAGGGCAAACATTCTTGACCAAGCTACGCTCCGTAATGGACATCTACCAAAGAACTTGCACCATCGAGGTGGATGGCAAACAACACGTATTGCAAGCCATACCTGATCCACCGGAACCGCCTGATATTACTACTCACTATTGTGGTCTTGCAGCCTATATTCTTTCTTATTCACAGGTTCGTGGCATGGAGAGGAGATCAATGAAGGGGAAGTCTAGTACCCGCAAAAAGAGGAGATAGGCGCAGACAGGAGTCGAGTCAAGGACTTTAAACAATGACACTATCCGGGAGGCAACCCGGAATTTTTATCGCTTTCTTTACTGCTTTTCTGCATGCATTCATTCTTGAACTATTTGCTTCTCTTATGCGAATTTGTTCATGTGTGTGTCGTATATGCTTTTGTTTGAGTGAGATTTTTCGAATGGTTTTTTGAAAAAATTTAGTTTCGGGATTTAAACCGCATTTTCTGACATCGGGACCCGACTCCTCGCATTGGGGAGCACGGGGCGAACCGCCCCGTGGTGGGGCGAACCGCCCCACACGTGGGGCGAACCGCCCCACAGTCCCAGATCTTAAAAAACGCGGATTTCAACCCCAAAACCTTATTTTCTTCATTCTTCTTCATCCATACTCCCAAAAAAACCCGAAAAGTGCGATTTTGCTTCTAAATCTTCATAACTTCTTCATTTCTTGACCAAATTGAGTGTTCTTTAGCTTAATTTGAAGCCTATTACATGATCTATCATCCTAACCGATCAGATTTCATCCTAATTCGTTAGATTTGCAAATCTGAGGTATCATCTTTAAGAACCCTAATTTTCGAATTTGGGGGTTTTCTAATTTGAGCTTCAATTGTGCTTGTTTGATGCATGGGTATGTTGTTTATATGATTAGACATGTTATTTACTATCAATTGCATGCTCAATTTTGCTTAAATTGTTGATTTGGGTATTTTGCTATTAGATGATGTATCTTGTTATGCATTATGTCTTTATCTTTGATTTCTAGCATAAGGATATGTTTATTGGTGTAATATTGGTGGATTTGACGATAGAATGCTTATTAGTTGAGATTGAAGATTTATGCTGGTCGAATTTTTGCGCTGCTATGGTATGAATTGAAACCTTGTTATCAAGGTTATTGGTTGTCTAGTAGGAGCATGATGTGATGAATGGCATGTAGTAATTACGTCGATATGTTGCATGATGAAGAAGCTAGGCTAGACATTGTGGTTTGGGGAGTTCGATTGTTGATTTTATCACTTGTGTGTTTTGCTTTTACACTAGCATATATTTGAGTCTGTTTTGAGTCGTACGAGGTGCTAATCGCTGTTTATAGGTACCATACTAAGGGAAGGGAGCATTCACGTTTGATTGATGTGAAGAACCATGTCAAGGAAGGTGATCTCGCTAGATGTGCGTTCGAGCCAAGGGGTTTGGCAACAACGTCGTGGATTATCCAAGAGGAGGAGCTAGAGTACACCTGGAGTAAGGACTCCTATGCCTATTCATGCACCACCGAAGGGTCAGAAACCACTATTATGTCAGCACTCCATCACGAGGACTACAGAGTTCGAGTGAACAGGAAGGCACCGGAACAGTCTTGCCGCGATGGATTCGATCTTGAGTCCGAAGTTGCTCGAAGGTTCCGAAGCGCTAGCTTGGTTCCAAAACGTAATGACATGGGTACCCAGCACCTTGTTGGGGTGCCCCTTGCCTGCCTCTAAAGTGAGCATCATATAGACATTGGGCGGAGAAACAGTGGATAAAGTGGTCAAAATTGGAGAAAAAGGTAGAACACTTCTGAGTATCCGAGCAGCTTACTGTAACCTTCTCGAGGTGTAAATCATTGGAGGGGGAGGTCCTGATACCACTGCCCTTTCCCCTTCAACAGTTCACATCCTCTTGGAGGGCTTCAGGATGGGGGATTCCATAACAGCGGCGGCCACTCTTGAGAATTCTACCTGCCACTACAACTCCACTAGCGAGGATGTGCGTGATAGTAGTGACAATGAAGGCCATACGGGCAATGATGACTCTGATAGGGGAATTGCTCCTGTTCGGCATATAAATCGAACTACTACACCTGCCAGAAGACCTGATGACCACCTATGAAGCTCACAGAGGAGGCCCAATAAATCACAAGCAGCATACTCAGCCGACCGAGGCCAAACCATGGGGTAACATCTAGTATCACATCTTATTTCCTCATTTTCTTACTGCTAGGGACTAGCGTTAATTTCATGAGGGGGGATTGGATTTAAGTGATCTAGTATTATTAGTTTGGAGCTTGACATTGGTAGGCTGAGTATAGTACCTCGCATGATTTATCAGTTTGCATTTGCATTTGCACGTTTACTGCTTTCTTAGAATTTTTAGGTTGCATTTCACTACATTCATCCTAGGATAGTCTTGCATGTTTTATATGGAGTTTATTGCCGAATATTTTGAACTTTTTTATTGGATAGATCAGCTAGCTTTGCCATTAATCGTATGCTTCATCTCTATGAATTTGTTTGAGGTTTTTCTCGCTTGGCTTGTCACATTTATGTATTGCACTTAGTTGAGCTAGGTAGTCTCGACATCACTTAGTGGTGTTTTCTCTATTGCGGTTCACGAAGGCCTTTATAATAGGATGATGCATGTTAGGATTTTTTGGTTGTTTTCCCGAGTAATTATGTACCTAAGAGGCAACAAGTCTTCACCATGCTTTGAGATTGCTAAATGCCTAGGAAGGAGGTAGTGTGATCCTTTGTTCATAACCTATTCTTCCGAATAGGTTTGGGGAGGGGGTTACACCATCATTAGACTTGTTTCTGTTTTTCATTCTCGTATCGTGAGTTTATTTTCCTTTTTTCGTAAATTTTGTACTCCAACGGTTTGGGGAAGTCGTGTGAGTCATTTTTGTTTCTCTTTGTTATGCTACTGCTGGCTAAAAAAAAAAATCGAAAAAAAAAGAAAAGAAAAAGAATCTGGAAAGAAAAAAAGAAAAGTGAAAAGACCCCGAAAAAGCAAAGAAGGGTCCAAAAAAGAAAGCCAAATAGAAGTTTAGCAAAGTTTTGAGTCATTTCCATTTTTCGTATTGTTCGTAATCGTGTTTTTCTATTTTTTATCTTTTTTGTCTTGAGTGTCATCTGTTCTAGACCACCCTCGTCCTGCCATTCAGGAAGTGGTGAATAGCTTAAGACTTTACTTGAGAGATGGGGAGAATAGGGGAGAGTTATCTTTTATAGGGAACCCTCCTTCGTTTGATGAGAGCCAGTACTGGTTCGACCTCTTTTGAGGGAAAGTCTTAACATGGTGGAACAGCAGTAAGTCCTCAGTTTCATAGGCACGGGGCAACCATTCGTATCTTAGCATGCATCATTACGTCGTCACTGACTAGGTCCAGGTAGAGAATGTTACGAGAAACTATCTTGTCTTGACATAAGTGCTTATGTGGATGTGCATAAGTCAATCGAGGTATTCTTCAACCAATATTCATGTTTTGATTTGTATGGTTTTTGTTCATATGTTATTTGGTAGATTCAGTAGATTAGTTCATTTTATTTGGCATGAAACTCCATTTTTGTGTCTTGCATGTTTTTTGTATTAGAGTCTAGCTTAGTTTCTTGAGGACAAGCAAAGTTTCGTTTTGGGGAGTTTGATGAATGTGTATTTTACACTTTCATTCGAGTCCTTTTCACCTATTTTAGCTATCCTCTATGATAATTTAGCTATATTTTAGTACATTTTATTAGAATAGTGTCACGTTTCCCTTTAGATTTTATTTTACAGGTTTTGGTTGAAATTCATAGATTTCGGGGCAATTATATTGAAGTCTACAAGGAATTGGTGTTCCAGAAGCCTATTTGGAGTATCTGAAGGTTTCCGGATAGTATTTGGAGTCTAGGGGCCGAATCTGGAGGTTAGAAGGCTACTAGAAGTCTAAAACCGAGTCCGAAAAGGTGAAGAAATCCAAAACCGCATCGAAAACGCGGAAATTCCGCGAAATAGCTGTGGGGCGAACCGCCGCGGGCAATTTCGGGGCCTATATATAGAGCTCAGTTTTTCTCCGAAAATCATATCTTTCCAAGCCTACTTTCTCTCCTCTCTCTATAGTTTTAGGAAGGAACTTCCCGGGGCCTGTCCTGTGAGTTCCGTAGCTTAGGGGATACTTTTTCATAGCAGATTGGAGCGCGTAGGATCGCAATCATCCGGAGATTGACAACCTTCAGTAACTTTGTATCTTACAGTTTTTATCTACTTATTTATTCTTCTTTCAATATGTTTTCTTCTATGATTGCTATTGATTGCATGCCTATTATGAGTAGCTAAACTTATCGTTGGTGGTAGTATGTGAATTCTTAGCGAGGGAAGATAATCATGCTAATGGCTATATCGCGCATTATACTCCGTGTCATTGCTTTATTTCGTTGATCAGTTGCAACCAAAATTCTCGTATGTTGTATTGATCATTATGCACACTTGGACACTTGTCGACCAATTAGACCAATTATCTTCGTAGTGTTGAATAATTACGGAACACAATAGGACGTTAGATGTTGACAAGTCAGACCCATATTATCTTCGTAGTGCCTAATACTTGCAACAGGACACAAGATTGATTCAAAGATCTCTATGCAAGACCGAGGAATTTATGCATGATTATCGACCCATTATGTTAAGAAGGACCATACTATCACCAATCTCCATTATCTGCTTGAAAACCCCTATTGCTTTCTATCTGCTGTTTTATATTCTCTTTTTAAATAGATAAAACTAGTTATAGTCCTGAGAGAACGACACTCAAGTCATTCTACTACTACACTACGGTTTTCGTTGTAGTTGTGGATTGCCTTTGGCTAAATAACAAATATTATTTGCTGAATCGAGACCTGACAAATCCCAGTTCATCAGACATCTACCAAAGAACTTGCACTATTGAAGTAAATGGCAAGCAACACGTGTTAAAAGCCTTACCTGATCCACCTGAACCGCCTGATATTACTACTCACTACTGTGGTCTTGCAGCCTATATTCTTTCTTATTCACAGGTTTGTGGCATGGAAAGGAGATCGATGAAGGGGAAGTCTAGTACCCGCAAAAAGAAGAGATAGGCGCAGACAGGAGTCGAGTCAAAGACTTTAAACAATGACGCTATCCGGGAGGCAACCCGGAATTTTTATCGCTTCCTTTAACGCTTTAGATTTTATCTCACGAGTTTGATTGAGTATTATAGGTCACTTATACAAGCATTAGCTCTCACCTCGGATCCACTTTCGACGTTCGGGACGAGCGACGACGTTCAGGTTTGGGGAGGAGGCTATTGCTGGTTATCTCTATACTTATCTTGCTTATGATAAACTCGTGAATTTTTTTGCATTTGCACGTTTACTGCTTTCCTAGGATAGTTTTTGCATGTTTTATATGGAGTTTATTGCCGAATTTTTTGGACTTTTTTGTTGGGTAGATCAACTAACTATGCCATTAATCGTATGCTTCATCTCTATGAATTTGTTTGAGGTTTTTCTCGCTTGGCTTGTCACATTTATGTATTGCACATAGTTAAGCATGGTAGTCTCGACATCACTTAGTGGTGTTTTCTCTATTGCGGTTCACGAAGGCCTTTATAATAGGATGATGCATGTTAGGGTCTTATGGTTGTTTTCCCGAGTAATTATGTACCTAAGAGGCAACAAGTCTTCACCATGCTTTGAGATTGCTAAATGCCTAGGAAGGAGGTAGTGTGATCCTTTGTTTATAACCTATTCTTCCAAATAGGTTTGGGGAGGGTGTTGCACCATCATAGACTTGTTTCTGTTTTTCATTTTTCGTATCGTGTGTTTATTTTTCCTTTTCCGTGAATTTTGTACCCCAACCTATTCTTTCGAATAGGTTTGGGGAAGTCGTGTGAGTCTCTTTGTTTCTCTTTTGTTATGCTACTTCTGGCTAGAAAAATCAAAAAAAAAAAAGGAAAAATTCCAGAAAAAAAGAATCTGGAAAGAAAAAAAGAAAAAAGAAAAGATCCCAAAAAAAAAGGCAAAGAAGGGTCCAAAAAAGAAAGCCAAATAGCAGTTTAGCAAAGTGTTGAGTCTTTTCCATTTTTGTAATGTTCGTAATCGTGTTTTTATCTTTTTTGTCTTGAGTGTCATCTGTTCTAGACCACCCTCGTCCTGCCATTCAGGAAGTGGTGAATAGCTTAAGACTTTACTTGAGAGATGGGTAGAATAGGGGAGAGTTATCTTTTATAGGGAACCCTCCTTCGTTTGATGAGAGCCAGTACTGGTTCGACCTCTTTTGAGGGAAAGTCTTAACATGGTGGAACAGCAGTAAGTCCTCAGTTTCATAGGCACGGGGCAACCATTCGTATCTTAGCATGCTTCATTACGTCGTCACTGACTAGGTCCAGGTAGAGAATGTTACGAGAGACTATCTTGTCTTGACATAAGTGCTTATGTGGATGTGTATAAGTTAATCGAGGTATTCTTCAACCTATATTCATGTTTTGATTTATATGATTTTTGTTCATATGTTATTTGGTAGATTCAGTAGATTAGTTCATTTTATTTGGCATGTAACTCCATTTTGTGTCTTGCATGTTTTTTGTATTAGAGTCTAGCTTAGTTGCTTGAGGACAAGCAAAGGTTCGGTTTGGGGAGTTTGATGAATGTGTATTTTACACTTTCATTCGAGTCTTTTTCACCTATTTTAGCTATCCTCTATGTTAATTTAGCTATATTTTAGTACATTTTATTAGAATGATGTCACGTTTACCTTTAGATTTTATTTTACAGGTTTTGGTTGAAATTCGAAGATTTCTGGGCAATTATATTGATGTTGACAAGGAATTGGTGTTCCAGAAGCCTATTTGGAGTATCTGAAGGTTTCCGGATAGGATTTGTAGTCTAGGGGTCGAATCTGGAGGTTAGAAGGCCACTAGAAGTCAGAAACCGAGTCCGAAAAGGTAAAGAAATCCAAAACCGCGTCGAAAAACGCGAAATTCCGCGAAAAAGCCGGGGGACGAACTGCCGCAGCATGGGGCGAACCGCCCCGGAGTTTTTTCGGGGCCTATATATAGTGCTCAGTTTTCTCTCCGAAAATCATATCTTTCCAGACCTTCCCTCTCACCTCTCTCTATAGTTTTAGGTAGGAACTTCCCGGGGCCTGTCCTGGGAGTTGTGTAGCTTAGGGGATACTTTTTCATAGCAGTTTGGAGCTCGTAGGACCGCAATCATCCGGAGATTGACAACCTTCGGTAACTTTGTATCTTACAGTTTTATTCTACTTATTTTATTATTCTTTCAACATGTTTTCTGTTGATTGCATGCCTATTATGAGTAGCTAAACTTATCGTTGGTGATAGTATGTGAATTCTTAGCGAAGGGAAGATAATCATGCTAATGGCTATATCGCGCATTATACTCCGTGTCATTGCTTTATTTCGTTGATCAGTTGTAACCAAAATTCTCGTATGTTGTATTGATTATTTTGCACAATTGGACACTAGTCGACCATCAGACCAATTATCTTCGTAGTGTTGAATAATTACGGAACACATTAGGACAATCGTGATTGACTAGTCAGACCAAATTATCTTCGTAGTGCTTAATACTTGCAACAGGACACTAGATTGATTCAAACATCTCTATGCAAGACCGAGGAATTTATGCATGATTATCGACCCGTTATGTTAAGAAGGACCATACTATCACCAATCTCCATGATCTGCTAGAAACCCCCTATTACTATCTGTCTGCTGTTTTATATTCTCTTGTTAAATAGATAAAGCTAGTTATAGTCCTGAGAGAACGACACTCGAGTCATTCTGCTGCTACACTACGGTTTTCGTTGTAGTTGTGGATTGTCTTTGGCTAATTACAAATTTATTTGACTGAATCCGGAGCACGACATCTGTGTTCATCAAATACGGGCGTCGTCGCTCAAGCTAGGGAGCCTAGATCTACAAACAAGAACAAACATGTACTTAGAAAATATCACGTTATACGTGAGATTATTGATAGAGGAGAAGTTAGTATAGAACGTGTCTCTACCACGGACAACGTGGCAGATCCTTTCACCAAGGTCTTATCAGTGGAAGTCCACTTAAGACATTATGCTAATCTGGGTATTAGACATAAAGGTGACTGCCTCTAGTCCAAGTGGGTGATTGATAGTGTATATGTCCTAGAGACAGTCCTTATTAAGGGCATGGAGCCCTTATAGAGGGCATATATGTACTATTACACAGGTCAACGTAATATAATATATGTTTGTTGCTTTTACTATTGAGTATCGCTTTCATATTTATATTACACCAGGCATGCAGCATGTCATATCTCTATTAGTGTCTGTATTGATATTAAACATGTCCCCTCGGATAGATGACCGATCACACAGATAGTGGGAGCTATGTGAGTTATCATCTATCCCAAACTCTCCCTAGTCGAGGTTCATCTCGGATGTAGGGGTCTGAATGAACCAGACGAGACTAGTATGCGTGGAGGTTATACTTGTTGGAGCAAGTGTGAGCCGATCCCACGGCCACGGAACGGATTGTTGGACAATCGAGAAACGTTCCCATAACTGCTTCGAAGAAGGATTATCGAACAATGGAAGTACCCACCGGACACTCCCTACGATGTATACTCTACACCGAAGTGTCTATGGGAACCGGTAAGTTGTCGAAGTGATGCCAGTCGTCCTTTGGACTTACAGGACTTTATCATCACATTTGTTGCCCCATATCCTTGGTGGACCCGTCGATGTCAACTCTGAATAAGCAGTTGACCTAAGACACGATCTAGGATTATGGCTACATACAAATGGGGATGATAAGTGATTCTGTGAAGGATTCATCTCTCAAGTGTAGCACAGGAAAGTACTGCTCATAGTCTGCATAGTTGTGTTGGTAAAGTCACTGGCCAGTGCAAATGATATATTATGAGCAGTTTTAGGAGCATCCTTAACTGACAGTGACACACCGTGTCTAGCTGGGAGAAAACCTCTCTTAGAACCATCCATCGCAAATCGCTTAAGCACTTTGTCGATATAGGTGGATTGTGTCAATCCTAACATCCTTTGCGATCTATGGTCTTTTTCTCTTCCTTAGTTTTAGGAGCATCCTTAACTGACAGTGACACACCGTGTCTAGCTGGGAGAAAACCTCTCTTAGAACCATCCATCGCAAATCGCTTAAGCACTTTGTCGATATAGGTGGATTGTGTCAATCCTAACATCCTTCGCGATCTATCTCTATAGATCTTAATACCAAGGATGTAATTAGCTTCACCCAAGTTCTTCATGGAAAAAGAAATCGATACCCAAACTTTTGTCTCTTCTAACGTAGAGACATTGTTTCCCATGATCAAAATGTCATCAACATAGATAATCATGAAAAGTACCCCAGTGTCGTTGTGTCTACTATAGAGACAGGTATTTTCCGCACTTCTGATGAAGTCAAACGATTTTACGGCTTCATCAAAACGCATATTCCAGCTCCTTGAGGCTTGCTTCAATCCATAAATCGATCTCTGTAGCTTGCAAACAGCAGATGGTTTGGTTTTGCTCTTAAAACTTTCTGGTTGTGCCATATAGACTTCTTCCTCAAGATTGCCATTGAGGAAAGCAGTCTTGACATCCATCTGCCAGATTTCATAATCATAATATGCAGCTATTGCAAGCAGAATTCGAATAGATTTCAGTTTCGCCACTGGGAAAGGTTTCATCGTAATCGATGCCACACCTTAGGGTATAACCCTTAGCCACAAGTCCTGCCTTGTGCATTTCTACCTTGCCTTCAGCATCGGTCTTTCTCTTACAAACCCATTTGCATCCAATTGGCTTAACGCCTTGGGGCAAATCAACCAAGTTCCAAACTTGATTCTGGTACATGGAGTCTATTTACAATTCCATGGCTTCTTGCCATCTGTCTGAGTCAATGTCATTCATTGCGTTAGTGTAAGTCATATGGTCTTCCCTTTCTGACAAGCCAACATCAAGTTCACTGATGTCTTCCATCATAAGGCTTGTCACTGGAGGAAGTTTCAGATTCCTCCTTGACCTACGGAGCTCGACCTCAGTCTCAGTTGGGGTCTCTGGTGCTTTTCTTTTCTGACTTCGTGTAACACGAACATTATCAGTGGGTATAGGCACAGCAGGAGGCGCTCGGCGCCTTTGCTCCCTTGTGGGAGGCTATGCTTGTGCTTCTTGTTGCACAGGTTGATCGACAGTTGGTTCCGTCGGAGTGGTCTGAACCGTGGTTCAGATCACAAGACTCCCACTGGCTATGACATGCCTAGCAAGTGTCATTTCATTGCCATCATTAGCTTCAAAAGCTCCCACTGAACTTGAGTCCATAACAATAGGCTCATGTTCATTAGTGTCATCATCTTGAATTTCTTCAAGTTCTATCATGTCATCAAGTCTTTCCTCTTGAAGGTATTCTTCTTCTAGTAACTTAACGTTTCTAGATACGATCACTTTATGATCTTCAGTATGATAGAATTCATAACCTCTCGTCTCACGAGGGTAACCTATGAAATAGACCTTGACACCTTTCTCATCTAACTTACCAGTGAGCATTCTTTTGACTATTGCAGGACAACCCCACACACGAAGATAGTGAAAATTAGGCTTCCTGCCTTTCCATAATTTATATGGAGATTTCTCAACTGATTTAGATGGTACACGATTCAAAATATGGATTGCAGTTTGTAGCGCATATCCCACAGATATTTTGGAAGAATTGAGAATGCAATCATTGATATAACCATGTCTAACAAGGTTCGATTTCTCCTCTCAGATACGCCATTCAGCTGGGGGTTCCGGGAGGAGTCCACTGCGATTGAATTCCGTTTTTCCTTCAAGTAGTCGATGAATTCTTGACTTAAGTATTCGCCTCCTCGATCGGAGTGAAGTTTTACAATGCTTAAGTTTAATTCCTTTCGACTTCATTCCTAAACTCCTTGAATTTCTCGAAGGTTTCGGATTTATGCTTCATCAAATTAATATATCTGTATCTTGAGAAATCGTCTGTAAAGGTGACGAAGTAAGAATAACCGCCACGCGCTTGGATTTTAAAGGGTCTACATACATCACTATGTATGAGCTCTAAGCAGCGAGTGGCTCGAACACCTTTTCATACAAAGGGTTTGTTCGTCATCTTGCCCTTAACACAGCATTCACACATCCCATATGATTCAAAATCAAATGGTTCTAAGTACTTCAACTTCCTTAGTCTTTGAATCCGTGTTTCATTGATATGACCAAGTCTACAATGCCATAGGTAAGATGGAATATTCTTCCTACACGAAGATGGTTGTTTGTTTTCGATTTGATTTAAAGCTTGACTACTTTGCAAAATATATAAACCATTCATCAAACGCGCCTTTCCATAAAACAACTCGTTGTGCGAAAAATAACAAGTATTATTAGCAAAACGAAAGGAAAAACCCAAATTGTCTAACAATGGAATGGAAATAATATTGCGGACAATAGAAGGAACATAATAAACATTATCAAATTCTAAACATTGTCCAGAGGGAAAATCTATCTTGTATCATTCAACACGCTTGGCGATGACAACATTGTCGTTCCCAAAGCGTAGATTGATTTCCCCTTGCTTGACTAGCCTGTCTTCAGTTAGCCCCTGCACATTATTACAAATGTGTAAGCCACAAGCTGTATCTAATACCCAACTATTGGAGTCAAAAGTAGTCATGTTTATTTCAACAATAAACATACCTGAGCTAGATGCCGACGGCTTCATAGTGATAGTGTATATGTCCTAGAGACAGTCCTTATTAAGGGCATGGACCCCTTATAGAGAGCATATATGTACTATTATACAGGTCAACGTAATATAATATATGCTTGTTGTTTTACTATTCAGTATCGCTTTCATATTTATATTACACCAGGCATGCAGCATGTCATATCTCTATTTCTGTGTGTATTGATATTAAACATGTCCCCTCGGATAGATGACCGATCACAAAAATAATGGGAGCTATGTGAGTTATCATCTATCCCAAACTCTCCCTAGTCGAGGTTCATCTCGGATGTAGGGGTCTGAATGAACCAGATGAGACTAGTATGCGTGGAGGTTATACTTGTTGGAGCAAGTGTGAGCCGATCCCACGGCCACGGAATGGATTATTGGACAATCGAGAAACGTTCTCATAACTGTGCATAGTTGTTCAAAGAAGGATTATCGAACAATGGAAGTACCCACCGGACACTCCCATCGATGTATACTCTATGATGTCAGTCGTCCTTTGGACTTACAGGACTTTATCATCACATTTGTTGCCCCATATCCTTGGTGGACCCGTCGATGTCAGCTCTGAATAAGCAGTTGACCTAAGACACGATCCAGGATTATGGCTACATACAAATGGGGTTGATAAGTGTTTCTGTGAAGGATTCATCTCTCACGTGTAGAACAGGAGAGCACTGCTCATAGTCGTTCATAGTTGTGATTGGTAAAACCGCTGGCCAGCATATCAATATTATTATGATGGTCATAATAGATATTGGATTCACCATGCAACTCACTGAAGACGCCCGTGGATGTATTATTGAGATAGACACTTCATCGATCCTAGATACATTCGAGCAGGTCAGATGAAGGGACGTTACCATCGCCGCGTTGAGCGAAACAGTCTTCACAACGAAAGGGTTTGCTTTGAGAAACCTCTCAAACGTCCTCATGTATTAATATTGCAAATGAAACCGTCTAGGGATTCCATTTTGCCTTGTCTAGACTTGCTTAATACAATGAGGCCCTATGGGTCACACTATGTGGTGATTCAGCTTATCCGAATATCCTTGAAGATGGAATCGCAATTGATTTTGAATTAATTATGATTGATGGATTATAATTGATTTGGAATTAATTATAATATTTAGTGGCTCAATTAATGATTTGGAATTATTAATTGAATTGGCTAATTAATTGTATTTTATGTAAATACAATTAAAGATTATGTTTTAGAAATATAATAGAGGTTTGATTTGAAAGGATATGTTAATTTAGAATTAACATATGCACATGGGCAAAATCTATTTGGAGTTTGAATTGCCTTAGAACTATAAGTGGGTCCCAAAATTGGGACCCACCTATCTCCCGTAGAAAAGGCGCGCGCGCGCGCACAAGGTGGATAGGGGAAGGAGTTCGACTCCTTCCTCTATTAGAAGTCCAAGGGAGAAGTTAGATTTTCATGATTGAGTTTTAATTTGATTGGGAATAAATCTAGACTTGATATTGGTTTCCTAGTGCGATAAGAATTAGATTCTTATTCCTTTACGAAGTCTAATTGCTTATGCTTTAGGCTTCTATTGACTACTATATATAGTAGACTATTAGAGAGCTTTTTCAGTATTCTGAACAATCAATTCTTAGAGAATTATTCTACCGAGTTTTCTTAGAGAATATAAAAGTACCCCCTCCTCTATAAGCCACACGCGCGCGCCACCTTACCGGAGGAATCGCCGCCCCATCTTCTTGGTCACACAAAGAATATCCTAGCATTCTTTCTGATAGGATGTTCATCCGTGGATACCAAGGTTGAGGTTCTAGGAGATGGAAACTAACTTTTATTGTCTTGCATATAATTAAAGTATTGCAGATATCTTCGACTTCGACGAAGGAGCAGATACACCGGATTATTACGAAGACTTGGAAGCTGCTTTGAAAGTAAGGTTAGTCTTCTAATTGACGTGTTTACATATATACGGCATATACATAATCAATTAACCTGCATGTTAAGAAAAATTTTGAAATTCGGCTGCCTACCCTAGGGGTAACTCTGACCGTATTTTCTTACAGTGGTATCGGAGCGAGGTTAATTGATTACGTATATACGTATATACGTATATATATTGTATGCTTTTGTAGTTATGTGGATGCAATTGATTCTATGATTAATTCGATTTTTAAAAGTTTTATTTTTTATATAAATTCAGAACTTATATTTTTCAAAAAAAAAAAAAAAATTAAAATATTATATATATTGACCGGGCCGCTTGCGTGACGTAGGCGGCGGGCGCCGGAGTGCCGCCGGCGCCTGGGCGCCTGCGAGCCGCAGGCACGGTAGGGGACGGGACTAGGTCCCGTCCCATATTTTAATATATATATTTTTTTCAGGTTGGACCCAAAATCGAATTTTTGAAAATTTTGAGGATTGAATTTTATATTTGGAATATAAATATGATTTAATTGTAATTATTTTTAACTAGAGGGGTTAAATTTAATTAGTATAAAGTTAAAGGGCTTATTTGTAATTTATCAATTTATTGTTTATTGAAAATTAGTCCTTCTACTTTTGAATTTTAGATTTAACACCTCCAAGGTTTCAAAAATTACAATTAAGTCCTTCGGGTTTTCAAAAATTGCTACTTGGTCAATAGAATTTTCGATTTTTCAATCTAGTCCAAATTTTCAATTATTTCATAGAGATTATAAGTATGGGATTATAATTTTCTTAATGAAATTATGAAGTCATTTGGCATCCACATAGGCTACTACTTGTTTTGTTTGCTCGATATGCTATTATTTGACAATGCACGTATAAATACCAAGTATTTTACTTTCCGTTCGATGCTATGCATGCGAGGGTAGGCGGCGCCCTCTTATATGTCGGACCGCATATTTCATGTATGGGTAGGCGGCACCCATTATGTGCTTGACCGGGTTTGGAACTAGAATGGATAGGCGGCATCCATTACGTGTAGACCGCTCATGCATGATGGGTAGGCGGCGCCCTTAATTGTTTGTAGATGACTGATAACAACCCTCAAGCGACAAGTCCGAACCAATATAAGTACCGAAATATATATATATGTATGTATTTCTGAGATGCTTTCCATAGGGTGCTTTAATTCTAAACTTTCATTGCGTTTTCTTGTATTGGCGACCTCGTCTTACAGACTCGTAGTGATCGTCAGATTAGAGTAATCCTACGGTTATGACTTACTGCATATTGTATCTAGCGACCTCGATAGGTACAGTATGTAGGGCATCGGGTTAAATTAGATTTAACACCCAAGAGTTGCGTGACGCAATTGGATAGTCCTACCGGTCATATTATGCTATGCGACCATCCCCCGTTGGAGTATAGCATAGTATGGATTTGGATCTTGGCCACTACGGTAACTTGTTGGACATTACCCGTATGTTTGTTTTGGGGGCAAGCATATGTGAAAATAGTGGGAGCTAAACAGCTAAAGGACCTTGTTGTTTAGTTATGTTGACTGTGTATTTTGAAATAATATTTCAATAGTTGATTTAATATTTTCGTTCTATATTATTTCTCATGGAAAATCGAAATGGCGAGTATCTCGCTCCGTGCTGTCTTAGAGAAGCAAATTTTGACCGGACCAAACTTCCTAGATTGGATCAGGAATATACGTTTGGTGCTGAGGTACGAAAGGATTGAGTACGTCTTGGACGAGGCTAATCCCGTGTGTCCCGAGAATCAGACTGTTGATCAAGTTACTGATTTGGAATCAAGCTAACAAGGCAAAGTCTGATAAGCATCGTGAGGATGCTAGATCCGCGCAGTGTATTATGCTGGTGGCAATGAGCAATGAGCTGCAGAGACAACATGATAGCATGTTGCCGTATGAGATGCTGAAGTATCTTGAGTCGCTCTTTAAGACGACAACAAGAAGTGTTGAATTTGATTTGATCAAAGAGATACACGGATGCAAGCTCAATGAAGGAGGGAACATGTCTGAACATGTTCTCAAGATGAGAATAAGATCATGGTGATCTTTGTCCTTCAATCATTGCCGAGTTCGTATTCGCAGTTCATCGTTAACCACCATGAATGCGAAGGACGAAACACTGCCCGAACTCCATAATTTGCTGAAGACATATGATCAAACTCTTCCTAAGAAGGAAAAGTCGATCATGTTTGTTGGGCAACCGTCTAACCCAAACCCGAGAAACAAAGGTGCTAAGGGTAAGGGAAAGTCGGGAGCCAACGCTAACACTTCGAGTGATAAGCCTAAGCGTCTGAACCAGAAAAGGAAGTTTTTCAAAAGAAGCGGAACGGTACGCACAGATGAATGTCTTTTCTGTGAGCAGAAAGGACATTGGAAGAAAGATTGCCCTAAGTTAAGGGCAGATCAAGCTAAGAAGCCACCGGCTTCTAGCTCAGGTATGTTTAATATTGAAATGAACATGACTACTTTTGACTCCAATGATTGGGTATTAGATACAGCCTGTGGCTCGCACATTTGTAATAATGTGCAGGGGCCCATTGAACACAGGCTAGTCAAGCAAGGTGAAATCGACTTGCATGTTGGGAACGACAATCCAGTCGAAGCCAAACGCGTTGGACGCTGCAAGATATATTTACCATCAGTACAATGTTTAGAACTTGATAACGTTTATTTTGTTCCATCCATTGTCAGAAATATTATTTCCATTCCATTGTTGGACAATTGGGGTTTTTCCTTTCGATTTGCTAATAATACTTGTTATTTGTCATTAAATGACCTGTATTATGGAAAAGCTCGCTTAGTGAATGGTTTATATATTTTGCAAAGTAGTCTACCTTTATTTCAAATGCATAACAAACAACCGTCTTCAAGTAGAAAGAATAATCCATCTTATCTATGGCATTGTCGGCTAGGCCATATGAATGAAACACGGATTCAAGGAGTAAGGAAGTTGGACTACTTAGAACCATTTGATCTTGAATCATATGGTACATGCGAATCATGTGTTAAGGGTAAGATGACGAACAAACCTTTTGTTGGAAAAGGTGTTCGTGCCACTCGCTGCTTAGAGCTCATACATACCGATGTATGTGGACCTTTTAAAGTCCATGCGCGTGGGGGTTATTCTTACTTCGTTACTTTTACTGACGATTTCTCAAGGTATGGATATATTTATCTTATGAAGAATAAATCCGAGACCTTTGGGAAATTCAAGGAGTTTAGGAATGAGGTCGAGAATGAATTGAACCTAAGGATAGTCACTCTTTGATCAGATCGAGGAGGTGAATAACTTAGTGAAGAATTTATCGACTACTTCAAGGAAAATGGAATTCAATCGCAATGGACTACTCCTGGAACACCACAGTTAAATGGTGTGTCTGAGAGAAGGAATCGAAACCTGTTAGACATGGTGAGATCAATGATTGGATTCTCAACTCTTCCAAAATATCTATGGGGATATGCACTACAAACTGCAATCTACATTCTGAACCGTGTACCATCCAAATCAGTGGAGAAAACTCCTTATGAGTTATGGAAAGGAAAGAAGCCCTCACTGGGCTATCTTAGACCTTGGGGCTGTCCTGCGATAGTGAAACTGATGCTCACTGATAAGTTAGATGCCAAGGGTGTCAAAGTATATTTCATAGGCTATCCTCGTTAGACGAGAGGCTGTGAATTCTATCATGCTGAAGATCACAAGGTGATAGTATCTAGAAACGTCAAGTTTTTAGAAGCAGAATACCTCGAAGAAGAGAGGTTAGATGACATGATAGAACTTGAAGAAATTCAAGACTTTGACACGCGCGAACATGAGTTCTCTAAATCTTCTGATTTGGACTCAAGTTTAGTGGGAGCTTTAGAAGCAGACAAGGGTAATGATATGAAACTTTCTAGGCATGTCATAGTCAGTGAGAGTCCTGTGATTAGATCAACAGTTGAAACCACACCAATAGAACCCGTTGTCAACCAACCTGTGCAACAAGTTGCACAAGAGCAGCCTCCCGCAAGGGAACAGAGTCGCGCCCCACGACCAGCTGCATATGTACCCACTGATAATGTTCGTGTTACACGAAGCCTGAAAAGAAAAGCACCAGAACCAGTCGAGCTCCGTAGGTCGAAGAGGATCCTAAGAGGACCTTAGAAGCAAAGCCTTATGATAGAAGACATCAGTGAACTTGATGTCGGCTTATCAGATCGGGAAGATCCCGAGACCTACAAAGAGGCAATAATTGATATTGACTCAGACAAATGGCAAGAGGCCGTGGAATTGGAAATGGACTCCATGTACCTGAACCAAGTTTGGAACTTGGTAGACTTGCCCCAAGGGGTTAGACCTATTGGGTGCAAATGGGTCTTTAAACGAAAGACAGATGCCGATGGCAAGGTACAAACGCACAAGGCTAGACTTGTGGCGAAAGGCTACACGCAAAGGTATGGCATCGATTACGATGAAACCTTTTCACCGGTAGCAAAATTGAAGTCCATTCGTATTCTACTTGCGATAGCTGCCTACTATGATTATGATATCTGGCAGATGGATGTAAAGACTGCCTTCCTCAATGGCAACCTTGAGGAAGAGGTCTATATGGTACAGCCGGAAGGTTTTATTAGTAAAACCAGGCCGACTGCTGTATGCAAATTACAAAGATCCATCTATAGGCTAAAGCAAGCGTCTAGGAGCTGGAATATCCGCTTTGATGAAGCTGTCAAATCGTTTGACTTCATCAGAAGCAAGGAAGATCCCTGTGTCTACACTACGCATAGCGACAAGGGAGTCGTTTTCATGATCATCTATGTTGATGACATTTTGATCATGGGAAACAATGTCTCTATGCTAGAAGAGACTAAAGTTTGGTTATCAAGTACCTTCTCAATGAAGGACTTGGGTGAAGCGAACTACATCCTAGGGATCAAGATCTATAGAGATAGATCCAAGAGGATGTTAGGATTGACACAGTCCACCTACATCGACAAAATACTGAAGCGTTATAAGATGGACGACTCAAAGAGAGGCTTTCTCCCAGCTAGGCATGGGATTGTCTTATCAGTTAAGGATAGTCCTAAAACTGATGAAGAAAGAAATGCAATGAGTCGTGTGCCCTATGCTTCGGCAGTATGGTCTATAATGTATGCAATGAATTGCACAAGGCCCGATGTGGCATATGCGCTTAGTGTCACTTGTCGACACCAACAGAATCCAGGAGTACCTCACTGGACTACTGTAAAGAACATTCTTAAGTACCTTCGACGGACTAAGGAAATGTTCTTGGTGTTTGGTGGAGAACCAGAATTAAAGATGTCTGGTTACGTCGACGCTTGATTTGAATCAGATCCTGATGACTTTGAGTAACAGACAGGATACGTATTCAAATTGAACGGAGGAGCTATCTGTTGGAAGAGTTCTAAGAAAGCCACGATTGCTGACTCATCCACAGAAGCCGAGTGCATTACTGAATCAGAAGCATCGAAAGAAGCTGTCTGGATTTCAGAGTTCTTGAAGGAATTGAGGGTTGTTCCTGCTCCTAGTCCAATAACGATTTATTGGCATAATACGGGCGTCGTCGCTCAAGCTAAGGAACCTAGATCTACAAACAAGAACAAACATGTACTTAGAAAGTATCACGTTATACGTGAGATTATTGATAGAGGAGAAGTTAGTATAGAACGTGTCTCTACCACGGACAACGTGGCAGATCCTTTCACCAAAGTCTTATCAGTGGATGTCCACTTACGAAATTATGCTAATCTAGGTATTGAGCATAAAGGTGACTGGCTCTAGTCCAGGTGGGAGATTGATAGTGTATATGTCCTACAGACAGTCCTTATTAAGGGCATGGACCCCTTATAGAGAGCATATATGTACTATTACACAGGTCAACGTAATATAATATATATTTGTTATTTTACTTTTGAGTATCGCTTTCATATGTATATTACACCAGGCATGCAGCATGTCATATCTCTATTTGTGTCTGTATTGATATTAAACATGTCCCCTCGTATAGATGACCGATCACACAGATAGTGGGAGCTATGTGAGTTATCATCTATCCCAAACTCTCCCTAGTTGAGGTTCATCTCGGATGTAGGGGTCTTAATGAAGCAGATGAGACTAGTATGCGTGGAGGTTATACTTGTTGGAGCAAGTGTGAGCCGATCCCACGGCCACGGAACGGATTGTTGGACAATCGAGAGACGTTTCCATAACTGCGCATAGTTGTTCGAAGAAGGATTACCGAACAATGGAAGTACCCACTGGACACTCCCATCGATGTATACTCTACACCGAAGTGTCTATGGGAACCGGTAAGTTGTCGAAGTGATGCCAGTCGTCCTTTGGACTTACAGGACTTTATCATCATATTTGTTGCTCCATATCCTTGGTGGACCCGTCGATGTAAGCTCTGAATAAGCAGTTGACCTAAGACACGATCCAGGATTATGGCTACATACAAATGGGGATGATAAGTGTTTCTGTGAAGGATTCATCTCTAACGTGTAGCACAGGAGAGCACTGCTCATAGTCGTTCATGATAGTATATATGTCCTAGAGACAGTCCTTACTAAGGGCATGGTGCCCTTATAGAGGGCATATATGTACTATTACACAGGTCAACGAAATATAATATATGTTTGTTGCATTTTACTATTGAGTATCGCTTTCATATTTATATTACACCGGGCATGCAGCATGTCATATCTCTATTACTGTCTGTATTGATATTAAACATGTCCCCTCGGATAGATGACTGATCACACAGATAGTGGGAGCTATGTGAGTTATCATCTACCCCAAACTCTCCCTAGTCGAGGTTCATCTCGGATATAGGGGTCTGAATGAACCAGACAAGACTAGTATGCGTGGAGGTTATACTTGTTGGAGCAAGTGTGAGCCGATCCCACGGCCACGGAATGGATTGTTGGATAATCGAGAAACGTTCCCATAACTGCGCATAGTTGTTCGAAGAAGCTTTATCGAACAATGGAAGTACCCACCGGACACTCCCATCGATGTATACTCTACACCAAAGTGTCTATGGGAACCGGTAAGTTGTCGAAGTGATGCCATTCGTCCTTTGTACTTACAGGACTTTATCATCACATTTGTTGCCCCATATCCTTGGTTGACCCGTCGATGTCAGCTCTAAATAAGCAGTTGACCTAAGACACGATCCAGGATTATGGCTACATACAAATGGGGGTGATAAGTGATTTTGTGAAGGATTCATCTCTCAAGTGTAGCACAGGAGAGCACTGCTCATAGTCGTTCATAGTTGTGATTGGTAAAACCGCTGGCCAACATATCAATATTATTATGATGGTCATAATAGATATTGGATTCACCATGCAACTCACTGAAGACGCCCGTGGATGTATTATTGGGATAGACACTTCATTGATCCTAGATACATTCGAGCAAGTCAGATGAAGGGACGTTACCATCGCCGCGTTGAGCGCAACAGGCTTCGCAACGAAAGGGTTAGCTTTGAGAAACCTCTCAAACGTCCTCATGTATTAATATTGCAAATGGAACCGTCTAGGAATTCCATGTTGCCTAGTCTAGGACTTGCTTAATACGATGAGGCCCTATGGGTCACACTATGTGGTGATTCAGTCTATCAGAATATCCTTGAAGATGGAATCGCAATTAATTTGGAATTAATTGTGATTGATGGATTATAATTGATTTGGAATTAATTATAATATTTAGTAGCTCAATTAATGATTAGGAATTATGAATTGAATTGGCTAATTAATTGTATTTTATGCAAATACAATTAAAGATTATATTTTAGAAATATAATGGAGGTTTGATTTGAAAGGATATGTTAATTTAGAATTAACGTATGCACATGGGCAAAATCTACTTGGAGTTTGAATTGCCTTAGAACTATAAGTGGGTCCCAAAATCGGGACCCACCTGACACCCTTAGGACGCGCACCCATAGTAGACTATTAGAGAGCTTTTGACATAGATTTTCACACAGTTGAAGAATCAAATTCTTAGAGAATTATTCTACCCAGTTGTCTTAGAGAAAATAAAAGCTCTCCCCTCCTCTATAAGCCACACGCGCGCGCCACCTACCGGAGGAATCGCCGCCCCATCTTCTTGGTCACACAAAGAATATCCAAGGATTCTTCCGATAGGCTGTTCATCCGTGGATACCAAGGTTGAGGTTCTAGGAGCTGGAAACTAACTTTTATTGTCTTGTAGATAATCAAAGTATTGCAGATATCTTCGATTTCGACGAAGGAGAAGATACACCGGATTATTACGAAGACTTGGAAGCTGCTTTGGAAGTAAGGTTAGTCTTCTAATTGACGTGTTTAAATATATACGGCATATACATAATCAATTAACCTGTATGTTAAGAAAATTTTTGAAATTCCGCTGCGTACCCTAGGGGTAACTCTGACCGTATTTTCTTATAGTGGTATCAAAGCGAGGTTAATTGATTACGTATATACGTATATATATTGTATGATTCTGTAGATGTGTGGATGCAATTGATTCTATGATTAATTCGATTTTCAAAAGTTTTGTCTTTATATAAATTTAGAATTTATAATTTTTTAAAAAAAGAAAAAAAAAGTTTTAAAATATATATATTGACCGGGCCGCCTGCGTGATGCAGGCGGCGGGCGTCAGCGTGCCGCCGGCGCCCCGGGTGCCCGTGTGCCGCAGGCGCCCCGGGTGCCTGCGGGACGCAGGTACCCGCGCCTGCGGGCGCAGGCGCCCGTGCCCGCGTGCCGCGGGCTCCGGGTGCCCGCGGCCGCAGGCACTGTAGGGGACGGGACTAGGTCCCGTCTCATATTTTAATATATATATATTTTTCGGGTTGGACCCAAAATCGAATTTTGAAAGTTTTGAGGATTGAATTTTATATTTGGAATATAAATATGATTTAATTGTAATTGTTTTAAACAAGAGGCGTTAAATTTAATTAGTATAAAGTTAAAGGGCTTATTTGTAATTTATAAATTTATTGTTTATTGCAAATTAGTCCTTCTACTTTTGAATTTTAGATTTAACACCTCCAAGGTTTTTAAAATTACAATTAAGTCCTTCGGGTTTCGAAAAATTGCTACTTGGTCAATAGAATTTCCGATTATTCAATCTAGTCCAAATTTTCAATTATTTCATAGAGATTATAAGTATGGGATTATAATTTTTATAATGAAATTATGAAGTCATTTGTCATCCACATAGGCTACTACTTGTTTCATATGCTCTATATGCTATTGTTTGACAATGCATGTTTAAATACCATGTTTTTACATTCCGTTCGACCGCTATGCATGCGAGGGTAGGCGGCGCCCTCTTATATGTCGGACCGCATATTTATGTATGGGTAGGCGGCACCCATTTTGTGCTTGACCGCGTTTAGAACTAGAATGGATAGGCGGCATCCATTATGTGTAGACCGTTCATGCATGATGGGTAGGCGGCGCCCTTATTTGTTTGTAGATGACTGATAACAACCCTCAACCTACAAGCCCCAACCAATATAAGTACAGAAATATATATATGTATGTATTTCTGAGATGCTTTCCATAGGGTGATTTAATTCTGAACTTTCATTGCGTTTCCTTGTATTGGCGACCTCGTCTTACAGACTCGCAGTGATCGTCAGATTAGAGTAAGCCTATGGTTATGACTTACTGCATATTGTATCTAGCGACCTCGATAGGTACAATATGTAGGGCATCGGGTTAAATTAGATTTAACAACCAAGAGTTGCGTGACGCAATTGGATAGTCTTACTAGTCCTACCGGTCATATTATGCTATGCGACCAGCCCCCGTTGGAGTATAGCATAGTATGGATTTGGATCTTGGCCACTACGGTAACTTGTTGGACATTACCCGTATGTTTGTTGTGGGGGCAAGCATATGTGAAAATAGTGGGAGCTAAACAGCTAAAGGACCTTGTTGTTTAGTTATGTTGTCTGTGTATTTAGAAATAATATTTCAATAGTTGATTTATTATTTTCGTTCTATATTATTTCTCCTGGAAACCGAAATGGCGAGAATCTCGCTCCGTGCTGTCTTAGAGAAGCAAATTTTGACCGGACCAAACTTCCTAGATTGGATAAGGAATATATGTTTGGTGCTGAGGTACGAAAGGATTGAGTACGTCTTGGACGAGGCTAATCCCGTGTGTCCCGAGAATCAGACTGCCGATCAATTTGCTGATTTGGAATCAAGCCAACAAGGCAACGTCTGATAAGCATCATAAGGATGCTAGATCCGCGCGGTGTTTTGTGTTGGCGGAAATGAGGAATGAGTTGCAGAGACAACATGAAAGCATGTTTCCGCATGAGATGCTGAAGCATCTTGAGTCGGTCTTTAAGACGACAACTAGAAGTGTTGAATTTGATTTGATCAAAGAGACACACAGATGCAAGCTCAATGAAGGAGGGAACATGTCTGAACATGTTCTCAAGATGAGAATAAGATCATGGTGATCTTTGTCCTTCAATCATTGCCGAGTTCGTATTCGCAGTTCATCGTTAACCACCATGAATGCGAAGGACGTAACACTGCCCGAACTCCATAATCTGCTGAAGACATATGATCAAACTCTTCCTAAGAAGGAAAAGTCGATCATGTTTGTTGGGCAACCGTCTAACCGAAACCCGAGAAACAAAGGTGCTAAGGGTAAGGGAAAGTCGGGAGCCAAGGCTAACACTTCGAGTGATAAGCCTAAGCGTCTGAACCAGAAAAGGAATTTCAAGAGAAGCGGAACGGTACGCACAGATGAATGTCATTTCTGTAAGCAGAAAGGACATTGGAAGAAAGATTGCCCTAAGCTGAGGGCAGATCAAGTTAAGAAGCCGCTGGCTTCTAGCTCAGGTATGTTTGTTATTGAAATGAACATGACTACATTTGACTCCAATGGTTGGGTATTAGATACAGCCTGTGGCTCGCACATTTATGATAATGTGCAAGGGGCCATTGAACACAGGCTAGTCAAGCAAGGTGAAATCGACTTGCATGTTGGGAACGGCAATCCAGCTAAAGCCAAACGCGTTGGACGCTGCAAGATAGATTTACCATCAGGACAATGTTTGGAACTTGATAACGTTTATTTTGTTCCATCCATTGTCAGAAATATTATTTCCATTCCATTGTTGGACAATTGGGGTTTTTCCTTTGCTAATAATACTTGTTATTTTTCGTTAAATGACCAGTGTTATGGAAATGCTCGCTTAGTGAATGGTTTATATATTTTGCAAAGTAGTCTACCTTTATTTCATATACATAACAAACAACCGTCTTCAAGTAGGAAGTATAATCCATCTAATCTATGGCATTGTTGGCTAGGCCATATCAATGAAACACGGATTCAAAGACTAAGGAAGTTGGACTACTTAGAACCATTTGATTTTGAATCATATGGTACATGTGAATCATGTGTTAAAGGTAAGATGACGAACAAACCTTTTGTTGGACAAAGTGTTCGTGCCACTCACTGCTTAGAGCTCATACATACCGATGTATGTGGACTTTTTAAGGTCCATGCGCGTGGGGGTTATCCTTACTTCGTTACCTTTACTGACGATTTCTCAAGGTATGGGTATATTTATCTTATGATGAATAAATCCGAGACCTTTGGGGAATTCAAGGAGTTTAGGAATGAGGTCGAGAATGAATTGAACCTAAGGATAGTCAAACTGCAATCTACATTCTGAACCGTGTACCATCTAAATCAGTGGAGAAAACTCCTTGTGAGTTATGGAAGGGAAAGAAGCCCTCACTGGGCTATCTTAGACCTTGGGGCTGTCTTGCGATAGTCAAACTGATGCTCACTGATAAGTTAGATGCCAAGGGTGTCAAAGTATATTTCATAGGCTATCCTCGTTAGACGAGAGGCTATGAATTCTATCATGCTGAAGATCACTAGGTGATAGTATCTAGAAACGTTAAGTTTTTGGAAGTAGAATACCTCGAAGAAGAGAGGTTAGATGACATGATAGAACTTGAAGAAATTCAACACATTGACACGCGCGAACATGAGTTCTCTAAATCTTCTGATTTGGACTCAAGTTCAGTGGGAGCTTTCGAAGCAGACAAGGGTAATGATATGACACTTGCTAGGTATGTCATAGTCAGTGGGAGTCCTGTGATTAGATCAACAGTTGAAACCACACCAATAGAACCCGTTGTCAATCAAACTGTGCAACCAGTTGCACAAGAGCAGCCTCCCGCTAGGGAACAGGGTCGCGTGGCGCGACTAGCTGCATCAGTGCCCACTGATAATGTTCGTGTTACACGAATCCAGAAAAGAAAAGCACCAGAACCAGTCGAGCTCCGTAGGTCGAAGAGGATCCTAAAAGGACCTCAGAAGCAAAGCCTTATGATAGAAGACATCAGTGAACTTGATGTCGGCTTATCAGATCGGGAAGATCCCGAGACCTACAAAGAGGCAATAATTGATATTGACTCAGACAAATGGCAAGAGGCCATGGAATTGGAAATGGAATCCATGTACCTGAACCAAGTTTGGAACTTGGTAGACTTGCACCAATGGGTTAGACCTATTGGGTGCAAATGGGTCTTTAAACGAAAGACAGATGCCGATGTCAAGGTACGAACGCACAAAGCTAGGCTTGTGGCGAAAGGCTACACGCAAAGGTATGGCATCGATTACGATGAAACCTTTTCACCGGTAGCAAAATTGAAGTCCATTCGAATTCTACTTGCGATAGCTACCTACTATGATTATGAGATCTGGCAGATGGATGTAAAGACTGCCTTCCTCAATGGCAACCTTGAGGAAGAGGTCTATATGGTACAGCCGGAAGGTTTTATTAGTAAAACCAGGCCAACTACTGTATGCAAATTACAAAGATCCATCTATGGGATAAAGCAAGCGTCTAGGAGCTGGAATATCCGCTTTGATGAAGCTGTCAAATGGTTTGACTTCATCAGAAGCAAGGAAGATCCCTGTGTCTACACTAGGCATAGCGACAAGGGAGTCGTTTTCATGATCATCTATGTTGATGACATTTTGATCATGGGAAACAATGTCTCTATGCTAGAAGAGACTAAAGTTTGGTTATCAAGTACCTTCTCAATGAAGGACTTGGGTGAACATCCTAGGGATCAAGATCTATAGAGATAGATCCAAGAGGATGTTAGGATTGACACAGTCCACCTACATCGACAAAATACTCAAGCGTTATAAGATGGACGACTCAAAGAGAGGCTTTCTCCCAGCTAGGCATGGGATTGTCTTATCAGTTAAGGATCGTCCTAAAACTGATGAAGAAAGAAATGCAATGAGTCGTGTGCCCTATGCTTCGGCCGTAGGGTCCATAATGTATGCAATGAATTGCACAAGGCCCGATGTGGCATATGCGCTTAGTGTCACTTGTCGACACCAACAGAATCCAGGAGTACCTCACTGGACTGCTGTAAAAGAACATTCTTAAGTACCTTCGATGGACTAAGGAATGTTCTTGGTGTTTGGTGGAGAACCAGAATTAAAGATGTCTGGTTATGTCGACGCTGGATTTGAATCAGATCCTGATGACTTTGAGTCACAGACAGGATACGTATTCAAATTGAACGGAGGAGCTATCTGTTGGAAGAGTTCTAAGCAAGCCACGATTGCTGACTCATCCACAAAAGCCGAACATGTACTTACAAAGTATCACGTTATACGTGAGATTATTGATAGAGGAGAAGTTAGTATAGAACGTGTCTCTACCACAGACAACGTGGCAGATCCTTTCACCAAGGTCTTATCAGTGGAAGTCCACTTAAGACATTATGCTAATCTGGGTATTAGGCATAAAGGTGACTGGCTCTAGTCCAAGTGGGAGATTGATAGTGTATATGTCCTAGAGATAGTCCTTACTAAGGGCATGGTGCCCTTATAGAGGGCATATATGTACTATTACACAGGTCAACGTAATATAATATACGTTTGTTGCATTTTACTATTGAGTATCACTTTCATATTTATATTACACCGGGCATGCAGCATGTCATATCTCTATTACTGTCTGTATTGATATTAAACATGTCCCCTCGGATAGATGACCGATCACACAGATAGTGGGAGCTATGTGAGTTATCATCTATCCCAAACTCTCCCTAGTCGAGGTTCATCTCGGATGTAGGGGTCTGAATGCACCAGACAAGACTAGTATGCGTGGAGGTTATACTTGTTGGAGCAAGTGTGAGCCGATCCCACGGCCACGGAATGGATTGTTGGACAATCGAGAAACGTTCGCATAACTGCGCATAGTTGTTCGAAGAAGGATTATCGAACAATGGAAGTACCCACCGGACACTCCCATCGATGTATACTCTATGATGTCAGCCGTCCTTTGGACTTACAGGACTTTATCATCACATTTGTTGCCCCATATCCTTGGTGGACCCGTCGATGTCAGCTCTGAATAAGCAGTTGACCTAAGACACGATCCAGGATTATGGCTACATACAAATGGGGGTGATAAGTGATTCTGTGAAGGATTCATCTCTCAAGTGTAGCACAGGAGAGCACTGCTCATAGTCGTTCATAGTTGTGATGGTAAAACCGCTGGCCAGCGTATCAATATTATTATGATGGTCATAATAGATATTGGATTCACCATGCAACTCACTGAAGATGCCCGTGGATGTATTATTGGGATAGACACTTCATGGATCCTAGATACATTCGAGCAAGTCAGATGAAGGGATCGCCGCGTTGAGCGCAACAGACTTCGCAACGAAAGGGTTAGCTTTGAGAAACCTCTCAAACGCCCTCATGTATTAATATTGCAAATGGAACCGTCTAGGAATTCCATGTTGCCTAGTCTAGGACTTGCTTAATACGATGAGGCCCTATGGGTCACACTATGTGGTGATTCAGCCTATCAGAATATCCTTGAAGATAGAATCGCAATTAATTTGGAATTAATTGTGATTGATGGATTATAATTGATTTGGAATTAATTATAATATTTAGTGGCTCAATTAATGATTTGGAATTATTAATTGAATTGGCTAATTAATTGTATTTTATGCAAATACAATTAAAGATTATATTTTAGAAATATAATGGAGGTTTGATTTGAAAGGATATGTTAATTTAGAATTAACGTATGCACATGGGAAAAATCTACTTGGAGTTTGAATCGCCTTAGAACTATAAGTGGGTCCCAAAATCGGGACCCACCTGACACCCTTAGGACGCGCACGCGCGCAAGATGGATTAGGGGAAGGAGTTCGACTCCTTCCTCTATTAGAAGTCTAAAGGATAAGTTAGATTTTCCTGATTGAGTTTTAATTTGATTGGGAATGAATCTAGACTTGGAATTGATTTCCTAGTGCGATAAGAATTAGATTCTTATTCCTTTATGAAGTTTAATTGCTTATGCTCTAGGTTTCTATTGACTACTATATATAGTAGACTATTAGAGAGCTTTTGACATAGATTTTCACACAGTTCAAGAATCAAATTCTTAGAGAATTATTCTACCCAGTTTTCTTAGAGAAAATAAAAGCTCTTCCCTTCTCCATAAGCCACACGCGCGCGCCACCTACCGGAGGAATCGTCGCCCCATCTTCTTGGTCACACAAAGAATATCCTGGCATTCTTCCGATAGGCTGTTCATCCATGGATACCAAGGTTGAGGTTCTAGGAGCTGGAAACTAACTTTTATTGTCTTGCAGATTATCAAAGTATTGCAGATATCTTCGACTTCGACGAAGGAGAAGATACACCGGATTATTACGAAGATTTGAAAGCTGCTTTGGAAGTAAGGTTAATCTTCTAATTGACGTGTTTAAATATATACGGCATATACATAATCAATTAACCTGTATGTTAAGAAATTTTTTGAAATTCCGCTTCGTACCCTAGGGGTAACTTTGACCGTATTTTCTTACAGTTCATAGTTGTGATTAGTAAAACCGCTGGTCAGCGTATCAATATTATTGTGATGGTCATAATAGATATTGGATTCACCATGCAACTCACTGAAGACGCCCGTGGATGTATTATTGGGATAGACACTTCATCGATCCTAGATACATTCGAGCAAGTCAGATGAAGGGACGTTACCATCGCCGCGTTGAGCGCAACAGGCTTCGCAACGAAAGGGTTTGCTCTGAGAAACCTCTCAAACGTCCTCATGTATTAATATTGCAAATGGAACCGTCTAGGAATTCCATTTTGCCTTGTCTAGGACTTGCTTAATACAATGAAGCCCTATGGGTCACACTATGTGGTGATTCAGTTTATCCGAATATCCTTGAAGATGGAATCGCAATTGATTTTGAATTAATTGTGATTGATGGATTATAATTGATTTGGAATTAATTATAATATTTAGTGGTTCAATTAATGATTTGGAATTATTAATTGAATTGGCTTATTAATTGTATTTTATGTAAATACAATTAAAGATTATGTTTTAGAAATATAATAGAGGTTTGATTTGAAAGGATATGTTAATTCTAAATTAACATATGCACATGGGCAAAATCTACTTGGAGTTTGAATTGCCTTAGAACTATAAGTGGGTCCCAAAATTGGGACCCACCTATCTCCCGTAGGACAGGCGCGCGCGCGCGCCCAAGCTGGATAGGGGAAGGAGTTCGACTCCTTCCTCTATTAGAAGTCCAAGGGATAAGTTAGATTTTCCTGATTGAGTTTTAATTTGATTGGGAATGAATCTAGACTTGATATTGGTTTCCTAGTGCGATAAGAATTAGATTCTTATTCCTTTAGGAAGTTTAGGAAGTCTAATTGCTTATGCTTTAGGCTTCTATTGACTACTATATATAGTAGACTATTAGATAGCTTTTTCAGTATTCTGAACAATCAATTCTTAGAGAATTATACTACCCAGTATTCTTAGAGAAAATAAAAGCTCTCCCCTCCTCTATAAGCCACACGCGCGCGCCACCTTACCGGAGGAATCGCCGCCCCATCTTCTTGGTCACATAAAGAATATCCTAGCATTCTTTCTGATAGGCTGTTCATCCGTGGATACCAATGTTGAGGTTCTAGGAGCTGGAAACTAACTTTTATTGTCTTGCAGATAATTAAAGTATTGCAGATATGTTCGACTTCGACGAAGGAGAAGATACACCGGATTATTACGAAGACTTGGAAGCTGCTTTGGAAGTAAGGTTAGTCTTCTAATTGACGTGTTTACATATATACGGCATATACATAATCAATCAACCTGCATGTTAAGAAAATTTTTGAAATTCCGCTGCGTACCCTAGGGGTAACTCTGACCGTATTTTCTTACACATAGCTCCCTCTGCCTTCAGCTTCGGGCAGTCTTTCTTCCAATGCCCTTTTTGCTTACAGTAAAGGCACTCATCTATGCGTACTCGTCCACTTCTTTTGAAACTTTCTCCTTCCTGATTCAGACTTTTAGGCTTAGTAGTCGAAGTATTGGCCTTGGCTTTCATCTTTCCCTTACCCTTAGCTCCTTTATTTCTCGGGTTTGGGTTGGAAGATTGCCCAACTAACATGGCCGTTTTATCCCTTTTGGGAAGAGATTGGTCATAAGTCTTCAACAGATTGTGGAGCTCCGGTAGTGTAGCATCTTTCGAATTCATGGTATAGTTAATAATGAACTGCGAGTACGAACTCGGCAATGATTGAAGGATGAAGATGACTGCAACTTTGTTTTCCAGCTTAATGCCAGCAACGGCTAGCTTCTCGAAAAGACCTATCATCTTGAGTACATGTTCAGACATGTTTCCACCTTCATTGAGCTTGCACTTGAATATCTCCTTGATCAAATCAAATTTGACACTCCTAGCAGTCGTCCTAAAGAGCGACTCCAGATATGATGCTTCAGCATCTCATACGGAAATATGCTCTCATGTTGCCTTTGCAGCTCATTCCTCATTGCCACCAGCATGATACAATGTGCGGACTTTGCATCCTCTTGATGCTTATCAACATTTGCCTTGTTTGCTTAATTCCAAGCAGCAATTTGTTCGGCATTCTGATTCTCGGGACACACGGGAATGGCTTCATCCAAGACATACTCAATCTTTTCGTACCTCAGCACCAGACGAATATTCCTGATCCAATCTAGGAAGTTTGGTCCAGTCAAAACTTGCTTCTCTAAGATAGCACGGAGTGAGAAACTAGCCATTTATGTTTTCCTACGGAGAAATAATATAGAACGAAAATAATAAATCAACTATTGAAATAATATTTCTAAAACACAGTGAACTAACTAAATAATAAGGTCCTTTAGCTATTTAGCTCCCACTATTTTCCCATATGTATTGCCCCCAAAACAAATACATACGAGTAATAGTCAAATAATTACTTTAGTGCCCAAGATCCAAATTACTACTATGCTATGCCCCTGCGGAGGCTGAATGCATAACATAGTAAAACTCGGTAGGACTATCCAATTGCACATGCAACTCTTGATTTTGTTGAATCTAATTCAACATGATGCCCTTCGCATTGCATCATCGTGGGCGACAAATCCAATGCTAGTAAGTCATAACCATAAGCATACTCTAATACTGTCAGTCGTCGTCAAGAGCAAATCGTGGGCGATAAATACATAATGTCAACGAATGTTCAGTAATTAGCGTACCTTATGGAAGGCATCGCTGAAATATATATATATATTATATATATATATATATATATATATATATATATATATATTATTATATATATATATTATATATATATATATATATATAATATATATATATTTATAATATATATTATATATATATATATCTATTATATATATATCTATATATATTCTTATATTCTAAAGCATACATATTCCAGGACTTATATCATTTGGGGGTTGTTATCTCAGTTATCTACAAATACGGGCGCCGCCTACCCAACTGGATGAGCGGTCTACACATAAAGTATGCCGCCTATTCATTCTAATTCTAAGACCCGGTCAAGCACATAATGGGCGCCTCCTACCCACATATATATATATATATATATATATATATATATATAGTATATATATATATAATATAGATATATATATGTATATATATATATGTATATATAATGTATATACATATATATATTATATATATATACCTATATACATATATATAGTATAATAATATATGAGTAAGCTCGCGTGTACGCGAGTGTACGAAAATAAAAGCAATCCGTCTTTTTCTCATTCTTGTGCGCGTGTGTCTCACAGACATATTTGATATTGTTTAGACATCTTCTCTTTCTATACTTTCTTTATTCATTTCTTACTCTCAACTCCTTCTCCACCTTTCATCACTTTCCTAACATATTCATCTCTCTAATAGAGAGAAATCCGATCTACAACTCTCTGCATCTTCAACATACATCCATGACCCCTTACAACTTCGACAGGCCAAAGAAAAGTTGATGATACCCCGTGCGTGCTACGTCGGGGAGGAGTCGGATTCTCTGAACTTTCAACTTACATCCATGGCCATGGTAAACCATTTTATGCATTCATGGCAGTGTCAACTATACAACTTTTTTGCGGAAAGATTTACAACAGAGCAAGTCAATGGATAGTATTACTAAGTTACTTTGACTAATGCGACGTTGAGCAATGGATGTCCCACTATATGCTTTTATTTTCGTTTGGTCTAGCTAGCTAGCTATCTTATTTTCTCCGGTTGGTGAAAATTATGCGTTACATCTACTTGGTCAAAATGAAAGATGAATAAGTATCCTTGAGGCTCATGTCCTTTTATTTTTATGTTTTGCATTACTAATAAAACAAGTCTTTAACAAATTGCAAACACCCAGCTATTATCTTGAATGATGTGTGCATAAATTGTTATATCATCGATGTCTATAAGAGAAAAAACAGTTTGTTTCAAGAATATCTCTTTCATCATTCAGCTGCCAAACCAGCTTATGTTCTGTTGTCATTCACGAAATTTCCCTGTCCATCGATCAATCACACGAGTCAAGGCTTGCTAGCTGCACGATTCCTATTTCTTGCTAGCAATATGCTTAATTAATAAGACATGCTGATCGGTTAGACGCCTGCTGCTGATAGTGGAAATGACTGAAATAAAGATTAAGCGTTAACCGAAGTCGGGCAGCTAGTTTCAACGTTGATCAGCAAGAAGACAGTTGTTACTTAACAATTTACTTTTATATCATTATTCTATCTATGATTGATGCATGACATTGAAAGATTAGCAGTCAAATGTTTGATGTTTCTGCTGCAGGACCAGAATGCAACCATTAGAGAAGTAGGGGTGCTGAAGTCGTTGCTAAAGTTGTCGACAAATTCAATCCAAGATTGGGTGTTACCAAGCTCATGTCAAGGAGAACTTTGAAGGAGTTGTTGCTCGTGATCACACCGGTTATATGCTAGCTTGGATAAGGAAGAAACTGACTAATGGCGTTGAGGTGGAAAATGCCGAAGCATATGCTGCCCGTTTACCAGCTTGGCTGGCTGCTCATCTCGGCTACGAAAGAGTCATCGTTGAAGGTGATGCTGCTCCGGTTATTGCTGGAATTAATAATGGCCATCAAGATCAATGTGCGAATGGAAATGTGTACAGTCTTATCCGCAGCCTACTCCAACACTTCACGGAGTATAAGGTTCAACATGTGCATCGTTCAGGAAACAATTTGACGCATCAGTTATGTAGAGATTTCAGTATTGACACTATGAGTTATGGTATTTTACCATTCCAGTATATAGAGCCCCCATAAGTTAGTTCATTGTTTCAGGGCTATAAGTGTTGTATTGCTTGTAATATAGAGCTCTGCTCCTATCTTCCTTAAGAAATGTACATGCAATATTGATTTTAAAAGACGAGATAAGCATTGATGGTGAGGGGGTGATGGAAAGCTAAATTTATAGCTTTTTTGTCACGTCCTTTTATAATCATAGTAAGACATGCCCAGCACCCTGCAATTGTCATCCTGGATGGTTCAACATGCTCATCACCCTGCAATAAAATCCATGTTAATCGTAGTAAGACATTATAATTATTATGGATTACAACTACAAGAAAAATGCTAATTAGTAACATTAAGAAATGTCAAGCAATGAGGGTTACAGTAACAATTCTTGCTATGGTGTCATTTTATTCAAAATGCCACAAGTAGAGATGTAGCTAAAAGTACAATGTCACTAATAACTTCAGTTGTAAGATTGATTGAAGTGTCAGTGTTATTATATTTAGTTGCATCGTAAAAATGTTACCCCAGATACATCTAATCACAATTTCTAATTAATAGTAAATAGAGAATCGTCCACATTTTAAATTGTTACTGGAATTAACTATGGTAACACTTTCTAGTGAAACTATATAAAGGTTTCCTCACATTTCATAAATGTTAAAGTATTCACTTCCGGTGGCATTTAACAACATTACCGAATGATTAAATTGCCACATTTCCTAATGCCACCAGAAACTAAATGGAAAAAAAAAAAAATGGGAGCACCAAAGCAATTCTGCTTTGGTTGCTCCCAGTTCATTGATTTTTGTTCATTCAAGAGAAATGACGGTATAATTTACAAATCAAAACCTTGTCTAACAGAAACTTCATATACAATGTAGTAGTAGTATCTTTTACAAATAAAAAATAAGCAAATGTGTGAATCAAATGAGTGAGCTATTACACATTCTCCTATAAACCTTCCAGTGAATGATATTCCGTTTGTCTGCAGGCTCTCGCCCGACTCTTTTCCTGGAGTAGAATAATCCTCTGCATTGAACAAAAGAAAACAATATCGGAAACTTTACCTTTAAAGTATCGAATGGTAAATTTAGAATCATTAAAGGAATACTATCAACCTTGGTTCTTTCTCTCTTAGTAGTAGTATTTTTCTGTAGAAAACTAAATTATCGTCAATCAACAACTCAACTACTTTACAAAATTGGTAAGACAATGATCCAACAAATGCAATAAATAGTAAATAAGCCAACATATTACTATTAAAAGATAATTGCAAACAAAGTGAAAACTAAATGTTCATGGAGCCATCTTGATATAATTATCGTTGAATATTAAGTAGGCTTTTTTAAAAGATAATCAGAGCATGAAAACATTCAAATATGGCGGGAGTTTCTTCGAAAAATTATACATAAATAAAAGATCAACAGTTGAGTAAGAAGTATACCTGAAAGTGTACCCACTATAAGGTAAACATAGATCGGGAGCTTCCCAATCTGGGTAACTAATATAGATAGATCAACACACTATACCTGAAAATTAGACAAGTAATTAGCAAACTGTAATTATAATTTCAATAAAAAAGAGGTCAAACGATACCTGCTGAACTGTATAAGGCGACATATAATACCTAAAGTCAGTTATTGCATATAATCTACAGATGCTCGTGTTCTCCTTTGCATATCATCTCAGATATCAGAATAATATAGTTTTGTGTTTATACTTGTAAGTGCAAGGATAAAATGGATATATATGAAACACCATCAAGTGAAGTCTCTTTTTGACTAAATTACTTAAACCCACCACATACTAGTTAGAGAAGTTTTAAGTTAGGCTACACTTTTGTTAAACACATGAAAGTAAATAAAAACAAATATAGCAATTACAAATATGTACTAGTAAAAAGGATATAATGTGAGATTCAAGAAAAATCAAGAAGACTTCAAAGTTATCAATCTGATGGAGAATTTCGGCAAAATGAAGTTCCATAAAGAACCTGGATGCAAAGAAAGAAGCTCAACAAATAGTGAAATTCTTGTAAAAGTCAAGATTTTTTTTAACATGAAGAAAATCAATCACTCTCCTAATATATACTGATGGGATGTGGATTTTCCTATTGTTTAGAAAAGTCACGACTTTTACAAGACTTACTCGAACAAATAAGAAGGATCCATAATGACCATGAGAAAGAAAGAAGTGAAGGTGCCCCAATGTTCAGGAATGGCGGTGAGATAGATGAAACAAGGAAACGTGGAAACGTTAGCTAGAGGATTCTACCATGCCGGTTGAGAGTACTATAAATATATATAAGGTGATTTGTTGTATCAACCAAGCAAGAAGAGGGAAACAAGAGTGAAACAAAAGGAAGTGAAAAAAGAAGAGTTAATCAAGAAAGACTAGCAAGCTAAATAATATATTGAGAAATATAAGGAGCAGCAGCTCATGAGTTTTAACTTTTAAACTATAGAAATAGCTTGAGTGTGCACAAAACATTGTAATACTCTTTAGTAATAAAGTTTCGATTTTCCGTTCTGCAAATTATAGTTCCTGGGACCACTAAGATATAAAAACATCCAACACAATGTAAACCAAGCACTTTGAGATTTGACAGAACAAATATATTACAAATAATACAGTTGAAATTCATTAACTTCAAATTCCTCTATGAAGTGAAGTGTAATCAGTTGTCCGGAGTCCAGACGGATTTAATCAAACTGAGAAAAACAGAGCACCAACTGTGCTACTTCTTTGAATAGAAGATTTCAAGGCTAAACTGATTAATTTTCAAAAAAGAAACTAAAATGGCTAAACTTATTCAGGCTAGAATAATCCATACAATAATCATAGAAATCGATATTACAACAAAAACAAGTTGATTTCGATGGATGCCCTGAACAATTATCAGGTTAAATAAAGCCCTATAAGACAGAAAACCTAAGAAGCCTCAAATATTAGAGTCAAGCTTACTGTTAAATGGATTAGTGATGGCATCAAGACAGTGACAAATATTCAAGACAAGATAAGAGTTAAGAAATACAAAGACATCATCACCAATTCACAAAGGTAAAAATAAAAACCCCAATATCTGAAACTTACGGTATAGGGCGTGCAAAGTCGATCTCATTTCCACGATCTACAATAATTGACAAGACACAAATATATGTATTGATCGACTGTAGAATGATTTCCTCCTTATACCGTGCTCCTCGAGGCGTACTGAATGCTAATGCTAGAGAAAATTTTGCAGAGTAGGTGATCGGTGGGTCTAGGGTTTGAGAAAATTAGCACAGTTGGTGGCTTGAAATTTTTATTAGTACACCCGGAAATTATATCGCTAGTACTTACCGTATGATTTTTACCAATGCCACACTATATATCACAACATTCCATTACCAAACTATAGTCTAAAAGTGTGACAATAAATCCTTTTATATTTGTGATATCTACATTAATAATCAGTATTTGTTAAACGTAGTAGCAATTTTACTAAACGTTGGAAATTTATTAGTAATTTGCAAAAAATACCTTATTTTAATATTTTACAAATAAGTCACAAATTTATTAAATACATTAAATACACACAAATTACAACTAACACAATTTCATACGTTCATTACTTCCTTCTCCACAACAAATTCTTCAGAAACAATCTCTTCTGAATACAAATTTTCAACATGGAATGGCCACCTTGGACTGAAGAATGGTCGAAGTATGAAAATTATGAGGTAAAGATTACTGATTTTATGTGTATTAAGCCTTTTTTTTTTTTTTTTTTTTTGGTAAACCGCAGCAGGCAAGCTAGCCTGCTGCTAATCGCTAGCAGCAGGCCGCGGGCCTGCTGCTCGCGCGGAGCAGGCCTGCTGCTACCCGCGAGCAGCAGGCCCGCGGCCTGCTGCTACCCATATAGGCTCGTTTTATTTTTTTTTTAATTTTATTTTATTTTTTTTGCTTATATATATATATATATATATATATATATATATATATATATATATATATATATATATATATATATATATATATATATATATATATATCCAATTACATCAAACTTCAACTTGTTATATTAATTGATCTTCATATTTTATTGATGCACACATTTTATTTCATTTATGATATATGTTGTTGCTTCTGTTTTTTTTTTTTTACAAATTATTAGAACAAATGTACGTATTTATCTCATATATCAATTTATTGATTAGTATACATTTTATTTTCAGGTTAATGATGATGGGAATGATAAGGAGCAAGATCATATGTATGATGACATGAATTACTTGTTCAATAGTGTTGGAGAATTTCCTACAAGAATAGCCGCAGAAGATGAAGTTAGGCGAATTGGTCGGGAAAATCACATGTACTTCACAGTTGTCACAGCACATGCAAATCGGATTTACCTTGGTTGTGAACGTAGTGGGAAGTACAGAGCGACGACGAGTAAAAATGTCAATGTTGTGAGTCGCCATTCAAGTGGGACGAAGAAGAATGAATGTCCCTTTCAGTTGAAACTAAAAAGAAATTGTGATAATGGTCCATGGGTTGTACGCACAAGCGAGAATAGAGGGAGGCATAACCATGCACTTGAGAAGCACCCTAATTGGCATACATCGGCGGCAAAGTTGAGCGAACCGGAGCTAGAACACATACATAAGTTGTATATGACTCGAACGAAGCCAAAGAGTATCCTGCAAGAGGTAAAGTTGTTGAATAAAGATAATGTGAGCAACATCAGACATGTGTACAATGCAATTCACAAAAACAAGAACAAGGATAGGGATGGGCTAACCACGATGCAATACTTTCTGAAGTTACTCTCCGATCACCATTACTATCATAATGAGCGAAAGGAACCAGGTAATAATCATGTTGGTGAAGTTTTTTTTGCTCACCATCATAGCGTTGATTTGGTTCGACTATATCCTTATGTTATTCTCTTGGATGCCACATATGCAACAAATCTATATAATATGCCTTTGGTTCAAGTGATGGGTTTATTGCCAACCGGTAAGAATTTTCATGTTGCATTTGCATGCATCTACCATGAAAAGGAGGATAGCTATGTGTGGATAATGAGAGAGTTGAAGAAAGTTTTTAGTGCTGTTGAGTATCCAGGTGTTTTTGTTACAGATAGAGAGCAAGCCCTTATGAACGCCATTGATACTGTTTTTCCGAAGAGTGGTCGTCTACTTTGTAGGCAACACATTTCAGAATGTGTACATAAGAATTTTGTTAAACACTCTGGAAGTCGAAAGTATGAGAGGGCAGTTAGGGCAAGGTGGAAGAAGGTTGTGAACTCACAAAGTGTTGATGAATATGAAAAACATGTGGATGAGCTACTTTATACTTGGAGATTCTTACCACTATTTGGAGAGTATGTCAAGAAGACATGGTGTGATCCGCATCATGAAAATTTTGTGTCGTACTGGACAAGAAAATATCTACATTTTGGAACTCAAACAACCAACAGGTACCATTGACTCAATTTTCTTAATTTACTATTGTCCTTTCATTATCGTAAAAGCACACCACTTGCATAAATTTATCATATTCAATTATGCAATCTTTAATATTATTGCAGGGTAGAAAGTGCGCATGCTCAACTGAAGTCCTGGATTAGAAATGCGAGGAGTAATTTTCCTACCATTTTTTTGAAGATCCACGAGATTGTTGAAGATGAATTGAATCATATTAGATCTGATTTCGAGCTGAATAGAACGAAGGAGTCTCATCATTGTAGAGCAAATTTGTTGTTTCGAAGGCTTGGTGGGATTGTTTCGCATGATGCAATACAGTTGATGGCTAACGAGTTAGAGGAGTGGAATAAAAGATGCTATGACGCAAAATGTAGCGGGGGTGATGCTCCTATTTGTATATGTGAGTTACGCAGCACACATGGCTTGATGTGTGCATGCCACATGAAGAAGCTTGAAGATGAATATACTCCAATCGACCCAATTGATATTCACCCATTCTGGAAAACTCTTGATTTGGATAAGAAATATTCTTGGGATGATTCCAGAAAAGCCACTGTTGATGATATATGTGACGAAGCATTCAGAGGCTTCAAGGAAAGTGTATCTGACGTGCAGAAGAGGATGTTATCTCAATATATCCATGAAATGAGGTTCCCCGCGTCAACCACATTTGAAGAGCCAATTCATCATAAGCACAAAGGACGACCTCCTAACGCTGAGGGGAAAAGATACCAAAGTGAATATGAGAAGGAGAAGAAGAAGGATGAGAAGAAAGATAAGAATGAAAAGAAAGATAAGAAGGAAAAGAAGAAGGATGACAAGAAAGATCAGAAAGATGAGAAGAAAAATGAGAAGAAAGATAAGAATAAAAGGAAGAAGGATCAGAAAGATGAGAAGAAAAATGAGAAGAAAGATAAGAATGAAAAGAAGAAGGATGAGAAGAAGGATCAGAAAGATGAGAAGAATCAAAAGGACAAGATGAATGAGAAGGAAAAGGCTACGAAACAACTGTTCAACTTTGAATATAGCTCATGGATGCCGGTTCGTTTAGCAGACTATATCACAGGATGGTTGAATGTTGACTCTGATGGGAATTGTGGGTACCGAGCACTAGCCCACTATAGGTACGGGACACAGGAAAAATGGGTTCAAGTGCGTCTGGACATAATTCAAGAGATGAGACTCTACAAAGACAAGTATATAGCCATTGCAGGTATGTTGGCTTCCTTCTCATAGTTTTTTTCTATTTTTATTTCATTGAAACATGTACATAATGCTATTTATTATATAATATAAATATGAAACTTTCAATTGTTATTTGACTTGATCTGCAGGAGGTTGTGTTGAATACCAAAGGCAAATTATTAGTTTGACTCATTTTGTTGGGGGATGCGATAAACCTAACTGGTTGAGTATGACAGAACTCGGTCTAGCAGTTGCGACTAAGTATCAGAAAGTTATCCATTGTTACCGTGAAGGAAATAGCTTTACATACGTACCATGGGAATCGCGCGCTGATCCAAATGACCCACGACCAGATCCACCCGCAGAAGAATGGTCAATTGGTATGAACACCAACCACTTCTTTGTGATACACGTGGACCCAGGAGCCCCGATCGGGAACTTCATCATTTTTTGGAAATATCATAGGGTGCCACAGGTAGCTCATTGGAAAGATTGGTATGTAGAGAGAGGGAAAGTATGATGAATTCTTGTTAGTTTTTCATAGAATAGCTTTTCACATTTCTGATTTATGATTGCAATATCTTATACAATTTTCCTAATTATTTAGAATCCCCATTAATTATTTTTGTGGTTAGTTTTTGTAAAATAGTGGCATTGCAATAACACAAACTAACATTCGAAACACCCATAGAATAATAATTCAAGTCTCACAAACATAAACTAACATCCAAAAAATAATAATTTAGGTCCAAAACAAACACATAGAAAAACACAAACGTCAAAGGGTTCGAGTATCCGGAACACAAATTAAACTAAAACATAAAAGACACGGTCATTGTAGTGCCTAATCAACTATTCTACGAGGCTTCTTGACTAGCATACGGTACAGTTGATGCACAAGGTTTTTCATGTCATCATAAGTGGGAGATGGATTGGTCTGCGGATGGAATGGGGCGACCATATCCGTGATAGTCATAAGCAATTCCGCTTCAGAATTCTTATCCTGAACTGCATTCTGGACAACCTCTCTATTTACCTTGGGATGTGTCCTAGGAATATACCAAAGTAGGTAATCAGTAGTATCACTCTCAATTTGAAATGTATTAAGCCTCACAGACCTGAAAGATTAAGATACATATAGTTAGTCATAATGGTCTTCAAATGAAATTTTTTAAATAGACCATTTAAATTTGCATGTAGTCATAGTTACCTCTGTGATAGGTTGCATAAGTGGCTCCGCCATTTCAAAAACATGGTTCGGTCGACATGGTGGTCCAGAATGTATTGACGTGGTGTCTCTGTCCTCACAGCTTTTACTGGATGAATTGGTGCGAATGGAATAGACTGTCCATATCCAAACTGTCTCATGACACGATCTGGCATATATGGCTCGGTGTAACTCCGACAATGTAGAATACCCTCAAACAGTGTTATCGGAACTTCCTGGGAAGGGTTGTCCCCAAATGGTGTCCAGTTCACCTGAGTACGAAACAAAATTGTACATTTGACGATAATATTCAAACAGAACTAAAGTCAGAATTCAAGTAAACTAGGAAACTTACTTGGTTGGCACGCAACTCGTCCAACTGAATACGGATAGACTTCAGTAATGATTCCTGCTCAGCTAGTCGGTTTGGGGACGGTATCCATCTTTTTGCCCAAGGACCATCTACCACATCTGTTCTTCCCCTTGGACGAAAAGGCGGGAAGTATTCATAAATCCAAGCCTGTAATTAATGCATTGTATGTTAATTCAATAATAAGTATTATAACGACAACATTAGATAAAAAGCACTGACGCTGACACTAACATGTAGAAGTGTGAGACAACCAGCAATGTTGGTGCATCCAGCTCGTGATGCCTCTCCGAGTTGTCTGTACAAGTTGGCCAATGTAGCTGCACCCCATGCATAGTTCTGAACACCATCACTTTCATGTAGAAACTCTAGAAAACCGGCGTGGACAAGAGTGGTTGTCTTATCAACGAACAATGTCGTGCCAAGGAGCCACAACAAGTACGTTGAAAATACAGAGTTGTTGTTCAAATTACCCTGTTTTAGGCGCTTCTCCAATACATCAAACCCACACCGACCATGCTTCCAACCAAGTTCCCTTCCCAATTTGTCATCCAAAAGCAATTCCAGCAGAAGTCCCATATCTTTCATCAAACCCTTAGTCGTGCGACTAGAAATCACAGGCTTACCAGTCACGGGGATCTGTAGAATATAACATACATCGTGTAAAGTGATGGTCATCTCACCGAATGGCATGTGAAAGGAGTTGGTCTCAGGCTGCCATCTCTCAACAAAAGCTGATATAAGAGCGCGGTCAATAGACTTGTACATACAGTCCTTCAGGTGGTATAGCCTACTTTCCTTCAACCATGTCAATACATCATAATTTGCGTCTTTTTCTGGGATAGAGAGATTCTTTGATTTTGCATGTCTTGAATGACAATGCAAGCACCTAAGGACCTATAAAAAAAACAAAACATGTTACAACAATATTAAATATTATGTGACCAACATAATAATTAAAGTCTCACAAACATAAAATTGACTGACCTCCCCCTTATGCTATATTTGGTATGCAATATGGTGTTTGAACGAAGGCAATAACTCCTTTGCCCTCCATCAACTCCCAAACTCATCGGGCTACCATGCACATTACCCTCCATGTCACCATGAATATGTTCTCTCGGCCCTAAATAAAGTAAAAATTAAAAAGAAGAACCTAAACAATATTAACTGATAAAATCACAAGAAATTGAATTACCTTGCAAATTATCATAAGTTTCTTCATCGTCTTCCTCATCACTAGCAATCTCATGGCGATTAATCCCTTTACCTTTACTGCGAAGGTTATCAAGATATACATCTCTCTCCATATCTTTAAGTGTACCACTAGATATCGAAGTATCATCATCATCGGAACTATCCACCATGGTCTCAGTTGCACGTGCAGACTGTTCATGCACTTGGGTACTCTCACTTTCCTGCTCCATGTCATCCCTCGTAGCCCTTGCTTTGGCCTCAACAGGAAGCCTACGTCCTTCTTCTGCACGCTTACGGTTTGATTGAGTAACAACCCTTCCTTACAAGCGTCCAACACCAACATCTTCCCAATATCCTTTCTTTTCCATCTATAAATACAACAAAGTAAGATTAGAATGAACAATCAATATCTCTACAACTACGTATATATACAACAAGTCATTAATTTATTATCAAATTATAAGGGGACAATAGAAACACATATATCATAAGTGAAAATCAAATGTAAATGTGTGCATCAATAAAATATGAAGATCAATTAATATAACAAGTTGAAGTTTGATGTAATTGGATATATATATATATATATATATATATATATATATATATATATATATATATATATATATATATATATATATATATATATAGCAAAAAAAATTAAAAAAAAAATTAAAAAAAATTAAAAAAATGAAAAAAGACACAGCAGGCCGCTGGCCTGCTGTTCCGACCGAACAGCAGGCCGCGCGGCCTACGGTTCCGGCCGAGCAGCCGCGGCTGCTCGGCCTTAATATGGGCGGCGGTGGTTTTCCGCCGCCCATATACGCCACCCATATACTTTAAAAAAAAATAAATTAAAGAACTAACCTTGATTTGAGTTTGAATGATATCTCTTGGTGTGTTCTTCAAGTTGAATTGAAATATGTTGATTAGGTTATTGATTTAGAGGCTTGATTTATTTAAGGTGGAATTGTGATGATTTTAAAAGTATTGGGTTAATTTGTAAAATTATAAATTTATAGATATTTTATGTAATTTATAATAAATTTCCAACATTTAGTAAATTTATGTTCCGACGTTTAATATTTGCCTTTCAAAATGGTAGTGTCACTTAGTTGGACTTTTCAACGGGCAACAGACACCCAATCAAAAGTCGCCACGTCATTCGCCTTCGCCAACCCTTCGCAAAAAAGTTAAAATAATTATTTTTATTTATTTTTCAATTAAATATAAATTTACTTAAATAACCTTGAATTAGAATAATAAATACAATTATTAAAAAATATAGTAAAATAAAAATATTTACATTTATTATTATTATTATCATCTTTTATTATTCGGGCCAGGTGGGCTGATGACGGTTCGGGCCGGGCCCGAGAACCGGGAAGGTCCGGCCCGGCCTCGAGAACATGCCGCCGGTCAGAAACGGACCGGGAAGGTCCGGCCCGGATTTATATCCCATCTTTGCATCTAATTAAAAAAATAGTAATTTTAATGTTGGATGTGGGATTCGAACCCAAGCCACCACAGTGGAAGTCACCTTACTTAACCAATAGGAGAATGTTCCAATTTGGTTGAATTGATGATGTTATAAATTTAAGTAATGTATTTTGTATAATGTAAACATGTAACATTTTAATTGTGAATTTGCATTTCATTTTATATTCTTAATCTTAAATTATAATAAATTATTTCTCATAGTTTTTTTACTCTGGTTGATTGACCAACGGAATTACTCATTATTCTAACCTCAACAATGTCCATCCTTACCATATGACTCACATGATGACTAGTTTGTAAACGTGTTGTCTAGTTGATTTATTATTTATGAATTTTTCTATATTTATATTAAATAATAAACTAATTGACACTAAGAACGGATAAAACAACATATATCATGACTTGTTACGTATATGAGACTACTAAGTTGCTTCTATAATTGTGATAAAGTTAAGACAATGTAATTTGGTATCTATAAGTCTGAAGGTTTGACTCATTTTATAGTGAATGTTTCATTGGAGAAGATTAATGCACTTATCCATTATCTCGTATCTCAGTGATTGTTATCATTTGTTAGTTTGTTGAGTATAGGGATGGCAATGGGCCGGGCTGGGCTTTAAGAGCCCGATCGGGCCCGGAAAGACTAGGACAAGCCCAGGCCCGGCCCATGGCGCCCAGGGCGGGCCTGAACATTAGGCCCAGGGCCGGGCCGGGCCTTTTTTTTTTTTGTCAATTATTTAGTAATCTAAATGTTGTTTTATTATTATGTAGTGTAGTATTAGTAGAATGGTGAATCTATTTAATTTATATCTTTTTGCTTGAGATCAAATATTTTGATATCACTTTTATCATTTGCTTGGGATCAAATGAATTTTTGTGAAAATAAATTTCGAATCAGTTTCTCTTTTGGTCAATTTTATTCTTGTTTTGTAGGATTGGCTCTTGGATTAGTAACTTATATATTTATGATGAGTAGTCGGATTACGGTTACACCTATATATACAATTAAAATTAATAGACATTTCTATGAATAATATTCTAATCGGATAATAAAATTAAGAGAGATGTAGCCCATTTAAAATAACCCTAATATAATCTATTAAATCGATTTTAAATTTAGACATATAAAATAAATATGTGAATATTTGTTGGTCATTTTTGTCATCTGTATGCACAATTTTGATTATTTTCGTTTGGGTGAATACAAGCCAAATTTAAATAGGAACGGTTGTATCTCACTCAAATTCAAATCGGATAATTTCGGATTAAATTTGATTCGATTTATTTTTTATCATAACAAATGTCGGGTTAAATTTGATTCGATTTATTTAGTTCAAATATATTTTTAATCAGATGAATTTGTGTCAATATTACTTTGGATAATTTGGAATCGGTTATCTTGTTGTCAACTTTATTATTATGTTGTCAGATCAATCCCGGGTTAAATTTAGATATTTAACCGATATATTTCTGATCCTTTATGGACTAAATTGAATTTTGGCATATTAATTTTAACAGGATACGCCCATTTATATAAAATTAAAGAAATTAAATAATTTCTATTTGTGAATAATCTTGTGTTTGGAAGCTCCATGAACACTTTTTAGCTTCCTTTGTCCACTCTAATTCATGAGTTGGAACAGGTCAATTATATGGGAATGCGAATGGGAAAATAGACGAGAATGAGCGACCTGTCACTATTTTTTCTTATGAGAAGTCGACTGAGAGAGGTAGCAGCAGCAAGAGAGAGACGTGAATGAGTGTTCAATTAATTATAAATTTAGGTTGATTATTAATTTTCTTTTATGATACTGTATAAATTAATATCGATTAATGAACAAAGTAATTGGTAGCTTGGTGGTTTAGTCTTGTGCTATTTAGTCAAAGGTCTCAGGTTCAAATCCTAGCTTTGAATATTTTGGTAACTATAATTAAATATTTTCAAATTCATTAATAAATAATTTAATATAATAAAAATAATAAAAAATATCGTCCAAAAAATATTAATAAATCGAAATTATAAAAAAAATATTAAAATTTTTATTTTTTGGAGGGTAAAAATGACATTTTATAAAATATTAATATTTTTATTATAATTTATTAATTAAATTATTAATAAGGCGACAAGGCGAAGGATAAGGCGAAAGGCGATCCCCAAATATTTTTTGGCGAAGTGTTGTGAACCATTATATCTTTGATCTAATGGTCTAGATCAGTTTGACTGATATCAGGCAGGCTTCGGCCTGCCTGACCCTAGAAGACTCCCACTTAGTTTCATGTCACCAAAGTATATATCTGTGTTATTTTGAGAAATCTCAAATTTGCGTGACACTAAATAACATATGAATGACATTGCATATTGATGTCACTATTTTTGTGTGTATAGTAACATTTAAGTTGAAATGCCACCTTGCTAATGCCACTAAATAACCCTTTTCTTGTAGTGCAATTGCAGCTAGCACTTTCTAAATTTTCATATGATATGATATGAGATTAATTTAAAGTTAGATATACCTTTCAAAAAGTCAACAAAACGAAATATATAACTTAAAATGATATAGAAATAACATTTGTGTACAATATTAAGAAATTATTAAAAGAAAACATTTGTCACGCATAGCGTGGCACGCACATTCTAGACAAATCATGGCCATCTCTAATTACACTATCCAGGGCCTGTAACTCAAGTCCGGTAAGGGTTTTGATAAGTCCTCCCATTGTCGAGAATAAAGAATTAACCAAGACAAAGAACGTCGTCTGATGCGATCCTAAAATACGACGACCGACACTAATGATCACTCAGACATGCATTAAAAATTTAACATTTCTTTTATTGAAAAATATTTTGGACATTTATATAATACTCCCTCCAATTTTGTTTAATTGTCGTTCTGCCTTTTTCACATATTTTAACGGCAACAATCATTTCCAAGCTGTTTCATATTATAATACATAAACAAATAATACTATAAGGGTTTATCTTTGTAGTATCCAATAAAAAGGCATGAAGAAGAGAAAAGTAGTCAGCACTCCAAGAAGAAAACAATAAAATAAACTGATACTTTACAAAACAACAATTAAACTTAAGAATGTAAAATTATCAAAACGTCAAGTAAAAATAATATGAGGGAGTACAATATACGCAAATGTAAGTTTTCATTTTACTTAGTGTGAGTTATATTAACCAATTCAAGATACCATTAAAAAGTATCCTTATTCCACTTAAACACATTATAAATGAAAAAAAAATTAAAGAAAATCGCTTAGGTACTAAGTTGAATTTTAGTACCGCGGCACATCCGCAGACAGATGGTCAATCCGAAAGGCTTAGGTACTAAGTTGAATTTTAGTACCGCGGCACATCCGCAGACAGATGGTCAATCCGAAAGGACCATTCAAACTTTGGAAGATCTATTGCGATTGTGTGTGCTAGATCACCAAGGAAGCTGGGCACAGCATTTGCCATTGGTGGAGTATGCTTATAACAACAGTTATCAGGCATCGATTGGTATGGCACCGTTCGAGGCGTTGTATGGTCGGAAGTGTAGATCACCACTGTATTGGGATTTGGAGGACCGAGTTTCTACACCAGTAGCTGGAGAGAGGTCTCTCAACGAGATGATACAAGAAACCTTGGAAAAGGTTAGACTTATCCGTGACCGTTTGAGAACTGCTCAGAGTCGACAGAAGAGTTACGCCGATAACCGTAGACGAGATTTGGAATTTGAAGTGGGTGATTTTGTCTTTCTCAAGCTATCTCCGAGAAAGGGAATTGTTCGTATGGGTCGTAGAGCTAAGCCGAACCCGCGATATGTGGGTCCATACGAGATCATTGAGAGAGTTGGCGTTGTAGCTTATCGGTTGCAACTGCCCACTACTATTACTGGAATTCATAATGTGTTCCATGTATCTCAACTGAAGAAGTATTATCCGGATCCGTCGCACGTGATTCAACCCGAGGAAGTGACCATTGAGGAGGATTTGTCCTATGTGGAGCAACCGGTTCGTATTCTTGACCAGAAGGTACAACAGCTCCGTAATAGGCAAATCAAGCAAGTAAAGGTTCTGTGGAGAAATCATCAGTATGAGGAGGCAACCTGGGAAAGCGAGGATGACATGCGCCGGCAGTATCCCGAGCTCTTCAACTTTTCAGGTGCGAATTTGGGGACCAAATTCTTTTAAGGGGGGAAGAGTGTAACACCCCGTTTTTTTAATTATTTATTTAATTATTTAATTATTATTTTATTATTTAATTATTTATTTTAGTTAATCAATTATCAGAGTAAATTATTTATTCGATAATTAGTTAATTAATTTCGCGTAAGTTAGTTCGTTTCGTTTCGTTTCGTTTAAATCAAGCTAGACTATCTGATCTGCTAGCTTTTGGCCCATCTTGTTTAGCCCAGTCAAAGGCCCATTTGACCGGCCCATTAGTTGCTAAACCCTAACCCTAGTCTGATTCATTTCCCCCCCATTCTCACTTCCCAGCCGTCAACACCATAAGCAAGAAAGAAAGAAAGAGGAAAAAAACTCTCTACTTCTCTTCTCTCTCAATCTTCATCTCACCACCATCTGCCGCCGCCTCTGCTCCCGTAGCCGCCGCCCCCGACCGATCTCCACCGATCCGTCACCGCCGCCGGCCGTTTCGCGCTCTTCCCGGCTTCATTCCGATCTCTGTCCGTGCTCCATCCCGGTTCCGTCAGCGCTACGCCGCGCCGTGTTGACTTGCCGTTCGGATCGGTCGATCCGTGTGTTCTGATCTTCCGTTCGCCGGCGCCCGGATTTGGTTCCGCTCGTCGCCGCGCCTTGCTCCGCCGCCGCCGCGTTCTTTCGTCGCCGCGCCGCCTGTCGATCCGCGCCGTACGCCTGTACCGATCCGCCGTTTTCTGTTCGTCTGCCTCTCGTCGCGCCGCCGTTCCCGCTCGCCGCTCCGATCTCGTCCGCCGCCGGTCTTTCTGTACCGACCGGTAAGCCGTTCTCCTTGACCGGTTTGGATTTCAATTTCGTTTTCGGTTCGATTCGAATCTTGGTTAATTCCCTTTTTCTTTTCGATTGATTCAATTTGCAGATTTGTTCGAACCTTTATTCGATGCGAAGGTAAATCTCGAATCCCTTACTGTTCGTTTGATTCGAGATTCGTATTCTGTTTGACTTTTTGACTTGGACTATTTTACCCCTGATCGATCTGACATGGTAATTTTTCGAACCGAGAACCGGGACTTAGGTTGTTAGTATAGTTACTGTTTGCTGGACTTGTGACCTTATTGACCTCGTTTGTTGACTTTGATTTCCTGTTTGACCTCGAAAGGACTTTTGGACCTTGTTGTTACTGTTTTGGATTCTTTGTGGACTGATTTGGGAAACCTAAAAACCTAAAGGACCTTTTTGCAGTTTTACTGTTGACCGTAGTTGACTGACAGTAGGCTTTTATCGTAAACCTTTTTGCTTTGAGAAGACTGTTTGATGTCTGGAAAACTACTGGTTCGTTTGTACTGTCTGTTTTCGAAAAGGGTTTTCTTGCAATTTACCACCGAGGGTATTTTGGTAATTTCCAGGATCTGAAAATCGAAAGAGTTTCTGAAAATGTTTTAAACTTAGTTTCTGTTTTTGTAAGTTAGTATTGACTTGACTTGCTAGCCTAGTTGGTTAGGTCCTTGCTTGACTAACTTAGAGGTCCCGAGTTCGAACCCCGACTTTACCATTCCTTTTTCACCCTTTTTCCTTCCGTCCGTTCGACTTCTAAATTGTGTTTAGTACTTTCTTGTTAGGTTCTCCGTTGTCCGTAAACCCGTAAGCTCATTTCTTGTTGAAGGTCGTTTGCTCGCAAGCTAAGGTGAGTGTTCACCCCTAAACCTATTATTTGCGAAAAACTGGAAGGCTACGTGACTGTTTGTACCTATTACTGTATACTGTATATTGTATGCTTCCGCGTAAAAGTATAAGTCCTAAGTATGACTTTTTGGATTTCTGTTATTGCTACTCTGTTCTGTACTGACCTTTCTGCAGGAACACCTCTCGGTGTTAATTAATTGTATCTGTTGTTCTGTATCTGTTCTGTTTCTGTGTGACCGGTCGATTAGGTTATGGTTAGGTAGACTTGGGTAGTAGAGGACTATCGGGTTTGCTTGATCGTGGCCTAGTCTATTACCTTTTAGGCGCGAGGCAGAAGTCGCTGAGGTCTATTAGGGTCGTAGGATCTGTTTCCCCAAAGTACACGGGGGTTTCTATTTCTGTCCGGAGTTATGCATCCTCTGGAGGGAGTTATAAGGGCATTCTGGGAGTAGGAGCAATAAGGCGGGCTGCACCAACGGTCTACAACGTTTCTGTTCTGTTAATCTGTTATATGTGCTCTGTTCTGTTTGCTCGTTTTTCTCAAAAGGACTTTGTTTTTAAAACTGTTTTCTTTCTGTTTAACTTAGAACCTCACTGAGATCCTTTATCTCACACTCTTTTGTTTTCCAAAATTCCTTCCTTCCAGATGTTGCTGAGGATGTGCGTGACTAGGAAGCCAGCGACTGAGAGAAGGGTCTGGGGTGTCACGGGATTCTTTTCAAAATAAGAAGATACACTTTTATTGTCTTCATTCGTTATCTTTTCGAACTTGAGTTGTCATTGAATATTATTTGTTATCGTTAGCGTCAAAGATTATTTTGGGCATTTATTGCCGACCGTTGTTATTAAAGTATTTTCGAATTTCCTTTTTCAAGAAAATATTTTGTTTTCAAAATCGGTACCGTTACAGGAGCCGTAACGGCTCCAATTTGGAACTGTTGAACGAACAACCCCAAATCGGAGCTATTTACAGCTTCGATTTGGATCCTTACAACCCCAAATCGGAGCTGTAAGGGCTCCAATTTGGGGTTGTTGAATATTTGGAGTTGTAAATAGCTCGAACATCGAAGTTGTTGCAAAATTATTCCAGTACCGGAATTATTCTGGTACCGGATATTGGAGAAGAAGATGAACAAAAGAAAAAAAAACGAAATAGAAAAATAAAAAAGAAATGAAAAGAAGTTAAGGCTGTGTTTGGTTATCAATCAATGAATAGTTACTTATTCCTTGGTCAACAAAAAAATGGGCTCGTGGACCTGAATGTAATTCTGGGACGAAGAGGGTTGTATATGCAAAGTGGTGTCCCAAGAGGGGTATCATATGATATTTACCCATATATATATTCAAAATTTATATAAAAACAAAACTTTTATAAAAATCGAATTAACATAGAATCAATTGTATCCACATAAACTAAACAATCATACAACATATACGTATATACATAAATGATTAGCATGTGCTTCGATACCACTGTAAGAAAATACGACCAGAATTACCCCTAGGGTAGTGCAGCGGAATTCCAAATTTTTCTTAACATGCATACTAATTGATCATGCATATAACGTATATTGAAACACATCAGTTAGAAGACTTACAATACTCCAAAAGGAAGAATTAAAATATAATCGATAGCCCAATCGATATGATCTTCGTAATAGTCCGGTGTATCTTCTCCTTCGTTGAAGTCGAAGATATCTAATATGCTTTCCTGAATATCTGCAAGACAATAAAGGTTAGTTTCCAACTCCTGCGAACCTCAATCTTGGTATTCACGGATGAACATCTTATCGAGAGAATGCTAGGACATTCTCGAGTCAAACTCGGTTGACCAGAGAGAGAGGGGCGGCGGCGGCAGTGGCTAGAGGTAGGAGGGAGAGAGTTTTTTCTTAAGAGAATAGAAGAGTGAATAATAATGCATATTAGAAAAGCTCTCTAACCATCTACTTTTATAGTAGTCACTAGAAACCTAAATAACATTCTTTAAGACTCCTAAAAGGAATAAGAATTCTAATTCTTATTGCACAAGTAAATCTTTTTGTCTAGGTTAATTCCCTAATAAAATTATAACTCAATTCGAAAAACTTGCCCCTTAAGTTTGAATGGAGGAAGGAGTCAAACTCTTTCCTCCTTCACCCATTCGACCGCGCCTATGGAGGGAGTATGTGGGTCCCACTTTTGGGACCCACATGCAAGTCTAAGGCAATTCTAACTCTTTTAGATTTTGCCCATGTGCATATATTAATCTTTAATTAATATATCTGTTTAATTCCAACCTCTATTATATTTCCAAAATATAATCTTTAATTTTATTTTCATAAATACAATTAATTCAATTAATATTCCCAAGATATTAATTGTGCCACATATAATTATAATTAATGTCGATTAATTATAATCTCATCTCTATGGTCATGCGGATAAGTTGAATCACCACATAGTGTGACCCATAGGGCCTCAGTGTATTAAGCTAGTGACATCACTAGGCATCATGGGATTCCTAGATGGTCACATTTGCAATATTAAAACATGAGGATGTTTGAGAGGTTTCTAAAGCTACCCTTCCGTTGTAGAAGCCTGTTGCACTCAATGCGGCGATGGTAAGGTCATTTCATCTGCCTGACTCGAAAGCATCTAGGATCGATGATATGTCTATCCCAATGATACACTCATGGTGCCTTCAGTGAGCTGCTTGGTTGATGCGATATATCTTATGACCATTCATAAATATATCCATACGCTAGTCAGCGGTTTTACCAACACAACTATGAACGACTTGAGCAGTTATCTCCAATGCTACACATGAGAGATGAATCCTCACAAGAACACTTATCATCCACATTTGTAATATGGCCATGATGCTAGAAAGGGCCGTATCACGCTGCTTATTCAGAGCGTGCGTTGGATCCCCTCCCAAAGACATGGTGCAACAAATGTGATGATAAAGTCCCGGTGAGTCTAAGGACGAATGACATCACTTCGACAACTCCGGTTCCCATAGACACTTCAGTGTAGAATACACATCGATGGGAGTATCCGGTGGGTTCTTCCATTGTTCGGAATCCTCCTCGAACAACTATGTGCAGTTATGGGAACATCATGGATTCGTCTAACGATCCGTTCCGTGGTCGTGGGATCGACACACACTTGCTCCAACAAGTATAACCTCCACGCATACTAGTTTCGATTGCCTCATTCAGACCCCTACATCTGAGATGAGCTTCGACTAGGGAGAGTTTGGGATAGATGATAATTTTCACATAGTTCCCACTAGTTATGTGATCAGTCATCTATCCACATGGGACATGTTTGATATCTATACAGACCAACCAGGTAAAGCTATGACATGTTGTATGCCTGATGTAATATATAAATATGTTATGTGAACATAAACATGGATAAACAAACATATAATATATTACGTTGACTGTGTAATAGTAAATCTGCCCTTAATAAATATTGTGTCTAGGACATACATACTATCACCTGGAAGGGTGGTCGAGCCCTTTGAGGGACAGTCTTTTAGAGCTCTATCGCGCTCTCAGACCGCTCCAGTTCATAAATGCGGACTAGACATATTTCAACACCAACATATGTCCCCCTAGTTTCCAAGTATCTTTGTAGAAGATAGTTATGGAACTATTTAAAAATCTGGTCGAACACTCTTCAAGATGTAAGATTGTCTCGAGTAGTAATCGGCGAAAAAAGATCTCCGTATTCATGCCTTAACAGCTTTCCCTCCTCCTATCTCCCCCTCCCCCCTTTTTATAGGGTCCGAGGAGACGGTGCTCGGACCTTATAAAAGGGGTATATTTTCTGGATAGAGATCGGATCCGGGTAAGCGTCGCAAGGTAGAAATAGGGTCTTTGAGTTTTTGCCTCATCGCTTTCTTCTTCTGGATCATCGCTCGGAGAGTGGTTAGCTTGTTAATTTCGCCTATGGTTATTACTCTTTTAAGCTGGTCGTTCTCCTTGATATGATCGAACGACTAGTCTTTACATTTTCGTTGCTCTCCCACGTTCTGTGAATTACCTAGAGGGGAAGGTAATTCGCGAGCCACCGACACTATGGGACGATTCGCATGCGTGAGGGATAAAATCATCTTTTCGCGGGGCGGCTGTGATCCAGACCGTTGGACGTGGACACGTGGTCGTCCCAGATTAATCGAGGGTAGGTGACGGTTCGAATTCCCGGGATACCCTTCTATAAATAGGCGTGGACCGATTCATTTTTCACTTTTCGCCAAACTTTCTTTGAGAGCTAATCGGAGTGATCGACCAGCCTTTGTCCTGATCGAGGAGCCGTCCGAGCAAGAAAACTTGACGTTTTCCGGTGAGTCGAAGTATTTTCCGACGTATTCCGTCTGCTTCAGTTGTTCAAACACCTTAATACCGCAAAACAAGTAAGTAACAGACCTCATTTGCTCCAATTTCGCTTTCTTTCACTCGCATGCTAGTTCCCGTATTCTTAACCGGAATGAACTCTGGTCGCCGGACGTCTGAACTGTTGAGACCCTTTGTTTTTGATTTTGCAAATTCTCCTTAATCTGTTATTTGTAAACTCAAATACCGTAGGATGTACTTGTTTTCCCCTCTTTATTTGCTGCAATTTCCCCTTGCCTCCTCTTAGAGTAGCTTTCTATGTAGAGTACAACATTCTGAAATTATGCATGTTCGATCTTCTTTGAGCGGTTGGTCGCTCCTCTGTGTTTGAGTAGTTGGTCGCTCCTTTGTGCTTGTTATTCCTTTACTTAGAGTAACTTCTTGTATGATGTTCTTCTTTTGCGATTTTTCTCCGTTCGGGAGGTCGAACATAATGAACATACATAAACTGACCTCTCAGACTATATATAACCACCCTTCTCACCTTTTTCTGGCCTTACCCTTAGGATGTCCGGGAGGAGCGAAGATATTCAAAATTGTCGCGAAGCCGAGGATTACGGGTCCGACCACGATGCGTTAGCAGGGACGTCATTATCGACCGGGTTCCTTGATGACGCTATATAACCCGTTTCTGAGGCCGAGGAGCAATTCAATGCGTCCGAGGAGGATCGCGAAGAAGAAGAGCGAGAATCCGTTGATGGGAGCGAGGAGGGTAAAGAGGAAGCTCAAGCTGATGAAGTAGCTCAATTTTCGGAGGAGTCCGACGAGGAGGAAGAAGTCGCTGAGTATCGACTACAACCTCGTAAAAGGCAAAGAAGGAGCGAGGATGATTTTATAGATGATCGGATCGATGCTGAGGGCGGTCCTCCGGATACTGGTATACCTCATGATCTTATGATGCGAGCTGCTCAAGTCGGAGGTAGATTTTATCATGCCCGAGACGTAGTGGACCCCTTCGAGGTTCGTATGGAGAATATGAATGATACTGACCGCCCCATTCCTGATATCGCAGTGTTCGAGGAGGGGGAACACTCTAAACAAGAAGGAGAGAGCGAGGAGGACGATTCCGATGAGGGCACTCTTAGCCCTAACCCTCTTCAAATGACCATCCCCGGGTCGCGCCGTCGAATAGATTTTCCTCCGCAAACTGCTAGGAGAACAATAATATCCTTGGACGATGAAGATAGCTTCCAACCCCTCCTAGATGCTCATCGGGATGAAGCTGGTCCGAGCAAGACAAAGTCTCCGTCCCTTCTGAGGAATGATGGGGCTTCATTCTATGACCCGGAATTCCAAGCTAAGTATGGAGGTCGAGAAGAGGAAGAAACCAGTTATCATTTTATAGATCATCGGACCATTAGCTTTGAATTTCCTGGGCTCAACACTCGAGCTGAGGATGCTGCAAACGTGATCGAGGAGCAAGATCACGCTCCCGGTAAGGCTCCGAAGAGGAAATCTGGTCGCTCGAAAAAGAAGAAGGCAGTTGAGGTGGTCGAGGAAGAGGACGATGTAAAGATCACTAAGGCCACCAAAAAGAAGTTCACTCGTGGACCTTTAGATTTTAACCTCCCCGATCCTGAGGGTGAGTGAAATAAGGATGGTATGATCCTGACCACCGCTTTCACAGTGCTCGAGAAGAAGATCCGACCATTAGGTCGAACTACTGTCTTGATGAGGATGTTCTCGACATTCTTATTCCAAAGGCCGACCAAACCTTTTACAATGCTCCTCCCGGTTATATGGCAGTGCATCTCCTAGCGCTGGAGAGATGATGGATACTCCCGTTTTGCGAGGCCTTCATAGATATATTCAACAGGCTTGGGATCGCTCCTTGGCAACTAATCCTGAGCTCCTTTGGTACGCTCATATGCTTTGGCGTTTACTGCCAAAAGAGGGGGATCGAGCTCAACTTCCGGAACTTCAACCAGATGTTACGTGTCTCGATGAGTGGAGGGAATAAGTACTTCTACTATTTCTCTACTCGCCCGGGGCTCTCATTTATTAAGGACGCTTCCTCCTCCTCGGGATATAGGTGGTGGCACCGTTACATCTATCTGAAGAAGAAGAAGCTTCCCGGGATGAGCGATGAGGATGCGGAATGGGTAGTTCACAAGTTGTTCTATCGAGGAGCAATAGCGAAGAAGCATCCCTTGCCCGAGACTTTGGATGATTGGGCGGTCGAGCTCCAGGCAGAGAATGAGATAGAACAAACGCAACAATACTTCTATTGGGGGCTTGTTCTTAAGCCGCTCCCCTATCTCGCTGGGCTATCCGCTCCCGTGTATACAGGCTTCCGACCTAGCTACTAGAAGGACTACACCTTTGGTAACTAAAGTGTCTCGACCAGCTTTATTCATACTTGTGTTAAATCTTGCATGTTTTTGCTTTCACTCTAGCTTGATGACTTCGTGTTCGCTCTTCTTTGCTCGCTCATATGTGGATCATTACTAACTTTTGCTTTCCTTCTCGTAGAGTACTGGTTTACTTGGATAATGAATGAAATATTGAAAGCTAAAGAGGAGGCCCGGCGGAAGGCTCGACTGGCCGGTTTTAAGCGACCAAGATACTTGGCCAGATCACCATCAGCCACCCGAAGAATGCCGCTACTCTTCGGGAAAAAATGAATGATGAGGGTAATGCCCTGATGAACGTGTATTTTACAATTTCATTCGAGTCTTTTTCACCAATTTAGCTATCCTCTATATTAATTTAGCTATATTCTAGTGCATTTTATTAGAATAGTGTCACGTTTCCCTTTAGTTTGCATTTTACAGGTTTTGAGTGAAAAATGTGGTTTTCCGGGCAATTATATTGAAGAGAACGAAGAATTGGTGTTCCGGGGACATTTTTGGAGTATCTAGAAGATTCCGGATAGGATTTGAAGTCTAGGGGTCGACTCTGAAGGCTAAAAGGTCACTAGAAGGCAAAACCGAGTCCGAAAAGGAAAAGAAATCCAAAAACGCGTCCAAGGCCGGCTGAAACTCCCGGGCGATTCGCCCCACACCAGGCGATTCACCCGGTGTGTGGGGCGACCCACACCTTCCGAACCTCTATATATAGTTGCTCTGTTTTCTCCGTTTTTCATACTTTCTTAGACCTTTTTCACACCTTTCTCATTAGTTTTAGGTAGGAATTCTCCAGAGCATGTTCTGGGAATTCTTAGCATAGGAGATACTTTTTCTTATCGATTTGGAGCTTGTGAGATCGCGATTCTTCGGAGATTGACAACCTTCGGTAACATTGTATCTCAGATTTTTCTATTTCTATTTATTTATCCTTCAACATGTTTTCATTCAATCTTGCTATGATTTCTGTTGATTGCATGACATCTATGAGTAGCTAAATCTATTGTTGGTGATAGTATGTGATTTCTTAGCGAATGGTTAGTAATTATGCTGATGGCGGTAAAGCGAATCAGACTTTGAGTTATTGCTTTATTTCTTTGATCTATCTAAGCCCTCTATCTTCGTAGTGTTGAAAAATAACGGAACACATTGGACAATTCATGATCAAAGATCTCTATGCAAAACGATCGGGTACTTCATGCATGATTATTAACCCACTATGCTTTGAATGATCATACTATCACTAACTTCCATTATCTTGATAAGAAAAACATGTGCTAAGTCGTCTGTTGATTTTATAGTTTAAGTTAGATTAGATGAAGCTAGTTATCGTCCTTAGAGATCGACACTCGAGGTTATTTTACTGCTACACTACGGTTTTCGTTGTAGTTGTGAATTTCCTTTGGCTAAATACAAATTTATTTGATTAATTAGAATCTGACAAATTCCGGTTCATCAAATTGGCGCCGTTGCCGGGGACTATACTCCTTTTTTCTGTTTAGCTTTTATATATTTTCAGCATTCAATTCCTAGTTTTAGTAGTTTTTATTTTTCTATTTAATCTCTCTGATACTCCTTTCTTAGCTCGTTACAGATAGTGTATGCGAAGTACACGATCTAGGGAACACCGCTTGCTGAATCAATCGCTGGAATCGACAGAGTCTACCACCAAAGAAGGTGACTACTTCGAAGACGTGAACTAGACGAAATAGAGGATATCGATTTCTCTGAATCTCTAAACAGTCTTTTTAAGGAAATCGTCCTAATGGCAGAACCTAGACCACTGAAAGCATGGGTTCAACCCTCCAAGGATCGTATGAGGGAACCGGCGATTGTTCTTTCGTCTGCAACTCGAGATCTGGAAATCAAGAACCACGGATTCCAACAACTTCCGAGGTTCTATGGCTTAGCAAGGGAAGATGTGATGGGGTACTTGCACGATATCGATGATTTCGTCAACCAACTCCCACGACCCGGAGCTGAAATAACAACGGATGAGTTGAGGATGAAGGTTTTTGCTATGGGGCTTGGCGACAAAGCCAAGTCATGGTTGAGTTCTCTACCGACGGGCTCGCTGGCCACTTGGGAAAAGATTTTTTCAGCTTTCATGGAGAAATACTTCCCTCACACCTTGACTACCGCGCTTAAGGCGCAAATCACTAGGTTCAAACAAGACTATGATGAGACCATCTACACCGCGTTTGAGAGGTTCCAAGACCTCATGAACAAGTGCCCTCACCATGGTTTTGAGCTTTCGGATCTTGTCCAACACTTCTACAATGGACTGACCTTTGAGAACCAGCAAGTGGTGGATTTCCAATGCCGTGGCAATATTTGGGAGGAAACCGCGGAAGCCGTCTGGGCGGTTTTCGAAAGGCTTGCCAAGGGTTCGCAATTCAAGGATCCAAGAGCAATGGTTAGAAGACATGGACCTGAAGCTCCACCTACTCAGGAGGCCCCTATATATGGGGGGAATGGGGATCGATTCGAGTGCTTTACCAACGAGTTGAAACAAGTCCTCAAGAACTCCGCGGGAATAGCTATGTCAAACGAAGTTTGCCGAATATGCAAGAACTATGGGCATGGAGCTCATATGTGTAGATCGGATCTTGCATATGATGATGGCAATTGGGTTCAAGGAGGCGAAGAGGAAGCCTTTGCTACGGAATTTGGTACTCAAGAAGCTAGCTACGGACAAGATAGTAGGAATCCTCGAGGTGGATTTTGGAGAAGAGGGTTCCGGAACAATCAAGGATATGCACCGGCTGGCCAAACTTATGGCCCTAACCAAGACCGTAGTAGGTTTAACTATGGTAATGATCACTGCGAAAATCCCGCTCCCAAAGAGCAACCGAAGTCGAAGGCTTCTCTACTCATGGAGAACTTGCAAAAGATGTTTGATCACACCCAGAGTTTTCTTAAGCGTTATGAAGAAGATTCTGAGAAGACTAGGGTGAGGCTTGATCGATTGGAAGAAAGCACTAGGCATGCCCATTAGAAGTTGCAAGAGCTGATTGACCGTGGGGCAAGTAGGGAGCAAGGGAAGTTGCCTAGCAACACTGAGAAATCGATGTCCATTACCTTGGTGGGTGATCTTCCTATTGAAATCACCATCAAGAAGGTTGCTAAGTGTGAGCGTTGCAAGGATGAAGAACCCCCACTAGCCAAGGAAGAAGAGAAGGACCTTGGTTCTGATGAGAGTGAAGAGGAGCAAGAGGATCCCGAGCCAATTCCTCAAAGTATCGATGTTAAGATCGGGATTGGGGAACTTGAAGATGTTCGTGCTACACTAGATACGGGATCTTACTCTAATGTGCTCCCTGATGAACGTATTTTTGACGCGTTCATCTTGTCTTTTTTAGCTTCTTTTGCTATCTTCTAGCCTTGTTTTTTGGTTAGTTTTGTAGAATAGTGTCACGTTTTGTGTTTTCTGCATTTTCAGGCACTTAGGTATGAAACGGCGTTTTTGGAGCTAAAAACGAGCCTTTTTGATGGAAAAGATGGCCCCGTTGAAGTTCCCCAATCTCCGTGGCTTGTTCGTGAGTGTCTGAGCCTCAATAAGCATTGAGAAGGATGAGTCCAAGGCACCCGAGGGCCGTACGAGGACAAACAGATTGAGTTTGAAGACAAAAATCTGCCCAGGAGCCAAGCTAAGCGCCTGGAATAGTGAAGCGCTCCGCTTCATTTTCCAGGAGTTTTGGCACAGCAGCCAAGCGAAGCGCCCCTCCAAGCGCTTCGCTTGCCAAGCGCTCCGCTTGGCCTCTCCAAGCGGTCCGCTTGGCAGCGGTTACGTTTTCGGATTTTCCTTCTTCAATCTGATCTTCCGTTACTTTTTGGAGACTTTTGAACTTTGGCTTCGTTTTGGAGAGCTCCTAATCCCCAAAACTCAGAAAAAACTCAGATTACATTGTATTCTAGATTTGATTAAACGTTTTGGCATAGGATTGCATCCGTTGTTTCATCTACGAAGAGGTTTTCATCTATACCCACCGATTAGTGACAACTTGGTGGTAACATTGTATCATTATCTCTTGTCTAGTAGTTTGATTTGATGTATTCCATTTACAATTCATATGATTCGATGTCTATGTTGATGAATATGAGTAGCTAAATCCTTTGTGTTGGTGGTAGAATGTAGAATATGCATGCTATGGGTTATGTTTATGCTTACATGAGATTGTGATTCAATCTTGCTGCAAATTCCTTCATATGATTCTTAGTTGCCTATAAAATATATTCGAATTGAGTATAGTGACAAACTCTTGGTCAATGAAAGCTATAGGATTGTATGTTAGAGATTTGCAGCATGCTAGATAAATGGTGTTAGTGACAAGCACCTCTAAAGTATTGATAGTGGTCTTTTATGATGTGTGTCTTGAAAGTTACCTAGACGAGTTGCTTAGCAGACTTGATCGAAGGTTTTACGCACTGAACTTGTGAGCATATTCATAACCCATGCATGTGTATTTGATTTCTACCACCAACCGTTTTCCAAACTTGATTACAACAATCTGATTTCTCGTTGCTTTGTTCTAAGAAAGCGATTCCATAAACATTTGAACTCGTTGTCTGAAATAACTAGCAAAAACCACAAACAACGCCACGTTAGGTCCCGAGAGAACGACACTCGGGGAAAACTTGCCATTGCACTCTAGTTTGTGTAGTGATAAGTGTTCTTTGGATTTTAAAACAAATTTAATTGGTGAAAAACGACATCATCAATTTGGCGCGTTGCCGGGGACTTAACTCCTTTGGTTGGTGTTTTTGTTTTGGTTTTTCAGCCAACATCACTTTCTCACCTCATTTCTTTCCCCCTATCTTTTTCAGAAAATTTATCTAATCTGCTCTTGGTTACCTTGCGTGCTTGCGCTCTTTGTATATATTATTAGATTAGAGGATTTTTTCCTTGCAAGTTTTTTTTAATTCTTTTGTGGATTCTGCTCCTTGGTTTCTTGTTTCCTCATGTGCAGAAACTAGTTCCTTGTAAGGATGAGTATGCGAGCTTCTTTGACAAGGTATGTGAAACCTCGAGGGCCTTGCATAACATTGGACGAAGATTGCAAGGATTATGACTTTGATCCTTCGTACTACTCCATTGTTTCCACGTTTTCGAGTGGTGATGATCCAAGAGGGTTCTTAGACACGTTCGAGGAAGGTGTGTTGAGGATACCTCGTGAGAATGTGGAGGGGGTTATTTTATCACATGAGCAGCTTTGTATAAGGGGATTTATGGGAGCCTTGAGAGGGAGCGCTCGTGAGTGGCTCAGAATCCCGCCGGAAAGATCATTGCACACTTGGGATGAAATAACCAACAAGTTTCTGGAACATTGGGATTGGGACTCACCTCCCGGTTCAAAGACATGGATGTCTCGCTTTGCTAGTCCGCCACCAGAAATCGACATAGCCAATGTAGAGGAATGTTGTGAAGAATCTATTGACGAAGCCTCTTCAGTGCTTAGCTTGGATTCCACGTCCTTAACTGAGGATGTCAAGACTGTTGGTAAAGAAGAAGTCGTGGAGGAGGTGATGACTGAATCCATTGCTTCACCTGAGTAGACAGTGTTGTCTTGAGTTGTGTTGAGATCGAGGAGCTACTCTCTGATGATTTTGGTGTCTTTGAATCGACATGTTTGGATTCTATTGCTACAGACACTCTTGATCTTGACTCCTATGTTCTGGTCCATGCACCCACCTATGAGCTTCAAGGGAGTTTTGATCCACTTTTTTCTTTTTATTTTCCCTCTGATTCCTTTAGTTATTTCTTAGATTTTGATTTTGTTAATTTAGTTGATTTTTATTTTCAGGGAATCATGGATTTGCTTTGAGGACTTGAGGAGAGGAGCCAAAGATGGTTCCCAAGATGCAAGGAGTAATGGAACGAATGCACGAGATTCGTTCCCATTTGATAATGGATAACCTTTGCGGTATTTCTTTGCATGTAGTTTAGTTTTTCCTTTTTATTGCTTTTGTAGTTGTGGCCTTTGTGCCTTTTGTCGTGATTCGTTTAGTCTAGTGTTTGTCTTGGTGCCTTAGGTGATTAAGATAGGAAAAAACATCGAAAATCTGGAAACAGAGCCAAGCGAAGCGCTTGGAAGGGCCAAGCGGTCCGCTTGAAATTTCAGTAAATCAAAAAGTTTACTGGAATTTCAAACGGAGCGCCTGGAGCCTCCCAAGCGCTCCGCTTGACAAGCGGACCGCTTGGCTCCCTCCAAGCGGTCCGCCTGGACCCTGTACCCAGATTTTCCTCGTTTTTCCATTCTTCTCACCTTTGCGCACCCGTTTTCACATGTTTCTTGAGTCCTTTCAGGTACTACTCATATATAGGAGATTGGACACGAACCTTTATCTCAGGGAAGTGTACTTTCAATCCAATTTTTCCTTTTCATTCAACTTTTCTTTGCTCGAGGACGAGCAAAAGTTTAGGCTTGGGGAGGGGGTATTGGATTTTCATTACTATATTCTTGTGTGGTTCGTACATGCCTGATTTTACTCAAGTTCATGTGATTTGTCGTGTTTTCTCAAATTTTTGCATGCATATCATCCCTAGATTAGTTGTTGCACGTTGTTGTGTGTGGAGTTTATTGCCAAGTCTTTTGAACTTTTTTATTGAGTAGACTAAGTGTTTATGACCATTGATCATTTGTTGCATAACTTTGCAAGTAGTTTGAGGCTTGTCTCGCTTGGTTTGTCACATTCGCATGTGCATTAGTTAAGCTTAGTAGTCTCGACATCACCTTGAGTGGTGTTTCTTCTGCTGCGGTTCACGATAGCCATATAAAATGATGCATGTTAGAATCTATGGTTGTAACCCGTGTAATTATGTACGTAAGAGGCGACAAGTTCTTCACCACGATTAGAGATTGCCAAATGCCTAGGAAGGAGGTAGTGTCAGGTGTGCGATTCCTTGTATTAAACCTATTCTATCGAATAGGTTTGGGGAGGGGGTTGCCTGATTGATCTTGTCTTTCGTCTTTGAGTCGTTGTAAAGTTTCCTGTTTCTTTTTCTTTTTGTTTTGTGTCCCAACCTATTCTTTCGAATAGGTTTGGGGAGGTGTCTTTGTAAAAGAGTCTTTCCTTTTTCTTTTTCGTCTTTGTGCTCAAACCTATTCTTTCGAATAGGTTTGGGGAGGTGTTTTTGAAACTTAGTACTGCTGCTTGCCCCTATAAAAAAAAAAAGAAAGAGAAAAAGAAAAGAAGAAAAAAGAGAAAAGAAAAAGAGAAAATAAAAAAAAAAAAAAAAAAAAAAGAAGAAAGAAAATAAAGAATAAGACCCAAAAGCAAAAGAAGGGTCATTGCAAGCCAAAAGCAGTCTCGTAGTGTCAAGTGTCATGTAATATTTTGTCCTTGTGAAGTATCGAGTTGTAAATTCTATCTTTCGTTTCGTATCGGCTTTGTCCAAGGCCTGTTCTTGACCACCCTCGTCTTGCTATTCAAGAAGTGGTTGAAAGAGGCTCATTCTTGAGAGTCTGGGTAGAATAGGGGAGTGTTATCTTTCTAAGGGAACCCTCCTTCGTTTGATGAGAGCCAGTATTGGTTCGCCCTCTCTTGAGGAAAAGTCTCGCTTGGTGAACAGTAGTAAGCCCTCGGTTTCATAGGCACGGGGCAATTGTAGTATGATAACATGCATCATTGTGTCATCACTGACCAGGTCCAGGTAGAAGATGTTACGAGAGACTCCTTTGTTTAACCAAGTGCACATGAGAATGTGTATATTTGCAATCGAGGCATTCTTCAACCTACTTGCATGTCATGCTCATTTGGTTTTGTTCATAAGCATTTGGTAGATTCAATAGATTAGTTCACTTTACTTGGCATGAGACTCCTTTTGTGTTGCATTTAGGATAGTTTGTTGCTTGAGGACAAGCAAAGGTTTGGTTTGGGGAGTTTGATGAACGTATTTTTGACGCGTTCATCTTGTCTTTTTTACCTTCTTTTGCTATCTTCTAGCCTTGTTTTTTGGTTAGTTTTGTAGAATAGTGTCACGTTTTGTGTTTTCTGCATTTTCAGACACTTAGGTACGAAACGGCGTTTTTGGAGCTAAAAACGAGCCTTTTTGATGGAAAAGATGGCCCCGTTGAAGTTCCCCAATCTCCGTGGCTTGTTCGTGAGTGTCTGAGCCTCAATAAGCAATGAGAAGGATGAGTCCAAGGCACCCGAGGGCCGTGCGAGGACAAAAAGATTGAGTTTGAAGACAAAAATTTGCCCAGGAGCCAAGCTAAGCGCCTGGAATAGTGAAGCGCTCCGCTTCATTTTCCAGGAGTTTTAGCACAGCAGCCAAGCGAAGCGCTTGGAGGGCCCAAGCGCTTCGCTTGCCAAGCGCTCCGCTTGGCCTCTCCAAGCGGTCCGCTTGGCAGCGGTTACGTTTTCGGATTTTCCTTCTTCAATCTGATCTTCAGTTACTTTTTGGAGACTTTTGAACTTTGGCTTCGTTTTGGAGAGCTCCTAAGCCCCAAAACTCAGAGAAAACTCAGATTACATTGTATTCTAGATTGGATTAAAGGTTTTGGCATAGGATTGCATCCGTTGTTTCATCTACGGAGAGGTTTTCATCAATACCCACCGATTAGTGACAGCTTGGTGGTAACATTGTATCATTATCTCTTGTCTAGTAGTTTGATTTGATGTATTCCATTTACAATTCATATGATTTGATGTCTATGTTGATGAATATGAGTAGCTAAATCCTTTGTGTTGGTGGTAGAATGTAGAATATGCATGCTATGGGTTATGTTTATGCTTACATGAGATTGTGATTCAATCTTGCTGCAAATTCCTTCATATGATTCTTAGTTGCGTATAAAATATATTCGAATTGAGTATAGTGACAAACACTTGGTCAATGATAGCTATAGGATTGTATGTTAGAGATTTGCAGCATGCTAGATAAATGGTGTTAGTGACAAGCACCTCTAAAGTATTGATAGTGGTCTTTTATGATGTGTGTCTTGAAAGTTACCTAGACGAGTTGCTTAGCAGACTTGATCGAAGGTTTTACGCACTGAACTTGTGAGCATATTCGTATCCCATGCATGTGTATTTGATTTCTACCACCAACCGTTTTCCAAACTTGATTACAACAATCCGATTTCTCGTTGCTTTGTTCTAAGAAAGCGATTCTATAAACATTTGAACTCGTTGTCTGAAATAACAAGAAAAAACCACAAACAAAGCCACGTTAGGTCCCGAGAGAACGACACTCGGGGAAAACTTGCCATTGCACTCTAGTTTGTGTAGTGATAAGTGTTCTTTGGCTTTTAAAAAAAATTTAATTGGTGAAAAACGACATCATCACTCCCAATGAATGTGTTTGAGAAGAGTAGCCTTGGAAAACTATCTGAGCATAAGGCTATTGTGCAATTGGCGGATGGATCCTTTGTGAGACCCGAAGGCGTTGTGAATAACGTATTGGTTAAGATTGGTGAAGCTTCTGTGTACACCAATTTTGTAGTTATGCCGGCGTCTACACCTGGGATGGGGGATGTTGTTCTCTTGGGGCGAACGTTCTTGACTAAGCTACGCTCCGTAATAGACATCTACCGAAGAACTTGCACCATTGAAGTGGATGGCAAGCAACATGTGTTGCGAGCCATATCTGATCCAAATATTCAGTTCGATGCTTCTCACACCATTAACTACTTTGGTCTTGTTGTCTATGTTCATTCTTATTCACAGGTTCGTGGCATGAGGAGGAGATCCATGAAGGGAAAGTCTAGTACCCTCAAGAACAAGAGCTAGGCGCAAGAAGGAGTCGAGTCAAAGACTATAAACAATGGCGCTATCCGGGAGGCAACCCAGAGTTTTTATCGCTTTATTGCATGCATTCATACTTTGAACAATTTGCTTTCTTATGTGAATTTGTTCGTCTCTGTGTCGTTTGTGCTTATGTTTTTGAGTGAATTTTTTCGAGTGGTTTTATGAGTAAAATGGTTTTCGGGGATTAAAAGCTGAGTTTTTTCGAAAACATTCGTCTCCCTACCTGGGGGGCGATTCGCCCCACACGCGGGGCGGTTCGCCCCACACCATCTGAGGGTACAATAACGGGAGAATTCCCCTTTTTCCTCATTTTCTCCTCCTTTTCACTCTCTTACTCCCAAAAATCCAAAAAAATCGAAAATTCTTCAATCTTTCATAAAACTTTCAATCTTCCATCAAATTTTGTGTTCTTTAGCTTCAATCGAAGCCCATTACGTGCTCTTTCTTTTCATCCGAACAACTCTCACACTAGTGCATTCGTTTTCCAGATCTGAGGTATCTTCACATGAACCCTAATTTTTCATATTTGGGGGTTTTCTGATTTATACTTCAATTAGGCTTATATGATGTATGGGTTGGTTGTTTGTGTGATTAGAAACGTTATTCGCTATCAATTGCATGTTCAATTATGCTTGGTTTGTTGGTTTGAGAATTTTGCTACTAGATATCTATATCTCGTTATGCAATGTTTCTTTTCCTTCCATTCCGTACATATGATTGTGTTTACTGATGTGATAATGATGGACATGATGGTAGAATGCATGATTGATGAGTTTGAGGATTTATGATGCTAGAATTTTTGCTACTATGGTATGAATTGAGCCTTATGATTTAGGGTTATTGGTTGTCTAGCATGAGCATAATGTGATATGTACATGACAAAGTTATTTTGGTGTGTTGCATGTTAGTAGCTAGATTAGACATGGAGGATTTGAGGAGTTCGATTGTTAATGTTATCACTCGTGTGTTTCACTCTTGCAAAAGATGGTTGATCACACCCAGAGTTTTCTTAAGCGTTATGAAAAAGATTCTGAGAAGACTAGGGCGAGGCTTGATCAATTGGAAGAAAGCACTAGGCATGCCCATCAGAAGTTGCAAGAGCTAATTGACCGTGGGGAAAGTAGGAAGCAAGGGAAGTTGCCTAGCAACACTGAGAAATCGATGTCCATTACCTTGGTGGGTGATCTTCCTGTTGAAATCACCATCAAGAAGGTTGCTAAGTGTGAGTGTTGCAAGGATGAAGAACCCCCACTAGCCAAGGAAGAAGAGAAGGACCTTGGTTCTGATGAGAGTGAAGGGGAGCAAGAGGATCCCGAGCCAATCCCTCAAAGTTTCGATGTTAAGATCGGGATTGGTGAACTTGAAGATGTTCGTGCTACACTAGATACGGGATCTTACTCTAATGTGCTCCCAATGAATGTGTTTGAGAAGAGTAGCCTTGGAAAACTATCTGAGCATAAGGCTATTGTGCAATTGGTGGATGGATCCTTTGTGAGACCCAAAGGCGTTGTGAAGAACGTATTGGTTAAGATTGGTGAAGCTTCTGTGTACACCAATTTTGTAGTTATGCCGGCGTCTACACCTGGGATGGGGGATGTTGTTCTCTTGGGGCGAACGTTCTTGACTAAGCTACGCTCCGTAATAGACATCTACCGAAGAACTTGCACCATCTAAGTGGATCGCAAGCAACATGTGTTGCGAGCCATATCTGATCCAAATATTCACTTCGATGCTTCTCACACCATTAACTACTTTGGTCTTGCTGTCTATGTTCATTCTTATTCACAGGTTCGTGGCATGAGGAGGAGATCCATGAAGGGGAATTCTAGTACCCTCAAGAAGAAGAGCTAGGCGCAAGAAGGAGTCGAGTCAAATACTATAAACAATCGCGCTATTCGGGAGGCAACCCGGAGTTTTTATCGCTTTTTACCGCTTTATTGCATGCATTCATACTTTGAACAATTTGCTTTTCTTATGTGAATTTGTTCGTCTCTGTGTCGTTTGTACTTATGTTTATGTTTGAGTGAATGTTTTCGAGTGGTTTTATGAGTAAAATGGTTTTCGGGGATTAAAAATTGAGTTTTTTCGAAAACATTCGTCTCCCTACCTCTGAGCTCTCTGGACGTGGGGGGCGATTCGCCCCACATGTGGAGCGATTCGCCCCGCACGGGGCGAGTCGCCCCACACCATCTGAGGGTACAAAAACGGGAGAATTCCCCTTTTTCCTCATTTTCTCCTCCTTTTCACTCTCTTACTCCCAAAAATCTGAAAAAATCGAAAATTCTTCAATCTTTCATAAAACTTTCAATCTTCCATCAAATTTTGTGTTCTTTAGCTTCAATCGAAGCCCATTACGTGCTCTTTCTTTTCATCCGAATAACTTTCACACTAGTGCATTTGTTTTCCAGATCTGAGGTTGTAAGAAAATATGGTCAGAGTTGCCCCTGGGGTACGCAGCGGAATTTCAAAAATTTTCTTAACATACATGTTAATTGATTATGTATATGTCGTATATATATATAAACACGTCAATTAGAAGACTAACCTTACTTCCAAAGCAGCTTCCAAGTCTTCGTAATATATCCGGTGTATCTTCTCCTTCGCCGAAGTCGAAGATATCTGCAATACTCTGATTATCTGCAAGACAATAAGAATTAGTTTCCAGCTCCTAGAACCTCAACCTTGGTATCCACGGATGAACAGCCTATCAGAAGAATGCTAGGATATTCTTTGTGTGACCAACAAGACGGGGCGGCGATTCCTCCGGTGAGGTGGCGCGCGCGGGTGGCTATAGAGGAGGGGAGAGTTTTTATTTTCTCTAAGAAAACTGGGTAGAATAACTGTGTGTAAAACTGTATCCAAAGCTCTCTAATAGTCTACTATATATAGTAGTCAATAGAAGTCTAAAGCATAAGCAATTAGACTTCTTAAAGGAATAAGAATCTAATTCTTATCGCACTAGGAAACCAATATCATATCTAGATTCATTCCCAATCAAATTAAAACTCAATCAGGAAAATCTAACTTATCACTCGGACTTCTAACGCGCGTGCGCCCAGTCCTACGGGAGGTGGGTCCCAATTTTGGGACCCACTTATAGTTCTAAGGCAATTCAAACTCCAAGTAGATTTTGCCATGTGCATATGTTAATTCTAAATTAACATATCCTTTCAAATCAAACCTCTATTATATTTCCAAAATATAATCTTTAATTGTATTTACATAAAATACAATTAATCAGCCAATTCAATTAATAATTCCAAATCATTAATTGAGCCACCAAATATTATAATTAATTCCAAATCAATTATAATCCATCAATCACAATTAATTCCAAATTAATTGCGATTCCATCTTCAAGGATATTCTGATAAGCTGAATCACCACATAATGTGACCCATAGGGCCTCATCGTATTAAGCAAGTCCTAGACTAGGCAACATGGAATTCCTAGACGGTTCCATTTGCAATATTAATACATGAGGACGTTTGAGAGGTTTCTCAAAGCTAACCCTTTCGTTGCGAAGCCTGTTGCGCTCAACGCGGCGATGGTAACGTCCCTTCATCTGACTTGCTCGAATGCATCTAGGATCGATGAAGTGTCTATCCCAATAATACATCCACGGGCGTCTCAGGGAGTTGCTTGGTTAAGATATACTTATTACCATCATAATATATCATTTGCACTGGCCAGTGACTTTACCAACACAACTATGGAGACTATGAGCAGTACTCTCCTGTGCTACACTTGAGAGATGAATCCTTCACAGAATCACTTATCATCCCCATTTGTATGTAGCCATAATCCTGGATCGTGTCTTAGGTCAGCTGCTTATTTAGAGCTGACATCGACGGGTCCACCAAGGATATGGAGCAACAAATTTGATGATAAAGTCCTGTAAGTACAAAGGACGACTGGCATCACTTCGACAACTTACCGGTTCCCATAGACACTTCGGTGTAGAGTATACATCGATGGGAGTGTCCGGTGGGTACTTCCATTGTTCGATAATCCTTCTTCGAACAACTATGCACAGTTATGGGAACGTTTCTCGATTGTCCAACAATCCGTTCCGTGGCCGTGGGATCGGCTACACTTGCTCCAACAAGTATAACATCCACGCATACTAGTCTCGTCTGGTTCATTCACACCCCTACATCCGAGATGAACCTCGACTAGGGAGAGTTTGGGATAGATGATAACTCACATAGCTCCCACTTTTTGTGTGATCGGTCATCTATCCAAGGGGACATGTTTAATATCAATACAAATAGTAATAGAGATATGACATGCTGCATGCCTGGTGTAATATAAATATGAAAACGATACTCAATAGTAAAATGCAACAAACATATATTATATTACGTTGACCTGTGTAATAGTACATATATGCCCTCTATAAGGGCACTATGCCCTTAGTAAGGACTGTCTCTAGGACATATACACTATCAATCTCCAACTTGGACTAGAGCCCGTCACCTTTATGCCTAATACCCAGATTAGCATAATGTCTTAAGTGGACTTCCACTGATAAGACTTTGGTGAAAGGATCTGCCACGTTGTCCGTGGTAGAGACACGTTCTATACTAACTTCTCCTCTATCTATAATCTCACGTATAACGTGATATTTTCTAAGTACATGTTTGTTCTTGTTTGTAGATCTAGGCTCCCTAGCTTGAGCAACGGCGCCCGTATTGTCACAATAAATCGTTATTGGACTAGGAGCAGGAACAACCCTCAATTCCTTCAAGAACTCTGAAATCAAGATAGCTTCTTTCGATGCTTCTGATGCAACAATGTACTCGGCTTCTGTGGATGAGTCAGCAACCGTGGCTTGCTTAGAACTCTTCCAACAGACAGCTCCTCCGTTCAATTTGAATACGTATCCTGTCTGTGACTTAAAGTGTTTTGTCGATGTAGGTGGACTGTGTCATTCCCAACATCCTCTTGGATCTATCTCTAAAGATCTTGATCCCTAGGATGTAGTTCGCTTCACCCAAGTCCTTCACCGAGAAGGTACTTGATAACCAAACTTTAGTCTCTTCTAGCATAGAGACATCGTTTCCCATGATCAAAATGTCATCTACATAAATGATCATGAAAACGACTCCCTTGTCGCTGTGCCTAGCATAGACACAGGGATCTTCCTTGCTTCTGATGAAGTTAAACGATTTGACAGCTTCATCAAAGCGGATATTCCAGCTCCTTGACGCTTGCTTTAGCCCATAGATGGATCTTTGTAATTTGCATACAGCAGTTGGCCTGGTTTTACTAATAAAACCTTCCGGCTGTACCATATAGACCTCTTCCTCAAGGTTGCCATTGAGGAAGGCAGTCTTTACATCCATCTGCCAGATTTCATAATCATAGTAGGCAGCTATCGCAAGTAGAATTCGAATGGACTTCAATTTTGCTACCGGTCAATATCAATTTCTGGTACATTGAATCCATTTCTAATTCCATGGCCTCTTGCCATTTGTCTGAGTCAATATCAATTATTGTCTCTTTGTAGGTCTCGGGATCTTCCCGATCTGATAAGCCGACATCAAGTTCACTGATGTCTTCTATCATAAGGCTTTGCTTCTGAGGTCCTTTTAGGATCCTCTTCGACCTACGGAGCTCGACTTGTTCTGGTGCTTTTCTTTTCTGGCTTCGTGTAACACGAACATTATCAGTGGGTACTGATGCAGCTGGTCGCTCGGCGCGACCCTGTTCCCTTGCGGGAGGCTGCTCTTGTGCAACTTGTTGCACAGGTTGGTTGACAACGGGTTCTATTGGTGTGGTTTCTGATGAATGTGTATTTTACACTTTCATTTGACTCTTTTTCACCTATTTTAGCTATCATCTATGTTAATTTAGCTATATTTTAGTGCATTTTATTAGAATAGTGTCACGTTTCCCTTTAGTTTTTATTTGACAGGTTTTGGTTGAAAAACGAGGATTTCAGGGCAATTATATTGAAGTTGACAAGGAATTGGTGTTCCAGAAGCCTATTTGGAGTTTCTGAAGGTTTCCGGATAGGATTTGGAGTCTAGGGGTCGAATCTGGAGGTTAGAAGGCCACTAGAAGTCAGAAACCGAGTCCGAAAAGGGGAAGAAATCCAAAAACGCGTCGAAAACGCGGAATTTCCCGAAAAAAGCTCCCGGGCGAATCGCCCCACACCAGGCGAATCGCCCGGCGCGTGGGGCCCTTCGCCCCACACAAATTCGAAGCCTATATATAGTTGCTCAGTTTTCTCCGTTTTTCATACTTTTCCAGACCTTCTCTCTCACCTTTCTCTGTAGTTTTAGGTAGGAACTTCCCAGAGCCTGTCCTTGGGGTTCATATCTTAGGAGATACTTTTCCATAGCAGTTTGGAGCTTGTAAGATCGCGATTCTTCGGAGACTGACAACCTTCGGTAACATTGTATCTTACAGTTTTTCTACTTATTTTCTATATATCGTTCAACATGTTTTCTTCTATGATTTCTGTTGATTGCATGACAACTATGAGTAGCTAAACTTATCGTTGGTGATAGTATGTGAATTCTTAGCGAAGGGTTGATAATTATGCTAATGGCTATATCGCGCATTATACTCCGTGTTATTGCTTTATTTCTTTGATCTAGCGGAACCTATATCTTCGTATGTTGATTAATTATTGCACACAACTGGACCGGTCTTCGACCTATGCATATCTATATCTTCGTAGTGTTGAATAATTACGGAACACAATTGGACAATTCTTTAGTCTTAGACCTATCAGAATCTATATCTTCGTAGTGTGTGATAATTACAACAGGACAGTTATTGATCAAAGATCTCCATGCAAGACCGAGGAATTTACGCATGATTATTAACCCGTTATGCTTTGAAGGGCCATACTATCACCAATCTCCATTATCTGTTAGAAAAACCTTTGCTATACCGTCTGCTGTTTTTATATTCTTTAGTTAAATTAGATAAAGCTAGTTATAGTCCTTAGAGAACGACACTCGAGGTCTTTCTACTGCTACACTACGATTTTCGTTGTCGTTGTGAATTGCCTTTGGCTAAATAACAAATTTATTTGATTAATCGGGACCGACAATCCTATGTCTCATCAAATTGGCGCCGCTGTCGAGGACTATACTCCTTTTTTCTGTTTAATTTGTTTATATTTTCAGCATTCAATTCCTAGCTCTATTAGTTTTAGTTTTCCTTTTTTAATCTCTCTCTGATACTGCTTTCCTAGTCTGTTTCTAATTCTCTTTTCCTAGCCTTAGTAGTATTCGATATCTAGAAATATTCTCGATTTTCGAAATTTCTAACGAGGCTAATTTTCAGTTTTGAGTTACTCCTGATAAAGATTTCCAGGTATGACGACCTTAAAAGCCCGCTTGACGCCTACGTTCTCGCAAGTCAGGAGGGGGTCAGCTATATACTTAGAAGAAGAGTTATCGGGGTATGAGGTAACAAGTTCTATAGTGAGAAGGATATCGAGGTTCGAAGATGGAGAGGATATGAATCCGATAAGCTTCATCAGGTCCTATGAAGAGGAAATAGCAAAGGTTCCAGCAAAGGGGTTCACCGAGGATCAATTATGCAGGAAATTATTTCCTTTTGCTTTGGGATATGAACCAAGGATATGGATAGCGAGGTTAGCACCAGGATCACTGAGGACCTGGAGCCAAGTAGTAGAGGAGTTCTTGGCAAGTTTCATGCCTTACCATGATACGATTGCACTTCGGAATCGGATCGAACACTTCAAGCAAGGAGAATACGAGCGGTTCTGTGACACCTATGAACGTTTTGAGCTATATAAACGTGAGTGCCCCCACCACCGTTTCGACGATGGGGAGCTGATTTGGTTTTTTGTTGGAGGACTACGTGATGAAGTTAGGCTTCAAGTGGATGGGATGTGTGGAGGTTTAGAAGAATGTACAGTTGAAGAGGCAGTGAAGGTCTTTCAAAAGTACGCCAAAGGATCCACACAATCCGAGAAAATAATGTCGAATAAAGTCACCAACATATATTCAAATCAAGGCGAAACTGACGGGTTATACGAAGGATATTCTGAGGACGAAGACATCAGTGAGGAGGAGGAACTTGCATTCTACGCAGGGATTAAGGCCATTGAGAGTGTTTTCGAGATAGCACACGCAGGGCAAGCTGAGAACAATCTTCGCATCGAGAAGGTTTTTGAAGCGGTCGAAGTAACTGAGCAACTTATCAAAGAGCTTAGCCTGCTGAAGTGCGGAAGGTGCGGTAAAGCAGTCGAGGAAACCCCCCTGGAAGTATTGAGCAAACCACCCGAGGTAAAGGGCGAATCACCCCCTGACTCCAGGGAATCGGACGACCACAGTCCTCCCAATGTGACACCTGAAACGGATCCCGAGCCACTTCCAACTGTTACTACCAAGGAGAATGAGTGCGAAGAGGTGAATTTACTACTCCGTGGAGGCAAGATAACCAAAATTCCTAACTTCGTGCGTCCTAAATGGGTAGAACCTACTGGGACCGAAAATACAGGGCCAAGCACAGAACAAGAGGTTAGCGAAAGTTCCAAGGAACCTCAAGAAGTTCCGGGAAGGAACGATGAACCCAGTCCATCTGTGATAGACATAGGAGGTGATGAATTCGAGGTAGGAACTAGTACGCCAGGGGAGCTTCACAGGTCTTCCAATCCATATGTACCTCCGAAACCACATGTGCCATTCCCAAGTCGGATCAAACCAGCCAAGAAGGATATTCAAGATTCACCCCTATTCCAACGCCTGTCAAAAGTGGAAGTCAATGTGCCTCTCTTGGAGTTAATCCAAAACATTCCAGCTTATACGAAATTCTTTCGTGAGATCAAGAACAAAAGGATTACTTCAGGAAAGGAAGTAAATGGGGTTGAAACGGTCAACTCAATTGCTGGATTGCCCGTGAAGAAAAAGGATCCTGGAAGTTTCATCATCGACATCGCCTTAGGGAATGGACGCACTACGAAGGCAATGCTTGACTTAGGAGCTAGCATTAACTTAATGCCCTATTCAGTATACAAAGCCCTTGAACTCGGAGAATTGACACCAACCGATATGGTCGTCCAAATGGCAGACCAAAGTGTGAAGAGGCCGGTAAGGATAATAGAAGACATCCTTGTAAAGGTGGACAAATTGATAATCCCAGCTGACTTTGTAGTTATGAAGTCCGCGGACGAGGGAAAGAGCCATATCCGTGAGCACATAGTACTACTTGGGAGACCATTCATGGCAACTACCAACACATGCCTTGAACTTAAGGGCAAGAAAATAACCATGGAGGTAATGGGCGAGAAGATTGAGTTGGTAGGATGTAGCATCAGAGATAAGGAAGTCGCGGAGGAGTTAAAATTTGTCGATTGCTATGAATCCGTGATTCCCGAATTTCATCATTGCCATGGTAATCATGAACCACTTGAGGAGGCACTGACAATGCAAACTGAAACGTGCTACATGACCGAAGAAGCAAGGGAACTAGTTGAAATAATGGATAGCACCCCAGAAATTCCCGCAGGAGAAGAGGTACTTGAACCTTTAGATGAAGAAGAGGAAGAAAGTAGGTTTCCTGAAGAACCTAGCTTAGAATTGAAATTGCTTCCTGCGCACCTCAAGGATGTGTACTTAGGAGGAAATCAGAAGAAGCCTGTAATTGTCTCCTCACATCTCTCCGACAATGAAGAAAGTAAGCTGATTGAAGTATTGAAGGAGAATTCCGCAGCTATAGGATGGGGGATCAGTGATATCAAAGGAATTAGCCCTACACGGTGCGTGCACAACATCACTCTAGAGCAGGATGCCAAACCCGTTAGGCAACCTCAGCGAAGGATAAATCCAGTCATGCAAGAGGTGGTAAAGAAAGAAGTGATCAAATTGCTAGATGCTGATATGATTTACCCCATTCCTGATAGTCGATGGGTGAGCCCGGTACATGTAGTTCCTAAGAAATTAGGGGTCACGGTGGAAGAGAATGAGAAGGGAGAATTGGTACCGGTTAGGAAGACCACTGGATGGCGGATGTGCATTGACTATAGAAGATTAAATGCCGCCAATAAGAAAGACCACTTCCCTTTACCATTTATAGACGACATGCTAAACCGCCTTGCGGGGCGGAAGTTTTATTGTTTTCTTGATGGTTTATCAGGTTTCTACCAGATTCCGATTGCACCGGAGGATCAGGAGAAGACGACATTCACTTTCCCATTCGGAACATTTGCCTATAGGAGGATGCCATTTGGACTATGCAATGCTCCCGCCACTTTTCAAAGGTGCATGCTTTCTGTTTTCTCTGACATGGTAACTAAATTTGTTGAAGTTTTCATGGATGATTTTTCCCTTTTTGGTGATTCCTTTGATGAATGCTTGCAAAGATTAGATCTTGTTTTGAAAAGGTGCATCGAATGCAACTTGACCTTAAGCTGGGAGAAGAGTCATTATATGGTTAGAGAAGACATTGTTCTAGGACATGTAGTTTCTGAAAGAGGTATTGAGGTAGACAAAGCTAAGATCGAAATCATAGAAAAACTTCCCCCACCTACTTGTGTGAAAGAATTGCAATCTTTTCTTGGCCATGTAGGCTTTCATAGGAGGTTTATTGAAGATTTTTCGAAAATTGCTAAACCTTTAAGTAGCTTGCTTGCAAAAGATGTGGTTTTCCATTTCTCTAATGAATGCTTAGTTGCTTTTAATACCCTTAAGGAGAAGCTTGTTTCTGCTCCCATTGTTGTGCCGCCTGACTGGAATCTTCCTTTTGAAATTATGTGTGATGCTTCGAATTTTTCTATGGGTGCTGTTTTATGCCAAAAAGTTGATTAGCAGTATCGTGTGATTTACTATGTTAGTAAGACTCTAGACTCTGCGCAAGTTAATTATACAACTACTGAAAAGGAATTTTTAGCTGTTGTCTTTGCTTTACAAAAGTTTAGGTCTTATTTAATTGGCCATCCTGTGAATTTCCATACTGATCATGCTGCTTTGAGACATTTGATAGCTAAGCAAGATTCTAAGCCTAGATTAATCCGTTGGGTCCTTTTGCTGCAAGACTTTGATTTGACCATTGTGGATAGAGCTGGTAGGGAGAATTTAGTAGCAGATCATTTATCTAGAATACCTAATATCCCTGTTGATTCGATACCCATCAATGAGGACCTCCCTGATGAGCACTTAATGAAGGCTAATCAAGAGCCATGGTATGCTGATATTGTAAACTATTTTGCTATGAATGTTTGCCCCACTAATTTTTCAGCCTCAGACAAGAGAGCTCTTGCCAACCGTTGCAGGACTTACATATGGGATGATCCGCATCTATTCAAAGAAGGAGCTGATGGGATTCTAAGGAGATGCGTGCCGCAAGAAGAGCAACAAAGTGTGCTGAGCCATTGCCATGAGCTTAATTGTGGAGGACACTACAGTGGGTTGAAAACAGCTCGTAAGGTACTGCAAGCAGGATTTTTATGGCCAACAATACAAAAAGATGCTCGAAGTTTTGTGAAGAATTGTGACCCATGTCAACGAGGTGGCAGTATTGGCAAGAAGGATGAAATGCCCCTTCAAGGGAATCTAGTGGTAGAACCTTTCGATGTATGGGGCATTGATTTCATGGGACCATTTCCATCAAGTGGAGGCTATGTATACATTATTGTTGCAGTGGACTATGTGACTAAATGGGTGGAGGCAATTCCTACAAAAACAAATGACGGCGCAGTGGTTATGAAGTTCTTGAAGGAGGTAATATTCTCAAGATTGGGGTGCCCTAGGACAATCATCAGTGATGGAGGGTCACACTTCGTCAATAGAACGTCTGCCTCCCTCCTTAAGAGATACAGTGTCCACCATAGTATCGCTACACCGTATCACCCACAGGCATCGGGACAAGTCGAAGTCAGCAACCGTCAAATCAAGAAGATCCTGGAGCGAGTAGTGAAGCCTAGTAGGAAAGATTGGGCAGGAAAATTGAATGATGCACTTTGGGCATACAGGACTAGCTACAAGACAGTAATCGGGACCACTCCGTATAGACTTGTGTATGGGAAAGCATGTCATCTCCCCGTAGAACTGGAACACAAGGCATATTGGGCTATAAAGGCACTCAATCTTGATATGGGAGAAGCTGGCGAGGAACGATTGTTGCAACTAGATGAGCTTGATGAATTACGACTAGGTGCCTACGAAAATGCCAAAATATACAAGGAACGTACTAAGAAGTATCATGATCGTGGTATAGTACGTAATGAATTGAATCCTGGACAAAAAGCTTTGGTATTTAATTCTCGCCTTCGACTATTTCCTGGAAAGCTCCGTACTCGTTGGGATGGACCGTACGAAATTATCGAAGTTGCTCCCCATGGAGCTGTAAAATTCTTTGATCCAAAGACGGGCAATACCTTCAAGGTGAATGGCCAGCGAGTGAAGCCATACTTCGAGATATCTAGTGATCAAAGGGAGGTTGATCACCTTGAGCTTACCCAGTGTGTTTTGATTTGTTTTCTCACGAGTTTGATTGAGTATTATAGGTCACTTATACAAGCATTAGCTCTCACCGTGAATACACTTTCGACGTTCGGGACGAGCGACGACGTTCAGGTTTGGGGAGGAGGTTATCGCTGGTTATCTCTATACTTATCTTGCTTATGATAAACTCGTGAATTTTTTTACATTAAATTTTTTTGCATTTGCACGTTTACTGCTTTCCTAGGATAGTCTTGCATGTTTTATTTGAAGTTTATTGCCGAATTTTTTGAACTTTTCTATTGGATAGATTAACTAACTATGTCATTAATCGTATGCTTCATCTCTATGAATTTGTTTGAGGTTTTTCTCGCTTGGCTTGTCACATTTATGTATTGCACTTAGTTAAGCTTGGTAGTCTCGACATCACTTAGTGGTGTTTTCTCTACTGCGGTTCACGAAGGCCTTTATAATAGGATGATGCATGTTAGGGTCTTATGGTTGTTTTCCCGAGTAATTATGTACCTAAGAGGCAACAAGTCTTCACCATGCTTTGAGATTGTTAAATGCCTAGGAAGGAGGTAGTGTGAGGTTGTGTGATCCTTTGTTTATAACCTATTCTTCCGAATAGGTTTGGGAAGGGGGTTACACTATCGTTAGACTTGTTTTTCGTCTTTCTTTTCCGTTTTGTGAGTTTATTTTTCCTTTCTCGTAAATTTTGTACTCCAACCTATTCTTTCAAATAGGTTTGGAGAAGTCGTGTGAGTCATTTTGTTTCTCTTTTCGTTGTGCTACTGCTGGCTAAAAAAAAATCGAAAAAAGAAAGAAAAATTCCAGGAAAAAAGAAAAAAAAGAAAAAAAAAAGAAACTGGAAAGAAAAAAAAAAGAAAAAAAGAAAAGACCCCAAAAAAGCAAAGAAGGGTCCAAAAAAGAAAGTCAAATAGCAGTTTAGCAAAGTGTTGTGTCTCATTTTCCAATTCTTGTAATGTTCGTAATCGTGTTGTAATTTTCTATTTTTTGTCTTTTATTTTTGAGTGTCATCTGTTCTAGACCACTCTCGTCCTGCCATTCAGGAAGTGGTGAATAGCTTAAGACTTTACTTGAGAGATGGGTAGGGGAGTGTTAACTTTTATAGGGAACCCTCCTTCGTTTGATGAGAGCCAGTACTGGTTCGACCTCTTTGAGGGAAAGTCTTAAACTTGGTGAATAGTAGTAAGTCCTCAGTTTCATAGGCACGGGACAACCATTCGTATCTTAGCATGCTTCATTACGTCGTCACTGACTAGGTCCAGGTAGAGAATGTTACGAGAGACTATCTTGTCTTGATCTAATCACAGGACTCCCACTGACTATGACATGCCTAGCAAGTGTCATATCATCACCCTTGTCTACTTCGAAAGATCCCACTGAACTTGAGTCCAAATCAGAAGATTTAGAGACCTCATGTTCGCGCGTGTCAAAGTCTTGAATTTCTTCAAGTTCTATCATGTCATCCAACCTCTCTTCTTCGAGGTATTCAGCTTCTAAAAACTTCACGTTTCTAGATACGATCACCTTGTGATCTTCAGCATGATAGAATTCATAGCCTCTCGTCTGACGAGGATAGCCTATGAAATATACTTTGACACCCTTGGCATCTAACTTATCAGTGAGCATCAGTTTGACTATCGCAGGACAACCCCAAGGTCTAAGATAGCCTAGTGAAGGCTTCTTTCCCTTCCATAACTCATAAGAAGTTTTCTCCACTGATTTAGATGGTACACGGTTCAGAATGTAGATTGCAGTTTGTAGTGCATATCCCCACAGATATTTTGGAAGAGTCGAGAATCCAATCATTCATCTTACCATGTCTAACAGGGTTCGATTCCTCCTCTCAGACACACCATTTAACTGTGGTGTTCCAGGAGGAGTCCATTGCGATTGAATTCCATTCTCCTTCAAGTAGTCGATAAATTCTTCACTAAGGTATTCTCCTCCTCGATCTGATCGAAGAGTGACAATCCTTAGGTTCAATTCATTCTCGACCTCATTCCTAAACTCCTTGAATTTCCCAAAGGTCTCGGATTTATTCTTCATAAGATAAATATATCCATACCTTGAGAAATCGTCAGCAAAGGTAATGAAGGATAACCCCCACGCGCATGGACTTTAAAAGGTCCACATACATCGGTATGTATGAGCTCTAAGCACCGAGTGGCACGAACACCTTGTCCAACAAAAGGTTTGTTCGTCATCTTACCCTTAACACATGATTCGCATGTACCATATGATTCAAAATCAAATGGTTCTAAGTAGTCCAACTTCCTTAGTCTTTGAATCCGTGTTTCATTGATATGGCCTAGCCGACAATGCCATAGATAAGATGGATTATTCTTCCTACTTGAAGACGGTTGTTTGTTATGTATTTGAAATAAAGGCAGACTACTTTGCAAAATATATGAACCATTCACCAAGCGAGCTTTTCCATAATACTGATCATTTAATGAAAAATAACAAGTATTATTCGCAAAACGAAAGGAAAAACCCATATTGTCTAACAATGGAATGGAAATAATATTTCTGACAATGGATGGAACAAAATAAACATTATCAAGTTCTAAACATTGTCCCGAAGGTAAATCTATCTTGCTGCGTCCAACGCGTTTGACTCCTATGTTCTGGTCCATGCACCCACCTATGAGCCTCAAGGGAGTTTTGATCCACTTTTTTCTTTTTATTTTCCCTCTGATTCCTTTAGTTATTTCTTAGATTTTGATTTTGTTAATTTAGTTGATTTTTATTTTCAGGGAATCATGGATTTGCTTGAGGACTTGAGGAGAGGAGCCAAAGATGGTTCCCAAGATGCAAGGAGTAATGGAACGAATGCACGAGATTCGTTCCCATTTGATAATGGATAACCTTTGCGGTATTTCTTTGCATGTAGTTTAGTTTTTCCTTTTTATTGCTTTTGTAGTTGTGGCCTGTGTGCCTTTTGTCGTGATTCGTTTAATCTAGTGTTTGTCTTGGTGCCTTAGGTGATTAAGATAGGAAAAAACATCGAAAATCTGGAAACAGAGCCAAGCGAAGCGCTTGGAAGGGCCAAGCGGTCCGCTTGAAATTTCAGTAAATCAAAAAGTTTACTGGAATTTCAAGCGGAGCGCCTGGAGCCTCCCAAGCGCTCCGCTTGACAAGCGGACCGCTTGGCTCCCTCCAAGCGGTCCGCCTGGACCCTGTACCCAGATTTTCCTCGTTTTTCCATTCTTCTCACCTTTGCGCACCCCTTTTCACATGTTTCTTGAGTCCTTTCAGGTACTACTCATATATAGGAGATTGGACACGAACCTTTATCTCAGGGAAGTGTACTTTCAATCCAATTTTTCCTTTTCATTCAACTTTTCTTTGCTCGAGGACGAGCAAAAGTTTAGGTTTGGGGAGGGGGTATTGGATTTTCAGTACTATATGCTTGTGTGGTTCCTACATGCCTGATTTTACTCAAGTTCATGTGATTTGTCGTGTTTTCTCAAATTTTTGCATGCATATCATCCCTAGATTAGTTGTTGCACGTTGTTGTGTGTGGAGTTTATTGCCAAGTCTTTTGAACTTTTTTATTGAGTAGACTAAGTGTTTATGACCATTGATCATTTGTTGCATCACTTTGCAAGTAGTTTGAGGCTTGTCTCGCTTGGTTTGTCACATTCGCATGTGCATTAGTTAAACTTAGTAGTCTCGACATCACCTTGAGTGGTGTTTCTTCTGTTGCGGTTCACGATGGCCATATAAAATGATGCATGTTAGAATCTATGGTTGTAACCCGTGTAATTATGTACGTAAGAGGCGACAAGTTCTTCACCTCGATTAGAGATTGCCAAATGCCTAGGAAGGAGGTAGTGTCAGGTGTGCGATTCCTTGTATTAAACCTATTCTATCGAATAGGTTTGGGGAGGGGGTTTCCTGATTGATCTTGTCTTTCGTCTTTGCATGTTTTATATGGAGTTTATTGCCGAATTTTTTGAACTTTTTTATTGGGTAAATCAGCTAGCTATGCCATTAATCGTATGCTTCATCTCTATGAATTTGTTTGAGGTTTTTCTCGCTTGGCTTGTCACATTTATGTATTGCACTTAGTTGAGCTAGGTAGTCTCGACATCACTTAGTGGTGTTTTCTCTATTGCGGTTCACGAAGGCCTTTATAATAGGATGATGCATGTTAGGATTTTTTGGTTGTTTTCCCGAGTAATTATGTACCTAAGAGGCAACAAGTCTTCACCATGCTTTCAGATTGCTAAATGCCTAGGAAGGAGGTAGTGTGATCCTTTGTTCATAACCTATTCTTCCGAATAGGTTTGGGGAGGGGGTTACACCATCATTAGACTTGTTTCTGTTTTTCATTCTCGTATCGTGAGTTTATTTTCCTTTTTTCGTAAATTTTGTACTCCAACCTATTCTTTCGAATAGGTTTGGGGAAGTCGTGTGAGTCATTTTTGTTTCTCTTTGTTATGCTACTGCTGGCTAAAAAAAATTCGACAAAAAAGGGAAACTTCCAGAAAAGAAAAAAAAAGAAAAGAAAAAGAATCTGGAAAGAAAAAAAGAAAAGTGAAAAGACCCCAAAAAAGCAAAGAAGGGTCCAAAAAAGAAAGCCAAATAGCAGTTTAGCAAAGTTTTGAGTCATTTCCATTTTTCGTATTGTTCGTTATCGTATTTTTCTATTTTTTATCCTTTTTGTCTTGAGTGTCATCTGTTCTAGACCACCCTCGTCCTGCCATTCAGGAAGTGGTGAATAGCTTAAGACTTTACTTAAGAGATGGGTAGAATAGGGGAGAGTTATCTTTTATAGGGAACCCTCCTTCGTTTGATGAGAGCCAGTACTGGTTCGACCTCTTTTGAGGGAAAGTCTTAACATGGTGGAACAACAGTAAGTCCTCAGTTTCATAGGCACGGGACAACCATTCGTATCTTAGCATGCATCATTACGTCGTCACTGACTAGGTCCAGGTAGAGAATGTTACGAGAGACTATCTTGTCTTGACATAAGTGCTTATGTGGATGTGTATAAGTCAATCGAGGTATTCTTCCACCTATATTCATGTTTTGATTTGTATGGTTTTTGTTCATATGTTATTTGGTAGATTCAGTAGATTAGTTCATTTTATTTGGCATGAAACTCCATTTTGAGTCTTGCATGTTTTTTGTATTAGAGTCTAGCTTAGTTGCTTGAGGACAAGCAAAGGTTCGGTTTGGGGAGTTTGATGAATGTGTATTTTACACTTTCATTCGAGTCTTTTTCACCTATTTTAGCTATCCTCTATGTTAATTTAGCTATATTTTAGTACATTTTATTAGAATAGTGTCACGTTTCTCTTTAGATTTTATTTTACAGGTTTTGGTTGAAATTCGGAGATTTCGGGGCAATTATATTGAAGTCTACAAGGAATTGGTGTTCCAGAAGCCTATTTGGAGTATCTGAAGGTTTCCGGATAGTATTTGGAGTCTAGGGGCCGAATCTGGAGGTTAGAAGGCTACTAGAAGTCTAAAACCGAGTCCGAAAAGGTGAAGAAATCCAAAACCGCGTCGAAAATGCGGAAATTCCGCGAAATAGCTGTGGGGCGAACCGCCGCGGGCAATTTTGGGGCCTATATATAGAGCTCAGTTTTTCTCCGAAAATCATATCTTTCCAAGCCTACTTTCTCACCTCTCTCTATAGTTTTAGGAAGGAACTTCCCGGGGCCTGTCCTGGGAGTTCCGTAGCTTAGGGGATACTTTTTCATAGCAGATTGGAGCGCGTAGGATCGCAATCATCCGGAGATTGACAACCTTCGGTAACTTTGTATCTTACAGTTTTTATCTACTTATTTTATTCTTCTTTCAATATGTTTTCTTCTATGATTGCTATTGATTGCATGCCTATTATGAGTAGCTAAACTTATCGTTGGTGGTAGTATGTGAATTCTTAGCGAGGGAAGATAATCATGCTAATGGCTATATCGCGCATTATACTCCGTGTCATTGCTTTATTTCGTTGATCAGTTGCAACCAAAATTCTCGTATGTTGTATTGATCATTATGCACACTTGGACACTTGTCGACCAATCAGACCAATTATCTTCGTAGTGTTGAATAATTACGGAACACAATAGGACGTTAGTTGTTGACAAGTCAGACCCATATTATCTTCGTAGTGCCTAATACTTGCAACAGGACACAAGATTGATTCAAAGATCTCTATGCAAGACCGAGGAATTTATGCATGATTATCGACCCATTATGTTAAGAAGGACCATACTATCACCAATCTCCATTATCTGCTTGAAAACCCCTATTGCTTTCTATCTGCTGTTTTATATTCTCTTGTTAAATAGATAAAGCTAGTTATAGTCCTGAGAGAACGACACTCGAGTCATTCTACTACTACACTACGGTTTTCGTTGTAGTTGTGGATTGCCTTGGCTAAATAACAAATATTATTTGCTGAATCGAGACCTGACAAATCCCAGTTCATCAAGAGTCTGGGTACAATAGGGGAGTGTTATCTTTCTAAGGGAACCCTCGTTCGTTTGATGAGAGCCAGTATTGGTTCGCCCTCTCTTGAGGAAAAGTCTCGCTTGGTGAACAGTAGTAAGCCCTCGGTTTCATAGGCACGGGGCAATTATAGTATGATAACATGCATCATTGTGTCGTCACTGACCAGGTCCAGCTAGAAGATGTTACGAGAGACTCCTTTGTTTAACCAAGTGCACATGAGAATGTGTATATTCGCAATCGAGGAATTCTTCAACCTACTTGCATGTCATGCTCATTTGGTTTTGTTCATAAGCATTTGGTAGATTCAATAGATTAGTTCACTTTACTTGGCATGAGACTCCTTTTGTGTTGCATTCAGGATAGTTTGTTGCTTGAGGACAAGCAAAGGTTTGGTTTGGGGAGTTTGATGAACGCATTTTTTACGCGTTCATCTTGTCTTTTTTACCTTATTTTGCTATCTTCTAGCCTTGTTTTTTGGTTAGTTTTGTAGAATAGTGTCACGTTTTGTGTTTTCTGCATTTTCAGGCACTTAAGTACGAAACGGCATTTTTGGAGCTAAAACCGAGCCTTTTTTATGGAAAAGATGGCCCCGTTGAAGTTCCCCAATCTCCGTGGCTTGTTCGTGAGTGTCTGAGCCTCAATAAGCATTGAGAAGGATGAGTCCAAGGCACCCGAGGGCCGTACGAGGACAAAAAGATTGAGTTTGAAAACAAAAATCTGCCCATGAGCCAAGCTAAGCGCCTGGAATAGTGAAGCGCTCCGCTTCATTTTCCAGGAGTTTTGGCACAGCAGCCAAGCGAAGCGCTTGGAGGGCCCAAGCGCTTCGCTTGCCAAGCGCTCCGCTTGGCCTCTCCAAGCGGTCCGCTTGGCAACGGTTACGTTTTCGGATTTTCCTTCTTCAATCTGATCTTCAGTTACTTTTTGGAGACTTTTGAACTTTGGCTTCGTTTTGGAGAGCTCCTAAGCCCCAAAACTCAGAGAAAACTCAGATTACATTGTATTCTAGATTGGATTAAAGGTTTTGGCATAGGATTGCATCCGTTGTTTCATCTACGGAGAGGTTTCATCAATACCCACCGAGTAGTGACAGCTTGGTGGTAACATTGTATCATTATCTCTTGTCTAGTAGTTTGATTTGATGTATTCCATTTACAATTCATATGATTTGATGTCTATGTTGATGAATATGAGTAGTTAAATCCTTTGTGTTGGTGGTAGAATGTAGAATATGCATGCTATGGGTTATGTTTATGCTTACATGAGATTGTGATTCAATCTTGCTGCAAATTCCTTCATATGATTCTTAGTTTCCTATAAAATATATTCGAATTGAGTATAGTGACAAACTCTTGGTCAATGAAAGCTATAGGATTGTATGTTAGAGATTTGCAGCATGCTAGATAAATGGTGTTAGTGACAAGCACCTCTAAAGTATTGATAGTGGTCTTTTATGATGTGTGTCTTGAAAGTTACCTAGACGAGTTACTTAGCAGACTTGATCGAAGATTTTACGCACTCAACTTGTGAGCATATTCGTAACCCATGCATGTGTATTTGATTTCTACCACCAACCGTTTTCCAAACTTGATTACAACAATCTGATTTCTCGTTGCTTTGTTCTAAGAAAGCGATTCTATAAACATTTGAACTCGTTGTCTGAAATAACTAGAAAAAACCACAAACAAAGCCACGTTAGGTCCCGAGAGAACGACACTCGGGGAAAACTTGCCATTGCACTCTAGTTTGTGTAGTGATAAGTGTTCTTTGGCTTTTAAAACAAATTTAATTGGTGAAAAACGACATCATCACTCCCAATGAATGTGTTTGAGAAGAGTAGCCTTGGAAAACTATATGAGCATAAGGCTATTGTGCAATTGGCGGATGGATCCTTTGTGAGACCCGAAGGCGTTGTGAATAACGTATTGGTTAAGATTGGTGAAGCTTCTGTGTACACCAATTTTGTAGTTATGCCGGCGTCTACACCTGGGATGGGGGATGTTGTTCTCTTGGGGCGAACGTTCTTGACTAAGCTACGCTCCGTAATAGACATCTACCGAAGAACTTGCACCATTGAAGTGGATGGCAAGCAACATGTGTTGCGAGCCATATCTGATCCAAATATTCACTTCGATGCTTCTCACACTATTAACTACTTTGGTCTTGTTGTCTATGTTCATTCTTATTCACAGGTTCGTGGCATGAGGAGGAGATTCATGGAGGGGAAGTCTAATACCCTCAAGAAGAAGAGCTAGGCGCAAGAAGGAGTCGAGTCAAAGACTATAAACAATGGCGCTATCCGGGAGGCAACCCAGAGTTTTTATCGCTTTATTGCAAGCATTCATACTTTGAACAATTTGCTTTTCTTATGTGAATTTGTTCGTCTCTGTGTCGTTTGTGCTTATGTTTATGTTTGAGTGAATTTTTTCGAGTGATTTTATGAGTAAAATGGTTTTCGGGGATTAAAAACTACGTTTTTTCGAAAACATTCGTCTCTAGGGGGCGATTCGCCCCACACGCGGGGCGGTTCGCCCCACACCATATTTTTTTTTAATAATCGAACCATATGAGGGTACAAAAACGGGAGACTTCCCCTTTTTCCTCATTTTCTCCTCCTTTTCACTCTCTTACTCCGAAAAATCGAAAATTCTTCAATCTTTCATAAAACTTTCAATCTTCCATCAAATTTTGTGTTCTTTAGCTTCAATCGAAGCCCATTACGTGCTCTTTCTTTTCATCCGAATAACTTTCACACTAGTGCATTCGTTTTCCAGATCTGAGGTATCTTCACATGAACCCTAATTTTTCATATTTGGGGGTTTTCTGATGTATGCTTCAATTAGGCTTATATGATGTATGGGTTGGCTGTTTGTGTGATTAGAAACGTTATTCACTATCAACTGCATGTTCAATTATGCTTGGTTTGTTGGTTTGAGATTTTTGCTAGTAGATATCTATATCTCGTTATGCAATGTTTCTTTTCCTTCCATTCCGTACATATGATTGTGTTTACTGATGTGATAATGATGGACATGATGGTAGAATGCATGATTGATGAGTTTGAGGATTTATGATGCTAGAATTTTTGCTACTATGGTATGAATTGAGCCTTATGATTTAGGGTTATTGGTTAGACGCACGAGCATAATGTGATATGTACATGACAAAGTTATTTTGGTGTGTTGCATGTTAGTAGCTAGATTTGACATGGAGGATTTGAGGAGTTCGATTGTTGATGTTATCACTCGTGTGTTTCACTCTTGCAAAAGATGGTTGATCACACCCAGAGTTTTCTTAAGCGTTATGAAGAATATTCTGAGAAGACTAGGGCGAGGCTTGATCGATTGGAAGAAAGCACAAGGCATGCCCATCAGAAGTTGCAAGAGCTAATTGACCGTGGGGAAAGTAGGAAGCAAGGGAAGTTGCCTAGCAACACTGAGAAATCGATGTCCATTACCTTGGTGGGTGATCTCCTGTTGAAATCACCATCAAGAAGGTTGCTAAGTGTGAGTGTTGCAAGGATGAAGAACCCCCACTAGCCAAGGAAGAAGAGAAGGACCTTGGTTCTGATGAGAGTGAAGGGGAGCAAGAGGATCCCGAGCTAATCCCTCAAAGTTTCGATGTTAAGATCGGGATTGGAGAACTTGAAGATGTTCGTGCTACACTAGATACGGGATCTTACTCTAATGTGCTCCCAATGAATGTGTTTGAGAAGAGTAGCCTTGAAAAACTATCTGAGCATAAGGCTATTGTGCAATTGGCGGATGGATCCTTTGTGAGACCCGAAGGCGTTGTGAAGAACGTATTGGTTAAGATTGGTGAAGCTTCTGTGTACACCAATTTTGTAGTTATGCCGGCGTCTACACCTGGGATGGGGGATGTTGTTCTCTTGGGGCGAACGTTCTTGACTAAGCTACGCTCCGTAATAGACATCTACCGAAGAACTTGCACCATTGAAGTGGATGGCAAGCAACATGTGTTACGAGCCATATCTGATCCAAATATTCACTTCGATGCTTCTCACACCATTAACTACTTTGGTCTTGTTGTCCATGTTTATTCTTATTCACAGGTTCGTGGCATGACGAGGAGATCCATGAAGGAGAAGTCTAGTACCCTCAAGAAGAAGAGCTAGGCGCAAGAAGGAGTCGAGTCAAATACTATAAACAATGGCGCTATTCGGGAGGCAACCCGGAGTTTTTATCGCTTTTTACCGCTTTATTGCATGCATTCATACTTTGAACAATTTGCTTTTCTTATGTGAATTTGTTCGTCTCTGTGTCGTTTGTACTTATGTTTATGTTTGAGTGAATGTTTTCGAGTGGTTTTATGAGTAAAATGGTTTTCGGGGATTAAAAACTGAGTTTTTCGAAAACATTCGTCTCCCTACCTCTGAGCTCTCTGGACGTGGGGGGCGATTCGCCCCACATGTGGAGCGATTCGCCCCGCACGGGGCGTGTCGCCCCATACCATCTGAGGGTACAAAAACGGGAGAATTCCCCTTTTTCCTCATTTTCTCCTCCTTTTCACTCTCTTACTCCCAAAAATCCAAAAAAATAAAAAATTCTTCAATCTTTCATAAAATTTTCAATCTTCCATCAAATTTTGTGTTCTTTAGCTTCAATCGAAGCCCATTACGTGCTCTTTCTTTTTATCCGAACAACTTTCACACTAGTGCATTTGTTTTCCAGATCTGAGGTTGTAAGAAAATATGGTCAGAGTTACCCCTACGGTACGCAGCGGAATTTCAAAAAATTTCTTAACATACAGGTTAATTGATTATGTATATGTCATATATATATATAAACACGTCAATTAGAAGACTAACCTTACTTCCAAAGAAGCTTCCAAGTCTTCGTAATAATCCGGTGTATCTTCTCCTTCGTCGAAGTCGAAGATATCTACAATACTCTGATTATCTGCAAGACAATAAGAGTTAGTTTCCATCTCCTAGAACCTCAACCTTGGTATCCACGGATGAACAGCCTATCGGAATAATGCTAGGATATTCTTTTTGTGACCAAGAAGGCGGGACGGCGATTCCTCCGGTGAGGTGGCGCGCGCGGGTGGCTATGGAGGAGGGGAGAGTTTTTATTTTCTCTAAGAAAACTGGGTAGAATAACTGTGTGTAAAACTGTATCCAATATCTAATATCAAATAAGAATCAATCACTAGGAAACCAATATCAAATCTAGATTCATTCCCAATCAAATTAAAACTCAATCAGAAAAATCTAACTTATCCCTCGGACTTCTAATAGAGGAAGGAGTCGAACTCCTTCCCCTATCTGGATAACGCGCGCGCGCGCCCAGTCCTACGGGAGGTGGGTCCCAATTTTGGGACCCACTTATAGTTCTAAGGCAATTCAAACTCCAAGTAGATTTTGCCATGTGCATATGTTAATTCTAAATTAACATATCCTTTCAAATCAAACCTCTATTATATTTCCAAAATATAATCTTTAATTGTATTTACAATTATTCTAAATTAACATATCCTTTCAAATCAAACCTCTATTATATGATGTATGGGTTGGTTGTTTGTATGATTAGAAACGTTATTCACTATCAATTGCATGTTCAATTATGCTTGGTTTGTTGGTTTGAGAATTTTGCTACTAGATATCTATATCTCGTTATGCAATGTTTCTTTTCCTTCCATTCCGTACATATGATTGTGTTTACTGATGTGATAATGATGGACATGATGGTAGAATGCATGATTGATGAGTTTGAGGATTTATGATGCTAGAATTTTTGCTACTATGGTATGAATTGAGCCTTATGATTTAGGGTTATTGGTTGTCTAGCACGAGCATAATGTGATATGTACATGTAAAAGTTATTTTGGTGTGTTGCATGTTAGTAGCTAGATTAGACATGGAGGATTTGTGGAGTTCGATTTTTGATGTTATCACTCGTGTGTTTCACTCTTGCATTTGCATATGCATAAATCTGTTTTGTGTCATACGAGGTATATATTGTTGTTTGTAGGAACCATGCCACAAAGGGAGAGGAGCACTCCCACTTGGCTACAATGAAGTATTGGATGTGGTTCGATTACAACCATGTCAAGGAGAGTGATCTCGTTAGAGGTGCGTTCAAGCCATGGGCTTTTGCAACAACGTCGCGGTTTATCCATAAGAAGGAACGAGAATCCACCAGGAGTGAGCACTCTTATGTCTATTCATGTACCACTGAAGGGATTGAAACCAATATTACGACAGAAATCTGTCACAAGGACTGGAAGGTTCGATTGAATAGGAAGGTACCGGGGCGGCCTCACCACAACAAATTCAGTCTTGAGTCGACAGTGGTGATGAAGTTCCGAATCGCTAACTTGATTCCAAAACATAATGACATGGACACCCAACCCCTCTTTGGGGTGCCCCTCGACTGCCTCTAAAGGGAGCACCATATAGACATCGGGAGCATCAACCGTAGAGAATGTGGGCAACATTGGGCAAAGAAGAAGAAGACCTCTGAGTATCCAAGCAGCTTACTGTAAGTTCCATGGGGTAGAGAACGTTGGTGGGGGAGACTCTAAGAGAACAACTCTTTCCCCTTCAACAGTTCACCGGCTATTACAGAGATACCGGATCGAAGACCCCATAACTGCAACGGCTAATCTTGAGGATTCTCTTCGACAATGAAGACTCTGCAATTCTACTAGTGATGATGGTGGTGACAATGAAGACAATAGGGACAATGAGGATGCCATGAATACTAATGGAGGAGTTGGTCCTATCCGATCTATTACGGGAACTACCACCACCACCACGAGCTCCGATGATCACAAATAAGGGCTCTCGAGCAATCTCAATACCTTACATCTAGCGTGCTCAGCCGACCGAGGCCAAACCACGCGGTAACATCTAGTATCACATCTTATTTCCTCATTTTCTTATTGCTAGGGACTAGCTTTAAATTCATGAGGGGGGATAGGATTTAAGTGAATTAGTGTTGTTAGTTTGGAGCTTGGCATTGATAGGATGAGTACAGTACCTTGCATGATTATCCGTTTGCATTTGCATTTGCACGTTTACCGCTTTCTTAGTATTTAGTTGCATACACTACATTCATCCTAGGTTAGTCTTGCATGTTTTTTATGTGGAGTTTATTGCCAAATTTTTGAACTTTTTTATTGGGTAGATTAACTAATTATGACATTAATCATATGCTTCATCTCTATGAATTTGTTTGAGGTTTTTTCTCGCTTGGCTTATCACATTTATGTATTGCACTTAGTTAAGCTTGGAAGTCTCGACATCACTTAGTGGTGTTTTCTCTACTGCGGTTCACGAAGGCCTTTATGATAGGATGATGCATGTTAGGATCTTATGGTTGTTTTCCCGAGTAATTATGTACCTAAGAGTCAACAAGTCTTCACCTTGCTTTGAGATTGCTAAATGCCTAGGAAGGAGGTAGTGTGAGATTGTGTGATCCTTTGTTTGCAACCTATTCTTTCGAATAGGTTTGGGGAGGGGGTTACGCTATCATTAGACTTGTTTTTCAATTTTTAGTATTTGAGTTTCATTTTCCTTTTTCGTAAATTTTGCACTCCAACCTATTCTTTCGAATAGGTTTGGGGAGGTCGTTTGTGTGTCATTGTAATTTCTTTTTCGTTATGCTACTGCTGGCTAGAAAAAAAAGAAAAAAGTGAAAAAGAAACATTCCAGAAAAAGGAAAAAAACTGGAAAAGAAAAAAAAAAGAAAAAAAAGAAAGACCCAAAAAAAAAAAAAAAAAAAAAAAGCAAGGAAGGGTCCAAAAAAAAAAAGAAGCCAAAAAAAAAAAAAAGAGAAGCCAAAAGCAATTTAGCAAAGTGTTTGTCTCATTTTTCAATTTTTGTAATGTTCGTAATCGTGTTGTAATTTTTTGTCTTTCTGTTTGAGTGTCATCTGTTCTAGACCACCCCCGTCCTGCCATTCAGGTTGTGATGAATAGCTTAAGACTTTGCTTGAGAGATGGGTAGAATAGGGGAGTGTTATCTTTTTTTAGGGAACCCTCCTTCGTTTGATGAGAGCCAGTATTGGTTCGACCTCTTTGAGGTAAAGTCTTAACTTGGTGAATAGCCGTAAGTCCTCAGTTTCATAGGCACGGGACAACCATTCGTATTTTAACATGTTTCATTACGTCGTCACTGACTAGGTCCAGGTAGAGAATGTTACGAGAGACTATCTTGTCTTGACATAAGTGCTTATGTGAATGTGTATGAGTCAATCGAGGCATTCTTCAACCTATATCCATGTTATGATTTGTATGTTTTTTGTTCATATGTTTTTGATAAACTCAATAGATTAGTTCATTTCATTTGGCATGAGACTCCATTTTTGTGTTGCATTATTTTTTGCATTAGAGTCCAGCTTAGTTGCTTGAGGACAAGCAAAGGTTCGGTTTGGGGAGTTTGATGAACGTGTATTTTACACTTTCATTCGAGTCTTTTTTCACCAATTTAGCTATCCTCTATGTTAATTTAGCTATATTTTAGTGCATTTTATTAGAATAGTGTCACATTTTCCTTTAGTTTGCATATTACAGGTTTTGAGTGAAAAACGTGGTTTTCCGGGCAATTATATTGAAGAGAACGAAGAATTGGTGTTCCGAGGACATTTTGGAGTATCTAGAAGATTCCGGATAAAAGGTCACTAGAAGGCATAAACCGAGTCCGAAAAGGAAAAGAAATCCAAAAACACGTCGAAAATGCGTCCAAGGCCGGCTGGAACTCCCGGGTGATTCGCCCGGGACGTGGGGCGATTCGCCCCACACCAGGCGATTCGCCCGGTGTGTGGGGCGACTCGCCCCACACCTTCCGAACCTCTATATATAGTTGCTCTGTTTTCTCCGTTTTGATACTTTCTAAGACCTTTTTTCACACCTTTCTCATTAGTTTTAGGTAGGAATTCTCCAGAGCCTGTTCTGGGAATTCTTAGCATAGGAGATACTTTTTCTTATCGATTTGGAGCTTGTGAGATCGCGATTCTTCGGAGATTGACAACCTTCGGTAACATTGTATCTCAGATTTTTCTATTTATATTTATTTATCCTTCAACATGTTTTCATTCAATCTTGCTATGATTTCTGTTGATTGCATGACATCTATGAGTAGCTAAATCTATTGTTGGTGATAGTATGTGATTTCTTAGCGAAGGGTTAGTAATTATGCTGATGGCGGTAAAGCGAATCAGACTTTGAGTTATTGCTTTATTTCTTTGATCTATCGCCCTCTATCTTCGTAGTGTTGAATAATAACGGAACACATTGGACAATTCATGATCAAAGATCTCTATGCAAAACGATCGGGTACTTCATGCATGATTATTAACCCACTATGATTTGAATGATCATACTATCACTAACTTCCATTATCTTGATAAGAAAAACATGTGCTAAGTCGTTTGTTGATTTTATAATTTAAGTTAGATTAGATAAAGCTAGTTATAGTCCTTAGAGTTTGACACTCGAGGTTATTTTACTGCTACATTACGGTTTTCGTTGTAGTTGTGAATTGCCTTTGGCTAAATACAAATTTATTTGATTAATTAGAATCTGACAAATTCCGGTTCATCAAATTGGCGCCGTTGTCGGGGACTATACTCCTTTTTTCTGTTTAGCTTTTATATATTTTTGATGAATGTGTATTTTACACTTTCATTCGAGTCTTTTTCACCTAATTTAGCTATCCTCTATGTTAATTTAGCTATATTTTAGTACATTTTATTAGAATAGTGTCACGTTTCCCTTTAGATTTTATTTTACAGGTTTTGGTTGAAATTCGGAGATTTCGGGGCGTTTATATTGAAGTCTACAAGGAATTGGTGTTCCAGAAGCCTATTTGGAGTATCTGAAGGTTTTCGGATAGGATTTGGAGTCTAGGGGCCGAATCTGGAGGTTAGAAGGCTACTAGAAGTCATAAACCGAGTCCGAAAAGGTGAAGAAATCCAAATCCGCGTCGAAAAACACGGAAATTCCGCGAAATACTGAGGGGCGAACCGCCCCAGAAGAATTTCGGGGCCTATATATAGAGCTCAAGTTTTTCTCCGAAAATCAGATATTTCCAAGCCTACTTTCTCACTTCTCTCTATAGTTTTAGGTAGGAACTTCCCAGGGCCTGTCCTGGGAGTTTCGTAGCATAGGGGATACTTTTTCATAGCAGATTGGAGCGCGTAGGACCGCAATTATCCGGAGATTGACAACCTTCAGTAACTTTGTATCTTACAACTTTTATCTACTTATTTTATATTCTTTCAATATGTTTTCTTCTATGATTGCTATTGATTGCATGCCTATGAGTAGCTAAATTTATCATTGGTGGTAGTATGTGAATTCTTAGCGAGGGAAGATAATCATGTTAATGGCTATATCGCGCATTATACTCCGTGTCATTGCTTTATTTCGTTGATCAGTTGCAACCAAAATTCTCGTATGTTGTATTGATTATTATGCACGCCTGGACACTTGTCAACCAATCAGACCAATTATCTTCGTAGTGTTGAATAACTACGGAAAACATTAGGACGTTAGTTGTTGATGAGTCAGACCCTTATTATCTTCGTAGTGCTTAATACTTGCAACAGGACACAAGATTGATTCAAAGATCTCTATGCAAGACAGAGGAATTTATGCATGATTATCGACCCATTATGTTAAGAAGGACCATACTATCACCAATCTCCATTATCTGCTTGAAAAACCCTATTGCTTTCTATCTGTTGTTTTATATTCTTAATTAGATTTGATAAAGCTAGTATAGTCCCGAGAGAACGACACTCGAGTCATTCTACTACTACACTACAGTTTTCGTTGTAGTTGTGGATTGTCTTTGGCTAAATAACAAATTTATTTGATTGAATCTGACACGTTCATCAAATTGGCGCCGTTGCCGGGGACTATACTCCTTTTTATTTAATTTGTTTTTATTTACAGCTTTAGATTCCTAATTCTATTAGTTTTAGTTTTCCTTTTTAATTTTTCTCTGATACTGCTTTCCTAGTCTATTTCCAATCACTTTTCCTAGTCTGTCACAGATTGTGTATGCCGCATACACGTTCTGCAGGAATACCGCTTGCTGATTCAATTTCTGAGATCGATAGAGTCTACCACCAAAGAAGGCGACTCCTTTTCATGGAAATCGACGGAATGGCAGAAGCTAGACCACTGAAGGCATGGGTACAACCCACCAAGGATCGTATGAGGGGACCGGCGATTGTTCTTTCGCCTGCAACCCGAGATCTGGAGATCAAGAACCACGCATTCCAACAACTTCCGAGGTTCTATGGCTTATCAAGGGAAGATGTGATGGGGTATTTGAACGATATCGATGATTTCGTCAACCAACTCCCACGACCCGGAGCTGATATAACAACGGATGAGTTGAGGATGAAGGTTTTTGCTATGGGACTTGGCGACAGAGCCAAGTCATGGCTGAGTTCTCTACCAGCCGGCTCACTAGACACCTGGGAAAAGGTTTTTTCAGCCTTCATGGAGAAATACTTCCCACACACTCTGACTACCGCGCTAAAGGCGCAAATCACTGGATTCAAGCAGGACTATGATGAGACCATCTACACCGCATTCGAGAGGTCCCAAGATCTCACGAACAAGTGCCCTCACCATGGTTTTGAACTCTCCGACCTAGTCCAACATTTCTACAATGGACTAACCTTCGAGAACCAACAAGTGGTGGATTTCCAATGCCGAGGCAATATTTGGGAGGAAACCGCAGAAGCCGTCTGGGCTGTTTTCGAAAGGCTTGCCAAGGGTTCGCAGTTCAAGGACCCAAGAGCAATGGTTAGGAGACGTGGACCTGAAGCTCCACTGACTCAAGAAGCCCCTATGTACAGGGGTAATGGGGATCAATTCGAGTGCTTTACCAACGAATTGAAGCAAGTCCTCAAGAGCGCCACCGGAACAACTGTTTCGAACGAAGTATGCCGAATATGCAAGAACTATGGGCATGGGGCTCATATGTGTAGATCTGAGCTGGCATACGATGATGGCAACTGGGCTCGAGGAGGCGAAGAAGAAGCCTTTGCTACGAAGTTTGGCACTCAAGAAGTTAGCTACGGACAAGACGGTAGGAATCCTCGAGGTCGATTTGGAGAAGAGGATACCGTAACAATCAAGGATATGCACCGGCTAACCAAACTTATGGACCTAACCAAGACCGTAGCAGGCTGAACTATGGTAATGATCACTGCGAAAACCCCGCTCCGAAAGAGCCACCGAAGTCGAAGTCGGTTCTACTGATGGAGAACTTGCAGAAGATGGTTGATCACACACAAAGTTTTCTCAAACGTTATGAGGAAGATTCTGAGAAGACTAGGGCAAGGCTTGATAATTTGGAAGAGAGCACTAGGCTTGCCCATCAAAAGATGCAAGAGTTGATCGACCGAAGAGCAAGTAAGGAACAAGGCAACACTGAGAAGGTCGTTAAATGCGAGTGTTGCATGAAGGAAGAACTTCTACAGGCCGAGGAAGAAGAGGAGGACCTTGGTTCTGACACAAGTGATGAGGAGCAAGAGGATCCCGAACCACTCCCTAAAAGTTTCGATGTTAAGGTAGGGATTGCTGAGCTTGAAGATGTCCGTGCCACACTAGATACAGGATCCTACTCAAACATAATTCCTTTGAATGTGTTTGAAAAGAGTAACCTTGGAAAACTATCTGAGGAAAGGGCTATTGTGCGACTGGCGGATGGATCATTTATGAGACCCGAAGGAGTTGTGAAAAATGTGTTGGTCAAGATTGGTGAAGCATCTATATACACCAATTTCGTAGTTATGCCGGCATCTGCACCTGGAACGGGGGATGTCATACTCTTAGGGCAAACATTCTTGACCAAGCTACGCTCGGTGATGGATATCTACCAAGAACTTGCACCATCGAAGTAAATGGCAAGCAACACGTATTGCAAGCCATACCTGATCCACCTAAACCGCCTGATATTACTACTCACTATTGTGGTCTTGCAGCCTATATTCTTTCTTATTCACAGGTTCGTGGCATGGAGAGGAGATCAATGAAGGGGAAGCCTAGTACCCGCAAAAAGAGGAGATAGGCGCAGACAGGAGTCGAGTCAAGACTTTAAACAATGACGCTATCCGGGAGGCAACCCGGAATTATTTATTGCTTTCTTTGCTGCTTTTCTGCATGCATTTCATTCTTGAACTATTTTCTTCTCATATGCGAATTTGTTCTTGTGTGTGTCGTATATGCTTTTGTTCGAGTGAGATTTTTCGAGTGGTTTTTTGGATAAAATTAGTTTCGGGATTAAAACCGCATTTTCTGACATCAGGACCCGTCTCCCCGCATTGGGGAGCACGGGGCGAACCGCCCCACAGTCCCAGATCTAAAAAAACGCAGATTTCAACCCCATATCATTATTTTCTTCATTCTTCTTCATCCATACTCCCAAAAAACCCGAAAGTGCGATTTTGCTTCTAAATCTTCATAACTTCTTCGTTTCTTGACCAAATTGAGTGTTCTTTAGCTTAATTCGAAGCCTATTACATGATCTATCATCCTAACCGATCAGATTTCATCCTAATTCGTTAGATTTGCAGATCTGAGGTATCATCTTAAGAACCCTAATTTTCGAATTTGGGGGTTTTCTAATTTGAGCTTCAATTATGCTTGTTTGATGCATGGGTATGTTGTTTATATGATTAGACATGTTATTTACTATCAATTGCATGCTCAATTTTGCTTAAATTGTTGATTTGGGTATTTTGCTATTAGATGATATATCTTGTTATGCATTATGTCTTTATCTTTGATTTCTAGCATAAGGATATGTTTATTGGTGTAATGTTGGTGGATTTGACGATAGAATGCTTATTAGTTGAGATTGAGGATTTATGCTGGTCGAATTTTTGCGCTGCTATGGTATGAATTGAACCTTGTTCTCAAGTTATTGGTGTCTAGTAAGAGCATGATGTGATGTCTTGCATTAGTAGTTACGTTGATATGTTGCATGATGAAGAACTAGGCTAGACATTTGCGTTTGGGGAGTTCGATGTTGATTTTATCACTTTGTGTTTCGCTTTTACACTAGCATCTATTTGAGTCGTTTTGAGTCGTACGAGGTGCTAATCGTTGTTTATAGGTACCATACTAAGGAAGGGAGCATTCCCGTATGATTGCTGTGGAACCATGTCAAGGAAGGTGATCTCGCGAGATGTGCGTTCGAGCCAAGGGTTTGCAACAACGTCGTGGATTATCCAAGAGGAGGAGACGAGTACACTGGAGTAAGGACTCCTTGCCTTTCATGCACCACGAGGGTCAGAAACCACTATTATCATCAGCACTCCATCACGAGGACTGCAGAGTTCGTGTGAACAGGAAAGGACCGGGACATCTCGCCGCGACGGATTTGATCTTGAGTTCGCGTTGCTAGAGGTTCCGAGCGCTAGCTTGGTTCCAAAAACGTAACGACATGTACCCAGTCCCTCGTTGGGGCGCCCCTGCCTGCCTCTAAAGGGAGCATCTATAGACATTGGTCGGATCAACTGTAGAGATGTGGTAACATTGGAGAAAAAGGAAGAAACTTTTGAGTACCGATCGCCTTACTGTAACCTTCTAGCGTGGTGAATCGTTGGAGGGGAAAGGTCCTAAGGCCATTTGCTTTCCCCTTCAACATTTCACAATCTAATGGAGGGCTTCAGGATGGGGGATTCCATAACAGCGGCGGCCACTCTTGAAGTTTCCTTCCACATACAACTCTACTAGTGAGGATGTGCGTGACATAGTAGTGACATGAAGCCATACGGGACAATGATGATCAGATGGTTGAATCGGTCCTATCCAATATAAATGGAACTACTACACCT
>CM051457.1:51530572-51722462 GCA_028274465.1 Plantago ovata
TTCCTTTGAATGTGTTTGAAAAGAGTAACCTGGAAAACTATCTGAGGAAAGGGCTAAATTGTGCGACTGGCGATGGATCATTATGAGACCCGAAGGAGTTGTGAAAAAGTGTGTTGGTCAAGATTGGTTCCGGTCTCTATACACCCATTTCGTATTATGCTACGGCATCTGCACCTGGAACGGGGGATGTCATACTCTTAGTGCAAACATTCTTGACCAAGCTACGCTGCGGTGATGGATATCTACCAAAGACTTGCACCATCGAAGTAAACAACAACAGTTATTGCAAGCCATACCTGATCCACCTAAACCGCCTGATATTACTACTCACTATTGTGGGGTCTTGCACCTATATTCTTTCTTATTCACAGGTTCGGGCATGGAGAGGATATCAATGAAGGGGAAGCCTAGTACCCGCAAAAAGAGGAGATAGGGCAGACAGGAGTCGAGTCAAAGACTTTAAACAATGACGCTATACGGAGGCAAACCCGAATTATTATTGCTTTCTTTGCTGCTTTTCTGCATGCATTCATTCTTGACTATTTTCTTCTCATATGCGAATTTGTTCTTGTGTGTGTCGTATATGCTTTTGTTCGAGTGAGATTTTTCGAGTGGTTTTTTGGATAAAATTAGTTTCGGGATTAAAACCGCATTTTCTGACATCAGGACCCGTCTCCCCGCATTGGGGAGCACGGGGCGAACCGCCCCACAGTCCCAGATCTAAAAAAACGCAGATTTCAACCCCAAATCATTATTTTCTTCATTCTTCTTCATCCATACTCCCAAAAAACCCGAAAAGTGCGATTTTGCTTCTAAATCTTCATAACTTCTTCGTTTCTTGACCAAATTGAGTGTTCTTTAGCTTAATTCGAAGCCTATTACATGATCTATCATCCTAACCGATCAGATTTCATCCTAATTCGTTAGATTTGCAGATCTGAGGTATCATCTTTAAGAACCCTAATTTTCGAATTTGGGGGTTTTCTAATTTGAGCTTCAATTATGCTTGTTTGATGCATGGGTATGTTGTTTATATGATTAGACATGTTATTTACTATCAATTGCATGCTCAATTTTGCTTAAATTGTTGATTTGGGTATTTTGCTATTAGATGATATATCTTGTTATGCATTATGTCTTATCTTTGATTTCTAGCATAAGGATATGTTTATTGGTGTAATGTGGTGGATTTGACGATAGAATGCTTATTAGTTGAGATTGAGGATTTATGCTGGTCGAATTTTTGCGCTGCTATGGTATGAATTGAAACCTTGTTATCAAGGTTATTGGTTGTCTAGTAAGAGCATGATGTGATGTATTGCATGTAGTAGTTACGTTGATATGTTGCATGATGAAGTAACTAGGCTAGACATTGCGGTTTGGGGAGTTCGATTGTTGAATTTATCACTTGTGTGTTTCGCTTTTACACTAGCATATATTTGAGTCAGTTTTGAGTCGTACGAGGTGCTAATCGCTGTTTATAGGTACCATACTAAGGGAAGGGAGCATTCCCGTATGATTGCTGTGAAGAACCATGTCAAGGAAGGTGATCTCGCTAGATGTGCGTTCGAGCCAAGGAGTTTGGCAACAACGTCGTGGATTATCCAAGAGGAGGAGATAGAGTACACCTGGAGTAAGGACTCCTATGCCTATTCATGCACCACCGAAGGGTCAGAAACCACTATTACATCATCACTCCATCACAAGGACTGCAAAGTTCGTGTGAACTGGAAGGCACCGGGACATTCTCGCAGCGACGGATTTGATCTTGAGTTCGCAGTTGCTAGAGGGTTCCGAAGCGCTAGCTTGGTTCCAAAACGTAACGACATGGGTACACAGTCCCTCATTGGGGCGCCCCTTGCCTGCCTCTAAAAGGAGCATAACATTGATATTGGAACATCAACTATAGAGAATGTGGTCGACATTGGAAAAGATGGAAGACAACCTATGAATACCCGAACAGCCTGCTGTGACCTCCCTAGAGTGTGAAACGTTGGAGGGGAAGAACCTAAGGCCATTTGCTTTTCCCCTTCAACAGTTCACAAGCTAATGGAGAGATACCGGGTGGAAGATTCCATAACAGAGGCGGCCAATCTTGAAGATTCCCTTCGACACTACAACTCTACAAGTGACGATGTGCGTGACAGTAGTGACAATGAAGACAAGAGGGACGATGATGATACAAATGGTTGAATCGGTCCTATCCAATCTTTTGATGGAACTACTGCCACTACCACAAGTCCCGATGATCATATATGAAGCTCCCAGAAGAGGCCCAATAACTCAAGAGCAGCATACTCAGCCGACCGAGGCCAAACCATGGGGTAACATCTAGTATCACATCTTATTTCCTCATTTTCTTACTGCTAGGGACTAGCGTTAATTTCATGAGTGGGGATTGGATTTAAGTGATCTAGTATTATTAGTGTGGAGCTTGACATTCCTAGGCTGAGTATAGTACCTCGCATGCTTTATCTGTTTGCATTTGCATTTGCACGTTTACCGCTTTCTTAGAATTTTTAGGTTGCATTTCACTACATTCATCCTAGGTTAGTTTTGCATGTTTTATATGGAGTTTATTGCCGAATTTTTTGAACTTTTTATTGGGTAGATCAACTAACTATGTCATTAATCGTATGCTTCATCTCTATGAATATGTTTGAGGTTTTTCTCGCTTGGCTTGTCACATTTATGTAATGCACTTAGTTGAGCTAGGTAGTCTCGACGTCACTTAGTGGTGTTTTCTCTACTGCGGTTCACGAAGGCCTTTATAATAGGATGATGCATGTTAGGGTCTTATGGTTGTTTTCCCGAGTAATTATGTACCTAAGAGGCAACAAGTCTTCACCATGCTTTGAGATTGCTAAATGCCTAGGAAGAAGGTAGTGTGAGGTTGTGTGATCCTTTGTTTATAACCTATTCTTCCGAATAGGTTTGGGGAGGGGGTTACACCATCATAGACTTGTTTCTGTTTTTCATTCTCGTATCGTGAGTTTATTTTCCTTTTTCCGTAAATTTTGTACTCCAACCTATTCTTTCGAATAGGTTTGGGGAAGTCGTGTGAGTCGTTTTGTTTCTCTCTTTTTTATGCTACTGCTGGCTAGGAAAAATCGAAAAAAAAGAAAGAAAAATTCCAGAAAAAAAGAGACAAAGAAAATGAAAAAAAAAAACAGAATCTGGAAAGAAAAAAGAAAAAAAGAGAAGACCCCAAAAAAGCAAAGAAGGGTCCCAAAAAGAAAAGCCAAATAGCAGTTTAGCAAAGTGTTGAGTCTTTCCATTTTTGTGATGTTCGTAATCGTGTTTTTTATATTTTATCTTTTTTGTCTTGAGTGTCATCTGTTCTAGACCACCCTCGTCCTGCCATTCAGGAAGTGGTGAATTGCTTAAGACTTTACTTGAGAGATGGGTAGAATAGGGGAGAGTTATCTTTTATAGGGAACCCTCCTTCGTTTGATGAGAGCCAGTACTGGTTCGACCTCTTTTGAGGGAAAGTCTTAACATGGTGGAACAACAGTAAGTCCTCAGTTTCATAGGCACGGGGCAACCATTCGTATCTTAGCATGCATCATTACGTCGTCACTGACTAGGTCCAGGTAGAGAATGTTACGAGAGACTATCTTGTCTTAACATAAGTGCTTATATAGATGTGTATACGTCAGTCGAGGTATTCTTCAAACTTAATTCATGCTTTGATTTATATGGTTTTTGTTCATATGATATTTGATAGACTCCGTAATTTAGTTCATTTTATTTGGCGTGAAACTCCATTTTTGAGTCTTGCATGTTTTTTGTATTAGAGTCTAGCTTAGTTGATTGAGGACAAGCAAAGGTTCGGTTTGGGGAGTTTGATGAATGTGTATTTTACACTTTCATTCGAGTCTTTTTCACCTAATTTAGCTATCCTCTATGTTAATTTAGCTATATTTTGGTACATTTTATTAGAATAGTGTCACGTTTCCCTTTAGATTTTATTTTACAGGTTTTGGTTGAAATTCAGAGATTTCGGGGCATTTATATTGAAGTCTACAAGGAATTGGTGTTCCAGAAGCCTATTTGGAGTATCTGAAGGTTTCCGGATAGGATTTGGAGTCTAGGGGCCGAATCTGGAGGTTAGAAGGTTACTAGAAGTCATAAACCGAGTCCGAAAAGGTGAAGAAATCCAAATCCGCGTCGAAAACCGCGGAAATTCCGCGAAAAATACTGGGGGGCGAACCTCCCTGCACCGGGCGAACCGCCCCAGAAGAATTTCGCGGCCTATATATAGAGCTCAAGTTTTTCTCCGAAAATCAGATCTTTCCAAGCCTACTTTCTCACCTCTCTCTATAGTTTTACGTAGGAACTTCCCGGAGCCTGCCCTGGGAGTTCCATAGCATAGGGGATACTTTTTCATAGCAGATTGAAGCGCGTAGGATCGCAATTATCCGGAGATTGACAACCTTCGGTAACTTTGCATCTTACAACTTTTATCTACTTATTATATATTCTTTCAATATGTTTTCTTCTATGATTGCTATTGATTGCATGCCTATGAGTAGCTAAATTTATCATTAGTGGTAGTATGTGAATTCTTAGCGAGGGAAGATAATCATGCTAATGGCTATATCGCGCATTATACTCCGTGTCATTGCTTTATTTCGTTGATCAGTTGCAACCAAAATTCTCGTATGTTGTATTGATTATTATGCACGCATAACACTTGTCAACCAATCAGACCAATTATCTTCGTAGTGTTGAATAATTACGGAACACATTAGGACGTTAGTTGTTGATGAGTCAGACCCTTATTATCTTCGTAGTGCTTAATACTTGCAACAGGACACAAGATTGATTCAAAGATCTCTATGCAAGACCGAGGAATTTATGCATGATTATCGACCCATTATGTTAAGAAGGACCATACTATCACCAATCTCCATTATCTGCTTGAAAACCCCTATTGCTTTCTATCTGCTGTTTTATATTCTTAATTAGATTTGATAAAGCTAGTATAGTCCCGAGAGAACGACACTCGAGTCACTCTACTACTACACTACAGTTTTCGTTGTAGTTGTGGATTGCCTATGGCTAATAACAAATTTATTTGATTGAATCTGACACGTTCATCAATTTTCAGCATTCAATTCCTAGTTTTAGTAGTTTTTATTTTTTCTATTTAATCTCTCTGATACTCCTTTCTTAGCTCGTTACAGATAGTGTATGCGAAGTACACGATCTAGGGAACACCGCTTGCTGAATCATTCGCTGAAATCGACAGAGTCTACCACCAAAGAAGGTGACTACTTCGAAGACGTGAACTAGAGGAAATAGAGGATACCGATTTCTCTGAATCTCTAAACAGTCTTTTTAAGGAAATCGTCCTAATGGCAGAAGCTAGACCACTGAAAGTATAGGTTCAACCCTCCAAGGATCGTATGAGGGAATCGGCGATTGTTCTTTCGTCTGCAACTCGAGATCTGGAAGTCAAGAACCACGCATTCCAACAACTTTCGAGGTTCTATGGCTTAGCAAGGGAAGATGTGATGGGGTACTTGCACGATATCGATGATTTCGTCAACCAACTCCCACGACCCGGAGCTGAAATAACAACGGATGAGTTGAGGATGAAGGTTTTTGCTATGGGGCTTGGCGACAGAGCCAAGTCATGGTTGAGTTCTCTACCGGCGGGCTCGCTGGACACTTGGGAAAAGGTTTTTTCAGCTTTCATGGAGAAATACTTCCCTCACACCTTGACTACCGCTCTTAAGGCGCAAATCACTGGGTTCAAACAAGACTATGATGAAACCATCTACACCGCGTTTGAGAGGTGATGAACGTTGTCAGGGTTAAAACAAATAAATTTGTATTTAGCCAAAGGCAATCCACAACTACAACGAAAATCGCAGTGTAGTAGTAGAATGACTCGAGTGTCATTCTCTCAGGACTATAACTAGCTTTATCTATTTAATCAAGAAAATATAAAACAGCAGATAGAAAGCAATAGGGGGTTTTCAAGCAGATAATGGAGGTTGGTGATAGTATGGTCCTTCTTAACATAATGGATCGATAATCATGCATAAATTCCTCGGTCTTGCATAGAGATCTTTGAATGAATCTTGGGTCCTGTTGTAAGTATTGTGCACTACGAAGATAATATGGGTCTGACCTGTCAACAACTAACGTCCTATTGTGTTCCGTAATCATTCAACACTACGAAGATAATTTGGTCTGATTGGCCGACTAGTGTCCTAGTGTGCATAATGATCAATACAACATACGAGAATTTTGGTATTCAACTCATCAACGAAATAAATCAATGACACGGAGTATAATGCGCGATATAGCCATTAGCATGATTATCTTCCCTCGCTAAGAATTCACATACTACCACCAACGATAAATTTAGCTACTCATAATGTGCATGCAATCAATAGCAATCATAGAAGAAAACATATTGAAAGAATATAAAATAAGTAGATAAAAGTTGTAAGATACAAAGTTACCGAAGGTTGTCAATCTCCGGATGATTGCGATCCTACGTGCTCCAATCTGCTATGAAAAAGTATCCCCTAAGCTATGGAACTCCCAGGACAGGCCCCGGGAAGTTCCTACCTAAAACTACAGAGAGAGGTGAGAAAGTAGGCTTGGAAAGATATGATTTTCGGAGAGAAAACTGAGCACTATATATAGGCCCCGAATTAGTCCGCGGCGGTTCGCCCCACAGCTATTTCACGGAATTTCCGCATTTTCGACGCGGTTTTGGATTTCTTCACCTTTTCGGACTCGGTTTATGACTTCTAGTAGCCTTCTAACCTCCAGATTCGGCCCCTAGACTCCAAATCCTATCCGGAAACCTTCAGATACTCCAAATAGGCTTCTGGAACACCAATTCCTTGTCAACTTCAATATAATTACCCAGAAATCTCCGAATTTCAACCAAACCTGTAAAATAAAATCTAAAGGGAAACGTGACACTATTCTAATAAAATGTACTAAAATATAGCTAAATTAACATAGAGGATAGCTAAAATAGGTGAAAAAGACTCGAATGAAAGTGTAAAATACACATTCATCAAACTCCCCAAACCGAACCTTTGCTTGTCCTCAATCAACTAAGCTAGACTCTAATACAAAAAACATGCAAGACTCAAAAATGGAGTTTCACGCCAAATAAAATGAACTAAATTACGGAGTCTATCAAATATCATATGAACAAAAACCATATAAATCAAAGCATGAATTAAGTTTGAAGAATACCTCGACTAACGTATACACATCTACATAAGCACTTATGTTAAGACAAGATAGTCTCTCGTAACATTCTCTACCTGGACCTAGTCAGTGACGACGTAATGATGCATGCTAAGATACGAATGGTTGCCCCGTGCCTATGAAACTGAGGACTTACTGCTGTTCCACCATGTTAAGACTTTCCCTCAAAAGAGGTCGAACCAGTACTGGCTCTCATCAAACGAAGGAGGGTTCCCTATAAAAGATAACTCTCCCCTATTCTACCCATCTCTCAAGTAAAGTCTTAAGCAATTCACCACTTCCTGAATGGCAGGACGAGGGTGGTCTAGAACAGATGACACTCAAGACAAAAAAGATAAAAGATAAAAAACACGATTACGAACATCACAAAAATGGAAAGACTCAACACTTTGCTAAACTGCTATTTGGCTTTCTTTTTTTAGGACCCTTCTTTGCTTTTTTTGGGTCTTTTCTTTTTTTCTTTTTTTTCCTTTCCAGATTCTTTTTTTCTTTTTTTCTGGAATTTTTTCTTTTTCTTTTTTTCGAATTTTCTAGCCAGCAGTAGCATAACAAATAGACAAACAAAATGACTCACACGACTTCCCCAAACCTATTCGAAAGAATAGGTTGGAGTACAAAATTTACGAAAAGTGAAAAATAAACTCACGATACGAAAATGAAAAACAGAAACAAGTCTAATGATGGTGTAACCCCCTTCCCAAACCTATTCGGAAGAATAGGTTATAAACAAAGGATCACACAACCTCACACTACCTCCTTCCTAGGCATTTAGCAATCTCAAAGCATGGTGAAGACTTGTTGCCTCTTAGGTACATAATTACTCGGGAAAACAACCATAAGAACCTAACATGCATCATCCTATTATAAAGGCCTTCGTGAACCGCAGTAGAGAAAACACCACTAAGTGATGTCGAGACTACCAAGCTCAACTAAGTGCAATACATAAATGAGACAAGCCAAGCGAGAAAAACCTCAAACAAATTCATAGAGATGAAGCATACGATCAATGGCATAGTTAGTTGATCTACCCAATATAAAAGTTCAAAAAATTCGGCAATAAACTCCATATAAAACATGCAAGACTATCCTAGGAAAGCAGTAAACGTGCAAATGCAATTAAAAAAAAAAAAAACAAGACTACCCTACTCAACATCACAAAGCCAAATAATACTTAACATCATGGTTCACATCCCATCCCCCTCATGAAACTTAAGCTAGTCCCTAGCAAAAGAGAATGAGTAAATAAAAAGTGATACAAGATGTTACCGAACGGTTTGGCCTCGGTCGGCTGAGTATTCAAGAATGGACTCAAGAGTACCTCCCCACGGTGGCCGCCATTCTCTTGGTCCGATGTAGCAAAGAGACCTAGGAAGCCTCAAAGATCTCACCATGGTGAATGGACTGGTTTGCTTTGCAGGCATATCCAATAAGGACTTCATCAATAGGAGGACATTCACTTTGACTTCATCGAGGTGCTTGTTTAGTGGTGGCTCCTGTGTATCTTGCTTGTCAAGCTTTCCACCTCGGAGGAGTAGATTCACCTCTTTGTACTTAAGAACCTCAGTAGTAACGGAAGGAAGTGGTTTTGGGTTGATGCGAATGTCTGGGAGTAAAGAAACAGGGGAGCTGGGGTCGCCCAGCTCACTGGTCATGGGAGGCGGTTCTCCCCCCATGCTGGGCGACTCGCCCCCCACCTCCAGGGGGGCGTCGCCTTCCAATCCTTTCTCCTCTTCAAGTTCTCGAACCTCTTCTACTTCAGCACAATTCAACAAGCTGAATTCTTCCGTAAGATGCTCAGTTACTTCAACTTCTTCAACAACTTTTGCTATACGAAGGTCATCTTCAACTTGCTCGGCATGTGCATCTTCCTCACTGATTTCTTTGGTTTCAAAATACTCCTCGGATGAGCTTCCTGCTTCACCTCGATCTACTTCCTTTGCGGTGATGTGAATTGGTATGACCTCATCGGATTGTGTTGAACCTCTGGCGTACTTACGGAGGACTTCTTCTGCCTCGTCGACCGTACATTCTCCCAGACCGCCGCTCAACTGATCCACTCTAAGTCGTTCCTCTTCACGAAGTCCACCAACGAAGCACCAAATCAACTCCCCATCTTCGAAACGGTGATGGGGGCACTCACGTTTATACATCTCAAAACGTTCGTAGGCGTCACAAAACTGCTCATACTCTCCTTGCTCGAAATATTGGATCCTATCACGTAAGGCAATTGTCTCATGATAAGGCATGAACCGCGCCAAGAACTCCTCTACTACTTGGCCCCAAGTTTTCAGCGATCCTGGTTCAAACCTTGCAATCCAACGCCTCGGCTTATACCCAAGAGCAAAAGAAAATAGTTTCCTGCATAATTGGTCCTTAGTAAACCCTTCTGCTGGAATTCTTTCTATTTCCTCCTCATAGGATCGAATGAAACTCCATGGGTCCATCCCTACTCCATCTTCGTACCTCGGTAAGTACCTCACCATGGACTCCGTCACCTCATACCTCCTTAACTCGTCTTCCAGGTATATGGAAGATCCTCTCCTCACCTACGAGAATTGGGGTGTCATGCTAGCGCGCATGGACATCATACCTGTATGTCTGTAGTAAGAGTAACTCAAAACTAAAAATTAGCCTCGTTAGAAATTTCGAAAAATCGAGAATAAATCTAGATATCGAATACTACTAAGGCTAGGAAAGGGAAATTAGAAACAGACTAGGAAAGCAGTATCAGAGAGAGATTGAAAAGGAAAACTAAAACTAGGAGAATTAGGAATCTAAAGCTGTAAATATAAACAAATTAAATAGAAAAAAGGAGTATAGTCCCCGGCAACGGCGCCAATTTGATGAACGTTGTCAGGGTTCAATCAAATAAATTTGTATTTAGCCAAAGGCAATCCACAACTACAACGAAAACCGTAGTGTAGTAGTAGAATGACTCGAGTGTCGTTCTCTCAGCACTATAACTAGCTTTATCTATTTAATCAAGAAAATATAAAACAGCAGATAGAAAGCAATAGGGGGTTTTCAAGCAGATAATGGAGGTTGGTGATAGTATGGTCCTTCTTAACATAATGGGTCGATAATCATGCATATATTCCTCGGTCTTGCATAGAGATCTTTGAATGAATCTTGGGTCCTGTTGTAAGTATTGTGCACTACGAAGATAATATGGGTCTGACCTGTCAACAACTAACGTCCTATTGTGTTCCGTAATCATTCAACACTACGAAGATAATTTGGTCTGATTGGCCGACAAGTGTCCTAGTGTGCATAATGATCAATACAACATACGAGAATTTTGGTGTTCAACTCATCAACGAAATAAAGCAATGACACGGACTATAATGCGCGATATAGCCATTAGCATGATTATCTTCCCTCGCTAAGAATTCACATACTACCACCAACGATAAATTTAGCTACTCATAATGTGCATGCAATCAATAGCAATCATAGAAGAAAACATATTGAAAGAATATAAAATAAGTAGATAAAAGTTGTAAGAAACAAAGTTACCGAAGGTTGTCAATCTCCGGATGATTGCGATCCTACGTGCTCCAATCTGCTATGAAAAAGTATCCCCTAAGCTATGGAACTCCCAGGACAGGCCCCGGGAAGTTCCTACCTAAAACTACAGAGAGAGGTGAGAAAGTAGGCTTGGAAAGATATGATTTTCGGAGAGAAAACTGAGCACTATATATAGGCCCCGAATTAGTCCGCGGCGGTTCGCCCCACAGCTATTTCACGGAATTTCCGCGTTTTCGACGCGGTTTTGGATTTCTTCACCTTTTCGGACTCGATTTATGACTTCTAGTAGCCTTCTAACCTCCAGATTCGGCCCCTAGACTCCAAATCCTATCCGGAAACCTTCAGATACTCCAAATAGGATTCTGGAACACCAATTCCTTGTCAACTTCAATATAATTACCCAGAAATCTCCGAATTTCAACCAAAACCTGTAAAATAAAATCTAAAGGGAAACGTGACACTATTCTAATAAAATGTACTAAAATATAGCTAAATTAACATAGAAGATAGCTAAAATAGGTGAAAAAGACTCGAATGAAAGTGTAAAATACACATTCATCAAGAGGTTCCAAGACCTCATGAACAAGTGCCCTCACCATGGTTTTGAGCTTTCGGATCTTGTCCAACACTTCTACAATGGACAGACCTTTGAGAACCAACAAGTGGTGGATTTCCAATGCCGTGGCAATATTTGGGAGGAAACCGCGGAAGCCGTCTGGGCGGTTTTCGAAAGGCTTTCCAAGGGTTCGCAATTCAAGGATCCAAGAGCAATGGTTAGATGACATGGACCTGAAGCACCACCTACTCAGGAGGCCCCTATATATGGGGGAATTGGGATCGATTCGAGTGCTTTACCAACGAGTTGAAACAAGTCCTCAAGAACTCCGTAGGAACAGCTATGTCAAACGAAGTTTGCCGAATATGCAAGAACTATGGGCATGGAGCTCATATGTGTAGATCGGATCTTGCATATGATGATGGCAATTGGGTTCAAGGAGGCGAAGAGGAAGCCTTTGCTATGGAATTTGGTACTGAAGAAGCTAGCTACGGACAAGATAGTAGGAATCCTCGAGGTGGATTTTGGAGAAGAGGGTTCCGGAACAGTCAAGGATATGCACCGGCTGGCCAAACTTATGGCCCTAACCAAGACCGTAGTAGGCTTAACTATGGTAATGATCACTGCGAAAATCCCGCTCCCAAAGAGCAACCGAAGTCGAAGGCTGCTCTACTCATGGAGAACTTGCAAAAGATGGTTGATCACACCCAGAGTTTTCTTAAGCGTTATGAAGAATATTCTGAGAAGACTAGGGCAAGGCTTGATCGATTGGAAGAAAGCACTAGGCATGCCCATCAGAAGTTGCAAGAGCTGATTGACCGTGGGGCAAGTAGGGAGCAAGGGAAGTTGCCTAGCAACATTGAGAAATCGATGTCCATTACCTTGGTGGGTGATCTTCCTGTTGAAATCACCATCAAGAAGGTTGCTAAGTGTGAGCGTTGCAAGGATGAAGAACCCCCACTAGCCAAGGAAGGAGAGAAGGACCTTGGTTCTGATGAGAGTGAAGAGGAGCAAGAGGATCCCGAGCCAATCCCTCAAAGTTTCGATGTTAAGATCGGGATTGGGGAACTTGAAGATGTTCGTGCTACACTAGATACGGGATCTTACTCTAATGTGCTCCCAATGAATGTGTTTGAGAAGAGTAGCCTTGGAAAACTATCTGAGCATAAGGCTATTGCTATTGTGCAATTGGCGGATGGATCCTTTGTGAGACCCGAAGGCGTTGTGAAGAACGTATTGGTTAAGATTGGTGAAGCTTTTGTGTACACCAATTTTGTAGTTATGCCGGCGTCTACACCTGGGATGGGGGATGTTGTTCTCTTGGGGCGAACGTTCTTGACTAAGCTACGCTCCGTAATAGACATCTACCGAAGAACTTGCACCATTGAAGTGGATGGCAAGAAACATGTGTTGCGAGCCATATTTGATCCAAATATTCACTTCGATGCTTCTCACACCATTAACTAGTTTGGTCTTGCTGTTTATGTTCATTCTTATTCACAGGTTCGTGGCATGAGGAGGAGATCCATGAAGGGGAAGTCTAGTACCCTCAAGAAGAAGATCTAGGCGCAAGAAGGAGTCGAGTCAAAGACTATAAACAATGGCGCTATCCGGGAGGCAACCCGGAGTTTTTATCGCTTTTTACCGCTTTATTGCATGCATTCATACTTTGAACAATTTGCTTTTCTTATGTGAATTTGTTCGTCTCTGTGTCATTTGTGCTTATGTTTATGTTTGAGTGAATTTTTTCGAGTGGTTTTATGAGTAAAATGGTTTTCGGGGATTAAAAACTGAGTTTTTTCGAAAATATTCGTCTCCCTACCTCAGAAGGTGGGGGCCACATGTGGAGTGATTCGCCCCGCACGGGGCGAGTCGCCCCACACACGGGGCGGTTCGCCCCACACCATCTGAGGGTACAAAAACGGGAGACTTCCCCTTTTTCCTCATTTTCTCCTCATTTTCACTCTCTTACTCCCAAAAATCCGAAAAAAATCGAAAATTCTTCAATCTTTCATAAAACTTTCAATCTTCCATCAAATTTTGTGTTCTTTAGCTTCAATCGAAGCCCATTGCGTGCTCTTTCTTTTCATCCGAACAACTTTCACACTAGTGCATTCGTTTTCCAAATCTGAGGTATCTTCACATGAACCCTAATTTTTCAAAGGGGGTTTTCTGATTTATGCTTCAATTAAGCTTATATGATGTATGGGTTGGTTGTTTATGTGATTAGAAACGTTATTCACTATCAATTGCATGTTCAATTATGCTTGGTTTGTTGGTTTGAGAATATTGCTACTAGATATCTATATCTCGTTATGCAATGTTTCTTTTCCTTCCACTCCGTACATATGATTGTGTTTACTGATGTGATAATGATGGACATGATGGTAGAATGCATGATTGATGAGTTTGAGGATTTATGATGCTAGAATTTTTGCTACTATGGTATGAATTGAGCCTTATGATTTAGGGTTATTGGTTGTCTAGCACGAGCATAATGTGATATGTACATGTCAAAGTTATTTTGGTGTGTTGCATGTTAGTAGCTAGATTAGACATGGAGGATTTGAAGAGTTCGATTGTTGTTGTTATCACTCGTGTGTTTCACTCTTGCATTTGCATATGCATAAATCTGTTTTGTGTCATACGAGGTACTAATTGTCGTTTGTAGGAACCATGCCACAAAGGGAGAGGAGCATGATGAATGTGTATTTTACACTTTCATTCGAGTCTTTTTCACCTATTTTAGCTATCCTCTATGTTATTTTAGCTATATTTTAGTATATTTTATTAGAATAGTGTCACGTTTCCCTTTATATTTTATTTTACAGATTTTGGTTGAAATTCGGGAATTTCCGGGCAATTATATTGAAGTTGACAAGGAATTGGTGTTCCAGAAGCCTATTTGGAGTATCTGAAGGTTTCCGGATAGGATTTGAAGTCTAGGGGCCGAATCTGGAGGTTAGAAGGCTACTAGAAGTCAGAAACCGAGTCCGAAAAGGTGAAGAAATCCAAAAACACGTCGAAAACGCGGAAATTCCGTGAAAAAGCCGTGGGGCGAACCGCCGCAGCGTGGGGCGAACCGCCGCAGCGTGGGGCGAACCGCCCCGGAGTTTTTTCGGGCCTATATATAGTGCTCAGTTTTCTCTCCAAAAATCATATCTTTCCAGACCTACTTTCTCACCTCTCTCTATAGTTTTAGGTAGGAACTTCCCGGGGCCTGTCCTGGGAGTTCCATAGCTTAGGGGATACTTTTTCATAGCAGTTTGGAGCTCGTAGGATCGCAATCATCCGGAGATTGACAACCTTCGGTAACTTTGTATCTTACAGTTTTATTCTACTTATTTTATTTATCTTTTAATATGCTTTCTTCTATGATTTCTGTTGATTGCATGCATAATATGAGTAGCTAAACTTATCATTGGTGGTAGTATGTGAATTCTTAGCGAGGGAAGATAATCATGCTAATGGCTATATCGCGCATTATACTCCGTGTCATTGCTTTATTTCGTTGATCAGTTGTAACCAAAATTCTCGTATGTTGTATTGATTATTATGCACAATTGGACACTAGTCGACCATCAGACCAATCATCTTCGTAGTGTTGAATAATTACGGAACACATTAGGACAACCGTGATTGACTAGTCAGACCAGATTATCTTCGTAGTGCTTAATACTTGCAACAGGACACTAGATTGATTCAAAGATCTCTATGCAAGACCAAGGAATTTATGCATGATTATCGACCCATTATGCTAAGAAGGACCATACTATCACCAATCTCCATTATCTGCTAGAAACCCCCTATTGCTATCTGTCTGCTGTTTTATATTCTGTTGTTAAATAGATAAAGCAAGTTATAGTCCTGAAAGAACGACACTCGAGTCATTCTGCTACTACACTACGGTTTTCGTTGTAGTTGTGGATTGCCTTTGGCTAAATAACAAATTTATTTGATTGACCTTGACACGTTCATCAAATTGGCGCCGTTGCCGGGGACTATACTCCTTTTTTTTTGTTTAATTTGTTTATAATTTCAGCTTTAGATTCCTAATTCTACTAGTTTTAGTTTTCCTTTTTAATCTCTCTCTAATACTGCTTTCCTAGTCTGTTTCTAATCACCTTTCCGAGTCTATTACAGATTGTGTATGTCGCATACACGTTCTGCAGGAACACCGCTTGCTGATTCAATTGCTGAAATCCACAGAGTCTACCACCAAAGAAGGCGACTACTTGAAAGGCGCGCACTAGAGGAAATAGAGGAAACCGATTTCTCTGAATCTCTACACATTCTTTCCAAGGAAATCGACGGAATGGCAGAAGCTAGACCACTGAAGGCATGAGTTCAACCCACCAAAGATCGTATGAGGGGACCAGCGATTGTTCTTTCGTCTGCAACCCGAGATCTGGAGATCAAGAACCACGCATTCCAACAACTTCCGAGCTTCTATGGCTTATCAAGGGAAGATGTGATGGGGTACTTGCACGATATCGATGATTTCGTCAACCAACTCCCACGACCCGGAGCTGACATAACAACAGATGAGTTGAGGATGAAGGGTTTTGCTATGGGACTTGGCGACAGAGCCAAGTCATGGCTGAGTTCTCTACCAGCCGGCTCGCTGGACACTTGGGAGAAGGTTTTTTCAGCTTTCATGGAGAAATACTTCCCTCACACCTTGACTACCGCACTAAAGGCGCAGATCACTGGATTCAAGCAGGACTACGATGAGACCATCTACACCGCGTTCGAGAGGTTCCAAGATCTCACGAACAAGTGCCCACACCATGGTTTTGAACTTTCCGACTTAGTCCAACACTTCTACAATGGACTAACCTTCGAGAACCAACAAGTGGTGGATTTCCAATGCCGAGGCAATATTTGGGAGGAAACCCGAGAGCAATGGTTAGGAGACGTGGACCAGAAGCCCACCCGACTCAAGAAGCCCCTATGTACAGGGGGAATGGGGATCAATTCGAGTGCTTTACCAACGAATTGAAGCAAGTCCTCAAGAGCGCCACCGGAACGACTGTTTCGAACGAAGTATGCCGAATATGCAAGAACTATGGGCATGGAGCTCATATGTGTAGATCAGAGCTGGCATACGATGATGGCAACTGGGCTCGAGGAGGCGAAGAAGAAGCCTTTGCTACGGAGTTTGGTACTCAAGAAGTTAGCTACGGACAAGACGGTAGGAATCCTCGAGGGGGATTCTGGAGAAGAGGATACCGTAACAATCAAGGATATGCACCGGCTAACCAAACTTATGGATCTAACCAAGACCGTAGTAGGCTAAACTATGGTAATGACCACTGCGAAAACCCCGCTCCAAAAGAGCCACCGAAGGCAAAGTCGGCTCAACTGATGGAGAACTTGCAGAAAATGGTCGATCACACACAAAGTTTTCTCAAACGTTATGAAGAAGATTCCGATAAGACTAGGGCAAGGCTTGATTAGTTGGAAGAAAGCACTAGGCTTGCCCATCAAAAGATGCAAGAGTTGATCGGCCGAGGAGCAAGTAGGGAGCAAGGCAAACTGCCCAGCAACACTGAGAAGTCGTTGTCCATTAACTTAGTGGGTGATCTACCTGTTGAAATCACCATCAAGAAGGTTGCTAAATGCGAGAGTTGCAAGAGGGAACTGCCCCCACAAGCCGAAGAAGAAGAGAAGGACCTTGGTACCAACAAGAGTGAAGAGGAGCAAGAGGATCCCGAGCCACTCCCTCAAAGTTTCGATGTTAAGGTCAGGATTGGGGAGCTTGAAGATGTCCGAGCCACACTAGACACAGGATCCTACTCTAATGTGCTCCCTTTGAATGTTTTCGAGAAGAGTAACCTTGGAGAACTAACTGTGCATAAGGCTATTGTGCAACTGGCAGATGGATCCCTTGTGAAACCCGAAGGCGTTGTGAAAAATGTAATAGTCAAAATTGGTGAAGCCTCTGTCTACACCGATTTTGTAATTATGCCAGCATCAGCACCAGGAACGGGGGATGTCATACTCTTAGGACAAACATTCTTGACTAAGCTACGCTCCGTAATGGACATCTACCAAAGGACTTGCACTATCGAAGTGGATGGCAAGCAACATGTGTTGCAAGCCATATCTGATCCACCTGATCCACCCGATACTTCTAACACTATTGATTACAGTGGTCTTAACGTCTATGTTCACTCTTATTCACAGGATCAAAGCACGGGAAGGAGACTCATGAAGGGGAAGTCTAGTACCCTCAGAAGGAAAAGATTGGCGAAGCAGGAGTCGAGTCAGAGACTTTAAACAATGGCGCTATCCGGGAGGCAACCCGGGGTTTTTATCGCTTTCTTTACCACTTTATTGCATGCATTCATACTTGAACAATTTGCTTTTCATATGTGAATTTGTTCGGTTCTGTGTCGTATGTGCTTATGTTGTGTTCGAGTGCGACTTTTCGAGTGATTTTTTGAGGAAAATGATTTTTCGGGGACTAAAAACTTTTTCGGGGACTAAAAACCGCATTTTTATTTCAAAAAACGTTCGTCTCCCACCTAAAAGTGGGGGGCGAATCGCCCCACGTGTGGGACGATTCGCCCCGCACGGGGCGGTCCGCCCCAGGTGTGGGGCGAACCGCCCCACACCACCAGATTTCTAAAAACGGGGGTTTCTTCCCCAAACCTCCATTTTCATCTTCCAAACTCCAAAATTTCCTCCATATTCAAAATAACTTCAAATCTTCATAACTTCTTCATCTCTCCATCACTTTGTGTGTTCTTTAGCTTCATTCGAAGCCCGATACGTGCTCTATTTTTCTATCCAAATAAATTTCTTCCTAGCTCATTCAATTTCCGGATTTGAGGTATTATCACATGAACCCTAATTTTTGCAATTTGGAGATTTTTTGATTTATGCTTCAATTAGGCTTGTATGCTGTATGGGTTGATGATTTATCTGATTAGATTCGTATTTCATTGTCAATTACATGTTCAATTAGGCTTGGTTTGATGATTTGAGATTTTTGCTAATTGGATGATATATGTCTTGTTTGGGAAATGTCTCTCTTGCTTTCATTGCATGTTTAAACATGTGTTTATTGATATGAAATTGATGGATGTATTGGTAGAATGCATGATTGATGAGTTTGAGGATTTATGCTAGATTTTGGTTTTTATGGTAAGGATTGAACCTTGTGATTCAAGGCATTTGATGTTAGCAAGAGCATAATGTGATATGTTATTGTAGTAGTTACATTGATATGTTGCGTAATGATTTAGCTAGACTAGGTTTTGGGTTTTTGAGGAGTTGGATTTTTGAGGATTTTACTCGTCTGTTCACTCGTATATTTACATATGCATAGGTCTGTTTTGCATCGTACAAGATACTAATTGCTGTTTGTAGGAATCATGGCACCGAGGACAAGGAGAGCCGGCTCTAGCAAAAAGGGGAAGGGAGAGGCATCAAGCTCCCAACCATCTCACGATTTGTACGAGTTGTCTGCCGCTGCGATAGAGGTGCGGCAAAGGCTAGAGGCGGAGATAGCTGAAGGAGGGAGGTCGATCATCCCAGATAGGAGGATTAACATTCCTGAGTCCGCGGCGGATAGAGCGGGATATAGGACGCTGTCACGTTTGGGGTCACAAAGGAATTGGGCATGGTACAGTTCCAACAGGTTCAAAGGGTACGACGAGAGCCTCCTCCGAGATTTCTACACTGGATACACAGATCTCGACGAGAAGAATGGGGTGCTAGTCCGAGGCCTGATTATACCATGGGACCCAGAGCACATTTCTTCCTTCATCCATTTCGGGAACCTAGAATTCACAGAGAGCGACCACGCCTACTCGTATTCGAGGATCACTAGGGGGATAGGGAGACACATCACCGATGTGATCTGCAACAGGGAATACCGATATCCGGAAGTTGGGGCAGCACCTGGACGGATCAGTTATAACGACCTTAGCATCAAAGCTAAGGTGATGATGAAATTTTGCATCTCCGACTTGATCCCGAGGAAGAATGACACATGGATTCAGCCCTATTACGCCGAGCTCCTCTACTGTCTCATAGACGGACATCAGATTGATATTGGGCACATTATGTACGAGGAGTACGAGCGCCACTGGGAAAAGAAGAGGAAGTCGTTCATCTTCCCGAGCTTCATCACAGCCTACTGCATATATCATGGGGTCGATGATATTGAGGAGGGGGATTGCGAGGTCGCTACCCTTTCACCCTCGACCATTGAGGTACAGCTCAACAGGTATCAGTTGAGGAACCCCACAGCGAGCACCATTCCAGCCAAATGATTCCGATCATGAGGATGCTATGGAGGCCAATGTTGGCGAAGCCCCTATTCCAGATATTCCTTTTGTCCATCATGCACCGCATGCACCAGCTGGAGCACCACAGGGGTCTGGAGGATTTGACTTCTCCGAATTCCGTACCTACCTCGACAGCCGTTTCGACATAATTGATGCCAACAACGCGGCCATGCGACAGGACATCGACAGGCACATTGTCCAGCACAACCGCGATTGGGAGATATTCGAGGAGCATCGCCGAGAGGATAGGCAGCACATGTGGGAGCAGCAACAGCTCATCCAGCAACAGCAGGAAGCTATACGACAGTCCAATGAGTTCATGAATGACATGTGGAGTGACTTTTATGGGGACTACCATCCCGATGATTAGTCCTTCCACATGTCCACTCTCAGCCAACCGAGGTCAAACCCTTCGGTAACATCTAGTATCACTTCTTATTACTCATTCTCTTTTGCTAGGGGTTAGCTTAAGAATCGTAAGGGGGATGGGATGTGAACCATGATGTTAAGTATTGTTTGGCTTCGTGTTGATTAGTATCTTTTCCTTTGCTTGCATTTGCATTTGCACGTTTACTGCTTTCTTAGATTTTTTAGGTTGCATTCACTACATTCATCCTAGGATAGTCTTGCATGTTTTATATGGAGTTTATTGCCGAATTTTTTGAACTTTTTTATTGGGTAGATCAACTAGCTATGTCATTAATCGTATGCTTCATCTCTATGAATTTGTTTGAGGTTTTTCTCGCTTGGCTTCTCACATTTATGTATTGCACTTAGTTGAGCTAGGTAGTCTCGACATCACTTAGTGGTGTTTTCTCTACTGCGGTTCACGAAGGCCTTTATAATAGGATGGTGCATGTTAGGGTCTTATGGTTGTTTTCCCGAGTAATTATGTACCTAAGAGGCAACAAGTCTTCACCATGCTTGAGATTGCTAAATGCCTAGGAAGGAGGTAGTGTGAGGTTGTGTGATCCTTTGTTTATAACCTATTCTTCCGAATAGGTTTGGGGAGGGGGTTACACCATCATTAGACTTGTTTCTGTTTTTCATTTTCGTATCGTCAGTTTATTTTTCCTTTTCCGTAAATTTTGTACTCCAATCTATTCTTTCGAATTGGTTTGGGGAAGTCGTGTGAGTCTTTTTGTTTCTCTTTTTGTTATGCTACTGCTGGCTAGAAAAAAATCAAAAAAAAAGAAAAATTCCAGAAAAAAGAAAAAAAAAGAAAAAAAAAAAGAATCTGGAAAGAAAAAAAGAGAGAAAAGAGAAAAGACCCCAAAAAAGAAAGCCAAATAGCAGTTTAGCAAAGTGTTGAGTCTTATTTTCCATTTTTGTGATGTTCGTAATCGTGTTGTAATTTTCTATTTTTTATCTTTTTTGTCTTGAGTGTCATTTGTTCTAGACCACCCTCGTCCTGCCATTCAGGAAGTGGTGAATAGCTTGAGACTTTACTTGAGAGATGGGTAGAATAGGGGAGAGTTATCTTTTATAGGGAACCCTCCTTCGTTTGATGAGAGCCAGTACTGGTTCGACCTCTTTTGAGGGAAAGTCTTAACATGGTGGAACAGCAGTAAGTCCTCAGTTTCATAGGCACGGGGCAACCATTCGTATCTTAGCATACATCATTACGTCGTCACTGACTAGGTCCAGGTAGAGAATGTTACGAGAGACTATCTTGTCTTGACATAAGTGCTTATGTGGATGTGTATAAGTCAATCGAGGTATTCTTCAACCTATATCCATGCTTTGATTTATATGGTTTTTGTTCATATGTTTTTTGGTAGATTCAGTAGATTAGTTCATTTTATTTGGCATGAAACTCCATTTTGAGTCTTGCATGTTTTTTGTATTAGAGTCTAGCTTAGTTGCTTGAGGACAAGCAAAGGTTCGGTTTGGGGAGTTTGATGAATGTGTATTTTACACTTTCATTCGTGTCTTTTTCACCTATTTTAGCTATCCTCTATGTTATTTTAGCTATATTTTAGTATATTTTATTAGAATAGTGTCACGTTTCCCTTTAGATTTTATTTTACAGGTTTTGGTTGAAATTCGGGGATTTCCGGGCAATTATATTGAAGTTGACAAGGAATTGGTGTTCCAGAAGCCTATTTGGAGTATCTGAAGGTTTCCGGATAGGATTTGAAGTCTAGGGGCCGAATCTGGAGGTTAGAAGGCTACTAGAAGTCAGAAACCGAGTCCGAAAAGGTGAAGAAATCCAAAAACGCGTCGAAAACGCGGAAATTCCGCGAAAAAGCCGTGGGGCGAACCGCCGCAGCGTGGGGCAAACCGCCCCGGAGTTTTTTCGGGCCTATATACAGTGCTCAGTTTTCTCTCCGAAAATCATATCTTTCCAGACCTACTTTCTCACCTCTCTCTATAGTTTTAGGTAGGAACTTCCCGGGGCCTGTCCTGGGAGTTCCATAGCTTAGGGGATACTTTTTCATAGCAGTTTGGAGCTCGTAGGATCGCAATCATCCGGAGATTGACAACCTTCGGTAACTTTGTATCTTACAGTTTTATTCTACTTATTTTATTTATCTTTCAATATGTTTTCTTCTATGATTTCTGTTGATTGCATGCATAATATGAGTAGCTAAACTTATCATTGGTGGTAGTATGTGAATTCTTAGCGAGGGAAGATAATCATGCTAATGGCTATATCGGGCATTATACTCCGTGTCATTGCTTTATTTCGTTGATCGGTTGTAACCAAAATTCTCGTATGTTGTATTGATTATTATGCACCATTGGACACTAGTCGACCATCAGACCAATCATCTTAGTAGTGTTGAATAATTACGGAACACATTAGGACAACCGTGATTGACTAGTCAGACCAGATTATCTTCGTAGTGCTTAATACTTGCAACAGGACACTAGATTGATTCAAAGATCTCTATGCAAGACCGAGGAATTTATGCATGATTATCGACCCATTATGCTTAGAAGGACCATACTATCAACCAATCTCCATTATCTGCTAGAAACCCCCTATTGCTATCTGTCTGCTGTTTTATATTCTCTTGTTAAATAGATAAAGCAAGTTATAGTCCTGAGAGAACGACACTCGAGTCATTCTGCTACTACACTACGGTTTTCGTTGTAGTTGTGGATTGCCTTTGGCTAAATAAAAAATTTATTTGATTGACCTTGACACGTTCATCAGAGCACCCCCACTTGGCTAAAATGAAGTATTGGAGGTGGTTCGGTTACAACCATGTCAAGGAGAGTGATCTCGTTAGAAGTGCGTTCAAGCCATGGGCTTTTGCAACAACGTCGCGGTTTATCAATAAGAAGGAACGAGAATCCACCAGGAGTGAGCACTCTTATGTCTATTCATGTACCACTGAAGGGATTGAAACCAATATTACGACAGAAATCAGTCAGAAGGACTGCAAGGTTCGAGTGAATAGGAAGGTACCGGGGCGGCCTCACCACAACAGATTCAGTCTTGAGTCGACAGTGGTGATGAAGTTCCGAATCGCTAACTTGATTCCAAAACATAATGACATGGACACCCAACCCCTCTTTGGGGTGCCCTTCGACTGCCTCTAAAGGGAACACCATATAGACAACGGGAGCATCAACCGTAGAGAATGTGGGCAACATTGGGCAAAGAAGAAGAAGACCTCTGAGTATCCGAGCAGCTTACTGTAAGTTCCATGGGGTAGAGAACGTTGGTGGGGAGACTCTAAGAGCACAGCTCTTTCCCCTTCAACAGTTCACCGGCTATTATAGAGATACCGGAACGAAGACCCCATAACTGCAGCGGCTAATCTTGAGGATTCTCTTCGACAATGAAGACACTGCAATTCTACTAGTGATGATGGTGGTGACAATGAAGACAATAGGGACAATGAGGATGCCATGAATACTGATGGAGGAGTTGGTCCTATCCGATCTATTAGGGGAACTACCACCACCACCACGAGCTCCGATGATCACAAATAAGGGCTCTCGAGCAATCTCAATACCTTACATCTAGCGTACTCAGCCGACCGAGGCCAAACCACGCGGTAACATCTAGTATCACATCTTATTTCCTCATTTTCTTATTGCTAGGGACTAGCTTTAAATTCATGAGGGGGGATAGGATTTAAGTGAACTAGTGTTGTTAGTTTGGAGCTTGGCATTGATAGGATGAGTACAGTACCTTGCATGATTATCCGTTTGCATTTGCATTTGCACGTTTACCGCTTTCTTAGTATTTAGTTGCATACACTACATTCATCCTAGGTTAGTCTTGAATGTTTTTTATGTGGAGTTTATTGGCAAATTTTTTGAACTTTTTTATTGGGTAGTGATGAATGTGTATTTTACACTTTCATTCGAGTCTTTTTCACCTATTTTAGCTATCTTCTATGTTAATTTAGCTATATTTTAGTACATTTTATTAGAATAGTGTCACGTTTCCCTTTAGATTTTATTTTACAGGTTTTGGTTGAAATTCGAAGATTTCCGGGCAAATATATTGAAGTTGACAAGGAATTGGTGTTCCAGAAGCCTATTTGGAGTATCTGAAGGTTTTCGGATAGGATTTGAAGTCTAGGGGCCGAATCTGGAGGTTAGAAGGCTACTAGAAGTCAGAAACCGAGTCCGAAAAGGGGAAGAAATCCAAAAACTCGTTGAAAACGCGGAATTCCGCGAGAAATTCTCTGGGGCGAACCGCCCCACAGTATTTCGGGGCCTATATATAGTTGCTCAGTTTTCTCCGAAAATCATATCTTTCCAGACCTACTTTCTCACCTCTCTCTATAGTTTTAGGTAGGAACTTCCCGGGGCCTGTCCTGGGAGTTCCGTAGCTTAGGGGATACTTTTACATAGCAGTTTGGAGCTCGTAGGATCGCAATCATCCGGAGATTCACAACCTTCGGTAACTTTGTACCTTACAGTTTTATTCTACTTATTTTATTATATTCTTTCAACATGTTTTCTTCTATGATTTCTGTTGATTGCATGCCTATTATGAGTAGCTAAACTTATCGTTGGTGGTAGTATGTGAATTCTTAGCGAAGGGAAGATAATCATGCTAATGGCTATATCGCGCATTATACTCCGTGTCATTGCTTTATTTCGTTGATCAGTTGCAACCAAAATTCTCGTATGTTGTATTAATTATTATGCACAATTGGACACTTGTCGACCATCAGACCAATTATCTTCGTAGTGTTGAATAATTACGGAACACATTAGGACAATCGTGATTGACTTGTCAGACCAATTATCTTCGTAGTGCTTAATATTTGCAACAGGACACTAGATTGATTCAAAGATCTCTATGCAAGACCGAGGAATTTATGCATGATTATCGACCCGTTATGTTAAGAAGGACCATACTATCACCAATCTCCATTATCTGCTAGAAATCCCCTATTGCTATCTGTCTGTTGTTTTATATTCTCTTGTTAAATAGATAAAGCTAGTTATAGTCCTGAGAGAACGACACTCGATCATTCTACTGCTACACTACGGTTTTCGTTGTAGTTGTGGATTGCCTTTGGATAATTACAAATTTATTTGCTTGAATTCGGAGCACGACATCCGCGTTCATCAGGTATATTAACTAATTATGACATTAATCATATGCTTCATCTCTATGAATTTGTTTGAGGTTTTTTCTCGCTTGGCTTGTCACATTTATGTATTGCACTTTGTTAAGCTTGGTAGTCTCGACATCACTTAGTGGTGTTTTCTCTACTGCGGTTCACGAAGGCCTTTATAATAGGATGATGCATGTTAGGATCTTATGGTTGTTTTCCCGAGTAATTATGTACCTAAGAGTCAACAAGTCTTCACCTTGCTTTGAGATTGCTAAATGCCTAGGAAGGAGGTAGTGTGAGATTGTGTGATCCTTTGTTTGCAACCTATTCTTTCGAATAGGTTTGGGGAGGGGGTTACGCTATCATTAGACTTATTTTTCAATTTTTAGTATGTGAGTTTCTTTTTACTTTTTCGTAAATTTTGCACTCCAACCTATTCTTTCGAATAGGTTTAGGGAGGTCGTTTGTATGTCATTGTAATTTCTTTTTCATTATGCTACTGCTGGATAGAAAAAAAAAAAGAAAAAAGAGAAAAAGAAACTTTCCAGAAAAAAGGAAAAAAAAACTGGAAAAGAAAAAAAAAAGAAAAAAAAGAAAGACCAAAAAAATAAAAAAGCAAGGAAGGGTCCAAAAAAAAAAGAAGCCAAAAAAAAAGAGAAGCCAAAAGCACTTTAGCAAAGTGTTTGTCTCATTTTTCAATTTTTGTAATGTTCGTAATCGTGTTGTAATTTTTTGTCTTTTTGTTTGAGTGTCATCTGTTCTAGACCACCCTCGTCCTGCCATTCAGGAAGTGGTGAATAGCTTAAGACTTTGCTTGAGAGATGGGTAGAATAGGGGAGTGTTATCTTTTTTTCGGGAACCCTCCTTCGTTTGATGAGAGCCAGTATTGGTTCGACCTCTTTGAGGAAAAGTCTTAACTTGGTGAACAGCCATAAGTCCTCAGTTTCATAGGCACGGGACAACCATTCGTATTTTAACATGTTTCATTACGTCGTCACTGACTAGGTCCAGGTAGAGAATGTTACGAGAGACTATCTTGTCTTGACATAAGTGCTTATGTGAATGTGTATGAGTCAATCGAGGCATTCTTAAACCTATATCCATGTTATGATTTGTATGGTTTTTGTTCATATGTTTTTTGATAAACTCAATAGATTTGTTCATTTCATTTGGCATGAGACTCCATTTTTTGTGTTGCATTGTTTTTTGCATTAGAGTCTAGTTTAGTTGCTTGAGGACAAGCAAAGGTTCGGTTTGGGAAGTTTGATGAACGTGTATTTTACACTTTCATTCGAGTCTTTTTTCACCAATTTCGCTATCATCTATGTTAATTTAGCTATATTTTAGTGCATTTTATTAGAATAGTGTCACGTTTCCCTTTAGTTTGCATTTTACAGATTTTGAGTGAAAAACGTGGTTTTCCGGGCAATTATATTGAAGAGAACGAAGAATTGGTGTTCCGGGGACATTTTTGGAGTATCTAGAAGATTCCGGATAGGATTTGAAGTCTAGGGGTCGAGTCTGAAGGCTAAAAGGTCACTAGAAGGCAAAAACCGAGTCCGAAAAGGAAAAGAAATCCAAAAATGCGTCGAAAATGCGTCCAAGGCCGGCTGGAACTCCCGGGCGAGAGGCGATTCGCCCCACACCAGGCGATTTGCCCGGTGTGTGGGGCGACTCGCCCCACACCTTCCGAACCTCTATATATAGTTACTCTGTTTTCTCCGTTTTTCATACTTTCTCAGACCTTTTTTCACACCTTTCTCATTAGTTTTAGGTAGGAATTATCCAGAGCCTGTTCTGGGAATTCTTAGCATAGGAGATACTTTTTCTTATCGATTTGGAGCTTGTGAGATCGCGATTCTTCGGAGATTGACAACCTTCGGTAACATTGTATCTCAGATTTTTCTATTTATATTTATTTATCCTTCAACATGTTTTCATTCAATCTTGCTATGATTTCTGTTGATTGCATGACATCTATGAGTAGCTAAATCTATTGTTGGTGATAGTATGTGATTTCTTAGCGAAGGGTTAGTAATTATGCTGATGGCGGTAAAGCGAATCAGACTTTGAGTTATTGCTTTATTTCTTTGATCTATCCAAGCCCTCTATCTTCGTAGTGTTGAATAATAACGGAACACATTGGACAATTCATGATCAAAGATCTCTATGCAAAACGATCGGGTACTTCATGCATGATTATTAACCCACTATGCTTTGAATGATCATACTATCACTAACTTCCATTATCTTGATAACAAAAACCTGTGCTAAGTCGTCTGTTGATTTTATAGTTTAAGTTAGATTAGATAAAGCTAGTTATAGTCCTTAGAGATCGACACTCGAGGTTATTTTACTGCTACACTACGGTTTTCGTTGTAGTTGTGAATTGCCTTTGGCTAAATACAAATTTATTTGATTAAATAGAATCTGACAAATTCCGGTTCATCAAATTGGCGCCGTTGCCGGGGACTATACTCCTTTTTTCTGTTTAGCTTTTATATATTTTCAGCATTCAATTCCTAGTTTTAGTAGTTTTTATTTTTTTCTATTTAATCTCTCTGATACTCCTTTCTTAGCTCGTTACAGATAGTGTATGCGAAGTACACGATCTAGGGAACACCGCTTGCTGAATCAATCGCTGAAATCGACAGAGTCTACCATCAAAGAAGGTGACTACTTCGAAGACGTGAACTAGAGGAAATAGAGGATACCGATTTCTCTGAATCTCTAAACAGTCTTTTTAAGGAAATCGTCCTAATGGCAGAAGCTAGACCACTGAAAGCATGGGTTCAACCCTCCAAGGATCGTATGAGGGAACCGGCGATTGTTCTTTCGTCTGCAACTCGAGATCTGGAAATCAAGAACCACGCATTCCAACAACTTCCGAGGTTCTATGGCTTAGCAAGGGAAGATGTGATGGGGTACTTGCACGATATCGATGATTTTGTCAACCAACTCCCACGACCCGGAGCTGAAATAACAACGGATGAGTTGAGGATGTAGGTTTTTGCTATGGGGATTGGCGACAGAGCCAAGTCATGGTTGAGTTCTCTACCGGCGGGCTCGCTGGACACTTGGGAAAAGGTTTTTCCAGCTTTCATGGAGAAATACTTCCCTCACACCTTGACTACCGCGCTTAAGGCGCAAATCACTGGGTTCAAACAAGACTATGATGAGACCATCTACACCGCGTTTGAGAGGTTCCAAGACCTCATGAACAAGTGCCCTCACCATGGTTTTGAGCTTTCGGATCTTGTCCAGCACTTCTACAATGGACTGACCTTTGAGAACCAGCAAGTGGTGGATTTCCAATGCCGTGGCAATATTTGGGAGGAAACCACAGAAGCCGTCTGGGCGGTTTTCGAAAGGCTTGCCAAGGGTTCGCAATTCAAGGATCCAAGAGCAATGGTTAGAAGACATGGACCTGAAGCTCCACAGGAGGCCCCTATATATGGGGGGAGTGGGGATCGATTCGAGTGCTTTACCAACGAGTTGAAACAAGTCCTCAAGAACTCCGCAGGAACATCTATGTCAAACGAAGTTTGCCGAATATGCAAGAACTATGGGCATGGAGCTCATATGTGTAGATCGGATCTTGCATATGATGATGGCAATTGGGTTCAAGGAGGCGAAGATGAAGCCTTTGCTACGGAATTTGGTACTCAAGAACCTAGCTACAGACAAGATAGTAGGAATCCTCGAGGTGGATTTTGGAGAAGAGGGTTCCGGAACAATCAAGGATATGCACCGGCTGGCCAAATTTATGGCCCTAACCAAGACCGTAGTAGGCTTAACTATGATAATGATCACTACGAAAATCCCGCTCCCAAAGAGCAACCGAAGTCGAAGGCTGCTCTACTCATGGAGAACTTGCAAAAGATGGTTGATCACACCCAGAGTTTTCTTAAGCGTTATGAAGAAGATTCTGAAAAGACTAGGGCGAGGCTTGATCGATTGGAAGAAAGCACTAGGCATGCCCATCAGAAGTTGCAAGAGCTGATTGACCGTGTGGCAAGTAGGGAGCAAGGGAAGTTGCCTAGCAACACTGAGAAATCGCTGTCCATTACCTTGGTGGGTGATCTTCCTGTTGAATTCACCATCAAGAAGGTTGCTACGTGTGAGCGTTGCAAGGATGAAGAATCCCCACTAGCCAAGGAAGGAGAGAAGGACCTTGGTTCTGATGAGAGTGAAGAGGGGCAAGAGGATCCCGAGCCAATCCCTCAAAGTTTCGATGTTAAGATCAGGATTGGGGAACTTGAAGATGTTCGTGCTACACTAGATACGGGATCTTACTCTAATGTGCTCCCAATGAATGTGTTTGAGAAGAGTAGCCTTGGAAAACTATCTGAGCATAAGGCTATTGTGCAATTGGCGGATGGATCCTTTGTGAGACCCGAAGGCGTTGTGAAGAACGTATTGGTTAAGATTGGTGAAGCTTCAGTGTACACCAATTTTGTAGTTATGCTGACATCTACACCTGGGATGGGGGATGTTGTTCTCTTGGGGTGAACGTTCTTGACTAAGCTACGCTCCGTAATAGACATCTACCGAAGAACTTGCACCATTGAAGTGGATGGCAAGCAACATGTGTTGCGAGCCATATCTGATCCAAATATTCACCTCGATGCTTCTCACACCATTAACTACTTTGGTCTTGCTGTCTATGTTCATTCTTATTCACAGGTTCGTGGCATGAGGAGGAGATCCATGAAGGGGAAGTCTAGTACCCTCAAGAAGAAGAGCTAGGCGTAAGAAGGAGTCGAGTCAAAGACTATAAACAATGGCGCTATCCGGGAGGCAACCCGGAGTTTTTATCGCTTTTTACCGCTTTATTGCATGCATTCATACTTTGAACAATTTGCTTTTCTTATGTGAATTTGTTCGTCTCTGTGTCGTTTGTGCTTATGTTTATGTTTGAGTGAATTTTTTCGAGTGGTTTTATGAGTAAAATGGTTTTCGGGGATTAAAAACTGAGTTTTTTCGAAAACATTCGTCTCCCTACCTCTGAAGGTGGGGGACGAGTCGCCCCACACCATCTGAGGGTACAAAAACGGGAGACTTCCTCTTTTTCCTCATTTTCTCCTCCTTTTCACTCTCTTACTCCCAAAAATCCGAAAAAATCGAAAATTCTTCAATCTTTCATAAAACTTTCAATCTTCCATCAAATTTTGTGTTCTTTAGCTTCAATCGAAGCCCATTACGTGCTCTTTCTTTTCATCCGAGCAACTTTCACACTAGTGCATTCGTTTTCCAGATCTGAGGTATCTTCACATGAACCCTAATTTTTCAAATTCGGGGGTTTTCTGATTTATGCTTCAATTAGGCTTATATGATGTATGGGTTGGTTGTTTGTGTGATTAGAAACTTTATTCACTATCAATTGCATGTTCAATTATGCTTGGTTTGTTGGTTTGAGAATTTTTCTACTAGATATCTATATCTCGTTATGCAATGTTTCTTTTCCTTCCATTCCGTACATATGATTGTGTTTACTGATGTAATAATGATGGACATGATGGTAGAATGCATGATTGATGAGTTTGATGATTTATGATGCTAGAATTTTTGCTACTATGGTATGAATTGAGCCTTATGATTTAGGGTTATTGGTTGTCTAGCACGAGCATAATGTGATATGTACATGTCAAAGTTATTTTGGTGTGTTGCATGTTAGTATCTAGATTAGACATGGAGGATTTGAGGAGTTCGATTGTTGATGTTATCACTCGTGTGTTTCACTCTTGCATTTGCATATGCATAAATCTGTTTTGTGTCATACGAGGTACTAATTGTTGTTTGTAGTAACCATCCCACAAAGGGAGAGGAGCACTCCCACTTGGCTACAATGAAGTATTGGAGGTGGTTCGATTACAACCATGTCAAGGAGAGTGATCTCGTTAGTGGTGCGTTCAAGCCATGGGCTTTTGCAACAACGTCTCGGTTTATCCATAAGAAGGAACGAGAATCCACCAGGAGTGAGCACTCTTATGTCTATTCATGTACCACTGAAGGGATTGAAACCAATATTACGACAGAAATCTGTCACAAGGACTGCAAGGTTCGAGTGAATAGGAAGGTACCGGGGCGGCCTCACCACAACAGATTCAGTCTTGAGTCGACAGTGGTGATGAAGTTCCGAATCGCTAACTTGATTCCAAAACATAATGACATGGACACCCAACCCCTCTTTGGGGTGACCCTCGACTGCCTCTAAAGGGAGCACCATATAGACATCGGGAGCATCAACCGTAGAGAATGTGGGCAACATTGGACAAAGAAGAAGAAGACCTCTGAGTATCCGAGCAACTTACTGTAAGTTCCATGGGGTAGAGAACGTTGGTGGGGGAGACTCTAAGAGCACAGCTCTTTCCCCTTCAACAGTTCACCGACTATTAGAGAGATACCGGATCGAAGACCCCATAACTGCAGCGGCTAATCTTGAGGATTCTCTTCGACAATGAAGACACTGCAATTCTACTAGTGATGATGGTGGTGACAATGAAGACAATAGGGACAATGAGGATGCCATGAATACTGATGGAGGAGTTGGTCCTATCCGATCTATTAGGGGAACTACCACCACCACCACGAGCTCCGATGATCACAAATAAGGGCTCTCGAGCAATCTCAATACCTTACATCTAGCGTACTCAGCCGACCGAGGCCAAACCACGCGGTAACATCTAGTATCACATCTTATTTCCTCATTTTCTTATTGCTATGGACTAGCTTTAAATTCATGAGGGGGGATAGGATTTAAGTGAACTAGTGTTGTTAGTTTGGAGCTTGGCATTGATAGGATGAGTACAGTACCTTGCATGATTATCCGTTTGCATTTGCATTTGCACGTTTACCGCTTTCTTAGTATTTAGTTGCATACACTACATTCATCCTAGGTTAGTCTTGCATGTTTTTTATGTGGAGTTTATTGCCAGATTTTTTGAACTTTTTTATTGGGTAGATTAACTAATTCTGACATTAATCATATTCTTCATCTCTATGAATTTGTTTGAGATTTTTTCTCGTTTGGCTTGTCACATTTATGTATTGCACTTAGTTAAGCTTGGTAGTCTCGACATCACTTAGTGGTGTTTTCTCTACTGCGGTTCACGAAGGCCTTTATAATAGGATGATGCATGTTAGGATCTTATGGTTGTTTTCCCGAGTAATTATGTACCTAAGAGGCAACAAGTCTTCACCATGCTTTGAGATTGCTAAATGCCTAGGAAGGAGGTAGTGTGAGATTGTGTGATCCTTTGTTTGCAACCTATTCTTTCGAATAGGTTTGGGGAGGGGGTTACGCTATCATTAGACTTGTTTTTCAATTTTTAGTATGTGAGTTTCTTTTTCCTTTTTCGTAAATTTTGCACTCCAACCTATTCTTTCGAATAGGTTTGGGGAGGTCGTTTTTGTGTCATTGTAATTTCTTTTCGTTATGCTACTGCTCGCTAGAAAAAAAAGAAAAAAGAGAAAAAGAAACATTCCAGAAACAGGAAAAAAACTGGAAAAGAAAAAAAAAGAAAAAAAAAAAAGAAAGATCCAAAAATAAAAAAAATAAAAAAAAAAGCAAGGAAGGGTCCAAAAAAAAAAGAAGCCAAAAAAAAAAGAGAAGCCAAAAGCAGTTTAGCAAAGTGTTTGTCTCATTTTTCAATTTTTGTAATGTTCGTAATCGTGTTGTAATTTTTTGTCTTTTTGTTTGAGTGTCATCTGTTCTAGACCACCCTCGTCCTGCCATTCAGGAAGTGGTGAATAACTTAAGACTTTGCTTGAGAGATGGGTAGAATAGGGGAGTGTTATCTTTTTTTAGGGAACCCTCCTTCGTTTGATGAGAGCCAGTATTAGTTCGACCTCTTTGAGGAAAAGTCTTAACTTGGTGAACAGCCGTAAGTCCTCAGTTTCATAGGCACGGGACAACCATTCGTATTTTAACATGTTTCATTACGTCGTCACTGACTAGGTCCAGGTAGAGAATGTTACGAGAGACTATCTTGTCTTTACATAAGTGCTTATGTGAATGTGTATGAGTCAATCGAGGCATTCTTCAACCTATATCCATGTTATGATTTGTATGGTTTTTGTTTATATGTTTTTTGATAAACTCAATAGATTAGTTCATTTCATTTGGCATGAGACTCCATTTTTGTGTTGCATTGTTTTTTGTATTAGAGTCTAGCTTAGTTGCTTGAGGACAAGCAAAGGTTCGGTTTGGGGAGTTTGATGAACGTGTATTTTACACTTTCATTCGAGTCTTTTTTAACCAATTTAGCTATCATCTATGTTAATTTAGCTATATTTTAGTGCATTTTATTAGAATAGTGTCACGTTTCCCTTTAGTTTGCATTTTACAGGTTTTGAGTGAAAACCGTGGTTTTCCGGGCAATTATATTGAAGAGAACGAAGAATTGGTGTTCCGGGGTCATTTTTGGAGTATCTAGAAGATTCCGGATAGGATTTGAAGTCTAGGGGTCAAGTCTGAAGGCTAAAAGGTCACTAGAAGGCAAAAACCGAGTCCGAAAAGGAAAAGAAATCCAAAAACGCGTCGAAAACGCGTCCAAGGCCGGCTGGAACTCCCGGGCGATTCGCCCGGGACGTGGGGCGATTCGCCCCACACAAGGCGATTCGCCCGGTGTGTGGGGCGACTCGCCCCACACCTTCCGAACCTCTATATATAGTTGCTCTGTTTTCTCTGTTTTTCATACTTTCTCAGACCTTTTTTCACACCTTTCTCATTAGTTTTAGGTGGGAATTCTCCAGAGCCTGTTCTGGAAATTCTTAGCATAAGAGATACTTTTTCTTATCAATTTGGAGTTTGTGAGATCGCGATTCTTCGGAGATTGACAACTTTCGGTAACATTGTATCTCAGATTTTTCTATTTATATTTATTTATCCTTCAACATGTTTTCATTCAATCTTGCTATGATTTCTGTTGATTGCATGACATCTATGAGTAGCTAAATCTATTGTTGGTGATAGTATGTGATTTCTTAGCGAAGGGTTAGTAATTATGTTGATGGCGGTAAAGCGAATCAGACTTTGAGTTATTGCTTTATTACTTTGATCTATCTAAGCCCTCTATCTTCGTAGTGTTGAATAATAACGGAACACATTGGACAATTCATGATCAAAGATCTCTATGCAAAACGATCGGGTACTTCATGCATGATTATTAACCCACTATGCTTTGAATGATCATACTATCACTAACTTCCATTATCTTGATAACAAAAACCTGTGCTAAGTCGTCTGTTGATTTAGTTTAAGTTAGATTAGATAAAGCTAGTTATAGTCCTTAGGGATCGACACTCGAGGTTATTTTACTGCTACACTACGGTTTTCGTTGTAGTTGTGAATTGCCTTTGGCTAAATACACATTTATTTGATTAATTAGAATCTGACAAATTCCGGTTCATCATGGCCCTCCTATGGACAATGTGGAGGTCGGGCTTGCAAGTCCCGTCGACCAAGGTAAGGGCTTGCAAGTCCTGAGAAGCAGCCCCAAGCGCCAGCTCGCAGTGCGCCCGCTCAAAGACCTGGGGGTCAAAAGAGAGTCCTCGAGCTTGGTGGGTCTGGGCCCGCGGTCGATCCCTCGAGGAAGAAAAATAAGTCACAAGAGGTCGACCGGAAAGGTGAAGTGAAGCGCTTCATCCAGATGTTCGATCTTGATCGCGCCAAGTATTTTTCTGGAGCCAAAAATTTCACCAAGTCCTTTTTTGTCCTTCTCGCTTTCTTATCCTTCTCATTTTCTTTTGCTTAACAACTCGAGGACCTCACTATGGCTTATGGACACATTGCTGCGGATCGCTCGGATGTCTCCAAGGTGATCGAGGACTTGGAGAAAAGTTTGGCTGCGGAGAGGTCCAAGAATAAGGCCGCGAAGCTGGAGGTGAAGAAGTTCCTTGGAAGGGTCGACTACTTGGAGAAGGAGCTGAAGAAGGAGAAGGCCCGAACGAGTGAATACATGGGTGCCTATTCTACATTGTTGGTCGCTATGACCACATTCAAGGATCATCTCTTGTCTCTCCTCCAAGGCACGAGGATGGAGGGTTCTCGGGCGTTCAAGGCATCGGACTCTTATAAGATGGTCGTGCAGAAGGCGAAGGACACTTCTCGCGATGAGGGCTTCTTTGTTGCGGTCGACCAGCTTAAGGCCATAAAGATGCTGCCGGAGGACTTTGATGCGGATGAGGTCGAGGAGCTAAAGCCCGGCTTGAAGGGAGACTTTACTCCTTACGTCGATGATGCAGTCACTACAGAGATGCATCGGTCTTGTGAGTTCGGTGAGTTGGTGGCCGATCCTTTGGTTCCTTATCCGAGCAAGCCTCCACTCCTCCCTTCCTGGGTCCCATATGTGCTAAGGCTTGGACTCATCCTGCCGTTCGAGAAGTCTCCCCTCTGAAATGCCGAATGGATCATCGTGAACGCTCCCGTGCATGATCGCCCGACTGATTTCGTCGAGCCCGAGCTCAAAACTTATGAGAAGTATATCCGTGAAGCTCGCGTAAAGGATGGGGCAGCCGACCAGCAGAGCGCCGAGAAGCAAAAGGGCACGGCGACGACCCCTCAAGGAGCGCAGAGCGACTTCACTGCTAGTCGCACCCGTTGAAGCCCGAGTATGCTCGGTTAAAAAACTTGTACTTTTATCCACTTTGTTTCAAAACAATTAACTTATTCGGCCCCTTGAGGCACTTGTACGAACAAGATTTTCCTTTGAATCTGCACTCTGAATTTTTACTACCCTTGTATAATATTCCATTCTTTCAGTTATGTTGTATAACTTACTTAGAAATAGTTGCATTGTTTGCATATCGACCAGCGTAGTCCCTAGTGACCGACCATGTTAGATCGATCATACCTCCATTTTCTTCTGAAAAACCCAAGTGTTGATGAAGGTACTAGGAAAGTTCTTTTCGCGCTACTGATGTAGTCGAGACCTTGTGGGTCGACCAGTTCAAATGTAGCGAATTTGTCCAAGTGGTAGAAGCTGATCGAGTTGAGCTAAGCTTCTCGCTATTTATGACCCGTTATGAGGTTTTTCTCTGCTTTTCTGAGGTTTAAATCTTATAAATGCTTTTGCTGCTTTTTGGTCGGATAGTCCCTCCTCTTTCTTGTTTTTCTTAAAAGAATATTGAATGACTGAAAGTGATGCATTGTATTGATTTGATGTAAATTCAAGTACAATGGTGGGCTTCAAGGCCGGTTTTTCTTACATCCTTTCATTCTTCCGCAATGCTTACTTCGAACATCTACTTCTTAAAACTGAAAACATAAAGAGGGTTGACTTTCCCTAGAGTTGGTAGGGAACTTCTTTTATAGAAAGTGGTAGGGGCCTTTCACAGGAGCACTTCAAAACATTTTTCCAACTTCATCACTTCAGGCGTAAAACCTCTGAAGGTTGGTGGTGTTCCATGGGTTCTTTATCTTTCTTCCTTCCATATCTTCAAGGCGGTAGCTTCGTTGGACCTTGCTTCTACAATCTTGTAGGGGCCTTCCCAGTTGGGCTGCATCTTCCCAACTTTGCTTAGAATGTCTGCCCTACGAAGCACTAGGTCTCCAACTTGGAAATCCCTCTCCTTGACATGCTTGTTATATGCCTTGGCTATCAGAGCTTGGTACCTCAAGATGTTGGCGAGGGAAGTGTTCCTCGATTCTTCCAGCATATCCAAATCTAACATCCTTGCATAGTGATTGTCCTCGGGTTGATACACTTGGATTCTGAGTGTTTCCACTGCTACCTCTACTGGTATGACTGCTTCCGATCCGTAGACCAAGGCGAAAGGAGTTTCACTTCTGGCTACTTTGGAGGTTGTGCGATATGCACAAACTACTCCATCTAGCTCATCGACCCAATCCTTGTTGGTCGCAAACCTCTTCTCTATATTTTTCACAAGGGTCTTATTGATAGCTTCGGTTTGTCCGTTGGCTTGGGGATGTCCTACGGAAGTGTATCTCCTCTCTATCTTCATCTCTCGACACCATTCAGTAAACTTGTGACCACAAAATTGTGATCCATTGTCGGAGATGAGCACCCTTGGGAGACCGAACCGGCAAACAATATTTCGCCATACGAAGTTCATTACTCTCTGCTCGGTAATTGTGGAGACCGCTTCCACTTCAGCCCATTTGCTGAAGTACTCCACTGCTACTATTACGAACTTCTTCTGGCCGGTTCCTCTCGGAAAAGGACCAACGATGTCGATCCCCCAAACATCGAAGGGACATGTGATCGTTATTAGCACGAGGGGCTTGGAGTGAACCTTGACAAGATTAGCATGAAGCTGGCACTCCTTGCACTTTCGGACGAATTGGGCTGCGTCCTCTCGGATGGTCGGTGAGTAGAATCCTTGGCGGACAATCTTTTGTGCAAGAGTTCTTTCCCCAGCGTGATCACCGCAACTCCCATGATGCATCTCTCCTAGAATTATGGGAATTTCTTTCTCATGTACGCATCTGAGATAAACGTCTTCAAAGGATTGTTTGTACAAGTGATCCCCTTGGACTATGTATCGACCAGCTTTTTCCTTTGATTTTTCTCGCTTCAGCCTTGGCTAGTGCGTCTGCCCGTTGGTAGAGATCTCTTGAAAATTTTTCAATCTCACAACTTTCAAACTTTTGAATTTCTTCAGTGATCACACTTTTGTACTCTGCCAAAGAGTATTTCTTTGTTCTGAACTTCCCCGAGATTTTCTTCTCGGCCAATTGTGAGTCGGTGAATAGGTGTAGCTTCTTTACTTTTTGAGAGCTCTTGCCATGCGTAGTGCTATGAGGATAGCTTCATATTCAGTCTCATTGTTGGAAACCGGAAAGTCTAGTGTTACCGCGTACTCGAGCTCTGCTCCTCCGGGACTTTTGAAGTAGATCCCTATCCCTCCATTTTTTCTTAATGATGAACCATCAACTTGAAGGATCCAAGTGTCTCCATGGTCAGTCAAATCCTTTGGCTGTGGAGAGTCGGTCTCCTTAGCCTTTGGAATCTCCGTTTCTTTGGCTATGAAAACTTCTTGCCTCTTCCTCTTGGATGGTGAAATCTCCTTGAGTTCTTTCAATGCATCTTCCAGAGCTTGCATTGCTTTACTCATTTGGGGTTCCCCGAGCTCGACCATCATTACACTCGGATTTTCTGGAGGGACTTCCTCCGGTTGTTCATTGGAGGGGTACTCGACCAGGAAGTCCGTTATACTTGTGATTTTTTGTCCATTGGTGCTTGATATTTGATATCATACTCGCTCATCTCGATTGCCCATCTTTCTAATCTTCCGGAGTTTTCTAGTTTTCCTAGCACTTGCTTCAAGGGTTGCTTCGTTAGCACGACTACCTTGTGTGCTCCAAAGTAAGGCTTAAGCCTTCTATCGGTATAGACCAGGGCGAAGGCTAGTCTTTTGATATCCATCTAACGTGTTTCCGCACCAGCAAGTACTTTACTCAAGTAACTCAAGTAATAAATAGGCAGGTGGTCGTTCCCTTGGATGCGGACTAGGACTGAGCTTATGGCCTCCATTGTAGTAGCAAGGTATAGGTAGAGTGTCTCTCCTTCCATGGATTTTGACAAGAGTGGTGGTGAGAGTAAGTACTCTTTGAGCTTCTCGAAGGCTTCCTCACACTCCTTAGTCCACTCGAAGTGGCTGCTCTTCCGTAGAACTTTAAAAAATGGAAGGTTCTTCTCTGCTGATCTTGAGATGAATCTACTTAAGGCGATGGATTTTCTGACCAGCTGTTGCACTTCGTTTAGACTTTGGGCGTGCGGGAGATCTAGGATGGCTTTGATCTTTTCCGGGTTCGCCTCAATTCCTCTTTTTGTCACCATGTACCCAAGGAACTTCCCTCCTTTTTCACCAAAGGTGCACTTCATCCCGTACTTTCTCAAGATAGAGAAGCACTTGATTAGGTAACCAACATGTTGCTCTTCGGTTTTGCTCTTGACGAACATGTCATCGACATACACTTCCATGGTTTTTCCAATCTCTTCCTTGAACATTTTGTTGACCGATCTTTGGTAGGTCGCTCCCGCGTTTTTGAGACCAAATGGCATCACGTTGAAACAGTAAACATTATCGTTCGCAAAAAAGGTGGTTTTGGGTACATCGTCTTTGGCCATCTTGATCTGGTAGAACCCTTGGTACGCGTCCATGAAACTTAGGAGTGCACATCCCGCTGTTGAATAGACCAGCTGGTCGATCCGAGGTAGCGGGTAGGGTCCTTGGGACAAAACTTGTTGAGCCGAGTAAAGTTGTTGCACATTCTCCATTTGCACGGCCCCTTCTCTACCAGAACTACATTGCAAACACAGTCGAAGTATCTCACTTCTTTGATATGGCCCGCTTTGAGTAGTCTTTGCACTTCGGCTTCTATGATATTGACTTCAGAACTGAAATCCCTTCTCTTTTCTCGAATGTGAGTAATCGAAGGATCGACATTCAGATGGTGAACGGCGACCCTTGGATCAATCCCTTTCAAATCCTCAGTGCTCCAAGCGAAGACGTCATTGTTATCCTTCAAGCATTGAATGACTCTCATCCTAACTTCGGTGGTCATCTCTGTCCCGGTCTTGGTGACTTTATCGGGGCTTCCTTCGACGACTTGGATTTCTTCTAGTGTTTCCCTCGCTTCTATTTTGTTTTCATTAAAAAACGTTTTCTTCTTGGAAGTGGGTGGTACCGGAGGTATCACTTGGTACTCATCTAATTCCTTTACTTCTCCTACCAGGCTTTCTTTTGCTCTCTTTTGAGTTGCTTTTCTTCGCCTTACCGTCGGACTCGGTTTTTTGGACTTCTTCTTGGAACGTCGCACTGTATAGAAGCGATGTGGGGCATGATGCACAAAGGGTTGATCATCCGTGCCTTGGCTAGTTCCGGCTTCTCCCATAGCAACGTTGGACGTCATCTTTGCCGACATGATGTAGCACTCCCATGCTTCTCTGATGTTTCCGACCTCTTGTCCCCTTCCCATTAAAGTGGGGAATTTCAGTTTGTTGTGAACCGTGGATACTACGACCTGAAATTGTGCTAGGGCTGGTCTTCCTATGACCGCGAAATAGTCAAAGGGCATATCGACAACCAAGAAAGGAACGTGGTGCGTGACTCTTCGAGGGGCAGTCCCCATTGAAACTGTCAAAGTGATGCTTCCCAAGGGCATTATGGGTGGCCCTCCGAAGCCTACCAGAGCACTCATTACTTCTCTCAGGCTTTCTCTTGGGTTCATGCGCATTCGCTTCAAAGTGCGGGTGAAAATTAAATTGGCTGAACACCCGGTGTCCACCAAAATTCTTTCAAGCTTGTAAGACTGCACATCTAGAGCGAGTACCAGTGGTACACTCAGGTCGTATATGTTTCCTCCTCCGGCATGCTTCAAAGGGATCTCACTATCATCAAATGAGATGACATTAGTGTAAGAAAATATGGTCAGAGTTACCCCTAGGGTACACAGCGGAATTTCAAAAAAAAAAAAAAAAATTCTTAACATACAGGTTAATTGATTATGTATATGCCGTATATATATAGACACGTCAATTAGAAGACTAACCTTACTTCCAAAGCAGCTTCCAAGTCTTCGTAACAATCCGGTGTATCTTCTCCTTCGTGGAAGTCGAAGATATCTGCAATACTTTGATTATCTGCAAGACAATAAAAGTTAGTTTCCAGCTCCTAGAACCTCAACCTTGGTATCCACGGATGAACAGCCTATCGGAAAGAATGCTAGGATATTCTTTGTGTGGCCAAGAAGATGGGGCGTCAATTCCTCCGGCAGGTGGCGCGCGCGTGGGTGGCTAAGAGGAGGGAAGAGTTTTTATTTTCTCTAAGAAAACTGGGTAGAATGACTGTCAAAGTCTATGTCAAAAAAACTATCTAATAGTCTACTATATATAGTAGTCTATAGAAGCCTAAAGCATAAGCAATTAGACTTCGTAAAGGAATAAGAATCTAATTCTTATCGCACAAGGAAACCAATATCAAGTCTAGATTCATTCCCAATCAAATTAAAACTCAATCAGGAAAACCTAACTTATCCCTTGGACTTCTAATAGAGGAAGGAGTCGAACTCCTTCCCCTACTCTATCCTATGCGCGCGCGCGCTCTCCCAGGGACAGTAGGTGGGTCCCGATTTTGGGACCCACTTATAGTTCTAAGGCAATTCAAACTCCAAGTAGATTTTGCCCATGTGCATATGTTAATTCTAAATTAACATATCCTTTCAAATCAAACCTCCATTATATTTTCAAAATATAATCTTTAATTGTATTTATATAAAATACAATTAATTAGCCAATTCAATTAATAATTCCAAATCATTAATTGAGCCACCAAATTTTATAATTAATTCCAAATCAATTATAATCCATCAATCACAGTTAATTCTAAATTAATTGCGATTCCATCTTCAAGGATATTCTGATAGACTAAATCACCACATACTGTGACCCACAGGGCCTCATCGTATTAAGCAAGTCCTAGACTAGGCAACATGGAATTCCTAGACGGTTCCATTTGCAATATTAATACGTGAGGACGTTTGAGTGGTTTCTCAAAGCTAACCCTTTCGTTGCGAAGCCTGTTGCGATCAACGCGGCGATGGTAACGTCCCTTCCTCTGACTTGCTCGAATGTATCTAGGATCGATGAAGTGTCTATCCCAGTAATACATCCACGGGCGTCTTCAGTGAGTTGCATGGTGAATCCAACATCTATTATGATCATCATAATAATATTGATACGCTGGCCAGCGGTTTTACCATCACAACTATGAACGACTATGAGCAGTGCTCTCATGTGCTACACTTGAGAGATGAATCCTTCACAGAATCACTTATCACCCCCATTTGTATGTAGCCATAATCCTGGATCGTGTCTTAGGTCAGCTGCTTATTCAGAGCTGACATCGACGGGTCCACCAAGGATATGGGGCAACAAATGTGATGATAAAGTCCTGTAAGTACAAAGGACGAATGGCATCACTTCGACAACTCACCGGTTCCCATAGACACGTCGGTGTAGAGTATACATCGATGGGAGTGTCTGGTGGGTACTTCCATTGTTCGATAAAGCTTCTTCGAACAACTATGCGCAGTTATGGGAACGTTCCTTGATTGTCCAACAATCCGTTCCGTGGCCGTGGGATCGGCTCACACTTGCTCCAACAAGTATAACCTCCACGCATACTAGTCTTGTCAGGTTCATTCAGACCCCCACATCCGAGATGAACCACGACTAGGGAGAGTTTGGGATAGATGATAACTCACATAGCTCCCACTAACTGTGTGATCGATCATCTATCCGAGGGGACATGTTTAATATCAATACAGACAGTAATAAAGATATGACATGCTGCAGCCTGGTGTAATATAAATATGAAAGTGATACTCAATAGTAAAATGCAACAAACATATATTATATTACGTTGACCTGTGTAATAGTACATATATGTCCTCTATAAGGGCATCATGCCCTTAGTAAGGACTGTCTCTAGGACATATACACTATCAATCTCCCACTTGGACTAGAGCCAGTCACCTTTATGCCTAATGCCCAGATTAGCATAATGTCTTAAGTGGACTTCCACTGATAAGACCTTGGTGAAAGGATCTGCCACGTTGTCCGTGGTAGAGACACGTTCTATACTAACTTCTCCTCTATCAATAATCTTACGTATAACGTGATACTTTGTAAGTACATGTACGTTCTTGTTTGTAGATCTAGGCTCCTTAGTTTGAGCGACGACGCCCGTATTGTCCCAATAAATCGTTATTGGACTAGGAGCAGGAACAACCCTCAATTCCTTCAAGAACTCTGAAATCCAGACAGCTTCTTACGAAGCTTCTGATCCAGCAATGTACTCTGCTTCTGTGGATGAGTCAGCAATCGTGGCTTGCTTAGAACTTTTCCAACAGATAGCTCCTCCGTTCAATTTGAATACTTATCCTTTCTGTGACTCCAAGTCATCAGGATCTGATTCAAATCCAGCGTCGACATAACCAGACATCTTTAATTCTGGTTCTCCACCAAACACCAAGAACATCTCTTTAGTCCGTCAATGGTACTTAAGAATGTTCTTTACAGCAGTCCAGTGAGGTACTCCTGGATTCTGTTGGTGTCGACAAGTGACACTAAGCGCATATGCCACATCGGGCCTTGTGCAATTCATTGCATACACTATAGACCCTACTGCCGCAGCATAGGGCACACGACTCATTGCTTTTCTTTCTTCATCAGTTTTAGGAATATCCTTAACTGATAAGACAATCCCATGCCTAGCTGGGAGAAAGCCTCTCTTTGAGTCGTCCATCTTATAACGCTTCAGTATTTTGTCGATTTAGGTGGACTGTGTCAATCCTAACATCCTCTTGGATCTATCTCTATAGATCTTGATCCCTAGGATGTTCACCCAAGTCCTTCATTGAGAAGGCACTTGATAACCAAACTTTAGTCTCTTCTAGCATAGAGACATTGTTTCCCATGATCAAAATGTCATCAACATAGATGATCATGAAAACGACTCCCTTGTCGTTGTGCCTAGTGTAGACACAGGGATCTTCCTTGCTTCTGATGAAGTCAAACGATTTGACATCTTCATCAAAGCGGATATTCCAGCTCCTAGACGTTTGCTTTAGCCTATAGATGGATCTTTGTAATTTGCATACAGCAGTTGGCCTGGTTTTACTAATAAAACCTTCCGGCTGTACCATATAGACCTCTTCCTCAAGATTGCCATTGAGGAAGGCAGTCTTTACATCCATCTGCCCGATCTCATAATCATAGTAGGCAGCTATCGCAAGTAGAATTCGAATGGACTTCAATTTTGCTACCGGTGAAAAGGTTTCATCGTAATCGATGCCATACCTTTGCGTGTAGCCTTTCGCCACAAGCCTAGCTTTGTGTGTTTGTACCTTGCCATTGGCATCTGTCTTTCGTTTAAAGACCCATTTGCACCAAATAGGTCTAACCTCTTGGGGCAAGTCTACCAAGTTCCAAACTTGGTTCAGGTACATGTCCATTTCCAATTCCATGGCCTCTTGCCATTTTTCTGAGTCAATATTAATTATTGCCTCTTTGTAGGTCTCGGGATCTTCCCTACGGAGCTCGACTAGTTCTGGTGCTTTTCTTTTCTGGCTTCGTGTAACACGAACATTATCAGTGGGCACTGATGCAGCTAGTCGCGCCACGCGACCCTGTTCCCTTGCGGGAGGCTGCTCTTGTGCAACTGGTTGCACAGTTTGATTGACAACGGGTTCTATTGGTGTGGTTTCAACTGTTGATCTAATCACAGGACTCCCACTGACTATGACATGCCTAGCAAGTGTCATATCATTACCCTTGTCAGCTTCGAAAGCTCCCACTGAACTTGAGTCCAAATCAGAAGATTTAGAGAACTCATGTTCGCGCGTGTCAAAGTCTTGAATTTCTTCAAGTTCTATCATGTCATCTAACCTCTCTTCTTCGAGGTATTCTGCTTCTAAAAACTTAAAGTTTCTAGATACTATCACCTAGTGATCTTCAGCATGATAGAATTCATAGCATCCCGTCTAACGAGGATAGCCTATGAAATATACTTTGACACCCTTGGCATCTAACTTATCAGTGAGCATCAGTTTGACTATCGCAAGACAGCCCCAAGGTCTAAGATAGCCCAGTGAGGGCTTCTTTCCCTTCCATAACTCATAAGGAGTTTTCTCCACTGATTTAGATGGTACACGGTTCAGAATGTAGATTGCAGTTTGTAGTGCATATCCCCATAGATGTTTTGGAAGAGTCGAGAATCCAATCATTGATCTCACCATGTCTAACAGGGTTCGATTCCTTCTCTCAGACACACCATTCTCTTGTGATGTTCCAGGAGGGGTCCATTGCGATTGAATTCCATTTTCCTTCATGTAGTCGATAAATTCTTCACTAAGGTATTCACCTCCTCGATCTGATCGAAGAGTGACTATCCTTAGGTTCAATTCATTCTCGACCTCATTCCCAAACTCCTTGAATTTCCCAAAGGTCTCGGATTTATTCTTCATAAGATAAATATATCCATACCTTGAGAAATCGTCAGTAAAGGCAACGAAGTAAGGATAACCCCCCACGCGCATGGACTTTAAAAGGTCCACATACATCGGTATGTATGAGCTCTAAGCAGCGAGTGGCACGAACACCTTGTCCAACAAAATGTTTGTTCGTCATCTTACCCTTAACACATGATTCACATGTACCATATGATTCAAAATCAAATGGTTCTAAGTAGTCCAACTTCCTTAGTCTTTGAATCCGTGTTTCATTGATATGGCCTAGCCAACAATGCCATAGATAAGATGGATTATTCTTTCTACTTGAAGACGGTTGTTTGTTATGTATATGAAATAAAGGTAGACTACTTTGCAAAATATATAAACCATTCACTCAGCGAGCTTTTCCATAATACCGGTCATTTTATGAAAAATAACAAGTATTAGGAAAAACCCAAATTGTCCAACAATGGAATGGAAATAATATTTCTGACAATGGATGGAACAAAATAAACGTTATCAAGTTCTAAACATTGTCCTGATGGTAAATCTATCTTGCAGCGTCCAACGCGTTTGGCTTCAACTGGATTGTTGTTCCCAACACGCAAGTTGATTTCACCTTACTTGACTAGCATGTGTTCAATGGCCCCTTGCACATTATTATAAATGTGCGAGCCACAAGCTGTATCTAATACCCAACCATTGGAGTCAAAAGTAGTCATGTTCATTTCAATAACAAACATACATGAGCTAGAAGCCGGCGGCTTCTTAGCTTGATCTGCCCTTAGTTTAGGACAATCATTCTTCCAATGCCCTTTCTGCTTACAGAAAAGACATTCATTTGTGTGTACCGTTCCGCTTCTCTTGAACTTCCTTTTCTGGTTCAGACGCTTAGGCTTATCACTCGAAGTGTTAGCCTTGGCTCCCGACTTTCCCTTACCCTTAGCATCTTTGTTTCTCGGGTTTGGGTTAGACGGTTGCCCAACATACATGATCGACTTTTCCTTCTTAGGAAGAGTTTGATCGTATGTCTTCAGCAGATTATGGAGTTCGGGCAGTGTTACGTCCTTCGCATTCATGGTGGTTAACGATGAACTGCGAATACGAACTCGGTAATGAGTGAAGGACAAAGATCACCATGATCTTATCCTCATCTTGAGAACATGTTCAGACATGTTCCCTCCTTCATTGAGCTTGCATCTGTGTATCTCTTTGATCAAATCGAATTCAACACTTCTAGCTGTCGTCTTAAAGACCGACTCAAGATGCTTCAGCATCTCATGCGGCAACATGCTTTCATGTTGCCTCTGCAACTCATTGCTCATTGCCGCCAGCATAATACACTGCGCGGATCTAGCATCATCATGATGCTTATCAGACCTTGCCTTGTTGGCTTGATTCCAAATCAGCAACTTGATCGGCAGTCTGATTCTCGGGACACACGGGATTAGCCTCGTCCAAGACGTACTCAATCCTTTGTACCTCAGTCCCAAACATATATTCCTGATCCAATCTAGGAAGTTTGGTCCGGTCAAAATTTGCTTCTCTAAGACAGCACGGAGCGAGATTCTCGCCATTTCGGTTTCTAGGAGAAATAATATAGAACGAAAATAATAAATCAACTATTGAAATATTATTTCTAAATACACAGTCAACATAACTAAACAACAAGGTCCTTTAGCTGTTTAGCTCCCACTATTTTCACATATGCTTGCCCCCACAACAAACATACGGGTAATGTCCAACAAGTTACCGTAGTGGCCAAGATCCAAATCCATACTATGCCATACTCCAACGGGGGCTGGTCGCATAGCATAATATGATCGGTAGGACTAGTAAGACTATCCAATTGCGTCACGCAACTCTTGGTTGTTAAATCTAATTTAACCCGATGCCCTACATATTGTACCTATCGAGGTCGCTAGATACAATATGCAGTAAGTCATAACCATAGGCTTACTCTAATCCGACGATTACTGCGAGTCTTGTAAGACGTGGTCGCCAATACAAGAAAACGCAATGAAAGTTCAGAATTAAAGCACCCTATGGAAAGCATCTCAGAAATACATACATATACATATTTCTGTACTTATATTGGTTGGGGCTTGTAGCTTGAGGGTTGTTATCAGTCATCTACAAACAAATAAGGGCGCCGCCTACCCATCATGCATGAACGGTCTACACGTAATGGATGCCGCCTATCCATTCTAGTTCTAAACGCGGTCAAGCACATAATGGGTGCCGCCTACCCATACATAAAATATGCGGTCCGACATATAAGAGGGCGCCGCCTACCCTCGCATGCATAGCGGTCGAACGGAAAGTAAAATACTTGGTATTTAAACATGCATTGTCAAACAATAGCATATCGAGCATACGTAACAAATAGTAGCCTATGTGGATGACAAATGACTTCATAAATTCATTATGAAAATTATAATCTCATACTTATAATCTCTATGAAATAATTGAAAATTTGGACTAGATTGAAAAATCGAAAATTCTATTGACCAAGTAGCAATTTTCGAAAACCCGAAGGACTTAATTGTAATTTTTGAAACCTTAGAGGTGTTAAATCTAAAATTCAAAAGTAGAAGGACTAATTTGCAATAAACAATAAATTGATAAATTACAAATAAGCCCTTTAACTTTATACTAATTAAATTTAACCCCTCTAGTTAAAAACAATTACAATTAAATCATATTTATATTCCAAATATAAAATTCAATCCTCAAAATTTTCAAAATTCGATTTTGGGTCCAACCCGAAAAAAAAATATATATATATTAAAATATGGGACAGGACTAGGTCCCGTCCCCACGGTGCCTGCGTCCGTGGAATATAAATATGGGACGGGACTAGGTCCCGTCCCCAGGCGCCGGGCGCCTGCATCCGCAGGCCCCCGGGTACCTGCGTCCCGCAGGTACCCGGGTGCCCGCGGCACACGGGCGCCTACCGCCCGTGCCGCGGGCACACGGCGCCTGCGGTGCCGCAGGCGCCCGAGCGCCCCAGGCGCACGGGCACCGCGCCCGCAGGCACCCGGGTGCCCGCGGCACGCGGGCGCCCGCGCCCCAGGCGCCGGGCGCCTGCGTCCGCAGGCACCCTGGGCGCCGGCGGCCCGCCGGCGCCCGCCGCCTGCGTCACGCAAGCGCCCCGGTCAATATATATATTTGAATTTTTTTTTTTTTTTTTAAATATAAATTCTAAATTTATAAAAATACAAAACTTTTGAAAATCGAATTAATCATAGAATCAATTGCATCCACATATCTACAAACATACAATATATATACGTATATACGTAATCAATTAACCTCGCTCTGATACCACTGTAAGAAAATATGGTCAGAGTTACCCCTAGGGTACGCAGCGGAATTTCCAAAAAAAAAAAGAAAAAAAAAAAAGAAATTTTTAACATACATGTTAATTGATTATGTATATGCCGTATATATATATAGACACGTCAATTAGAAGACTAACCTTACTTCCAAAGCAGCTTCCAAGTCTTCGTAACAATTCGGTGTATCTTCTCCTTCGTGGAAGTCGAAGATATCTGCAATACTTTGATTATCTGCAAGACAATAAAAGTTAGTTTCCAGCTCCTAGAACCTCAACCTTGGTATCCACGGATGAACAGCCTATCGGAAAGAATGCTAGGATATTCTTTGTGTGGCCAAGAAGATGGGGCGGCAATTCCTCCGGCAGGTGGCGCGCGCGTGGGTGGCTAAGAGGAGGGGAGAGTTTTTATTTTCTCTAAGAAAATTGGGTAGAATGACTGTCAAAGTCTATGTAAAAAAAACTCTCTAATAGTCTACTATATATAGTAGTCTATAGAAGCCTAAAGCATAAACAATTAGACTTCGTAAAGGAATAAGAATCTAATTCTTATCGCACAAGGAAACCAATATCAAGTCTAGATTCATTCCCAATCAAATTAAAACTCAATCAGGAAAATCTAACTTATCCCTTGGACTTCTAATAGAGGAAGGAGTCGAACTCCTTCCCCTACTCTACCCTATGCGCGCGCGCGCTCTCCCAGGGACAGTAGGTGGGTCCCGATTTTGGGACCCACTTATAGTTCTAAGACAATTCAAACTCCAAGTAGATTTTGCCCATGTGCATATGTTAATTCTAAATTAACATTATCCTTTCAAATCAAACCTCCATTATATTTTCAAAATATAATCTTTAATTGTATTTACATAAAATACAATTAATTAGCCAATTCAATTAATAATTCCAAATCATTAATTGAGCCACCAAATTTTATAATTAATTCCAAATCAATTATAATCCATCAATCACAGTTAATTCTAAATTAATTGCGATTCCATCTTCAAGGATATTCTGATAGACTAAATCACCACATACTGTGACCCACAGGACCTCATCGTATTAAGCAAGTCCTAGACTAGGCAACATGGAATTCCTAGACGGTTCCATTTGCAATATTAATACGTGAGGACGTTTGAGAGGTTTCTCAAAGCTAACCCTTTCGTTGCGAAGCCTGTTGCGCTCAACGCGGCGATGGTAACGTCTCTTCCTCTGACTTGCTCGAATGTATCTAGGATCGATGAAGTGTCTATCCCAGTAATACATCCACGGGCGTCTTCAGTGAGTTGCATGGTGAATCCAATATCTATTATGACCGTCATAATAATATTGATACGCTGGCCAGCGGTTTTACCATCACAACTATGAACGACTATGAGCAGTGCTCTCCTGTGCTACACTTGAGAGATGAATCCTTCACAGAATCACTTATCACCCCCATTTGTATGTAGCCATAATCCTGGATCGTGTCTTAGGTCAGCTGCTTATTCAGAGCTGACATCGACGGGTCCACCAAGGATATGGGGCAACAAATGTGATGATAAAGTCCTGTAAGTACAAAGGACGAATGGCATCACTTCGACAACTCACCGGTTCCCATAGACACGTCGGTGTAGAGTATACATCGATGGGAGTGTCTGGTGGGTACTTCCATTGTTCGATAAAGCTTCTTCGAACAACTATGCGCAGTTATGGGAACGTTCCTTGATTGTCCAACAATCCGTTCCGTGGCCGTGGGATCGGCTCACACTTGCTCCAACAAGTATAACCTCCACGCATACTAGTCTTGTCAGGTTCATTCAGACCCCCACATCCGAGATGAACCACGACTAGGGAGAGTTTGGGATAGATGATAACTCACATAGCTCCCACTAACTGTGTGATCGGTCATCTATCCGAGGGGACATGTTTAATATCAATACAGACAGTAATAAAGATATGACATGCTGCAGCTTGGTGTAATATAAATATGAAAGCGATACTCAATAGTAAAATGCAACAAACATATATTATATTACATTGACCTGTGTAATAGTACAAATATGTCCTCTATAAGGGCACCATGCCCTTAGTAAGGACTGTCTCTAGGACATATACACTATCAATTAGTGCCTGGCAGAGCGACTTGGCCATACTTTTCGTCTCGAACCCTTAGGTTGTCAGCTGTGATTTCCATTTGATTTCAGGTGTCGCCACCCGCAGGTCCTCCGGCTATCGTAAGAGTATGAATGCTCCCATTTACTGGACGATTCTCGTAATTTTTGAAGTTATGAATATATTCATAGCCATGGTTTCCTTGGGGACCTTGGTGGTCGCTCCTCACTTGTGGTGGAGGAGGGAGGATGGCTAGAGGTTCTTCCTTCCGAATGTAGTTGACCAACTGTCGGCTCCGAATCATCCTTTCGATCTCGTTCTTGAGTTCGACGCACTCATCAGCAGTGTGTCCCTTTCCTTTGTGAAATTGACAAAATTTCTCAGAATTCTTGTTTTTCCGATTTTCCTGAATCGGAGGTGTCCATGAGACATCAAGCTTCCTCGAGACTATATAGTTCAAGATGTCAGATCTTGACCTATTCAAGTCTGTGTAGTTTCCATATCTCCTTGGAGGTGATCTCCTCGGAGGGGTTCTTTTGTCTCTAAACTCATTTCTCGAAGGGCCTTCCTTGATCAAACCATGCTTTTGATCCCTCCTTTGATTTCCGGGATTTTCTTGCCTTGGAGGATATTCCTTCTCCCTTTGTTTTTCCTTCCCTTTTTCCTTGGGAGGGTTGGTTCTCATAGTGACCGTTTTCCAGAACTCTTCCGCTTCGAGGAAATCCTTGCAAACTTTTGTCAGTTGAGCTTCACTATCGATGCACGATGCCGAGAGCACCTCTTGGAACTTGACATTGGTAGTGTTACCATACAAGTATTCCTTCCTTTCATTGATCGAGTGATTCTCAACTTGGAGGGATGTTTCATGAAAATGGTTGATGAAGTCCCTCAATTCTTCGTTGTTTTTCTGAACAATTTCGTCCAAGTACCTCACTCTTGTTTTGGTGTTCATGACCTTCTCAAATCTCTTAGAGAACTCTTGGCAGAGCTCTCTGTAAGTTTTGATCGAGCGCTGAGGAAGGCGCGACCACCATTTCATGGCCTCTCCGGAGAGATTAGCCTGGAAGAGTAATGCTTTCGTCTTCGAGTCATGACCATACGCGTCCATTTTGGTGTCAAATCTCACCAAGTAGTCCTTTGGACAACTTGTTACGTCGTAGCTCTCGAAGGTAGGGAAGCCCCTCTCGATCTTTGCTTGATGACTTCTTATCTCGTCGCACAATGGACTTGGATCTTAGTCTTGCTATTTTTCTTGCACATCTCCCCTCAAGGTTCTATCTGGCCTTCCAGTGCGGTCTTCCTAGATTCGAGTTCCTCCAAGGTGAGCTTCCTCCCCGTGACCGGGTCGATCCCAATCAAGGGTGTTACCTCCGCTACTGTCCTCAAAGCGTTGTTTTCCGCCACTGCCTCGGGCTGATTTTGAGGAGTTAGTTGGTTGGGGGTAACTTGGTTGGGAGAATGGTAGGGATAACGATCACTTGAGCTTGGTTTTCTTGAGGAGCAACGTTTTGCATAGACATCCTTATCCTCCTATCAATCAGTTCTCTCAAATCATCAGGAGCACCTTGGGGTCCTAACCTAGATTGAACCCTTGGAGGTCCCAGTCTAGATTGGATTGGCCGTGTGTTGGCTCTTAAATGGGCTTCATCTTGGGCTGGTGTGCTCGAGGGGCCCTGTAACACCCCCTTTTTTTTTAATTATTTATTTAATTATTATTTTATTATTTAATTATTTATTTTAGTTAATTAATTATCAGAGTAATTTATTTATTCGATAATTATTTAATTATTTTCGCGTAAGCTAGTTCGTTTCGTTTCGTTTGGATCGATCTGGAAGCCTGGACGGTTCTGACCTTATTTTGGCCCAATTCCTAGCCCAGTCAAAGGCCTGTTTGACCGGCCCTTTTGACCAACCCTAACCCTAATCAGATTTTACTCCCTCCTCAACCTTACTGCCGTCAAATGGATCAAAAGAAGAAAGAAAGAAAGAAAAGAAAGAGAAGAGAGAAAGGAAGAAAAGAAAGAAAGAAAAAAGAGAGAGAAGAGGAGAGTTTCGCTGCCGCCGCCGTCGTCCATTCCGGTCCGTCTCCGTCGATGTTGCCGCTCCGATCGACCTTGTTTCGCGCGGCGCCGTTGCCCGTTTCTGTCTCGAGATCGCGCCGCAATCTCCGACTTCTCCGGGCCGTTCCTATCGCGCCGATCGATCCGCCGTAGGCCGCCGCCTTGCCTCCGTTCGATCCGCCGCGCCGTTAGCTTCCGCCGCCCGATCCGCACCGCCTGCTCCGTTGATGTCGATCCGCACCGCCGCACCGATCGGTGTCGATCCGCGCCGCCGCACCGTCCGATTCCGTTTTCGTCCGTAGGTTTCCGGACCCGCTCCGTTCACGGTCCGTTGGTTCTACTCGCCGTTCCGATTAGCTCCGATTACGCTCTTTTTCCAGTCCGTTCGAAGGTATCCATCTGATCCAGTTGTTCGTTTTCGGTTTTCCTTTTTTTTCTCTTTTTCTGTTTTGCCCGTTTTACCCCTGATGCAATCTGGCCTCGTATTTGAACTGAGAACCGGGACCTAGGATAGTTGTTGTTGTTGTACTATTGATTTATTGTTTGACCTCGTGTTGACCGTGTTGGACTTCTTTGATTTCGAAAACTGACTGGACCTTAGTGTATTAATCTGAACCTTGAGGACTTGTTTGAGTATTGTGGATTTTGAAAGGACCTTTTTGCAAGTTGTCTTTGACCATGTTGACTTAGGACTGATTTGAAAGACGGTTTTATTTTTGAGGACTGTTGTGCAAGTGTAAAGGGCTGTTGTACTTGACTGTACTTTCTGAAAACTGAAAGGACTTTTCTGCAATTAATGTAAGAGGGTAGTTTGGTAATTTTACTGTGCTGGACTAAACTGTTAAACAAGTTTTCTCTAAGGACTGTTCTGGAGTTTGTTGAAAAGTGTTGTTCTTTTTTGCAATTTACTACTGAGGGTATTTTGGTAATTTCCAGAATCTGAAAACCGAAAGAGTATTTCTGAAAATGTTTCAACTTAGTTTCTGTTTTTGTAAGTTAGTAATGACTTGACTTGCTAGCCTAGTTGGTTAGGTCCTTGCTTGACTAACTTAGAGGTCCCGAGTTTGAACCCCGTCCTTACCATTTCTTTTTCAACCTTTTTCCTTCCGTCCGTTCTACTTCTAAAGTATGTTTAGTACTTTCTTGTTAGGTTCTCCTTTGTTCGTTAACCCGTAAAAGCTCGTTACTCGTTGAAGGTCTTTGCTCGCAAGTTAAGGTGAGTGTTCACCCGTAAAAACTGGAATGTTATGTGACAACTTGTACTATTACTATATACTGTTTACTGTATGCTTCCGCGTAAAAGTATAAGTCCTAAGTATGACTTTTTGCATTTCTGTTTATTACTACTCTGTTCTGGACTGACTTTTCTGCAGGAACACCTCTCGGTGTTAACTATCTGTATCTAATTGTTCTGTTCTGATCTGTTTCTGTGTGACCGGTCGATTAGGTTGTGGTTAGGTAGGCTCGAGTAGTAGAGGACTATCGGGTTTGCTTGATTATGGCCTAGTCTATTCCCTTTTAGGCGCGAGGCAGAAGTCGCTGAGGTCTATTAGGGTCGTAGGATCTGTTTCCCCAAAGTACACGGGGGTTTCTGTTTCTGTCCGGAGTTGTGCACCCTCTGGAGGGAGTTATAAGGGCATTCTGGGAGTAGGAGCAATAAGGCGGGCTGCACCAACGGTCTACAATGTATCTGTTCTGTTAATCTGTTATATGTGTTCTGTTCCGTTTGCTCGTTTTTCTGAAAAGGATTTTGTTTTTAAAATTGTTTACTTTCTGTTTTAGCTTAGAACCTCACTGAGATCCTTTATCTCACACTCTTCTGTTTTTCAAAATTCCTTCCTTCCAGATGCTGCTGAGGATGTGCGTGACTAGGATGCCAGCGACTGAGAGAAGGGTCTGGGGTGTCACGGGTTTCTTTCAAAATAAGAAGATAAACTTTTATTGTCTTCATTCGTTGTTCATTCGAACTTGAGTTGTCATTGGATATTGTTTATTACTGTTAGCGTCAAAGATTATTTTGGCATTTATTGCCGACCGTTGCTATTAAAGTTTTTTCGATTTTCCTTTTTCAAGAAAATATTTTGTTTTCAAAACCGGGTACCGTTACAGGCCCCCTAAGGTTGCTCCCTGTACTTGGGAGTGTCTTATCCCGCGGGCTTGGAGCCCTGCCTCTACCCTTGCTGCTTCATTTTCTCCCAAGTATCCTTGTATGGTGAGAAGAAATAAGCCATATTGAGCTTCGCCCATCCCGTAATCTGATGGTCGGACCACTTGTCCGTTGGGAAGGGTAAAGTTCAATGTGGCCGGTTGGGATGATTCACTGGAGCTTGGGGAGGGTAGCCTGTTGGGGAAATATTGTGTTTGTAGCTCTTAAAGCTCCGTAGGCACTCCCTACAGGGACACCTTGCGGATGATTCTCGCCTGACCTTTCTTCTCAGGATCCAGTAACATTAGTGAAAGCCCCTTCCACTATATCTTGATCTCTCTCAACATTGTTATTTCTAGGAGCCCTTGGTACTGCTACCTTTCCTCCTCCTCGGCCATTTAGAGGGGGAGGGCCCCTTGGGCGAGGAGGGTTTCTGGGTGCTGCATTAGCAATTCGATTGCTTCTTCTGGGAGACATCTTGTGGAGCCGCTCAATGCTCGGCCAGTAGGGCTGGGAATGACTTTTCAATCAGATTGCCACAGACGGCGCCAAATGTTGAAGGGTAATTCGTTCACTTTCTAATTCGCCTTAAGTCTTCTCCAAAGGGTAACACTTTGGTCTTCACTCGAAGGATGTTCCTTTGAGTATAGGTATAAACTGAGAGGTTTCCTGGTACCTGAAATCAACTAGGAAGGGGGGGTTAGTATCTCTTACCAGGTCTGTAGGATATCAAACCGAAGTGTCGACTTTACGAGTAGGGAGTTGAAGGCTTCCCCAGTGAGAGAAATATTGAGAGTAGGTGAGTATTGATTGATTACCTTGGGATCTTGAATGAGGCCTCCTTATAACTCATAGTATTTTATTGTCACTTCATGTAGGATCGTGACAAGTGTCCGTCTGAGATTGAAGCCTCCTTTGGCCCAAGCCCATTAAGGAGGTTCATGGGCTTTGGCCCAAACATCTGACCTAGGGTTTAGAGGACATTCTAGACATTTCGAGACTTAATGGATCCTTCTGGAAGGTGGGCCACCTAGGGACCGACCAGCTGTGGTCGACATAGGTGCTCGAGCCTTAACTCATGATCCACCGCTCGAGTAGTGCTTTGCCTGGCTATCTCTTGAGGGTATTTCCTTGACGTAAGGTCCTCGATCGACCACCAAGGGTGGTCGCTCCCTAGGGATGGTTCTTAGTCGCCTTGTCAGCCTGTCCTTAGTGAGCTTTCTTGAAGGGCGACCTCATCACTCTGGTCGGTACCCATGCTGGTCGAGCCACCCTCCGGTGAAGTACCTGGAAGTATGGTCGAGCTCTTTGAGGGACAGTCTTTTAGAGCTCTGTCGCGCTTTCAGACCGCTCCAGTTCGTAAATGCGGACTGGACATATTTCAGTGATATATTCAGGTGGTACTGGTGTTGATCAATATTTGTTAGTGTGATATTATCATGTTCTGCTTAATTTCATTCATACTGCGGGTTTATTGCTTTCGATTAGTATATATATCATTATGTGACTGTTTCAATAAAATCCCACGAGTTGTTTTCAATAAGATTTGCCACTCTTCTGTAAATTGGCAATATGGAACAGAGTATAATTTGCTGCACGAAAAAAGCTGTCTTAGTGGCCAGATGGGTCTAGAGGTGCTTCGAAGGATGTTCATGTCAAGAGATCAGGAATCAGGATATACATGTACAGATAGGTCTTTGGTTCCTTGTGGTCAAATCTAATTTGGGAGCTTAATCTTCGTACATATCCATTTGCATTCCCTGCTCTAGCATTTTAAACTTGATACTAGGCACATTACTATGTAATGAATTGTGGCAAAATCATTTGGGCCAGTGCATCATTTCTGTAGTCCAAATTAATGATGATCTCTAGAACTTCGCACCCACTCATTCAGACTCCAGTGGTTTTGCTCTATGTTTTAAAAACCGGGTTGAGCCGGACGGTCTGACCGGTCAAACCGTGGAAACCGGAGCTCAACGGTCTGAAGCCGCTATTTAAATGCTAAAAAATCGGAGGCCCTAAAACTGGAAAAAAACGGGCGAAAAATGGCAAAATCGGTGAACCTGAAAGCGGTTGGGCCGGAGGTTGAGCCGTTTTTTAGGTAAAAATGCAAAAAAAAAAAAAAAAAAAATATTTGCAAAAAAAAAGAAGCCTCTTTTCATCTATATCTTGATTGAATATGGATCTTCACCAAGCCATTTTACTTGATTGGTGATCAATTAATCTTGTTTAGTGTGGTTTTTTATGGAAATATGAATAATAACATAGTATAAATATATTAGTATGAGTATAGTATATAAGTATATATTAATATTATAATGGTGCACCGGCTCACAAAACGGCTCAACAGGTCCGACCCCGGTTAAACCTTTTGGCGGGTGTCCGGTTCAACTTACGGCTCCGTTTTTTAAAACATAGGTTTTGCTTACATGAGAAAACCGTTTGGTATAATATACTCATGTGCTTTTTTAGATTTTTTACGTATTTCTTTTTTATCCGTTTTTTTAGATTTTTTACGTTTCGATTTTTTACAGCTTTCTATCTCACAACTTTATTGTGGGTCCTGCCACTAAACCAAACACTATAATCATCATACCAACCTCCTAAAAAACCGTTCCTAAAGCAAACGTAAAAAATCTAAAAAAGCAGATGAGTTGTAGCTTATTTTGATTTAGATTAGTCGACTTATAATGCGTAAACTTACACTTTTTTTTCGTCAAATTCTTTAAATTAAGAGTGAATTAGATAATAAATTCCAATGACGAGAAATGCCAGTACAAAAATTAATGTTTGGGATATATATAATTAAAACAATAACAAGTGATAAATGATGGTACAAACACTATATTGGGTTAAAGGGCATAAATTAAAATTTTCAAGGACAATTATATTTATCAAAATTTATAAAACTTAAACATTATTACGTATTTGTAATTATTCAAATTAACTCTTAAATGTCAAAATTTAAAAAATAATTGAGGTAAGATAAATCGCTAGCTTGTCACGCGTATGCGTGACACGATTTTATCGCGTGGAGCTCACCGCACTTTTGGATTATTTTTTTCTGATGTTTCTTCTTTTTGTCCTTTTGTTTTTGGGAAAATGGCAGTTTTACTTCTCAAAGTTTCATACAAATGCAGTCCCATATTTACATGAAGTGGAAATTTTGATCCCAAAGTTTAATAACTTTGGCATACATAGTCCTTTTTCTAATTCTTTTTAATTTGACCGAGACGTAGTCCACAAGTCGACGCCGCCAAATCACTCAATGACGTCACTATGATGTCATATTTGTGAAAAATATTATTATTATTTTCTAAATAACAAAAAACTTAGAAACAAATGAAAATATATATATATATATATATATATATATATATGGTACTACAAAATTGGGACTAAAACTTGTTAGTTGAATGAAACAAGAAACTGCAGACCCATAAACTTTTGGACTAAAATTATCATTTCACTTTTTATATTCTGTTTTATACTTTACTTTATTCCTTTTGTCCTTCGGATCCTCTTCCTCATCTCAAAATCTCAAACCTTATTATATTAGTGCGCGTTTGATTCAGAATGACAAATTTGAAGATTTCCGAAGAGGGATTTGAGCCCAGAATGTTATTTGGGCTGGAGGAGGGATTTGAGTGTGTCAAATCCATCCAAATGTTGTTTGGTTGATTTTCCACAAACAGAGATTTCGATGGATTTGAAATGAAATAACTCGTTTGGTTGAGGAGGGATTTGTTACGTATTTCGAACTCTGTGCGAGGGATTTCGAGACATGTGCAATGGTAGTTATAACTACCTTTTTGTATTTACCTTAATACCCTTCTAGCTGATATATTTTGTTCTTCACATAGAGGGCAGTTTGGTCAATTAACATGTTTAAATTTCCATCTAGATTGGAGATTGTGTATGATAGATTAGTGTTAACTTTTAATGCTTATATAACTTCGAACGTAGTTTAACACCAATTAGACAAGACAATGGAAGTGGGATAATACCTACAGCTAGGGTTGAGCATCAAACCCACCCGACCGACCCACCCGCGCAAACCGCTTGTCCCTAACCCGTCCGTAACGGCTTACGTCATGTTATACCCGCCCGCGGTTGGAAAATATTTCACCCGCGGCGGGTCGGGTGGGTGGCGGCTTGACGGTCGCAAACCGCCATTACCCACCCGCCGTAACCCGCCATAATGTATATATATTTTTTATATTTTTATTACACATATATATATTTTATATATATTTATTATTACTAGTTTAATTACTACCTATCAAGTCTTAAGCTACTGTGAGTTTGTGAAGTGTGAAAGGGCTTCAATACCAACAAAGCTCGGTTTTCTCAATAAGTTTAATGTGTTTGCTTAGTTTCACTTATGTTTAAAATTTCATTTTATTTTTGACATGTATCATTGATGGATATTGTATCGTTTGTTTACATTTTGAAGTTCATTACTTCTAGTTTGTTTGTGAATAGTTTTATTTTTATCGAGTTTCGATATTATTAACCACCCATCTTTCCCCCCAATCAGCCCGCGCATTTTTGCCACCCACCCGTAACGGTTTGAGTGCTTTTTTCACCTGTCGCGGTTTGTAAAAAATTCACCCGCATACGGTGGGTCGGCTTAGTTTTTGTTACAAACTCGCCTACACCCGCCCACGCTCACCCCTACCTACAGCCACGCCATATTGTGAATGAAATGGTGAAGTTTTACTTTAATAATATTCAATTGTTGTTTAATTCGTCATTGCAAAACATACAAACATATTAAGCAGTTTTTGTTTGGCACATTATTTCTAGAAATTATATAAAGCATAATGTATTAGAAGTAGCATGATTAGTACTTATACACATGATACCAAAGCTAAAACCTAAACTTATTACAACACCATAATAGTAGCATGATTAGTATTTATCCAAGTGAAACATAACCACCAGATTATAAAATATATTTTAGATTTTTTTAAGTTTAATTAAGACAGAATTAAGAGTCGGATATGGGGTGCTCCAAACATAGCCAAGAGTGGTCTCTATTTAAAGATCTCGAAAAATAAAGTTGTTGGTGATTTATTTTTTTATTATTTATTTTTTGCATTTTGATTTTTCATGTTATGGCCGTTTTAAAATAAAGAGTGTTGTCGGTTTCCGATGGGGTTCATCCGTTCAGTTGTTGCTTGTTTGTTTGTGGTATTCTCGTTATTAGCTTTTAATCACAGAGGCAGGAAGGTCATTTCACTTTTTGACTGAAATCTCCAAATGAGTCATTTGTGAAATACCAACACCACTAGGTATTTCAAGTGAGCAAAAGGACAAAGGCCCGGGGGAGGAATTTCAACATTCCCTAGCCCCCCGGAGGGCCGAGTGCACTCTTACCAAATGAGTTATTTGGAGGGATTGCAAAAACCACTAAATCCCTCTCAAATAGCTCGTACCAAACACACACTTATTCCTCTAACTTCTCTCCCTCACCCAGTATCACACCACCACCGATCCAAGTAGCGATTGAGGATGCGTAGGTGATGCTTTTCCAACGACACATCATTTATACTTTGCATCATCTTCTTTATATAATGGTTGTGGAAATTTTTTGTGTTTATATGTTTTTAATTGGGTGATTTGTTTTTTTGGTAAATTTAATTGGGTGATTTGATATAGGAAAGAGGGACCGTATATTTGTTGGACTAGTTCGCCAATGTTCTGAGTGCTTTTTAGTTTCATCGCCAGAAGTTACTAATTCGATTTTTTCTCTTTTTGACTTTTTGTTTTGCTTTGTTTTTATTTATTTATTTACTTTTTTTTATACAGATATTTAGTGGTAGTGGACCCGGCAAAAAATCACAGATTTGAACTGCTATAATTGCTGCATACATTCTGGAGCATATAATTGCTGCATACATTGGCCTACCACGAACTAATGAGGGCTTCCTTTCCGAAAACAGTTTGCTGACAAATTCTTTTTTTTTTTTTAGAAAAAAAGAAAGGTTATATTAATAACCAAAGAGCCAAACGCTCAGTACACAGAAAGCCAGCAGCAATTCAAAAAGAAAATAGACGCAGAATCAGGGAACTCAAAGAAAAAGAAACACATAGTACTGACAACGAAAAAATGAAAAGTGCAAAAAAAGCAACTTGCTGGGCTTCATCCAGGTTCCTCATACTCAAACGGGAGGACAATGTAACCCAAAGCGTCCACTGCAAACGAATGGCAAAGCTTGTGCGCTAGTTGATTCGATTCCCGTCGAATGTGATTAATTTTAAAGCAAGTGAAAGTCTGCAACGCACTCTGAATCGCACACAGCACATTCCCGGCAGGAGAAGCAGCGGAATTGTTGTCCAACAAATCTTTAACCACTTGGAGATTATCGCCCTCCAGAATAATCTTGTCATATCCCAAGTGTTGTGCCAACTCAACCCCCAATTTCGCAGCAAGGAGCTCTGCCGTATAAACGTCGTGACAAGCCTCAAGTTTCTTCCGATGCCACGCAAGCACGAGGCCGGTGGAATCTCTACAAGCAGCTGCAATACCTCCTCTGTCACCATTGAATGGTATAGCAGCATCAACATTCACCTTAATATACCCAGGGGGAGGTGGTAGCCACGGACCATGGACAGTAAATCGTTTATCAAAATGAGATCCGACTGGCTCGTATGCATTAGACTTATGGAAGTCATAGTAATTAAGAACGAACTGGACAATATCAAGAGGTTGGCGTTGTTCATTCTCAAACTTATGTTGGTTCCGCGTATACCAGAGAGCCCAACAGACAATCACAAACAGTTCAAACATAGATACATCCAGACGCAGTCGGACGCCTGTAATCCAATCCCATACACTATCCACCGCTATATAAATCACATTAAATGGAAGGTTGGCTAGTGCCCAAACCTGTCTGGCAAGGTGGCAATCGCGAAGCACATGCAGGATAGACTCATTAGTTGAGTCACACAGCAAACAACTAGCATCAGTAGTCAAATGGCGCCTAACCAATTCCATGTTAACAGGAAAAATGTCATGGAGACAACGCCAAAGAAAATGCCGCACTTTGGGAGGGACTTTCACATTCCAAACAAAATTCCAATTCCTCTGCTCGACATTAGACGAGGAACCAGTGGTGTTGCGTAGTTGCCTGACTTTCAAATCCATAGCTAACTGATACGCAGATTTGACGGAGTATACTCCATGTTTGGTATGATGCCAAACAAGTATGTCACAGTCGGACGCATTAGCCAAAGGGATCTTAAGTATTTCCTGAATGTCATCCTGCCAAAAGAGATATGTAAGAATAGATAAATCCCAAGTGTAAGTATGAGGATTAGTAAGAAAAGAGACTTGAAGGGGACCCTCGTTAAACAAATCAGGAGTTTTAGGTTTAAAAGAACTATATCCGGGAATCCACTTATCATTCCAAATATCAATATTCTCCCCATTACCAACCCTCCAACGAATCCCTTCTTTAACAAGGTCCTTGGCAGCTAGGATGCTTTTCCAAGTAAAAGAGGCATTGGTTTTAAAATCAGCCTCAAGCACTTCTGACGAAGGAAAATATTTAGCTTTAAAAATTCGACTTAGGAGAGAATTAGGATTTCCAAAATTCGCCAGATCTGTTTACCAAGTAAAGCAAGATTAAAAGCCTTTAAATCCCTAAACCCAAGTCCTCCATCCTTCTTACTCATACACAATTTTCCCCAATTTAACCAATGCATACTACCCTGCTTACTGTTATTCCACCAGAAATGTGAAATCATTGACTCAATTTCTTTAAGCAAACCATCAGGAAGTTTAAAGCAAGACATCACATAAGTAGGAATAGCATTAAGCACGGACTTAATCATAACTTCCTTGCCAGCTTTAGAAAGAAATTTTCCATCAAAAGATTGAATCTTTTTCCACACTTTTTCTCTAATCCACGCAAATATCTCTTTTTTACTTTTACCCATCGTAGTAGGTAAGCCAAGATACTTCTCATGTTTGTCCACAATTTGGACGTTTAAGAGAGTTTGAATACTATTAATAGTATCCATGTGAACATTACGGCTGAAAACAACATTAGATTTCTCTAAGTTTATAACTTGTCCAGAGCCTAAGCTATAAACATGTAGAATATGTCTTATAGAAGTAGCAGCAGTAATAGAAGCTTGACAAAAAATCATAGTATCATCAGCAAAAAGGAGGTGAGAGACTTCAGGTGCGTTAGAATTTAGCTTGATGCCCTTGATACTACCACTAGACGTGGCAGCGGCAAAAAGAGAGCAAAGCGCCTCAGTACAAAAGAGAAAGAGATAAGGGGAAAGAGGATCCCCTTGACGTATTCCTCTCGTAGGAGTAAAGGGACTCGATTCACTTCCATTCAAGATTAAAGCATAAGAAACCGTGCGAATACAAAGCATAATTGTCTGAATAAAACTATTTTGAAAACCAAGTTTGAGCATAAGCTTTTCCAGAAAAATCCACTCAACACGATCATAAGCTTTACTGAGATCAAGCTTTAAAGACATGAAGCCCTCCTTTCCAGTGTTCTTGCGCTTAAGGTAATGATTAAGTTCATACGAGACGAGCACATTATCAGTAATTAAACGACCAGGGATAAAAGCAGACTGAGACTCACTAATAATAGAATTCATATGAGGCTTAAGTCTATTCGTAATACACTTAGAGGCAATTTTAAAAACAACATTGCTGAGGCTAATAGGTCTATACTGAGTAATCAAATCGGGACTCTTACACTTTGGTATCAGAATTATATGGGTAAAATTAAGTTTAGGATCCAAAAGACCATCATTTAACATACTCAGACAACACTTAATCACAGACTCACCAACCACAGACCAGAATTTTTGAAAAAACAAAACAGAAAAACCATCTGGCCCAGGGGATTTTAAAGGATACATTTGAGAGAGAGCTTTAGTTACCTCATCAGTAGTGTAAGGTTGGCAAAGTTCCTGATTGAGCTCAGCTGATACTTTAGGGACTATATACTCCAAGGCTGCATCAATGTCATCATCAGAAGGTCGAATAGTACTGAAAATCTGCTCAAAATAACTCACTGCTATCCGTTGCATACCTGAAATATATGTTACCAGCTCATTCTGACTATTCTTCAATCCCAAAATCTCGTTTCTGCTTTGTCTCTTCGAGGCTTGGGCATGGAAGAATCTCGTATTTCGATCTCCCTCTTGAACCCACTGGATCTTGGACCTCTGTTTCCACATCAGATTTTCACGTTCAAGAAGTTCCTCAAGTTCTGCCTTCAGAACTCGCATATTATCTCTCACTTCCGCAGTCAGCCGCACCTCCTGTAAATCGGCCAGTTTTTTCTTCACTTGCCTTATGCGACCTTTGACGCTACCAAAACTTAACTGGCTCCAATTTATCAACCCAACACGACACTGAGCAGCTGCATCGATAAAGCTCAAATCGGCATCCCAAGTATTCTCGATAACCTTGCTTAAATCAGCTCGCCTAACCCACATGTGTTCAAAACGGAATCTTGGCTTGGCGGAGTAGCGAACTGGCTGGGAGTCTTGGAGGATAAGGCGTAACGCACTATGATCAGAGAAATGGGTCTTTATGTGGTGGATGGAAGAAAGAGGAAAAAGAGTGGACCAAAAGGAGTTAGCTAACCCTCTATCCAACCTTATCCTTATAGTATGTGGATACTCCCTTTTATTTGACCAAGTATAGTGGTAACCCTTATAACCCATATCATTCAAACCACAAAATTGAATACACTCTTTAAAATCTCTAATCCGAGTAGGACCCACCAACAGTCCACCCACTTTGTCATCATTCGAAAGAATCTCATTAAAGTTCCCCATACAAAGCCAAGGGATATTTGAAACTTCTCCCAAACGTCTCAAGAGGTTCCAAGTATACTTCCTTTTACTAGCATCGGGTTCTCCATAGAAACCAGTGAACCTCCAACTAATGGTACTATCCGGAAGCTGAACGAAAGCATCAATATGAAATCTAGAAAAATTATTCAAACTAACTACGACATCTTTAGCCCAAAGTAAAGCCAGACCTCCTGATTTACCTTGAGCCGACACAGCAAAACCAAAATAATTGAATTTCTCCTTCAACCTATCTATCCTACGACTACTAAGACGCGTTTCAATAAGGAAAATGCAATGAGGGTGAGACTCACGAATCAAGTCCCCTAACTCTTGAACTGTCCAAAGGCCGCCAAGCCCTTGGCAGTTCCAAACTAGAAGACTCATTGGTATAGGCGGGGTTGCTCAGCAACTCCCGCCTCTGGTACACGGTCATAAATACGAACACTTTGGTTGGCACGCTTAATGGGTCTCTCTGGTGGCACTATATCCATGAAGTCATCAACTTGTTCTGGATCTTGGATAGAAGCAGAATTTTCAACAAATGACTTAGAAGGCCGTCCTCTTTTTCTAGCAGGTTTGGACTGGTTGTCAGATTGCTTCTGTTTAGAAGAGCCGGGTTGCTGTTGTTTTGAAGGGCCAGGCTTGTTTTGTCTTTGGGGGCCAGAGTTGTTTTGTTGTTGCTTATAGTTTGGGTTAGCCCATCTATTTTTTGGGCCATAGTGCTTCCGGGGTTGATTGGGCTGGTAATCAGGCTGAGGCGGGAACTGGACAGGTATGTGGTATGGTTGTTGGTCAGGATACTGCCTATAAGGAGACTGAGCTGGATCTTCGGTATATGGGACTATGGCTAGTGGGTGTCCTTGCATTGGGTTGCCTGGAGGGGTTTTGTAAGAAGAATGATTTGGATTGGGTCTGGGGGGATAAGGCATATTTGGGCTAGCTGAAATTGGAGGTGGGAGGGGTAAGAGACCAGCAGATGAACTCGCAGAGTTTTGTAAAGGTTGCTGCATATTTTGGTCAACACGACCAAGATTGTCAGACGGTTTGGGGGCAACATGGGGAAGGGGGTTTGGGTTGACAGTTTCTGTATCTAAAGCTTGTGAGTGAGTTGGGTTGGGATGTGGTTGACTAGAGGAGGAGCAGCCATGAGCTTTAGAGAAACTTTTAGGAATTGAGTTTTCAGTAACTGGTGGGGACGGTTGGGAAGAGGACGGCCTAGAGCATGAACGAGCCACAAACAAAGGAGTCTCTCTACTACTCTCAATGGTCCCCCCAAAAAGCCTATTATTTTGTTGTTTAGTACTAGCAGCTCTCAACCAATCTCCCCAAGGATAAGTCTGTTCAGATGCGTCACTCCCTGAAGCTTCTAGATCAAACTGAACCCGACAATCTTTCACCAGGTGACTGATTATGCCACAGCGGTAGCAAAAATTTGGTAAGCGCTCATAGGTAAAAGTAACAAGAACAGGATCATTTCCCACCCCGCGTACTTTAAAGGCACGTTTCAAAGGCTTAGTGATATCAAGACGGACTCTAATGTGCATGATCAAATCTCCCAGACCCCCATTAGCATTACGGACGTATTCGACATAACCCCCCAATCCGTTCCCAATTGCTTCAGCCATAGCCTGATTCATCCTACCTATCGGCACATCATGAACATGCACAAGGAAAATCACATGATTGAGATTGATAGATTTCAGATCCTCACCTCGCTCAATAGGAGCCAGAACCACCAAATTCTTTTCAAAGACCAAGGGCCACTATCAAGCACTTTCTTACGGTCCAGCATATGTTGAAACTGAAACAGAAGCCTTTCCTCATTCACCTTAATAACCTCCATATCCTGGAAAATTCCCCAACTATTACGCATCACCCTAGCAAATGAATCCAGATGAATAGCCCTTTTCGTAAACGTACGACCAACAAGGAAGTGGTTGAAACGTTCGCCGGTTAGAGCCCAGGCCTCTGCAGGGGCTTCAATTCCCACCTCTTCATCACCGAACAGATGTAATTGCCTAGACATCTTAGCAACCAAATCATCCGCCATACTGCTAACTGCCTGGAGTATATAGTCAAGATAACAGCACTGAGTTTGATCAGGAACCCTGCAGAGTGAGAGAAAGAAATCAGAGAAGGAGAGATTAGAGCTGATCCTCAAATAGACGTCAATTACTGAAATAGTACTCGTAAAAAGATACGTATGGATAAACTTAAACACAGAGCCAGGATCAGGAGGGACTTCAAGGCATATCAGATACGTGAGCAAGAGACTCCTGGAAAAACAAAACTCATGTAACAAAATAGAAATAATGCTTGACAAATGCTTGTAATCACCGTCTACACAGATCGGATGGCGGCACCCAATGAAATGGGGAAGTAAATCTTCAAGGGAAGGAATCAAGTCACTCATTCGAGGAGGAATAGGAGAAGAAGGGAGGGGAGAAGATAGAGAAGAGGGAGAAACGGCAGGTGGTAGGGCCGCAGAGAACCGGCCGAGCGGCGACAGTATCATCTAGATGTTAGAGCGGCGGCGGCGCGGCTCGGCAGATCTAGATCTCAGTTATACGGAGTCCACAACTCATTACTAATTCAAAATGACAAAATCAAGTTCCACAAACACAAGAAAATGAAATGTAGACCATACTATGCACTACAGTTGTACTTCGTCATTACTAAAGGTACTAGGAGGGGTGAATTTAATGCACTAACGCGAACAAGATTATCATTTTACAGGTTGGACTTTTTCTCGGACTCACTATTATATTAAGATTTAGACTTTCATAGTTCGTCACGGTTTAAAAAGATCCCATGATCCGCCTTCTACATCATATTTAGAGACATACATTTAGTTACGAAGAATTCAATTAATAGACGATCGAATAATTAATACTTTCTTTGTCAAAAAAATAATAATTAATACTTCCTTCATGACATTTACAAGCTTTCACATGTTACGTTACAGATATAACGGTTATGCTGTTTGCCCATATTTTATATTATTATCATTCTTGATGTTGGATTTGGGGTTATTAGTGTGCATCTCTTATGCACATTGTCTTGTAACTTTTTCTAATTTTCGTGATTAATATAATTTTACCGTTTCAAAAAAAAAAAAAAAAAACATTACACCCTTTCCATTTGAAAAACGTTGACTCTTTTGGCAAGGACTTAAAAGGATAAATCAATGCGCCTTACTCAACTCGCTATGCAGCTAGTCGTTGTTAGGAACTCCAATCTCGTTGGCTTTGTATTAATCACGAATCATAATAAAAAATAATTTATAATTATTAATTTATAAAATTATATTATCAAAATATACGTATTTGATATGAAAAGAAGAGAATCAAATGACTTGGAGACCGAACACATATTCTTCTAGTAATCCATCGAAGAGTAGAATTTTTTTGGTTGTTTAATTAACTGGATCCTTTGCACTTTTGCCACAATTCATTTCGCTTTTATCAATTTTAGTCCCCGACCATATAAATTAGTGTACAAAATTAAGTAGTTCTAATTTTCATATACTCCAAGGCGCAAGTAATACCGTAAGTATTGTAGTGTAGGATGTTGTATAGCAATGGTATAAGAGTACGTAATTGTAATATTTGTCTTTTAATAAATAAAAAAAAGAAAAAAGCAAATCTCTAAGTACAAAAAGAAAATTGCATTTGAGCCACCGGAGTTGTTGTCTTGGCTAGTCATTGTTGCTGCAGTGCTCATTCTGAAGATTGTTTCCACAGGGAGGAAAACGTTCAGTGCAGATTTTCATTTGATGTTCAGACTCCTAAGACCTAATCCAGCAAAGCCTTAAATGGACATTTTAAGCCCTTAAGGCTCTGTGGGAGAGCCTTATGAGCAGCAAACATTTGCTGCTCACCTCAAAACCTCAAAACGTGTGAGGTTTTGAGGTGAGCATGTTACTTTTTTTTTTTTTTTTTTTAAATCTTTTTGTTTCTTTTCATTCTTTTCATTCTTTTTTATTTTTTGTTTTTTCTTTTCCACTTCTCTACTCACGTTACTCGAACATTTGCTTGTTGGTCTTGATTTCTTTTTTCTTTTCCAAATTTTTTCTTTTGTTTTCTTTTGCAATTAATTTGTTGTAAATTTTCATTTATTCTATAATATTTGCAAAAAAAATAAAATAAATCTATTCAATAAATCATTTAGTAATTCATATTACAACTAACCCTTACATAATAATAAAATAATACACCCTTACATAATAGAATTAGCACTCAACAACGACTTGACGGAGAAGTTGAATACTAGTTCGATTTATTGTATTTTATTTTTCTCCGCAAGTGTGTTTTTTATTTTACTTAGGATCTACAGTAATATCTTTATTTTTTACGATTTATTAAATTATTTATTTCAAAGTATTGTTATTTATACAATTGATACAATTTAATTGCAATTAATTAATAATAATGAAAATGAGGTTATTAATGAAATTTTAAAAGAAATGAGAAAATGAAAAGAAAAATAGAGATTGAAGGGGAGTAACTGTTGGAGTGGTGAGGTTTAAATTGAGTGGAATGCTAACGTGGCAGACATAAGGTTCAAATTGAGTATCAACTGCCGGAGAATGCCTAAAGATGTTCTTATTTATCAGTTTTTTAGTCACACTTGGCATCTTTATAAGATTCCTTGAACTCACAGCTGGTGATATTTTCGCCAGCTTGTTAGGCTTCTTGCCAACTAGATGGGCTCTCTTACAGAGAGCACAAGCCTGCAGGCCTATGACGAAGGCCTTGGACATGTGGGGTTCTGTGAAAGCCTAGCAAGAGGGTACAAATACCTTAAGGGGATAATTCTCTTTATGCCGGTGGAAACTCATGTGGCCTGGTTCCCATTTGTATCAGAGTTCCAAGCTAGGATTCTTTTCAACCAGGCCTTCAGCAGAGGTCTACAGATTCAACGTATTCTGGCTGGTGGAAAGAAGAAGAACTGATAATCTTTAGTTGTAAATGCATGTTACAGCTAACACAATTATTATTGAAAAAATGTTACAATGTACCTATAAGTGGGATTGTGATGATGCATCATCGCCCTGAGAGCTATGGGAGTGTGGACTCGTCTTTAGTTTGGTTTCGAATCACAGGCTTTACTCTCGAGTTCGAAGATCCATGATTTCTACAGTCTGAGGTTCAGTTCTAGATTCTCTGGGGATCATAGAATAGCTAGAGTCTTCTGGGTTTCGTACCGGTCTGATTGTTCCATTAGCCTCATTGGTTATTTGGATCCTCTTTGTAATTGAGTCATAGTGATACGTCTTATATCATTATTGGGGTATACCCCTCTTATTTTTGTACAATACTTTTGATTTAATGAACTTTTTTACTGTTTAAAAAAAATCTAATGGAAAATGAAATAAGATACAAATCATTGTTTTACATAGGCTGTCATAAGGCAAATTCCATATATATTCTTATACATAAAGCCTGATCAATGAAACAAATAATTAATTGTCCCTTAATTGTTTTATCCAAATACCTATAACTTACAGCATTAATTCCGGCATTTCATTAATGATGACCCCAGATATATAGTACGCACGCTATTGTAAAATTATTTCTCACATGAATTATAATTCTTCACCTATGTTTAAAAGTCCCCAATCAAACTCTTCAAATGAAAACGTAGTCGTTCCACCACCACCACCCAATCCGGACAATGACGCCTCTCCCACTAGAGTATCTTCTAACGGCCCCTTAACGATCTCCCCATTTTCCGTCAATTCAAGCAACTTGTTCCACCATTCAACACAATCATCCGCCCTTTCCTGTGAAGATGATCCCGAACCCTCATCTGAGCACTGTATTTGCTTGTTGTCATCGTTACATTCGTTTGTTTTTCTGGTTGCATGTAATAAGTTGGTGAAGGTTCGAGGCCTTGGCCTAACGATGTTACTGCTCAAGGTAGGTACGGGTGTTTTTGTGTTTTGGACATCAATGCTACGAATGTGACTGTTAGATCTTGTTTGTTGTCCAAGACTCAACTTTTTCTCCACATGTGTGTTCCAAAAGTTCTTCACGTCGTTAGCAGTGCGTCCAGGAAGTCTACCAGCAATCAATGACCATCTGCATCAAAACATGCATTTGAGAACAACTTGGGAAAGTTCATTTACTCTCTCTGTACCGATCTTAAATTCTGCTAAAGAACCACTCATGAGTTATAAGGTGGTCCGATCGAAGGGAGCCGGGATAGTGAAGAACAGGTCCAGGGTTAGATCTACAGCGGAGACATGAGATGGTTTAGGATGTTGTATTACTGTAATGTAGGAGTAGTGATAATATTTGCAGTTTCAAAATAATAATAATAATAATAATAATAATAATAATAATAATAATAATAATAATAAACCACTCACCATTTGTAAATTTTATTATTTAGTTTCCGTTATGATTTTCATTAAATTGTTTAGACAATTTAAATTACTGTTTTCAAAACTAGAGTGAGTAAAAAGTTGATATCGATACGGAGGGAATAATAAATAATGTCAAAATCATGTCTACATGACATATCATATGCTTGGTGTGCATTTGTTGTTTACCATGTTCACGTGTATAAATGTTTGCCGCACATGATAGTTGCATTTGCATGTCAATTTAATTTGTGCTTTTAGGTATTATATCGTGAAGGACCACATACAAATTTAGTTAATGTTAATTTATGAAGGAAACATCCAACATCATTCATTTCACGTATAGAAGTATCAAATCTTATATCCACAAATACTCCCTGCTGAACTTCTCATTTGCTATTGCAAAATTAATATTAAAAAATCAATAAAAATGGAATAAGGTTCACAAAAATGCTTGTGAGAATTATATATCTTGAAACTTAAGTGGATTATGTATATAAAATCACCATTTAAAAAACTTGTAATCTTTTTTTTTTTTAAATTGTTCTCACATCATTAAACTAATAAATGAGAAATTTTAGATGGTGTGGATGGAGTATATGGATGGAGATTGAAATTCATTATTAAATGACAAATTTTAGAGGGGTGGGGGGAGTATATGGAGATTGAAATGCAACATCTTCCTTTTCACATTAGTTGTTAATTTCTTGTCTTTCAGTTTCTTTTGTTGTTTAGTATAGGATTTAAAAAGAAATGAAAAAAGGAAAATAAATTTAAATTTCATTCATCTAGTGTGATGTTGAATAGTATGGTAGACTTGATATTATTGGGATAAATTTCACACTGATTTATGATTTTCATGATATACTCTCTTTGTTCAAGTCCTAGCAAACTTATCGTTTATTTATCAAAACTAGCCGATAGCTGATAAAAAAGTCGATGATAATTTAGTTGATAAACTAGCTGATTTTAGTGTACATGTTTAACGAATAAGCTTATAAACTAACTGATAAAATTATGAAAAAAGGCATTGATATTATATTGTTATACTTTTCATGATTTATAATAATAATAATAATAATAATAATAATAATAATAATAATAATAATAATAATAATAATAATAATAATATTCCAAGGTTTCGTTTTGGCTCAGGATGCTTGGGCGCATGTTGTTCGTTTTATTTTTTCTAGAGTTAGTTTTGCTATTGCTAAGGGAATGGGAGCACAACTTGTTTCTCGGCTAGCCCACTAATTTTGTGTAAAACTTTCGTTGTTTTTGATTTATTGAAATTCTTTTTATAAAAAAAAAATTAAAAAAAATAATTAATAATAATAATAAATATTATTATTTGAAAATAAAATAAATATGATATTTATATCTAAACTATTAATTAAATCATCATTAGTCAAGTTACGAACATATTTTTGACAACCTATATTCTGTTATTTTTTTATTAGTAGTTCATTTAATTTTATTTATTTTGTTATTATTATTTTTTTTATCAATAGTTTTATTATTATTCTTATTCTTATTATTATTATTATTATTATTATTATTATTATTATTATTATTATTATTATTATTATTATTATTATTATTATTATTATTATTTTTATTATTATTATTATTATTATTATTATTATTATTATTATTATTATCTTCGCCATCATCATTATTATTAAAGGTATATTTGAAATTTGAAAAATTATAAGTTAACTTTTTGAAAAAATAAACTAACTTTATTAGTTTATAAAATACGCTTAATTATAAGCTAGCTGATAAACTCCAGGAGCTTATAAACTCGCGTTCATGTAACAGACTTATTTTACCTGTCAATAAATTTGTACGTGAACGCGAGCTTATATGCTTAGTTGATAAACAAACGCTAAACAAAACCTTAATATTGTTAACTTTTTCAATATTCAAATTGACTTAATATTATGTTCAAATCATAACGGAAAAATAATTAACAAATTTATATTATGGTGAATCTCTTATAAGAATCAATATTTTCTCAAATGTGAGTAAAATCAATGCCTCTTCGCCCAATTATTGGTCATACTCCCCTAATATATACCAATGAGGTCTTGATTTTGTATAGTACAATCACAATTCTCACAAGACTTACTCCATATTATGAAAATATAAGGATTATATTTTCATAATATAATTTCGTGACTTATTTTTCAAGTATATATGATTCGGAAATAATATGGAGTAAAATAATGTGACTAAATAAAATTGATAGCTCATAGATTATCTGATATGTTTGCAAATAATTCATCCGCAGCTTATATTTTGACAAATATGATACAGTTGCTATGTTTTCTCTGATCATAGGACTCTTTGCTGCCATTTTTAGAGTTAATATTCTGTCCTCTGCTTTGGATACTTATTGTAGCGTTGTTATTTTACATGCTAAGAGTGGGAGTGTTGGAAATCTGGAGGGATGTATCACAGAATATAACCTTTACATGGTTGATATCCTCTCTGACGGTTTGATTAGAATCGACCTTCTAACTCTTTGTTAACCTTGTGGATTGAACATGCTCATACACACACGACTATGAAACTGTTTTTTTTTTTTTTCATTTCAATAGAACTGAACAAAATTAAACGGAACTGAACAGAACTTAACGCGCTCGAACTGAACTGAACATAACTGAACTAAATTTATTTGTAGTATAATATATAACTAAGCAAAGCTAAACAGAATAGAACTGAACATAACTGAACTGAATTGAATGAATCTGAACTGAATTGAACTGAACTGAATTTAGATTAATGAGTTTTCATACGAAGAGAGCATAGTCAATTATTTTAATAATATAATATCAATAAATTTTTACCGTTTAAAAAAATTAATATAGAAGGTCACTCTTGTTGTACTATTTATTCTTCCCTCCTTTTTATATTTTTCCAAAATTACAAATAAGTAACTAAATTCACAAATAATTAATTTATACATAAATCTATTAAAGCAAACACATAATTAAAGGTAGTTCGAATACATTTGAATTGATTTTGACTCATTAAATAAAAATTAAAAAAAAAAGAGAGAAGAAAAGAAAGAAAAAAAAAAAAAAAAAACTAACAATAACCACCGACCGATTATCTAATATATTAAAAATAGGTCCTTAAAAATATTTGGCAATGATAGATAATCGTGTGATGTGTTAGATCGCATAATTTAAAACAGTACTTTTCTTTTTTGTTTTGTTATTATTATCTCTTAAACTTTTCTACTTTGAATTATGTTAGGTCGAATATTTTAAGGATCATCGCTTAATAGATCAAGTATTATATTAGTTGAATATTTTTTATAAAAATTTGAATGGTATCTTACATATTAAATTAATTTAATATAATTTACTATGTTTTTTCATTTTAGCACGCGGCCCGTGCCCAATTCTACTAGTTTAAATAAAAAAATACTACAAAAAAAAAATCAATTAATTACAGGGTTCCCTTAATTAAATTTCTAAATCAGCTATCTTATCTAATGTTCGTTCACCAAACAAACTGAACTAATTATATATTATAAATCAATTTATCTTATTAATTCTATGAAATAGGATAAGAAACTAACAAGTCTCTCGGACTAAACACACTCTCCTTTCCTCCCATCACAGTGACCATGATCATTTACAACTTTATTTTGGATATAAAACTGAAGTTGTATTACATGATCCAACTTTTCTTATGCACGCAGCACGTTTTCCATTTTTTTTTTTTTTCCCAATAAATTGAAATAATTCTTCACCTTTTAACCAAAACAATTAAGTAAAATTCCAACTAAAACAGCATGCATCACCATATATATCAGAGCACACAGCTGGTAGTTGAATGCTACGAAAATATCGAACTTACTTGTTGCCCAATAACTTATGGAGCCTGACAATAAGATCGAGTTCATCTTCAGTAAAGCAACCTCTTTTGATACTGGGCCTCAAATAATTCAACCATCTTAACCTACAACTCTTCCTGCACCTATTCAACCCTGCAAAACTCCAGTTATCAGCACATCTGATGCTCGGTAAAATATTTTTTATTCATAAATTTCTGTGATTTATCACATATACGATTAACATAATTTATCTATAAGTTCGAACTTTTAATTTAGGACGACAGTTGTACCTGCTCGGAGAGGCACTTGGTGCCACTTCCCTTCGCCATATTTCTCGATACATCTCCTGAGGAGAGTATCTTCTTCTTTCGTCCAAGTACCTTTTCTCACTCCACGTGAGCTCTTCTCCATCGCTGAGCTAACTAAAGAGTTTCAGTGAATGAATGGATAGTATACTGCAGATCAAATTGCTTACTCATACGGTTCTAATAATTGCATGTGATTTTTTTCGTTTATTAATTTTGTTGGTGACCATTTTATAAAGCATTGTTCAACTGATGATCATTTGACGATTGTAATTCTTGAGTGACGTGCATATATGGATACCACGAAACACACTAGCTAGGGTCTGATGACTAATAAATACTATTACATTGAACGATCACCGGTAGGATAAATATGCCCATCAACTACAAAATAAAGTTATGGGGGCAACTGCACACCCCTTGCTTGATTGCTTGTTTCCCCTATTTTTCATGTCATTAATTTTCCTTGCATTCTAATTTTAATTTCTTTTGTTTTTTGTAAATAAGTTCAAGACACACCCGCCCATGACAAAACTAATTAAGGTCCATTTTGATCAGTAAAAAAAATGATAGAAGCGAGGCTAAGTGATATAAGTCATAACACCCCGTGTGACACATGGGTTGGAAAGAAGAAGAAAATTGTTTTAGTGGTGATATTTTGATAATCTTTTATTTACTATATAGGTTTTTTTTTTAACCGCAAAGCGAAGATCAATAATGGTTCCCCGTTTAACTCCGTGGTGACTCGAATCATACACCTATTGGCTGGAAGTGAAGCAGCTTACCAACTGAGCTATATTTACTATAAGAAAAAATTGATCAAACCCCCAACCTTTACTACAACTGAGACAATACCCCCAACTTATTAAATTTGAGACTTAACACTCTCACCTATTTAGCGTGTTGCAACATACACCATATATAATATTTTCTCTTCAATTAAATATTTTCCATTCAATTTAATATTTTCTCTACGATTAAAAATTTCCGTTTGACTCCAAATTAATCCTAATTCATTCCAACTAATTTTTTAATATATATTATAAAAATATAAAATTTCCACTTCTACTCATCTGTTTTTTTAGATTTTTTACGTTTGTTTTTGGAACGGTTTTTAGGAGGTTGGTATGATGGGTGTAGTGTTTGGTTTAGTGGCAGGACCCACATAAAGTTGTGAGATAGAAAGATGACAAAAATGAAAACGTAAAGAATCTAAAAAACGGACAAAAAAGGAATACGTAAAGATCTAAAAAAACAGATGAGTATAACATAAGTTCAAATATTATTTTTCGAAAAAATTTATTTATGAAATTGTAAATATAATATTTTCATAAATTGTACCCAAAATATAATATTTGAACTTATTATAAAATTGAAAATTGTATAATTCTATTATATAATTTTCAAAGTTACTTTTTTTGTATTGATGTTACCAAAATATGTCCACTCTCGTCCTAGTTCGTTAACATGCGAATTAGGGCGACCCAGACTCTCAGGAGAAATAAGAATCTGTGTGAGTGCCCTCCGAGGCAAGTGTCAGTACACCGAGAAGTCGCTCCCTTAGGTAAATTGGCACATCCAGAACTATGCACCTCCGTGTTCCTAATACACTCCGGGACACAAAGTCTAAGGGAAATTGCTCGTAAAGGTTCTACGAGCCAGGGCCATAATGGTGCATGTCGGGGACTACATAGTCACGTGGTTCCGGTGTACAATATCCGAGGTCCAATACTAAGTGTACGGAGGACCACGATATATTTATCTGGATATGTCATTCGCAACTAAACGCATAACACAAGTGGATAAGAACAAAGGCATATATTTAACCTTATATGATCATTGGGCCACGTCCATGTCTGTTAAGGCTAAGCCTACCAACCACATATGTGTGTGGACACTTGGCGAATTTTTGTGGTGGCAACGACATGTGCTCCTCTAAAGTCTATAAAAGGAGTGGTTCTCATGAGAAATCTAAGGTGGAAAATACATTAGGGCAACACTCTTAAGAACTTCACTCTACAGGTACAACCTTGAGTCTTCTTGGTGTGAAGAACCCTAGGCAACAACAAGAGATAATCTTGGAAAAATATCCTTTGAAGTAGTAGTAGTTTATTATTCATACATTCTGATTATGTTAACAAGGTAGGCCTTCAACCACCTTCAAGTAAAGTCTTGCTCACCGGTTTGACCATACGGCAAGCCGGACATACTGCACACCTCCCCCCCATAGGTAGATATATGTCGAAGAAGTACAGACAAACACGGGTTCAAGTCCAAGGAAGGACAACTAGATGACTGAAGCTCAGTGACGCCGGAGTGCAGCCTACCAGCCGACTGACGTTTCAAAGAAGTAGCTACCGCCACCCCTTTGCTATCATCACCGAAGTCCTCGGAGATGAACATTAGGCCGTATCTTATCTCCCAAGGGAAAATCACGTCCCATCATTTTTGGCGCCGTCTGTGGGAACCTGCACAAAAAGATGGTTTTCAGGTCCTTAGCTGGAGCAAGGTTGGAGAAGAATCAAGATTTCGTCCAAGAAACGAAGAAATCTCAACCAGCCGACCTAAGGGAGAAAGTAGCCATGAATCCGCCCAAAGGAGTTGTTGAAGCAAGAACCATTACAAATGTGAATGATGGGGGAAAGGAAGAATAAGATACCGACCAAAGGACCCGTATTCCAGGGACCCAGATGATGAGATCTGAAGGAGGCCCTTTGTTTGCTACTAGATCTGAAGGAGGCAGAAGCCTTAGGAACAAAATAGAGCATGAAAGCAACGGGAGCAGGCCAAGGAGGAGAGTATAATGTCTCATCTGTTGTGGATCCGACGTCCTACAGTGGGAAAACCCCACATTCAGGTACTCAATCGCATTAAATGAAGTCTTTGGGAGTAAATGCATCTAGTCATAGTAGAAGATATTGTTAGTATAAGTGTACTAGAAACAACCACATTTAAGGGAAATTGTACTATATCACAATCAACATAATATAATATATGTTTGCTTATTCATGTTTATGTTTACTTATGTATTTATATTACACTAGACAATACATCATGTCATATCTTTATCTGGTTGGTCCGTATCGATATCAAACATGTCCCCGGTGGACATATGCATAATCAGATAGTGAGTGGGAACTATGTGAAATATCATATATCCCAAACTCTCCCTAGTCGAAGCTCATCTCGGATGGGGGTCTGAATGATGCAATCGTGACTAGCATGCGTTTCGAAGTTATACTTGTTGGAGCAAGTGTGGTCGATCCCATGACCATGGAACGGATCGTTGGAGTGAGTCCATAATGTTCCCATATCTGCGCATGGTCTGTCGATGAGATTACCCGAACAATGGAAGCACCCACCGGAGGTCCCATCGATGTATACTCGACACCGAAGTGTCTATGGGGACCGGAGTTCTGGAAGTGATGCCATTCGTCCTTAGACTCCCAGGTCTTCATCATCACATATGTTGCGCCCAGTTCTTTGGTTGAAACCAATGCTTACACCCTGAAACTTTTAGTATAAGTGTCCTAGAGACAACCACATTTAAGGACAATTGTACTACATCACAATCAACGTAATATAATATATGTTTGTTTATTCATGTTTATGTTTACTTATATATTTATATTACACCAGGCAATACAACATGTCATATCTTTATCTGGTTGGTCTGTATCGATATCAAACATGTCTCTGAGGGTGTATGTATAATCACACAATGAGTGGGAATTGTGTGAAAGATCATATATCCCAAATGCTCTCTAGTCGAAACTCATCTCAGATGGGGGTTCCGACTGAGGCAATCGAGACTAGTATGCGTGGTTTTATACTTGTTGGAGCAAGTGTGGTCGATCCCATGACCACGGAACGGATCGTTAGAGCGAGTCCATGATGTTCCCATAACTGCGCATAGTTGTTCGAGGAGATTATCCAAACAATGGAAGTACCCACCGGAGCTCCCATCGATGTGTACTCTACACTGAGGTGTCTATGGCAACCGGAGTTGTGGAAGTGATGCCATTCGTCCTTGGACTCTCAGGACTTTGCCATCACATTTGTTGCGCCCTGTTCTTTGGTTGAAACCAACGCTTACACCCTGAAACACGCGGTAGATACGGTCCTTCTGGAAACTTGGCAATATTACAAATGTTGATGGTAGTAGATCTCTAGAGAGGATTCATCTCTGATGTGTAGCATTGGAGAGTACTGCTCATAGTCGTCATAGTTATGTTGGTGAAACCGCTGGCCAGCGTACATATATATTTATGATAGTCATAAATGAAATCTACCGAACCAAACAACTCCCTGAGACGCCATGAGTATGTTATTGAGATAGACACATCATCTAAAAATACTATCCCACTTCCCTCAATCCCCACCCAAAATCAATCCAAATACTACAACAAAAACTCATCTAACAAACCCACTATATCAGTTACTATTCCGAGTTTTGTTAAATTTAACAAAATACCAAATGCGAAAGCATAGGCAAACAACCTGCATGTGTTCGGAATAGAATAATAGATGAAAGTAGATGGAGAAGCATCGATTAAGCAGTAAACGTCAGTTATTTTCCAAACATTCAATTTTACATAACGACACTTATATTAGAGTGGACGGAATATCATTTTATAATTATTTCTTTTATATTCTGATCATGTTTTAAGGGGTTTTATTTTCTGCACGTAGTTTATTTTCTGCAAATTTATTCCAATAAAACAGACATCCCTACTTCTTAAAACGTGACGTTTTAATGATTAGATGCTACTCACTTATAGCAATCAATTTTCTGTCCCATTTGTGAAATTAATAAAGTCTTGTCACAAAATGTCTACAAGAGACTTAAATTTAATACTATTACAAATCAAATCATGCATACTTGACGTATAAGTGTTTTGCGCGATACAATAAATAAATAATACTTCCCGGTCCCAAAATAAATGAAACACTTTGTTTCGTTAACTTTTTGAGAGTCCATTAGACCTCATGTTAATTCCAAACTATATAAGAAAAATAATTAAAAATTTTATATCATGAAAATATAAACATTTTTGTTTTATAATATAATAAACTATTTTTATGGTATAATTTAATAATGTAAGAATAATTTAAGGTCAAATCGATCATAAAAAAGTCAACAAAAGAAAAGAAAGTAATCTTTGTAAAATAAAAATGCAATGTTTAAATCTTATATTGTTACTATTTTCTTCAACACTTATATTGTTTTTATATCTTTACCAATGAGGTCTAGCTCAATTGGTTAGACTGAGGAGTCATGACACTATAGGTCATAGGTTCAATTCTCGTCAAGTGCGAGATTATTTATAGTTTATTATTAGCTTTGTAAAATGCTACTTATGAAATTGTAATGGTTCGATTATTAAAAAAATCATACACTTTGGCATGTGCTTTTTTATACATGGGATCAGAGACGTGGATTCGACTGTGGACGTAAAACTTCACCAACCACCAAAGGAGGTGTATTTATCAATATATATCACTACAGTAAGTACGTAGAGAAACTTTTACATGTCAAATATATATTCTTTCTTTGAAATGGCGAAACAAATTATTGAAGATAAACAAATTCAAGAAATTGCAAGAGGATTTTTTTATTTTTATCTACACTACAAGGAATACACCTTTCAGCGACGGATCCATCCGTCGCTGAAAAACACCGATAGGTCGCTAAAACCAATTAGCGACCGATCAGTGATTTTAGCGACGGATAAAATTCCCGTCGCTAAACCGTTAGTCGCTAGCTAATTAGCGACCGATGAGTTATCCTTCGCTAATTAGCGACGGATAAAGAGGTTGACTTTTAGCAACCGATGACTCATCCGTCGCTAAGGTCCAAGCCACGTGGCTTGGGTCCCGGAGCTCCAGCGACCGATAATTCATCCGTCGCTGGGCTCTGGTACTCTCAGCGACGGATGAGTTATCCGTCACTGGAGCTCTGGAGCTCCCAGGGACGGATAAAGTCATCGGTTGCTAATTTTTTTTTTATTTTAATTTGTAGATATAATAATGAGAACCAAAATCAAATGCAACCTGTTCAATTAAGCAACATGTTATAGAAATTCTTATAGACCAAATAAACAAAAAAATAATCCAAAAAAGTCATAATAAATGTACCAAAACCCCCATACATAATAATAATCATACGTACACAATACTAATCCAAAATAATATCATACTGTACACAGTATTCATGTAGAAAATAGTAAATAGAGTCGAAAAGGATAGGGGATCATGGAGAGGTAGGTGGTTCCATCCCCAGCTTCTCATACACCTGAGCAAGCATAGTATCATATCGAGCCTGCTTCGCAGCTAGCCTCTTCACCTCCTCATCCCTCTCCTGCAACTGAAGTAAGAGGGCCTGCTCTCGAGCGGAAGCTGCTGCTGAAGATGTACCGGCAGGGGAACGACGAGTCGGCCTCGAGTCCAATTCAGGGACGGCTGCTGCACTCCCCAGTCCCAAGCGACGGCCCTTCTCGTCTGGAGGACTCACATCGAGGAAAATGGCATTCATTTCCTCAACAATGAGATCCTGATCACGAATCCTGGCCTCGTAGGCCGTCTGAAATTATAAATCAAGAGTATAAGGTATTAGTTATGTTGTTAATTAGTTATGAAATCATCATATTTAATAAACACATGTATTGTTGAACTTACCGCAATTGATGTGGCCTCGTCACACAACCACTGTCCGTCCTTGGCCTTCTGAGATCTCGAGAACAAGGTGAATAGGAGACTCTCCTTATCCTTCAACTGAATGACACATGAAAGCATCATATACTTAGTTTGAAAGTTCGAAATGGAAGTAAATAACAAGTATAAGAATGATGAATTCACAAAGTTAATACACTTACCTTCTGCCTCACATGTGCTGTAGCGATCGACTCAGAGCCAAAACGGTGTGTCACCAGGGTACGGCTCCCATCATTCGGCTGCTTCTTCCTGTTCTCAGTGTTCTGGTCAGCCTGCACCTGGACTCTCTCGTTAGCCCAATACACCTTCCACGCCTCCCAAATTTCATCTCCGGGCCAATCACCGGTACGTGGACGGCCCTTTGTATACAGTTTCTTCATGTTATGAACCATGCACTTGTAAAGGGCACTACCATGAGAGTTGAAACTCCACCAGAGATCCATCATCAATGCTTTCGGAAGGAAGAAATCTTTCTACACAATTACAAATAAACATCGAAACACATACGTTGGTGAATACTTAAAAACATTCAAGTATAACAAGGGGAAACAACATGTATCAGATATATAACAATGGGAAACAACATGTATTCAAGTATATCGGTGACTAACATATCACCCAAGTTCAGTGGCTAACATACCACTCAAATATAGTGGCTAACATACCACTCACATATAGTGGCTACCATACCACTCACATTGTCCTATATTTCACTAAAACAATGGTGACTAACATATCACCCAAGTACAGTGGCTAACATACCACTCACACAAAGTGGCTAACATACCACTCACAACACAAACAATTAGGTAACTAATGTACGATTATTAACTCACCCTCAGCTCCTCGAATAGCTCTCCCTTAATTTGCCCCGTGATGCAATGCCACTGGATGCCACCCTCTTGCGGTGGGATCATCCTGTTCCGTATTATCCCACTGAGTACTTTGGCAGCGCGATCCCCATACAACCTGTGAAGAACATGTAAGTCAATAGTGAAACCTTCGGTTAGTTCGGTATATATATATTAAAAGTTCGTAAATCAGTTAATGCCTAATACTTACTTCTCTCCATTGGGGTAAAGGACAGGGCGACCATTCCACATCAGACCATCTTCCGGCCTTTGAAAGGGACAACCGTCGTCTGGAACATGGGCCCACGGGTCGTGGAGGGAGGAATGAGCAGTCGAGCCCCTACTCGACCTAGGTGGAGTCCCAAAAACAGTAGGGGAGCCCTGTTGTGAGCCCTGCCCGGTGTCCTATCCGTCGGTATCATCCCTCTGGGACTGCGGGGTCAGGTATCGTGGCCTCCTGGGTCGTGGCATATGCAATAAAAAGATCCGTGTTAGTACATACACAATTGAATATAAAACATGTAAAGTCATTAAGAGATAAAGTAAGGAACGACGCTGGACATTTGGGTGGTCACGCCAGTAGGCCTGCCAATACTCATGAAGGGGAGCTGGCATCCATTCCGAAGGCGGAACTCCCAACAGCCAGTTGGCTTTCCAAGCCTCAAGTAGGATATCCCCCAATGTAGGAACTGACATCTAATAATAATCAACCTAATATATAAGATGTAAAATCAGAGATATAGTAAGGAACATGTATTTATTATCAACCTAATAGATAAGTCTAAGCTAAGTCTAATCTAACTACCTAGTACTAAATCACGTACCCTCTATAATCTACTCTGGTTGTAAGTCAATGAAAACATCATCATGCAGCTGAATAACTTCTACTGTAGCCTGTACAGGTTTTCTAGCCTGACCATCGACATCTTCTTCTTGGTACGAGTTGTTAATTGACTCGTCCTTCTCCACATACTCAACTTTGGATCGAGCATTTATAGGTACAGCAGCTAACCAATCGCCCATATCTTTTTTCAAGGTAGGAAAACTGAAGAAATACAACTTGAAGTGCTTGACTTGCCAAGATAAATGGTTCGTACACTTTGTACTTCTGCTTATAGTTTATCTCCACCATATCATACTCCTCAAGCCTTCTGGTGCCTACATCAGTGGGTTCATACCAATCAACATCAAACAACATTGTTCTTTTCAAAGGTACTCCGGGATATTCAAGGCGAACAATACGCCTAAGCTTCCCATAGTTAGCTAACGACAAAGATAAAATATTCAATATGAGATCGAACTCTACATCACTTCTTCTCCACTCTAACTCCCTTTCGTACAGAGTTCCAAAGAGCATAAAATGTACGTACTCCCAGACTCAAAGTTTGATGAGCTACTTTTTCCTCACTAGGTACGACTTTATACATTATTATGTATATATTTGACAAAACAATTTGATAAGTAGATTGATTACCTATAAAGTGATTATAGATGATCCGCTTTACATATTAATAACATTATTGACATTAACATATGAGTCGGTCTCCTAGTAGACGGTCTCTAGTATAGACCAACTTACATTAATTATAAATCAACCCCAAGCAACTAGTAGCCTTTTAAAAAGCCCCAACCCCGCAACTAGGGTAGAAACCGGGTCATCATCCGGGTTATAAAAAAATCTCGCTACCCTCAGCTCAAAACTTCTACGACAGACAAACAGAGCCGAAGAGAGAGAAACCACCACGTCGAAGAGAGAGAAACCACCGCGCCGCCTCCATCTCTACGCCGTCACAACCACCTACATCTTCCATCGCCGCCGCCTAAAGCTTCTACGTCATCGTTGCCGTTATTTATACGTCTGCTTCAAAGGTACGTACAAAAACTTGATTTATCTCTGCAATTAATGGTCTACAAGCTTCAATTCGTGATCTAAGAGCTCCGATTTATGTTTTCCTTACGTAAATCATGATGTAGGAGCTTCGATTTGTGTTTTCCTTACGTAAATCATGATCTCTTAGCTTCGATTTATGTTTTTATTACGTAAATCATGATCTCCTAGCTCCGATTTGTGTTTTTCTTACGTAAATCATGATCTCCTAGCTCCGATATGTGTTTTCCTTACGTAAAAAAACATGTTTATTGTTGTGGGTGTTAGATGTCAACCTCTGGTGATCCTTCTGCTAGTGAACAACAGGTTTCAGTGATTGAGGAAGCGGAACCAGAAAATACCACAGGTTATATCCCATGTACTCAAACCTATCTCCCATGATATCACCTATATGCCCCATGATCTTAATTGTATGAATATGCATTACAAAATACCATGAAATCAACTATATACCCCATGATCTCAAACATATATCCCATGATCTCTATTACATGCACAAATGCAGTAAAACAAAAGTTATATCCCATGATATCAACTATATACCCATGACATCAACCATATACCCCATGATATCAACTATGCACAAATGAAGTAAAACAAAAATACCATGAATTTTCACAGATGACATTTTAATTCAATGAAAGCAACTATATACCCCATGATGTCAACTATATACCCCATGATATCAACAATATACCCCAATGATCTCAAAAATATATACACACTAACTTACATTTCTCAGACAATAAACCATATTTTCCATGTTGTCAACCATATTTCCCATGATATCAACCATATTTGCCATGAACTCACCTGTCTTGTCAAAAAGTATTTCACATGTAGACGTAAATGATCTTCCCGATGATTTTGACATTCGGGGATGCTTGAAAGGAATCACTGGAAGTTTTAATGAGCTATACTCATTGTACAAAAGGCATTCTGCAAATGTTGGATTTTCTATCAAGAGAGCAACCTCACGTATTGGTAATGATTGTGAAATATGGGAGAAGTACTTTTTGTGCAGCTCTGCTGGTAAATCAAAGGCAAAACCAAGCCCATTACCCATCACTCCATCGCCCACTGTTGCTGCACAAGACGAAGAAGGTGATGAGCCAAAGAAGATTAAGAAACGAAGGCAAAACTGTACAGCAAGGTGTGACTGCAAAGCATACATGAGGATCCAAAATGTTTTTAAAACCAAGAAGTATGTAGTTAAAGAACACACAAATACCCACAACTCTAGCTCAATAGGCCAGAATGGAGTTACTTCAACAGATCAGAAAGAAAGATTGACGATGAGAAGGCAGAAATTATAGAATTGATGGAGAAAGCAATGTTGAAGCCAACAGATGCCTTCTAATATTTGGCAGTAGTTGCTGGTGGGGAAGAGAATGTTGGAATCATCCAGAGGGACCATATCAACTACATATGTCGCCTAAGAACAAAGATCATGGATGGTGCAAATGCACAATGTGACTTAGACATGTTGTAGCAAAGAAAAGATAAGGATCCACAGTTTTACTACTCACACAAGTTGGATGACAAGGGTAGAATGTGCAGCCTTTTCTGGAGGGACTCTATGATGAAGAACGACTATGAGCTTTATGGTGATGTGATGATATTTGACACTACATTCAGGACGAACAAATATGGACTCATTTGTGCACCGTTTGTTGGTGTAAATAACCATTGGAACAATGTAATGTTCGCTTGCGCATTCATTGCCAATGAGGAAGCTGTATCATTTATATGGCTGATGGAAGAGTTTATGAAAGCCATTGATAATAAGAAGCCAATCACAATCTTCACTGATCAAGATTCAGCAATTGCAAAAGCCATTGGTCAGGTACTATGTTATGAATTATATATCCCATGATCTATCTTAACTCTCCCATGATCTCAAAATGTATACTACATTCTATGAACTGTATGCACATGAATAATTTTCCATGATTTCAACTGTATTACCCATGATTTCAACAATATACCCCATGATTACACCAATATACCCCATGAACACTACAAGGAGGTGGCCATTTAGCGACGGATGTTAGCGACGGATCCATCCGTCGCTAAATAATGTTGATCGGTCGCTAATAACAATTAGCGACCGATCGGTGTTTTTAGCGACGGATAAAATCATCGCCGCTAAACCGTTAGTCGCTAGCGAATTAGCGACCGATGAGTTATCCGTCGCTAATTAGCGACGGATAAGGAGGTTGACTTTTAGCAACCGATGACTTATCCGTCGCAAAAGGCCCCGGAGATCCAGCAACGGATTACTCATCCGTCGCTGGATCTCCGGAGATCTTAGTGACGGATAGAGCTCCAGCGACGGATAAAGTCATCGGTTGCTATATTTTTTATTTTTTTTTTAATTTTTTAGATATAATAATGAGAACCAAAATCAAATGCAACCTATTCAATTAAGCAACATGTTACAGAAATTATTATAGACCAAATAAACCAAAAAATAATCCAAAAAAATCATAATAAATGTACCAAAACCCTCCATACATATAATAATAATCATACGTACACAATACTAATCCAAAATAATATCATAGTGTACACAGTATTCATGTAGAAAATAGTAAATAGAGTCGAAAAGGATAGGGGATCATGGAGAGGTAGGTGGGTCCATCCCCAGCTTCGCATACAGCTCAGCAAACATAGTACCATATTTAGCCTTCTGCGCAACCTGCTCCGCAGCTAGCCTCTTCACCTCCTCATCCTTCTCCTGCAACTGAAGTAAGAGGGCCTGCTCTCGAGCAGAAGCTGCTGCTGAAGATGATGAAGATGTACTGGCACGGGAACGACGAGTCGGCCTCGAGTCCAATTCAAGGACGGCTGCTGCACTCCCCAGTCCCAAGCGACGGCCCTTCTCGTCTGGAGGATTCACCTCGAGGAAAATGGCATTCATTTCCTCAACTGTGAGATCCTGATCACGAATCCTGGCCTCGTAGGCCGTCTGAAATTGTAAATCAAGAGTATAAGGTGTTAGTTATGTTGTTAATTAGTTATGAAATCATCAGTATTTAATAAACACATGTATTGTTGAATTTACCGGAATTGTTGTGGCCTCGTCACACAACCACTGTCCGTCCTTGGCCTTCTGAGATCTCGAGAACAAGGTGAATAGGAGACTCTCCTTATCCTTCAACTGAATGACACATGAAACCATCATATACTTAGTTTGAAAGTTCGAAATTCAAGTAAATAACAAGTATAAGAATGATGAATTCACAAAGTTAATACACTTACCTTCTGCCTCACATGTGCTGTAGCGATCGACTCAGAGCCAAAACGGTGTGTCACCAGGGTACGGCTCCCATCTTTCGGCTGCTTCTTCCTGTTATCAGTGTTCTGGTCAGCATGCGCCTGGACTCTCTCGTTAGCCCAATACACCTTCCACGCATCCCAAATTTCATCTCCGGGCCAATCACCGGTACGTGGACGGTTATGTGTATACAGTTTCTTCATGTTATGAACCATGCACTTGTAAAGGGCACTGCCGTGAGAGTTGAAGCTCCACTAGAGATCCATCAGCAATGCTTTTGGAAGGAAGAAATCTTTCTACACAATTAAAAATAAACATCGAAACACATACGTTGGTGAATACTTAAAACCATTCAAGTATAACAAGGGGAAACAACATGTATCAAATATATAACAAGGGGAAACAACATCTATTCAAGTATATCGGTGACTAACATATCACCCAAGTTCAGTGGCTAACATACTGTTAACCATGGATTTTCATAACCTGCAAATAAACATTAAAAGAGGGCAAGAAAACATGGAATAATTATTTTATTGATAACTTTTGGGTTACAATCTTCGTAGATCTCTTGATTCCTCTCTCTAAGGGTATGAACTTGATTACCGGGGTCAGATGACTTGGGATCTAAACCTACAATTTGGTAGTAGGGGTTTGGTTTTGAGTTTAACCTACAATTTGATAGTAGGCGTTTGGATTTGGAGTTTACCTACAATTTGGTTGTAGGGAGTTTGATGAAGTCGTTTGTGACTCATCTCTAACTGTCTAGCTCTAATCACCATCTCATATTTATATAGGTGGGTTTAACTTGGTGAGCAAGATAAAATCGTATCTTAGAGATATGATAGAGATATCATCCTAATCTTCTAAATATTATCACATATTTTTTGTGATAATTATCTCTAAATATAAGGATATTTTAACATAATAAAACACTAAAATTTACGCAATTTAGGTGTCTACAAATGCCCCCCGAGACGAGTTGTAGAGACTTGATGGCGATTGCATCTTGCCTCGAAATCTTGATATGGAACTCGAATTGATTCGGCATGCCCCCGAAAGTATTTTAACATGCCCCATGAAATCAGCGTCGTCGGCAACGAAATATCACCACCAAAATATGACCATTGTTGGCTTCTGTATTTGTCTCACCAATCGGTCAAGTTAATTAAGCTTGGTTGATCGTGGATCACCAAGCTTGGTGTACAGATTGGATAACACTTGCATGCTTGTGTGCCGCCAGAATATTCTACAAACTTGGATCCTTAGAGAGCGGAGATGAAGAGCGAAAATCGTTCCACTGGGCGTGCCAATTTGTTAACCATGGATTTTCATAACCTCCAAATAAACATTAAAAGAGGGCAAGAAAACATGGAATAATTATTTTATTGATAACTTTTGGGTTACAATCTTCGTAGATCTCTTGATTCCTCTCTCTAAGGGTATGAACTTGATTACAGGGGTCAGATGACTTGGGATCTAAACCTACAATTTGGTAGTAGGGGTTTGGTTTTGAGTTTAACCTACAATTTGATAGTAGGAGTTTGGGTTTGGAGTTTACCTACAATTTGGTTGTAGGGAGTTTGATCAAGTCGTTTGTGACTCATCTCTAACTGTCTAGCTCTAATCACCATCTCATATTTATATAGGTGGGTTAAACTTGGTGAGCAAGATAAAATCGTATCTTAGAGATATGATAGAGATATCATCCTAATCTTCTAAATATTATCACATATTTTTTGTGATAATTATCTCTAAATACAAGGATATTTTAACATAATAAAACACTAAAAATTTACGCAATTTAGGTGTCTACACATACCACTCAAATATAGTGGCTACCATACCACTCACATTGTCCTATATTTCACTAAAACAATGGTGACTTGCATATCACCCAAGTACAGTGGCTAACATACCACTCACACAAATTGGCTAACATACCACTCACAACACAAACAATTAGGTAACTAATGTACGATTATTAACTCACCCTCAGCTCCTCGAACAGCTCTCCCTTAATTTGGTCTGGGATGCAATGCCACTGGCTGCCACCCTCTTGCGGTGGGATCATCATGTTCCGTATTATCCCACTGAGTACTTTAGCAGCGCGCTCCCCATACAACCTGTGAAGAACAGGTAAGTCAATAGTGAGAAGGTTAGTTCGGTATATATATATATATTAAAAGTTCGTAAATCAGTTAATGCCTAATACTTACTTCTCTCCATTGGGGTAAAGGACAGGACGACCATTCCACATCAGACCATCTTCCGGCCTTTGAAAGGGACAACCGTCGTCTGGAACGTGGGCCCACGGGTCGTGGAGGGAGGAATGAGGAGTCGATCCCCTACTCGACCCAGGTGGAGTCCCAAAAACAGTAGGGGAGCCCTGCTGTGAGCCCTGCCCGGTGTCCTCTCCGTCGGTATCTGACCTCTGGGACTGCGGGGTCATGTATCGTGGCCTCCTGGGTCGTGGCATCTGCAATAAAAAGATCCGTGTTAGTACATACACAATTGAATATAAAACATGTAAAGCAATTAAGAGATAAAGTAAGGAACGACGCTGGACATTTGGGTGGTCACGCCAGTAGGCCTGCCAATACTCATGAAGGGGAGCTGGCCTCCATTCCGAAGGCGGAACTCCCAACAACCAGTTGGCTTTCCAAGCCTCAAGTAGGATATCCCCCAACTTAGGAACTGACATCTAATAATAATCAACCTATTATATAAGATGTAAAATCAGAGATATAGTAAAGAACATTTTTTTATTATATGCCTAATAGATAAGTCTAAGCTAAGTCTAATCTAACTACCTAGTACTAATTCACGTACCCTCTATAATCTAAGCTATATATTTATCTATACTTCCATTATAATTATACAATTTCCATTATTATAACTACTTACAATACAAAATAATTTACTCATATTTCCATTATACTTATACAATTTCCAAATCTAATTAGTAATTAGTATATCCGAAACAAAACTACACTAATTGAACAAAACTAACTACGTAATCCAACTCAATTCAAATACCAAACATAATCAAACTCAACTATAAAATACCCAATTCATCCCAAATCTATCAATTCACCAACTAAAACTTATGCATCCCCCCTAATTTGAGCTACACAACATAATAGATACTAGTAGAATGCATACAATTCAATGAATTGAAAAAAAAATGAAGAATACTAAAATTTAGACAAGTTAGGGTTCGAAATATATACCTTTGATTGCGAAAGAAATGGGGAAATAATCACGCAATTGAATAGCTACACTTGTTCCTTGATGGAAGAGCTTCGAAATGACTTTAAGATTGATTGAAATGGTGAAGAAATGAAGAAAATAGGGGAGGAGAAAATGGAGCCGCGAGAGAAGACGATGATGTGCGTGTGTGTGTTCTGTCCGTCTGCCGGTGAAAAAGATGATGATATTAACAGTTAGCGACGGATGGCTAATCCGTCGCTAAATAGCGATCGGTCGCTATTTAGCGACCGATTAGCTCATCCGTCGCAACTTTTTTTTTTTTTTTTTAATATAGCATAGCAACCGATGGAACCATCGGTCGCTAAGCATGTTGACCAGCAAAACAATAAAAGAAAAAGAAATTAAAAGGCCGCGACGGATGCGCTCTTCGGTCGCAAACGTAGCGACGAATGGATCCATCCGTCGCTAAATTGCGAACGATGGCTAATCCGTCGCTAATCCCCGTGCGCTCTAAGGGTTTACGGTCGCGCTCTTACACAATGTTTCTTATCCGTCGCTAAAAGACCGATCGGTCGCTAATTTTAGCAACCGATCGATCCGTCGCTAAAAGTGGTTGCTAAAACCTGTATTTCTTGTAGTGGAATTCAAACTGTATTCACATGAATAATCTGTCCATTATTGCATGTTGTGTAGGTTTTTGGTGATGAGACCAGACACAGGTTGTGTCTTTGGCACTTGTACCAAAATGCTTTAAAAAACTGCTCAAAGCTTAGGCATGATGACAATTTCAATGAAGTTTTCAATATATGCATCTATGGGTTGTCAAATGAAGAAAAATTTGAAGAGTACTTCTCTGGAATGATTTTTGAATTTGAGCTCGAAAACGAATCTTGGTTCGATCAACTGTATTCTCTAAAAGATAAGTGGTCACCTGCCCTAAGCAAGACCTTCTTTTCAGCTGGAATTCTATCTACTCAAAGGAGTGAGAGTACAAACAATGCAATTTCATTCAGAGCCAACAAAAAAACGTCTCTCACACAATTCTTCAGGCTCTTCGATGTAGTGATCGACCGATGGAGATCAAATGAGAAGCATAAAGATCACAAGAACACTCAAAATATGCCAAGGATGAGCTCTAGCAATGCTCTTGTTAAGCATGCTACAGAGGGAAAAAAAACTCCCATGATTTGACACATGTTTTATTCTTCCCACTTCCCAGGTATATACACTCAAAATCTTCAAGTACTTTCAGAGAGAATTTATGCACTCCCATGAATCTGAAAAAAAACATATCTGCTATAACATATATACACATACCTAAAGCTACAGGATCTAGTCATACACATATATAATTAAATATTAACCAAAAAATCCCATGATATCAACCAATATCCCATTATCATATAATAAAGACATCCAACAGTCAGGAATCATCAAAAGAAAAAAGAAAAAATGTACATGATCTAATATCCCATGATATGAATCAAGTATCCCATGATCTTACATAAATCTACCATGATCTTACACAAAATCTACCAAAAAGTCCCATGATATCAATCAAATATCCCATGATCATACACATATATCCCATGATCATTCACATGAAAATCTCAGCAAAATAATACCATATGAGCCAAAATATCCCAACATCTTACACATATCTATAGTGACTTTATCTAAGAAATTATTCTATTCAACAAAATCAGATTCTTCTTCAATTGTAGGCATTTTAGAGGCGCCATCCAACAAGGAAGCTTCAATAGCAGCAGCATTATCTTCGGCTACACGTTGTTCCTCAACATGCAAAGCAGCTTTCCTTTTCTCTTCACGTTCCGCTTTCTTCCTCGACTCAACAATATCAACAATTTTCTTATACTGTCTTCTAAGTTCAGGATGTAGTTGTCTAGGCTTTTGATTTGCTTTGTCACTGATTCTTGCCTTCATACAAACAAATGCATCCACTCTCTTCTTCAGACTTGGAAGCTTCAAGTTTAATTTTGACAAACACAGTGATGTAAGAATATCAGCCCTGAGCACCCCTCTCGATGTAACCTACATGAAAATACCGTTAATAAACAACTACATGAATATGTAACAAGAAAACAGGATAGAAAAAAAGAATATAACAAACACAGTACATTAATAAAGTGCGGGAACTCAAACTTCTTCCCATAAAACAACTCCATGTGCTTCATCAGATACACGCCACAGTCTTCAGTATCTTTTTCAGACTTAATCCAATAGAAATCAATCTTGTCCAATGGAAACTCACGAATATCGCCATCGTCACGAAGATTGTTGTCCAGAAGGAACTGTGTAAAAATTCCACACTACCAAAAAGAAAACCTAAGATTAATGATCTGTGATAGAAACTATCCCATGATACAAGCAATATCTCCCATGATCTCAGCCCATGACAAAAATCATAAATTAAAATGAAAAACAAACATACCAACACAATGTGGAAACTGTCAACCAACATTGGATGAGTGTTCCTATTATCAAGGTACTACACTTTCCTCATCTCCATGTTGACAACATAGCGAGTGTAATGATCACCAGATATCAACAGGAAAAAGAACTACAAAAACACAAATATACCATGATATCACCTATATATCCCATGATATCAAAGTTAAAGACATGACTTTATAAAAAAAACATAGCAACTTACCATTTTCACCTTACTGATATTTATATTGTTTGTGCCAAGAATAGTTTTGAAGGAGTAGAAGATCATATCCAACATCTAACGCTGATACTTGTCCTTGAACTGATCACGCAAGTCAATGCGAAACTCACTTGTATCTTCACCATCCTCAAACACATGACACAGCTTTCTCCATGGATGCTAAAAAAAAACATACAAATTGCTTACGAATAGTTAATGATTGAAACATAACATGGGGGGGGGGGGAACAAAAATTTAAAAAAAAACATACAGAAACATGGACTGATAACCATAATCGCTCCATCAACGGCTTAGGGCGGCAAAGAATGTTAGTATAATTCAAATTTCTGACCCAGCAATCAATAACACTCGTGCAAATCCTCGTCTTAGGATACAACGACCTAATGCTATCTCCACACATGAAACAATCTGACCCCACGTCAATAAACTTACCCTTGTACCTAAAAAAAAATGATATGATAAGCACATAGTCACCCATATGATATGATAGAAGGCACATGAATAAAAATAGATTACATAGAAATTTACATACGAATATACCTGCCATCCTCAAACATGAAAAACACATAGTCAGACACTTCTTTTCTGTAAGATCTCATATCATTTCCTTCCTTTATATACTTTGTAAGCCCCCTCAAAACAGTAGAACCCAACACATTGTCACTGTGAAGTTCACCACAATCCTCAAAACATCCCAAGTTGTGAAAAGAATAGTTGGGGTATCTCTCAGCATACATCATACGAACATCCAAATCTATCTCAATCCCAGGAACATTAGCCCTCTGACTAACACGAATAAGTATAATATCATTGTCCAAATACTTCTCCATGTTCTCACCCATAGCTCTCATGTTCTCAGCATTCTTTGCATCACCCATAGCTCCCATGTTCTCAGCAGACTCCTCCATATCTCCCATCTTCTGATCAATCTCTACCATCTTGGGACCAATCTCTCCCATGTTCTCACCCACCACATTCTCCACCACAGTCCCCTCCTCCTCAACAGTGTCTTCCATGTTCTCAACCATCTTCTGATCAATTTCTCCTATCTTTTGACCAAACTCTTCCATGTTCTCAACATCTTCACTATCATTCATACCCATCTACATATCAACCTGCTCCATACAATCTCTAGCTATAGAACAAACATCAATATTCTTCAGCTACTCAGGATGCAACGTATCATCAAATCTCTCCTCAACAGGTTCTGCACGTACATTACCATTGTTTTCATTGTGTTGTACATCCTCTGGTTCTCCAGCTTCACTCCCACTGTTTCCTTTATTATTATCTCTCTGAGTCTGACTCTCATACAAATTAGTAGGCACATATGAATCAGGTGGAGAATCTCGCTGAGATGCTTTAATCGACTCACCAATCATCAACCTCAAATCAACACAAATATTGTCAACAAATGAATGAAGCATAGGATCATCAAAAAACCATTGACTAAACCAACTCTGCGGTGGTTCTAATACTTCATCCAATTCCTGCCCACCGGAACCACACTGCAGCATCCTTTCAAGATGAGCGCGCGAAATATTCTCACAATCCTTCATGAATATTTTCCAAGAATCCTCAGCAGTCTATACAAAACAAATACACAAAGTTTAAAAAAAACAGTGAGAAAAAACCCATTATATCAAACAAAATACTCCATGATCTCAACTATATCTCCCATGATCTCAACTATATATCCCATGATATCAACTAAAGTCTATAAGCAAAATCAAAAAAGCAAAGTAATCAAAAAAAAGCAAGAGAAAAGAAAGATATACCCTTGATATAACCAGTGAGAAAAAACCCATTATAGCAAAAAAATACTCCATGATCTCAACTATATATCCCATGACATCAACTAAAAATCTATAAGCAAAATCAAAAAAGCAAAGTAATCAAAACAAAAACAAAGAGAAAAGAAAGATATACCATAACATCAAATTTCTTTGTAGGCTGTGGGGGAATGTAATACAATGGACCTTCACGAGGATGTCTCTTTGTAATAGGATAGTCCGGATCACGCAAAGATAAACCAAATCCTCCATTATCCTTCTCATACTGAATCCTACTACTTATCGACCTATCATTCCAATGCTTCGTCAAAGGGAGCGTACGATCTAGAACTCGTGCACGCACACTAAACCTCTGCAAGTAACATCCAACAAGAACCCAAAGGCATCCACTCATAGCGTTATACTCTGAAGTTTTGAAACTCCTCACAACAGAAGCTAGCCTATCAAGAACGGACGTACACCAATCGAAGGTCTTAATCTTCCTAACGTTCTCAACAGCTCGAAATAGCTTCTGGTCAACAACTGCTACAGGCAAAGGTGCAAGGAACACACCACAAACATACAACACAAAGAGCTTCTTGAACTCATCCCCCCGCTTCCTTTAACTCCACCAAACGTTTGGCCACTGAAGATAAACGAACCTCACCAGATTTGGTTTTTTCTTCTTTTGCCCATGTCCAACTATCCAAAACCTCCTGCCTGTACTTCTTTTTATCCCCATACCCCTTGTACTGAATATCCAAAGGCACCTCAACACCAGGATACGAGGGATCATTAGTAGATCATAGACATCATCCCCAGTAATCGGAAACCTATCCTCACCAATAACCAAATAATAGTTTTCATACTCGAACCTCTCCACCAACCAAGGAGTAATCTTCCTAGGGAGAATATTGACAACAACAAACTTTAAGCCTCCAAAACCTATCTCATCCACAACATCTAATTGTTCTTTGTTGAATTGTGCGAACAAGTCCAGCAACTTGTCAGCCTGGCAATACGGCTCCATCCTTTTGTATAATACTCTACCATCAGGGATTAAATATGACTTTTTCTTCTCAGAAATCTTCTCCACTTCAGCAGCAGTGAAACTTTTCCCCTTCTTAGACCGCTTTTTCTTTTCTGCCTCATCATCTGCAACACAAAGAAAAAAAAAGAAAAAACTATTAACACATGCAGTAGAACCCCCCATGATCTCACTTACATATCCCATGATATCCACTATAAACCCCATGATCTTACCTATATGAATATCCAATACACACATGGAATTTTAATCCCATGAAAATCAACTATATCTCCCAAGATCTCTACTACATGCAATAAAAGACTCCATAATCTCAGACAAAATATCAACAAAATAAAAGCAAAAAACACTACTATAATATACACTAAATACCCCATGATATCAGAAAAAGACCCCATGATCTCAAACGAAAAGAATATTGGATACAGTTATTTACCAGTTTTGGAGTCAGTAGGTTCCTTCCTTTTATTGCCCTTCTTCACAGAAACATTTGCATTGGAACCTGGCTTAAAAGCAGCAGATGAAAGACCTCTGGTCCGATGCTTATCAACAACCATATCTAATGATAACACAGAAAAGAAACCCAATGAAAAGCACAAACACAAAAAAAACCCATGATATCAGCCAAACTTCCTATGATATCAAACACATCTACTAATACATAAGAAATAACAGACAAACCTTTTCCAGATTCAGTAGTTGGCTTCTTCTTTCTCAGACCAACACTTGGACCATCACTTGGACTTGGATTATTCTTCAAAGCAGCAGAGTAAGTAGATCTAGTCGTACGTTTACTATCACCATCCATATCTACTAAAAACACACACACACAGGAATAAGAAACAACAGGAACACAAACACAAATGAAAAAGAGTAACACAGAACAACAAAAATACGCAAACACACACAGACTAACATAATCAAGCCATAATCCAATAGAACTATAACCAATAACCAAAATACAACCTACTACTAACATCACAGGCAAAAATCGAGCATAAACAAACACAAAACACATACAAAATTTGATATCCAAAACGACAACCAGATCCAGAAAAGACATGCAAATTATATGAAAAAAGCTTCACATACCTTTAATGGATATCCAAATAACCTTCAATTGCAAACGAAAACTCTCAATGGAGAGCAAAATCAAAGTCGAAAACCATCCAAAACCGCCTTCAAAACCCCCAATTCTCGATAGATAAACAGAGAGAAAATAGCATGAAAAAGAAAAGAGAAAAGAAATAGAAAAAGAACGAAGTAGCCGTTTTTTGTCGTTTCTGTGTTATAACCCGACCTAAAACCGGGTCAGAAGTCCGGGTAGAGAGATCCGCGAGTTTTTTGTTGGTAAATTGCAAAAAGGTCCCGTCTCTATTAGAGACCGTCTTTCCTGAGAATTTGCGTAACATATTTGTTATAATTAGGTTACTGCTTTTTTTAAAATGGCAAAAAAAAAGTTATTAATATGAGAGCACAAGAGATGCTCCGAGAAAGAACTTACAACATAATACACGGAATAACTTTCGAATTTAAAACAAAAAAAATGTACGTTTCGAAACCCCAACCTTAATCACATAATCAGAAACCAACACCACAATACAACTCTCACTATAAACCTAACATTACACAATATTTCCTTTCCCAAGTCAAAACATTATTCCAGGGGGCTAAAAGAGTTGCCGTATAACAGTTCTCTTTAGATGTTTACTGTACCAGCCTTCTAATTGTTTCTAGAATTTTAGTCAAATCATGGGTTGTGTATCCATGGCGATGCACTATTATTCAAAAGAGGTCTCACACATTGGAACGTTAATAATGTACTAAAATAAATAGTAGAAGACACTTGAACATTTGTTACTAAAATTCATTCGTAAAAGAGTAATTAATAATCAAAGTGTGTTGGTTAGTGTGTTAGTTATGAAATACTAAAAGTTAGAAGTAGCTAAAACTAAGAAGGAAGGAGAAAAATATTAGTGAACATGATCATGATGGCTCAAAGAAAGACTTCCTTATAGCTATCATAACAACAAGGTTATCTCAAGTGTGGAGAAACCAAAGAAAGTTATTGGTGCATAAGCGGAAGTAGCACATGGATTGATGTACACAATCATGTGACCAAATAAATGCACATGTAATATGGTAAATCTAGAACTTAATTGAGTCGTAGATATGATACCATGATGCAGTTGATCTTTAGTTTGGAAAGACGGTACCGTGATAATAAAGGCATTACTAAAGATCTAAGTTACTGCTTGACTAAGGGAATGGGCTTAAAACCCATATTAAATATAATTTATAGTGAAAACCCAACCATACTGACTGGAGATGCCAAGAATTTGGTTCAATGTAAAAGACGAAGTTGTAAATGACCGTATAGACCTCCTCGTAAAGTAAGAGTACTTCAAGTTGATCAAAGCACTAAGGAGTTATACTCCATGCGCCATTTCGAGTAAAATACATTAAGTGCTAACTGTCTCACAGGGTAGATCGAGGTTGAGTACTTAAAAATCTTAATGATCTCCGAAGGAGTTCCTGGGACATCTTTAGCTTCCGAGCAGAACAATGTGAGATAGAATGTTCTTACAACGAGATCGCCTATTTAAGTGTGTGAAGTTTTGCCGCTTCCAAATGTAACACTTAAGAATTCAAGTGTGTCCAGGTCCTTTTACGGATAAAACGGAACGAAGCAATAAGGGGACGCTAATGTATTGATTCAAGTGTTATTTAAGTGGATCTTATCATGCAGAACTTTATTTTCACGGCATGTGTATTTGGAGGAAAGTCTTGAAATTCTAAAAGTGAGGTTCACTACAAGCATTACTGTTTTCAGCGACGGATCCATCCGTCGCTGGAAACAGCCGATCCGTCGCTAGAATTCGCTAGCGACGGATCGGCATTTTTAGCGATGGATGGGAATTCCGTCGCTAAAGCATTCGTCGCTAGCGAATTAGCGACGAATCGCCCATCCATCGCAAATTAGCGACGTATAAAATGTTGACTTTTTAGCGACGGATCCATTGCCACGTGGTGGCCGGTCGGAGATTTGGCAACGGTGATCCGTGACATTTAGCGACGGATGGTCAATTATAAAAAAAAATTAATAATAATGAATACCAAAATCGAATTCAAGCCTGTTCAATTAACCAACCTGCTACACAAATTATTATAGACCAAAGGTACCGAAAATAATTAAAAAAATCATAATAAATGTAATGAAATCCTCCATACATATAATAATAATAATCATACGTACGTACAATATCATATCGTACACAGTATTCATGCAAAAAATAGTAATAGAGCTAATGAAAAGGCTATGGGGTCATGGAGAGGGTGGTGGTGGTGGTGGTGGTTGTGGCGGTACCGCCCCCAGCTTCGCATACAAGTCAGCGAGCATAGCTTGTTGCTGAGTGATGAATGTGTATTTTACACTTTCATTCGAGTCTTTTTCACCTATTTTAGCTATCCTCTATGTTAATTTAGCTATATTTTAATGCATTTTATTAGATTAGTGTCACGTTTCCCTTTAGATTTTATTTTACAGGTTTTGGTTGAAATTCGAGGATTTCGGGGCAATTATATTGAAGTTGACAAGGAATTGGTGTTCCAGAAACCTATTTGGAGTATCTGAAGGTTTCCGGATAGGATTTGGAGTCTAGGGGCCGAATCTGGAGCTTAGAAGGCCACTAGAAGTCAGAAACCGAGTCCGAAAAGGGGAAGAAATCCAAAAACGCGTCGAAAACGTGGAATTCCGCGAAAAAGTCTCCGGGCGAACCACCGCAGAGGTGGGGCGAACCGCCCCACACCGGGCGAACCGCCGGGTGTCTGGGGCGAACCGCCCCACAATAATTCGAAGCCTATATAGTTGCTCAGTTTTCTCCGAAAATCATATCTTTCCAGACCTACTTTCTCACCTCTCTCTGTAGTTTTAGGTAGGGACTTCCCAGAGCCTGTTCTGGGGGTCCGTAGCTTAGGGGACTCTTTTTCATAGCAGTTTGGAGCTCGTAGGATCGCAATCATCCGGAGATTGACAACCTTCGGTAACTTTGTATCTTACAGTTTTATTCTACTTATTTTATTATATTCTTTCAACATGTTTTCTTCTATGATTTTTGTTGATTGCATGCCTATTATGAGTAACTAAACTTATCATTGGTGGTAGTATGTGAATTCTTAGCGAAGAGAAGATAATCATGCTAATGGCTATATCGCGCATTATACTCCGTGTCATTGCTTTATTTCGTTGATCAGGCACAGTCTAAATTCTCGTATATTGTATTAATTATTATGCACAATTGGACCCTCGTCGACCTATTCGCGAGTTTATCTTCGTAGTGTTGAATAATTACGGAACACATTAGGACAATAGTGATTGACTTGTCAGACCAGTTATCTTCGTAGTGCTTAATAATTGCAACAGGACACTAGATTGATTCAAAGATCTCTATGCAAGACCGATGAATTTATGCAGGATTATCGACCCGTTATGTTAAGAAGGATCATACTATCACCAATCTCCATTATCTGCTAGAAACCCTTTTTGCTATCTGTCTGCTGTTTTATATTCTCTTGTTAAATAGATAAAGCTAGTTATAGTCCTGAGAGAACGACACTCGAGTCATTCTACTGCTACACTACGGTTTTCGTTGTAGTTGTGGATTGCCTTTGGCTTAATTACAAATTTATTTGATTAATTAGAATCTGACAAATTCCGGTTCATCAAATTGGCGCCGTTGCCGGGGACTATACTCCTTTTTCTGTTTAATTTGTTTATATTTTCAGCTTTAGATTCCTAATTCTACTAGTTTTAGTTTTCCTTTTTAATCTCTCTCTGATACTGCTTTCCTAGTCTGTTACAGATAGTGCATGCCGCATACACGTTCTGCAGGAACACCGCTTGCTGATTCAATTGCTGAGATCGACAGAGTCTACCACCAAAGAAGGTGACTACTTGAAAGGTGCGCACTAGAGGAAATAGAGTATACCGATTTCTCTGAATCTCTACACATTCTTTTCAAGGAAATCGACGGAATGGCAGAAGCTAGACCACTGAAGGCATGGGTTCAACCCACCAAGGATCGTATGAGGGGACCGGCGATTGTTCTTTCGTCTGCAACCCGAGATCTGGTGATCAAGAACCACGCATTCCAACAACTTCCGAGGTTCTATGGCTTATCAAGGGAAGATGTGATGGGGTACTCCCACGACCCGGAGCTCAAATAACAACGGGTGAGTTGAGGATGAAGGTTTTTGCTATGGGACTTGGCGACATAGCCAAGTCATGGTTAAGTTCTCTTCCAGCAGGCTCGTTGGACACTTGGGAGAAGGTTTTTTCAGCATTCATGGAGAAATACTTCCCTCACACCTTGACTACCGCGCTTAAGGCCAGATCACTGGATTCAAGTAGGACTATGATGAGACCATCTACACCGCGTTTGAGAGATTCCAAGATCTCACAAACAAGTGCCCTCACCATGGTTTTGAACTCTCTCACCTAGTCCAACACTTCTACAATGGACTAACCTTCGAGAACCAACAAGTGGTGGATTTCCAATGCCGAGGCAATATTTGGGAGGAAACCGCAGAAGCCGTTTGGGCAGTTTTCGAAAGGCTTGCTAAGGGTTCACAGTTCAAGGACCCAAGAGCAATGGTTAGGAGACGTGGACCTGAAGCTCCACCGACTCAAGAAGCCCCTATGTATAGGGGGAATGGGGATCAATTCGAGTGCTTTACCAACGAATTGAAGCAAGTCCTCAAGAGCGCCACCGGAACAACTGTTTCGAACGAAGTATGCCGAATATGCAAGAACTATGGGCATGGGGCTCATATGTGTAGATCGGAGCTGGCATACGATGATGGCAACTGGGCTCGAGGAGGTGAAGAAGAAGCCTTTGCTACGGAGTTTGGTACTCAAGAAGTTAGCTACGGACAAGACAGTAGGAATCCTCGAGGCGGATTTTGGAGAAGAGGATTCCGAAACAATCAAGGATATGCACCGGCTAACCAAACTTATGGCCCTAACCAAGACCGTAGTAGGTTAAACTATGGTAATGACCACTGCGAAAACCCCGCTCCGAAAGAGCCACAAAAGTCGAAGTCGGCTCAACTGATGGAGAACTTGCAAAAGATGGTTGATCACACACAGAGTTTTCTCAAACGTTATGAAGAAGATTCCGAGAAGACTAGGGCAGGGTTTGATAGGTTGGAAGAGAGCACTAGGCTTGCCCATCAAAAGATGCAAGAGTTGATCGACCGAGGAGCAAGTAGGGAGCAAGGCAAACTGCCTAGCAACACTGAGAAGTCGATGTCCATAACCTTGGTGGGTGATCTACCTGTTGAGATCACCATCAAGAAGGTTGCTAAGTGCGAGAGTTGCAAGAGGGAAATGCCCCCACCAGCCGAAGAAGAAGAGAAGGACCTTGGTACTAACGAGGGTGAAGAGGAGCAAGAGGATCCCGAGCCACTCCCTCAAAGTTTCGATGTTAAGGTCGAGATTGGGGAGCTTGAAGATGTCCGAGCCACACTAGACACAGGATCCTACTCTAATGTGCTCCCTTTGAATATTTTCGAGAAGAGTAACCTTGGGGAACTAACTGTGCATAAGGCTATTGTGCAACTGGCGGATGGATCCCTTGTGAAACCCGAAGGCGTTGTGAAGAATGTATTAGTCAAGATTGGTGAAGCTTCTTTCTACACCGATTTTGTAATTATGCCGGCGCCAACACCAGGAACGGGGGATGTCATACTCTTAGGACGAACATTCTTGACTAAGCTACGCTCCGTGATGGACATCTACCAAAGGACTTGCACTATTGAAGTGGATGGCAAGCAACATGTGTTGCACGCCATATCTGATCCACCTGGTACTTCTAACACTATTGATTACAGTGGTCTTAATGCCTATGTTCATTCTTATTCGCAGGGTCAAGGCATGAGAAGGAGATCCGTGAAGGGGAAGTCTAGTACCCTCAAAAGGAAAAGCTAGGCGAAGACAGGAGTCGAGTCAGAGACTTTAAACAATGGCGCTATCCGGGAGGCAACCCGGCGTTTTTTATCGCTTTCTTTACCGCTTTATTGCATGCATTCATAATTGAACAATTTGCTTTTCATGTGTGAATTTGTTCGCTTCTGTGTCGTATGTGCTTATGTTGTGTTCGAGTGCGATTTTTCGAGTGATTTTTTGAGGAAAATGATTTTCGGGGACTAAAAACTGCATTTTTATTTCAAAACGTTCGTCTTCCACCTTAGGAGGTGGGGGGCGAATCGCCCCCCATGTGGGGCGAATCGCCTCACGTCCAAAGCGCGCGCGCGCGCTCCGGACGTGCGGGGCGGTTCGCCCCAGGTGTGGGGCGAACCGCCCCACAACTCCAGAGAATGAAAATCGGGGATTTCATCCCCAATCTCTCATTTTCCTCCATTTTCATCTTCTTAACTCAAAAATTTCCTCCATTATCAAAAAACCTTCAAACCTTCATAACTTCTTCATCTTTTCATCATTTTGTGTGTTCTATATCTTCAATCGAAGCCCGTTACGTGCTCTATCTTTCCATCCGAACAAATTTCTTCCTAGCTCATTCAATTTCCGGATTTGAGGTATTATCACATGAACCCTAATTTTTTAAATTTGGGGATTTTTTGATTTAGGCTTCAATTAAGCTTGTATGATGTATGGGTTGATGTTTTATATGATTAGATTCGTTATTCATTATCAATTACATGTTCAATTAGGCTTGGTTTGTTGATTTGAGATTTTTGCTATTAGATGATATATCTTGTTAGGAAATGTATCTCTTACTATCATTCCATGCTTAAACATGTGTTTGTTGATATGATAATGATGGATGTATTGGTAGAATTCATGATTTATGGAGTTGAGGATTTATGTTAGATTTTTTGATTAATATGGTATGGATTGGACCTTGTGATTCAAGGCCTTTGTTGTTTAGCAAGAGCATAATGTGTTATGTTATTGTAGTAGTTACATTGATATGTTGCGTAATGAAATAGCTAGACTAGGCTTTGGGTTTTTGAGGAGTTGGATTTTTGAAGATATTGCTCGTATTGTTCACTCGTATATTTACATATGCATGGGTCTGGTTTGCATCGTACAAGACACTAATTGCTGTTTGTAGGAATCATGGCACCGAGATCAAGGAGAGTCGGCTCTAGCAAAAAGGGGAAGGGAGTAGCATCAAGCTCCCAACCATCTCACCATCTGTTCGAGTTGTCTGTAGCTGCGATAGAGGTGCGTCAAAGGCTAGAAGCGGAGATGGCCGACGGAGGAAGGTCGATCATCCCAGATAGGAGGATTGACATTCCCGAGTCCGCAGTTGATAGAGCGGGATACAGGACGCTATCACGATTGGGGTCACAAAGGAATTGGGCATGGTACAGTTCCAACAGGTTCAAGGGTTACGACGAGAGCCTCCTCCAAGAGTTCTACACTGGATACACAGATCTCGAGGAGAAGAATGGGGTACTAGTCCGAGGCCTGATTATACCGTGGACACCAGAGGACATTTCTTCATTCATCCATTTTGGGCATCCGGAATTCACAGGGAGCGACCATGCCTACCTGTATTCGAGGGCCTCCAGGGGGATAGGGAGACACATCACAGACGCGATCTGCAACAGGGCTTACCGATATCCAAAACTCGGGGGAGAACTGATGAATGTGTATTTTACACTTTCATTTGAGTCTTTTTCACCTATTTTAGCTATCCTCTATGTTAATTTAGCTATATTTTAGTGCATTTTATTAGAATAGTGTCACGTTTCCCTTTAGATTTTATTTTACAGGTTTGGTTGAAATTCGAAGATTTCCGGGCAATTATATTGAAGTTGACCAGGAATTGGTGTTCCAGAAGCCTATTTGGAGTATCTGAAGGTTTCCGGATAGGATTTGGAGTCTAGGGGTCGAATCTGGAGGTTAGAAGGCCACTAGAAGTCAAAACCGAGTCCGAAAAGGGGAAGAAATCCAAAACCGCGTCGAAAACGCGGAATTCCGCGAAAAAACCGCCGGGCGAACCGCCGCAGAGGTGGGGCGAACCGCCCCACACCAGGCGAACCGCCGGGTGTCTGGGGTGAACCGCCCCACAATAATTCGAAGCCTATATATAGTTGCTCAGTTTTCTCCGAAAATCATATCTTTCCAGACCTACTTTCTCACCTCTCTCTGTAGTTTTAGGTAGGGACTTCCCAGAACCTGTTCTGGGGGTCCGTAGCTTAGGGGACTCTTTTTCATAGCATTTTGGAGCTCGTAGGATCGCAATCATCCGGAGATTGACAACCTTCGGTAACTTTGTATCTTACAGTTTTATTCTACTTATTTTATTATATTCTTTCAACATGTTTTCTTCTATGATTTCTGTTGATTGCATGCCTATTATGAGTAGCTAAACTTATCATTGGTGGTAGTATGTGAATTCTTAGCGAAGGGAAGATAATCATGCTAATGGCTATATCGCGCATTATACTCCGGGTCATTGCTTTATTTCGTTGATCAGGCACAGCCTAAATTCTCGTATGTTGTATTAATTATTGTGCACAGTTGGACCCTCATCGACCTATTCGCGAGTTTATCTTCATAGTGTTGAATAATTACGGGACACATTAGGACAATAGCGATTGACTTGTCAGACGAGTTATCTTCGTAGTGCTTAATAATTGCAACAGGACACTAGATTGATTCAAAGATCTCTATGCAAGACCGAGGAATTTATGCATGATTATCGACCCGTTATGTTAAGAAGGATCATACTATCACCAATCTCCATTATCTGCTAGAAACCCCTTTGCTATCTATTTGCTGTTTTTATATTCTAAATTAGATTTGATAAAGCTAGTTATAGTCCTGAGAGAACGACACTCGAGTCATTCTACTACTACACTACGGTTTTCGTTGTAGTTGTGGATTGACTTTGGCTAAATTACAAATATTATTTGCTGAATTCGGAACCGACAAATCCTCGTTCATCAAATTGGCGCCGCTGCCGGGGAATATACTCCTTTTTTCTGTTTAATTTGTTTATATTTTCAGCTTTCGATTCCTAATTCTATTAGTTTTAGTTTTCCTTTTCAATCTCTCTCTGATACTCCTTTCCTAGCTTGTCACGGATATTCAGGTCTTGTGATGGCTCGTCCACTTTTGAAATCATGGGTTCAACCCAACAAAGCACTGATGAGAGGTCCGACTATTGTTCTTTCTGCTGCAACTCGAGATTTGGAAATCAAAAGTTGCATGTACCAGCAACTCCCGAGGTTCTATGGGTTGGCTAGGGAAGATGTTATGGGATACCTGAATGATATTGACGATTTTATCAACAATCGTCCAAGGCCCGGAGCAGGGATAACGGACGATGAGCTAAGGATGAAGGTTTTTGCTATGGGGCTTGGTGATAAAGCCAAGGCATGGTTAGGCTCTCTGGAAGCCGGATCACTAGACACCTGGGACAAGGTGTATTCTGCTTTTATGGAGAAATACTTTCCTCACACATTGACTACCGCGCTTAAGGCGCAAATCACAGGATTCAAACAGGACTATAATGAGACCATCTACACCGCTTTCGAGAGGTTCAAGGACCTCATGCACAAGTGTCCACACCATGGTTTTGGGCTTCCGGATCTTGTCCAGCACTTCTACAATGGACTCACATATGAGAGTCAACAGGTGGTGGATTTCCAATGCCGTGGTACTATCTGGGAAGAGACCGCCGAGGATGTGTGGGCGTGTTTCGAAAGGCTTGCTAAAGGATCTCAATCCAAGGATCCAAGAGCAATGGTTAGAAGGCGTGGACCTGAGGCTCCACCAAACCAGGAGATTCCAATGCATGAAGTGAATGGTGTGAGTGGCGATAGGTTCAAAGGTTTCACCAATCAGATGAGGCAAGCTCTAAGTGGCCTAATCGGAACTTCTCTCTCCAACGAGGTATGTAGGGTGTGCAAGAATTATGGGCATGGGCCTCATATGTGTAGATCAGATCTAGCACGAGAAGATGTTCACTTGGGAAACCGTAGTAATCGTACTCCTAAGGACGAAGCATCTACATCCAAGTCAGCAACTCTCTTGGATAATTTACAGAAATTGGTGGATTTCACCCAAGTGTTTTTGAAGAGATACGAGGAGGATTCGACAAAGATCAATGCTCGTCTGGATCAATTGGAAGCTAGAGCTAGTAGAGAGCAAGGGAAGTTACATAGCAGCACTGTGGGGTCCATGTCGATCAACTTGGTGGGAGATCAACCAGTGGAAATCACCATTAAGCAAGTTGCTAAGTGCGAGTGTTACAAGGATGAAGAGCCTCCACTAGCCAAGGAAGAAGAGAAGGACCTTGGTACTGATGAGAGTGGAAAGAAGCAAGAGAATCCCGAGCCACTCCCTCAAAATTTCGATGTTAAGGTCGGAATTGGCGAACTTGAAGATGTCCGTGCCACACTAGACACGGGATCTTACTCCAACGTGCTTCCTTTGAATGTGTTTGAGAAGAGTAACCTTGGAGAACTATCTGACCATAGGGCTATTGTGCAACTGGCGGATGGATCCTTTGTGAGACCCGAAGGCGTTGTGAAAAATGTGTTGGTCAAGATTGGTGAAGCATCTGTATACACCAATTTTGTAGTTATGCCGGCGTCTGCACCTGGGACGGGGGATGTCATTCTCTTGGGACGAACGTTCTTGACTAAGCTACGCTCCGTGATGGACATCTGTCAAAGAACTTGCACTATTGAAGTGGATGGCAAGCAACATGTGCTGCAAGCCATATCTGATCCACCTGATCCGCCTGATAATTCTTTCACCACTCACTACTGTGGTCTTGCAGCCTATATTCTTTCTTATTCACATGTTCGTGGCATGGAGAGGAGATCGATGAAGGGAAAGTCTAGCACCCGCAGAAAGAAGAAATAGGCGCGGACAGGAGTCGAGTCAAAGACTTTAAACAATGGCGCTATCCGGGAGGCAACCCGGAGATTTTATCGCTTTCTTTACCGCTTTAGATTTTATCTCACGAGTTTGATTGAGTATTATAGGTCACTTATACAAGCATTAGCTCTCATCTTGGATCCACTTTCGACGTTCGGGACGAGCGACGACGTTCAGGTTTGGAGAGGAGGCTATCGCTGGTTATCTCTATACTTATCTTGCTTATGATAAACTCGTGAAATTTTTTGCATTTGCACATTTACTGCTTTCCTAGGATAGTCTTGCATGTTTTATATGGAGTTTATTACCGAATTTTTTGAACTTTTTTATTGGGTAGATCAACTAACTATGCCATTAATCGTATGCTTCATCTCTATGAATTTGTTTGAGGTTTTTCTCGCTTGGCTTGTCACATTTATGTATTGCACTTAGTTAAGCATGGTAGTCTCGACATCACTTAGTGGTGTTTTCTCTACTGCGGTTCACGAAGGCCTTTATAATAGGATGATGCATGTTAGGATCTTATGGTTGTTTTCCCGAGTAATTATGTACCTAAGAGGCAACAAGTCTTCACCATGTTTTGAGATTGCTAAATGCCTAGGAAGGAGGTAGTGTGAGGTTGTGTGATCCTTTGTTTATAACCTATTCTTCCGAATAGGTTTGGGTAGGGGGTTACACCATCATTAGACTTGTTTCTGTTTTTCATTTTCGTATCGTGAGTTTATTTTTCCTTTTCCGTGAATTTTGTACTCCAACCTATTCTTTCGAATAGGTTTGGGAAAGTCGTGTGAGTCATTTTGTTTCTCTTTTTGTTATGCTACTGCTGGCTAGAAAAAAATCAAAAAAAAAGAGAAAATTCCAGAAAAAAGAGAAAAAGAAAAAAGAAAAGAAAAAGAATCTGGAAAGAAAAAAAAAAGAAAAGACCCCAAAAAAGCAAAAGAATGGTCCAAAAAAGAAAGCCAAATAGCAGTTTAGCAAAGTGTTGAGTCTTTTCCAATTTTTGTAATGTTCGTAATCGTGTTTTTCCTATTTTTTATCTTTTTGTCTTGAGTGTCACCTGTTCTAGACCACCCACGTCCTGCCATTTAGAAAGTGGTGAATAGCTTAAGACTTTACTTTAGAGATGGGTAGAATAGGGGAGTGTTATCTTTTATAGGGAACCCTCCTTCGTTTGATGAGAGCCAGTACTGGTTCGACCTCTTTGAGGGAAAGTCTTAACATGGTGGAACAGCAGTAAGTCCTCAGTTTCATAGGCACAGGACAACCATTCGTATCTTAGCATGCTTCATTACGTCGTCACTGACTAGGTCCAGTAGAGAATGTTACGAGAGACTATCTTGTCTTGACATAAGTGCTTATGTGGATGTGTATAAGTCAATCGAGGTATTCTTCAACCTATATTCATATTTTGATTTATATAGTTTTTGTTCATATGTTATTTGATAGATTCAGTAGATTAGTTCATTTTATTTGGCATGAGACTCCATTTTGTGTCTTGCATGTTTTTTGTATTAGAGTCAAGCTTAGTTGCTTGAGGACAAGCAAAGGTTCGGTTTGGGGAGTTTGATGAATGTGTATTTTACACTTTCATTCGAGTCTTTTTCACCTATTTAGCTATCCTCTATGTTAATTTAGCTATATTTTAGTGCATTTTATTAGAATAGTGTCACGTTTCCCTTTAGATTTTATTTTACAGGTTTTGGTTGAAATTCGAAGATTTCCGGGCAATTATATTGAAGTTGACAAGGAACTGGTGTTCCAGAAGCCTATTTGGAGTATCTGAAGGTTTCCGGATAGGATTTGTAGTCTAGGGGTCGAATCTGGAGGTTAGAAGGCCACTAGAAGTCACAAACCGAGTCCAAAAAGGGGAAGAAATCCAAAACCGCGTCGAAAACGCGGAATTCCGCGAAAAAAACGCCGGGCGAACCGCCGCAGAGGTGGGACGAACCGCCCCAAACCGGGCGAACCGCCGGGTGTCTGGGGCGAACCGCCCCACAATTATTCGAAGCCTATATATAGTTGCTCAGTTTTCTCCGAAAATCATATCTTTCCAAACCTACTTTCTCACCTCTCTCTGTAGTTTTAGGTAGGGACTTCCCGGAGCCTGTTCTGGGGGTCCGTAGCTTAGGGGACTCTTTTCATAGCAGTTTGGAGCTCGTAGGATCGCAATCATCCGGAGATTGACAACCTTCGGTAACTTTGTATCTTACAGTTTTATTCTACTTATTTTATTATATTCTTTCAACATGTTTTCTTCTATGATTTCTGTTGATTGCATGCCTATTATGAGTAGCTAAACTTATCATTGGTGGTAGTATGTGAATTCTTAGCGAAGGGAAGATAATCATGCTAATGGCTATATCGCGCATTATACTCCGTGTCATTGCTTTATTTCGTTGATCAGGCACAACCTAAATTCTCGTATGTTGTATTAATTATTATGCACAATTGGACCCTCGTCGACCTATTCGCGAGTTTATCTTCGTAGTGTTGAATAATTACGGAACACATTAGGACAATAGCGATTGACTTGTCAGACCAGTTATCTTCGTAGTGCTTAATAATTGCAACAAGACACTAGATTGATTCAAAGATCTCTGTGCAAGACCGAGGAATTTATGCATGATTATCGACCCGTTATGTTAAGAAGGATCATACTATCACCAATCTCCATTATCTGCTAGAAACCCCTTTGCTATCTGTTTGCTGTTTTTATATTCTAAATTAGATTTGATAAAGCTAGTTATAGTCCGGAGAGAACGACACTCGAGTCATTCTACTACTACACTACGGTTTTCGTTGTAGTTGTGGATTGCCTTTGGCTAAATTACAAATATTATTTGCTGAATTCGGAACCGACAAATCCGCGTTCATCAAGAACCTGGACGGATCAGTTATAGCGACCTTAGCATTGAAGCTAAGGTGATGATGAAATTTTGCATCTCCAACTTGATCCCTAGGAAGAATGACTCGTGGATTCAGCCCTACTACGCCGAGCTCCTCTACTGCCTGATAGACAGACATCAGATCGACATAGGGCAGATCATGTATGAGGAGTACGAGCGCCACTGGGAAAAGAAGAGGAAGCCATTCATCTTCCCAAGCTTCATCACAGCCTACTGCAAGTATCATGGGGTCGAAGACATTGAGGAGGGGGATTGCGAGGTCGCTTCCCTTTCACCCTCGACCATTGAGGTGCAGCTCAATAGGTATCAATTGAAGAACCCCACGGCTGCCGCTGCTGATGCAGGAGCACCTTACCAGCTGAGTGATTCCGATCGTGAGGATGCTATGGAGGCCGATGTTGGCCAAGCCCCTATCCCAGATATCCCATTTGTCCATAGAGCACCGCATGCTCCACCTCGAGCACCACAGGGATCTAGAGGATTTGACTTCTCTGAATTCCGTACCTACCTCGACGGCCGCTTCGACAGAATTGATGCCAACAACGCGGCCATGCGACAGGACATCGACAGGCACATTGTCCACCACAACCGCGATTGGGAGATATTCGAGGAGCATCGCCGAGAGGATAGGCAGCACATGTGGGAGCAGCAACAGCTCATCCAGCAGCAGCATGAGGCTCTACGTCAGTCTAATGAGCTCATGAATGACATGTGGAGTGACTTTTATGGGGACTACCATCCCGATGATTAGTCCTTTCACATGTCCACTCTCAGCCAACCGAGGCCAAACCGTTCGGTAACATCTAGTATCACTTCTTATTACTCATTCTCTCTTGCTAGGGGCTAGCTTAAGAATCGTAAGGGGGATGGGATGTGAACCGTGATGTTAGGTATTGTTTGGCTTTGTGTTGATTAGTATCTTGTTCTTTGTTTGCATTTGCATTTGCACGTTTACTGCTTTCTTAGATTTTTAGGTTGCATTTCACTACATTCATCCTAGGATAGTCTTGAATATTTTATATGGAGTTTATTGCCGAATTTTTTGAACTTTTTTATTGGGTAGATCAAACAACTATGCCATTAATCGTATGCTTCATCTCTATGAATTTGTTTGAGGTTTTTCTTGCTTGGCTTGTCACATTTATGTATTTTACTTAGTTAAGCATGGTAGTCTCGACATCACTTAGTGGTGTTTTCTCTACTGCGGTTCACGAAGGCCTTTATAATAGGATGATGCATATTAGGGTCTTATGGTTGTCTTCCCGAGTAATTATGTACCTAGGAGGCAACAAGTCTTCACCATGCTTTGAGATTGCTAAATGCCTAGGAAGGAGGTAGTGTGAGGTTGTGTGATCCTTTGTTTATAACCTATTCTTCCGAATAGGTTTGGGGAGGGGGTTACACCATCATTAGACTTGTTTCTGTTTTTCATTTTCGTATCGTGAGTTTATTTTTCCTTTTCCGTGAATTTTGTACTCCAACCTATTCTTTCGAATAGGTTTGGGGAAGTCGTGTGAGTCATTTTGTTTCTCTTTTTGTTATGCTACTGCTGGCTAGAAAAAATCGAAAAAAAAAGAGAGAAAAAATTCTAGAAAAAGAAAAAAGAAAAGAAAAAGAATCTGGAAAGAAAAAAAAGATAAGACCCCAAAAAAAGCAAAGAAGGGTCCAAAAAAGAAAGCCAAATAGCAGTTTAACAAAGTGTTGTGTTTTTTCCAATTCTTGTAATGTTCGTAATCGTGTTTTTCTATTTTTTATCTTTTTTGTCTTGAGTGTCATCTGTTCTAGACCACCCTCGTCCTGCCATTCAGGAAGTGGTGAATAGCTTAAGACTTTACTTAAGAGATGGATAGAATAGGGGAGTGTTATCTTTTATAGGGAACCCTCCTTCGTTTAATGAGAGTCAGTACAGGTTCGACCTCTTTTGAGGGAAAGTCTTAACATGGTGAACAGTAGTAAGTCCTCAGTTTTATAGGCACGGGGCAACCATTCGTATCTTAGCATGCTTCATTACGTCGTCACTGACTAGGTCCAGGTAGAGAATGTTACGAGAGACTATCTTGTCTTGACATAAGTGCTTATGTGGATGTGTATAAGTCAATCGAGGTATTCTTCAACCTATATTCATGCTTTGTTTCATTTGGTTTTTGTTCATATGTTTTTTGATAGATTCAGTAGATTAGTTCATTTTATTTGGCATGAGACTCCATTTTGTGTCTTGCATGTTCTTTGCATTAGAGTCTAGCTTAGTTGCTTGAGGACAAGCAAAGGTTCGATTTGGGGAGTTTGATGAATGTGTATTTTACACTTTCATTCGAGTCTTTTTCACCTATTTTAGCTATCCTCTATGTTAATTTAGCTATATTTTAATGCATTTTATTAGATTAGTGTCACGTTTCCCTTTAGATTTTATTTTACAGGTTTTGGTTGAAATTCGAGGATTTCGGGGCAATTATGTTGAAGTTGACAAGGAATTGGTGTTCCAGAAGCCTATTTGGAGTATCTGAAGGTTTCCGGATAGGATTTGGAGTCTAGGGGCCGAATCTGGAGCTTAGAAGGTCACTAGAAGTCAGAAACCGAGTCCGAAAAGGGGAAGAAATCCAAAAACGCGTCGAAAATGCGGAATTCCGCGAAAAAGTCTCCGGGCGAACCGCCGCAGAGGTGGGGCGAACCGCCCCACACCGTGCGAACCGCCGGGTGTGTGGGGCGAACCGCCCCACAATAATTCGAAGCCTATATATAGTTGCTCAGTTTTCTCCGAAAATCATATCTTTCCAAACCTACTTTCTCACCTCTCTCTGTAGTTTTAGGTAGGGACTTCCCAGAGCCTGTTCTGGGGGTCCGTAGCTTAGGGGACTCTTTTTCATAGCAGTTTGGAGCTCGTAGGATCGCAATCATCCGGAGATTGACAACCATCGGTAACTTTGTATCTTACAGTTTTATTCTACTTATTTTATTATATTCTTTCAACATGTTTTCTTCTATGATTTCTGTTGATTGCATGCCTATTATGAGTAGCTAAACTTATCATTGGTGGTAGTATGTGAATTCTTAGCGAAGGGAAGATAATCATGCTAATGGCTATATCGCGCATTATACTCCGTGTCATTGCTTTATTTCGTTGATCAGGCACAGCCTAAATTCTCGTATGTTGTATTAATTATTATGCACAATTGGACCCTCGTCGACCTATTCGCGAGTTTATCTTCGTAGTTTTGAATAATTACGGAACACATTAGGACAATAGCGATTGACTTGTCAGACCAGTTATCTTCGTAGTGCTTAATAATTGCAACTGGACACTAGATTGATTCAAAGATCTCTATGCAAGACCGAGGAATTTATGCATGATTATCGACCCGTTATGTTAAGAAGGATCATACTATCACCAATCTCCATTATCTGCTAGAAACCCTTTTTGCTATCTGTCTGCTGTTTTATATTCTCTTGTTAAATAGATAAAGCTAGTTATAGTCCTGAGAGAACGACACTCGAGTCATTCTACTGCTACACTACGGTTTTCGTTGTAGTTGTGGATTTCCTTTGGCTTAATTACAAATTTATTTGATTAATTAGAATCTGACAAATTCCGGTTCATCACTGAGCCTGCACCTCGAATAAACTCCTTATCTCCTCATCCTTCGCCCGCAACTGAAGTTGGAAGCCACGATCTCTAGCGGCAGATGATGAAGATGACGTGGTATGTGATGAAGAGCTACCACGGGCACGAGCCAACCTCGAGCCCACATCAGGGCGGGATGCTGCACTTCCCAGTCCCAAGTGACGACCCTTCTCGTTTGGAGGATTCACCTCGAGGAAAATGGCATTCATTTCCTCAACAGTGAGATCCTGATCACGAATCCTCGAATCGTAGGCCGTCTGAAATGATAAAACAAGAGTGCAAGGTGTTAGTTATATTGTTAATTAGTTACAAAATCATCCATATTTAATAAACACATGTATTGTTGAACTCACCGCAATTGTTCTGGCTTCATCACACAACCAATCTCTGTTCTTGCCCTTCTGAGATCTCGAGAACAAGGTGAAGAGGAGATTTTCTTTCTCCTTCAACTGAATGACACATGAAAACATCATATACTTAGTTTCAAAGTTCGAAGTAAATAACAAGTATAAGAATGATGATAAAATGAAAAAGTTAATGCACTTACCTTCTGCCTCATATGTGTTGTGGCGATCGACTCAAATCCAAAACGGTGTGTCACCAGGGTCCTGGTCCCATCAGTCGGCTGCACCTTCCTGTTCTCACTGTTCTGCTCAGCCTGCGCGAGGACCTTCGGTTCAGGCCAGTGTAACGTCCAATCCCTCCAAATTCAATCTCCCACCCAGAAGGGTTTTGGCTGCCCCTTGTTCCACGCCTCCTTCAGATTATGAATCGTGTTCTTGTAAATGGCACTACCATGAGAGTTGAAGGTCCACCAGAGATCCCACATCAACTTTTTCGGCATGAAAAATTCTTTCTACACAATTGATGAATGTGTATTTTACACTTTCATTTGAGTCTTTTTCACCTATTTTAGCTATCCTCTATGTTAATTTAGCTATATTTTAGTGCATTTTATTAGAATAGTGTCACGTTTCCCTTTAGATTTTATTTTACAGGTTTTGGTTGAAAAACGAGGATTTCAGGGCAATTATATTGAAGTTGACAAGGAATTGGTGTTCCAGAAGCCTATTTGGAGTATCTGAAGGTTTTTGGATAGGATTTGGAGTCTAGGGGTCGAATCTGGAGGTTTGAAGGCTGCTAGAAGTCAGAAACCGAGTCCGAAAAGGGGAAGAAATCCAAAAACGCGTCGAAAACGTGGAATTCCGCGAAATTAACTCCCGGGCGAATCGCCCGGGACGTGGGGCAAATCGCCCCACACTATTTCGAGGCCTATATATAGTTGCTCAGTTTTTCTCCGAATTTCATACTTTTCCAGACCTATTCTCTCACCTCTCTCTGTAGTTTTAGGTAGGAACTTCCCAGAGCCTGTTCTGGGGGTTCGTAGCTTAGGAGATACTTTTCATAGCAGATTGGAGCTTGTAAGATCGCGATTCTTCAGAGACTGACAACATTCGGTAACATTGTATCTTACGGTTTATTCTACTTATTTTTATATATCTTTCAACATGTTTTCTTCTATGATTTCTGTTGATTGCATGACAACTATGAGTAGCTAAACTTATCGTTGGTGGTAGTATGTGAATTCTTAGCGAAGGGTTGATAATCATGCTAATGGCTATAGCGCGCATTATACTCCATGTTATTGCTTTATTTCATTGATCAGGCTCAGCCTATATTTTCGTATGTTGATTAATTATTATGCACAACTGGACCCTCGTCGACCTGTGCACATCTATATCTTCGTAGTGTTGAATAATTACGGAACACAATTGGACAATAGTGTTGACCTGTCAGTATCTTTATCTTCGTAGTGTTTAATGAATGCAACAGGACAATTGATTGATCATAGATCTTGATGCAAAACCGAGGAATTTACGCATGATTATTAACCCGTTATGCATTGAAGGACCATACTATCACCAATCTCCATTATCTGTTAGAAAAATCTTTGCTATTTCGTCTGCTGTTTTATATTCTAAGTTAGATTTGATAAAGCTAGTTATAGTCCTTATAGAAAGACACTCGAGGTCATTCTACTGCTACACTACGGTTTTCGTTGTAGTCGTGAATTGCCTTTGGCTAAATAACAAATTTATTTGATTGAATCGGGACCCGACAAATCTCGGTTCATCAAATTGGCGCGTTGTCGGGGACTATACTCCTTTTTTCTGTTTTTGTTTATATTTTCAGCATTCAATTCCTAATTCTATTAGTTTTAGTTTTCCTTTTTAATCTCTCTCTGATACTACTTTCCTAGTCTGTTACAGATAGTGTATGCCACATACACGATCTAGAGGAACACCACTTGCTGATTCAATTGCTGAGATCGACAGAGTCTACCACCAAAGAAGGCGACTACTTCAAAGGCGTGCACTAGAGGAAATAGAGGATACCGATTTCTCCGAATCTCTACACAGTCTTTTCAAGGAAATCGACGGAATGGCAGAAGCTAGACCACTGAAAGCATGGGTTCAACCCACCAAGGATCGTATGAGGGGACCGGCGATTGTTCTTTCGTCTGCAACTCGAGATCTGGAAATCAAGAACCACGCATTCCAAAAACTTCCAAGGTTCTATGGCTTAACAAGGGAAGATGTGATGGGGTACTTGCACGATATCGATGATTTCATCAACCAACTCCCACGACCCGGAGCTGAAATAACAACGGATGAGTTGCTGATGAAGGTTTTTGCTATGGGGCTTGGCGACAGAGCCAAGTCATGGTTGAGTTCTCTACCAGCAGGCTCGCTGGACACTTGGGAGAAGGTTTTTTCAGCTTTCATGGAGAAATACTTCCCTCACACCTTGACTACCGCGCTAAAGGCGCAAATCACTGGATTCACGCAGGACTATGATGAGACCATCTACACCGCGTTTGAGAGATTCCAAGATCTCACGAACAAGTGCCCTCACCATGGTTTTGAACTTTCTGACCTAGTCCAACACTTCTACAATGGACTAGCCTTCGAGAACCAACAAGTGGTGGATTTCCAATGCCGAGGCAATATTTGGGAGGAAACCGCAGAAGCCGTCTGGGCAGTTTTCGAAAGGCTTGCTAAGGGTTCGCAGTTCAAGGACCCAAGGGCGATGGTTAGGAGACGTGGACCTGAAGCTCCACCGACTCAAGAAGCCCCCATGTATAGGGGGAATGGGGATCAATTCGAGTTCTTTACCAACGAATTGAAGCAAATCCTCAAGAGCGCCGCCGGAACAACTGTTTCGAACGAAGTATGCCGAATATGCAAGAACTATGGGCATGGGGCTCATATGTGTAGATCGGAGCTTGCGTATGATGATGGCAACTGGGCTCGAGGAGGCGAAGAGGAAGCCTTTGCTACGGAGTTTGGTACTCAAGAAGCTAGCTACGGACAAGACAGTAGGAATCCTCGAGGTGGATTTTGGAGAAGAGGGTTCCGAAATAATCAAGGATATGCACCGGCTAATCAAACTTATGGCCCTAACCAAGACCGTAGTAGGCTAAACTATGGTAATGACCACTGCGAAAACCCCGGTCCGAAAGAGCCACCGAAGTCGAAGTCGGCTCAACTGATGGAGAACTTGCAAAAGATGGTTGATCACACCCAAAGTTTTCTCAAACGTTATGAAGAAGATTTTGAGAAGACTAGATCGAGACTTGATAGGTTGGAAGAGAGCACTAGGCTTGCCCACCAAAAGATGCAAGAGTTGATCGATCGAGGAGCAAGTAGGGAGCAAGGCAAGCTGCCTAGCAACACTGAGAAGTCGAACTCCATTACATTGGCTGGTGATCTACCTGATGAAATCACCATCAAAAAAGTTACTATGTGCGAGTGTTGCAAGAGGGAAGTACTCCCACAGGCTAAGGAAGAAGAGAAGGACCTTGGTTCTGACGAAAGTGATGAGGAGCAAGAGGATCCCGAGCCACTCCCCAAAAGTTTCGATGTTAAGGTTGGGATTGGGGAACTTGAAGATGTCCGTGCCACACTAGACACGGGATCCTACTCTAACGTGCTCCCTTTGAATGTGTTTGAGAAAAGTATCCTTGGAAAACTATCTGAGCATAGGGCTATTGTGCAACTGGCAGATGGATCCTTTGTGAGACCCGAAGGCGTTGTAAAAAATGTATTGGTCAAGATTGGTGAAGCTTCTGTATACACCAATTTTGTAGTTCAACCGGCGTCTGCACCTGGGACGGGGGATGTCATTCTCTTGGGGCGAACATTCTTGACTAAGCTACGCTCCGTGATGGACATCTGCCAAAGAACTTGCACTATTGAAGTGGATGGCAAGCAACACGTGTTGCAAGCCATATCTGATCCACCTGATCCGCCTGATAATTCTTACACTACTCACTACTGTGGTCTTGCAGCCTATGTTCTTTCTTATTCACAGGTTCGTGGCATGGATAGGAGACCAATGAAGGGGAAGTCTAGTACCCGCAGAAAGAAGAGTTAGGCGCAGACAGGAGTCGAGTCAAAGACTTTAAACAATGGCGCTATCCGGGAGGCAACCCGGAGTTTTTATCGCTTTCTTTATCGCTTTCTTTACCGCTTTATTGCATGCATTCATTCTTGAACAATTTGCTTTTCATATGTGAATTTGTTCATGTCTGTGTCGTATATGCTTATGTTTGAGTGAGATTTTTTCGAGTGGTTTTATGAAAAAATTTGTTTTGGGAATTAAAAACCGCGTCTTCAGTCGAAAAGACCGTCTCCCCACATCGGGGAGCGGGGGGCGACTCGCCCCACGGTCCCAGAAGACCAAAAACACGGGTCTCCCCCTTCTCTCCTCATTTCTTCATATTTTCACCATTCTTCCTCCCCAAAATACGAAACTTGCGAAAATTACTTCAAATCTTCATAACTTCTTCATTTCTTCACCAAATTTAGTGTTCTTTAGCTTCAATCGAAGCCTATTACGTGATCTATCTTTTCATCCGAACAGATTTCTCCCTAGTGAATTAGATTTTCAGATCTGAGGTATCTTCTTATGAACCCTAATTTTTGAATTTGGGGGTTTTCTAATTTGAGCTTCAATTATGCTTATTTGATGCATGGGTAGGTTGTTTGTGTGATTAGAAGCGTTATTTACTATCAATTGCATGCTCAATTATGCTTGGATTGTTGATTTGGGAATTTTGCTACTAGATGATATATCTTGTTATGCAATGTATCTTTATCTTTGATTTCTTGCTTATGATTGTGTTTATTGATGTAATGATGTTGGATTTGATGATAGAATGCTTAATTGTTGAGTATAAGGATTTATGATGCTAGAATTTTTTGCTACTATGGTATGAATTGAGCCTAGTGATCTAGGTTATTGGTTGTCTAGCAAAAGCATAATGTAATGTATTACATGCAGTAGTTGCATTGGTATGTTGCATGTTGAAGAAGCTAGGCTAGACATATAAGGTTTGGGGAGATCGATTGTTGAGATTATCACTTGTGTGTTTCGTTCTTACACTAAGCATATGCATGAGTTAGTTTTGTGTCATACGAGGTACTAACTGTTGTTTGTAGGAACCATGCCAAGGGAAAGGAGCGTTCCCGTATGATTACTATGAAGTATTGGAGGGGGATCGATTACAACCATGTCAAGAAGAGTGACCTCGTTAGATGTGCGTTCGAGCCACGGGCTCTTGCAGCAACGTCGTGGATTATCCAAGAGGAGGAGTTAGAGTACACCTGGAGTAAGGAATCCTATGCCTATTCATGCACCACCGAAGGGACAGAAACCATTATTACGTCAGCAATCCATCACAAGGACTGCGAAGTTCGAGTGAACTGGAAGGCACCGGGACAATCTAGCCGCGACGGATTCAATCTCGAGTTCGCAATTGCTAGAAGGTTCCGAAGCGCTAGCTTGGTTCCAAAACATAATGACATGGGTGCCCAGCCCCTCGTTGGGGTGCCCCTTGACTGCCTCTAAAGGGAGCATCATAAAGACATCGGTCGGATAAACCGTAGAGAATGTGGTCGACATTGGAAAAGATGGAAGAAGACTTCTGAGTATCCGAGCAGCTTACTGTAACTACCTCGGGGTGTAAAACGCTGGAGGGGGAGGTCCTGATACCACTGCTCTTTCCCCTTCAACAGTTCACATCCTATTGGAGGGCTACAGGATGGAGGATTCCATAACAGCGGCGGCTAATCTTGAGGATTCTAATCGACACTGCAACTTTACTGGTGAGGATGTGTGTGACAGTAGTGACAATGAAGGCCATACGGGCAATGATGATACTAATGGAGGAGTTGTTCCTATCCGGCCTATAAATGGAACTACCGCGCATACCAGAAGACCTGATGACACCCTATAAGGCTCCCAGAGCAGTCCCAATAACTCACAAACAGCATACTCAACCGACCGAGGCCAAACCATGCGGTAACATCTAGTATCACATCTTATTTCCTCATTTTCTTACTGCTAGGGACTAGCGTTAATTTCATGAGGGGGGATGGAATTTAAGTGATCTAATGTTGTTAGTTTGGAGCTTGGTATTGGTAGGATGAGTATAGTACCTTGCATGTTTTATCCGTCTGCATTTGCATTTGCACGTTTACTGCTTTCTTAGATTTTTTAGGTTGCATTCACTACATTCATCCTAGGATAGTCTTGCATGTTTTATATGGAGTTTATTGCCGAATTTTTTGAACTTTTTTATTGGGTAGATTAACTAACTATGCCATTGATCATATGCTTCATCTCTATGAATTTGTTTGAGGTTTTTCTCGCTTGGCTTGTCACATTTATGTATTGCACTTAGTTAAGCTTGGTAGTCTCGACATCACTTAGTGGTGTTTTCTCTATTGCGGTTCACGAAGGCCTTTATAATAGGATGATGCATGTTAGGGTCTTATGGTTGTTTTCCCGAGTAATTATGTACCTAAGAGGCAACAAGTCTTCACCATGCTTTGAGATTGCTAAATGCCTAGGAAGGAGGTAGTGTGAGGATGTGTGATCCTTTGTTTATAACCTATTCTTCCGAATAGGTTTGGGGAGGGGGTTACACCATCATAGACTCGTTTATCGTTTTTCATTTTCGTATCGTGAGTTTATTTTTCCTTTTCTCGTAAATTTTGTACTCCAACCTATTCTTTCGAATAGGTTTGGGGAAGTCATGTGAGTCATTTTTTCTCTTTTTGTTATGCTACTGCTGGCTAAAAAAAATAAAAAAAGAAAAATTCCAGGAAAAAAGAAAAAAAGAAATTGGAAAGAAAAAAAAGAAAAGACCCCAAAAAAGCAAAGAAGGGTCCAAAAAAAAGAAAGCCAAATAGCAGTTTAGCAAAGTGTCGTGTCTCATTTTTCAATTCTCGTAATGTTCGTAATCGTGTTGTAATTTTCTATTTTTTGTCTTTTGTTTTTTGAGTGTCATCTGTTCTAGACCACCCTCGTCCTGCCATTCAGGAAGTGGTGAATAGCTTAAGACTTTACTTGAGAGATGGGTAGAATAGGGGAGTGTTATCTTTTATAGGGAACCCTCCTTCGTTTGATGAGAGCCAGTACTGGTTCGACCTCTTTGAGGGAAAGTCTTAAACTTGGTGAACAGCAGTAAGTCCTCAGTTTCATAGGCACGGGACAACCATTTGTATCTTAGCATGCTTCATTACGTCGTCACTGACTAGGTCCAGGTAGAGAATGTTACGAGAGACTATCTTGTCTTGACATAAGTGTTTATGTGGATGTGTATAAGTCAATCGAGGTATTCTTCAACCTATATTCATACTTTGATTTATATGGTTTTTGTTCATACGTTTTTTGATAGATTTAGTAGATTAGTTCATTTTATTTGGCATGAGACTCCATTTTATGTGTTGCATTGTTTTTTGCATTAGAGTCTAGCTTAGTTGCTTGAGGACAAGCAAAGGTTCGGTTTGGGGAGTTTGATGAATATGTATTTTACACTTTCATTTGAGTCTTTTTCACCTATTTTAGCTATCATCTATGTTAATTTAGCTATATTTTATTGCATTTTATTAGAATAGTGTCATGTTTCCCTTTAGATTTTATTTTACAGGTTTTGGTTGAAAAACGAGGATTTCAGGGCAATTATATTGAAGTTGACAAGGAATTGGTGTTCCAGAAGCCTATTTGGAGTATCTGAAGGTTTCTGGATAGGATTTGGAGTCTAGGGGTCGAATCTGGAGGTTTGAAGGCCACTAGAAGTCAGAAACCGAGTCCGAAAAATGGAAGAAATCCAAAAACGCGTCGAAAATGAAAAATTCCGCGAAATTTAGACGTGGGGCGAATCGCCCCACACCAGGCGAATCGCCCGGTGTGTGGGGCCCTTCGCCCCACACTATTTCGAGGCCTATATATAGTTGCTCAGTTTTTCTCCGAATTTCATACTTTTCCAGACCTATTCTCTCACCTCTCTCTGTAGTTTTAGGTAGGAACTTCCCAGAGCCTGTTCTGGGGGTTCGTAGCTTAGGAGATACTTTTCATAGCAGATTGGAGCTTGTAAGAAATGATGGAGTATAATGGAAGATTGAAATTTGAGAGAGGAAGGGAGAAGAAGAGGAGAAGAGGAGAAGAAAACGTTAATGGAGTTTTCTTCGCCTCTCTGCCCGTGTTAATGAGTCTCTGCGACGGATGACATCATCCGTCGCAATGGTTTTTATAATTTCTTTTTCGATTTATTTCTGGTCAACCTTGACCAGAGACGGATAGTCATCCGTCGCTACATAGTGACAGATGAAGTCACCCGTCGCTATTTTTTGCGACGGATGACGTCATCCGGTGCAAAAGTTACCTGCCCCTATTGGTTTAGGAACGCGCTCTACGACAAATTTGTTTCATCCGTCGCAAAATATGCCCGATCCGTTGCTAAAAGACCAATCCGTCGCTATAAATAGCGACGGATCGATCCGTCGCTAAAATCCGTCCCAAATTGTCAAAATTCTTTTAGTGGTTGGAGAAAAATTCTCTATATTTGGCACCTGGTAAAGATAGTGCTCTCGTTACAAGGTTTTTAATTACAAGAATTGTAAATTGTTGTTTATAAGTAACAGTGTGCATTGGTGGATTATTGATGATGAGTGAACCCGTGGCAAAGTTGGGCTGGGTCGAGCTGGATCAACTGACCCATTTGAAACATGTATAAATCTGCCATAATATGTATATCTGACCAGCTCAAATTAATAATAATAGACCATGTAATCTTGCGGTAAGATCAATGGACATCTATTCAACAGGCGTGTGTTCAATTAATGGAATTCTATCATCATTTTTCATAGAAAAATTACATTAGGTGTCATAATCATCTATTAATATACTAGGAACCGCGTCACACGCGTAAGCGTAATCTTGTAAAACATTATTATTTTATTAAATAATATATTGAAATAAATGGAGTGAATATATAATTTTTACATAATGACTTCAAACTTAATAAAAAAATAACTAATTGAGTAATTAAACTTAATATAAATGGTGTGCTATAAATGTATATAGTTTTTATAGTTATGCAATTAATAATTTTGAATTGAACTATATTAGACATACAAAAAGTATTCTTCCGATGAGTTAAGAACCATCAGATACATCTCTAAACTTTGGAAACATTCAACATCAAAATCTGTAATGCATCTTTTCGCATGTTAATTGGTATTTTTCATCAGTTGAATATATTGTCAAGTGTTTCATATAAACATTCTAGTTTCATAATATGATGTTTTTAGTTATTTTTATCGTATGATTTAAGAATAATTTAAGGAAATGGTCATCGAAAAAGTCAACAAAATGAAGTGTTACATTTATTATTGGACGGATGAAGTATGTCTTTTTTTTATAAGAACATATCATGGTTATATTTTAAAATTAAGTATAATACGTCATACAACTTTATGTTAAAAAAATAAAAATTTAAGAAGAGAATAAATAAAAAAGAAAAAAATTACGTCAATAAGATTCGAACCCAACACCTTCAACTAAAATAATGATACAAATAATAGAGAAAAATCACGCCAACAAGATTCGAACCAAACACCTTCAATAAAAATAATAATAAAAATAATGGAGAAAAATCACGCCAACAGAATTCGAACCCTACATCTTTTAATTAACTAATGACACATGTACGCACCAGATTAAAATTGGATAAGTAAGATCAACGGATTAAAATTGATTGGTAGGTCAATCAATTGATTGAATCAATAGGCTTATTATATTACTTTAATGAAAGCTAGGTTTTGTTTTGATCAAAGAACACATTTACAAGTGTGTTCACACTATGTGGCATTTTAGCCAAAAATATTTTTTTAAATTATTTTATTACATTTTAAATCCTTTTTAAGTTTTAATAAAAATCCATATTTAATGTATTTAGTGATCCATCTTTAATGTATGAAAAACATTAATATGGGGTAGTAGTTACAAAATTAAATATTTTTCACACTATTTGCAAACCCAACATATTCTTTTATTTATTTATTTCCACCTCTATTTAAAAATAAATAAATAAATAAACAAATAAATAAATAAGAAAGTTAGACTTTGACTAATATTGGAAATGTTAAAACTAAGGTAAGAATAAGGTTAACTATACTGTAATGTCAAAATAATTTTAATAAAAATTAAAATATTTTAAAATGAGAATTAATATTCTTCTAAATGGCATGTCCAATTTAAATATGTGAGTTTGCACAAAAAGAAACATATTTTTTTTCTCCTGCTGAAATGATTATAGTTATCAAAGACAATTATTAACTAATTAGTTTCATGAAAATAAAGACGATTCACAAAATTGTTGAATACAAACATATGTTTTTAGCGTTCTATTTATAAATTATGGTAAATTAGATATGCATAACAAAGTGAAAGATGATCTCATAGATAATTATTGTGTTAGTTTAATATTTTTAGTGCCTTGAGATGTAGGGTGCTAGAGTAGCACATGAGAGGTCGGGGTTAGACTCCCAAAGGAGGTATAAGGTGGTATGAGTGTATTTGAATTTATCTTTAGTTTGAAACAATGAATATATTATATTAATAGTTGTCCTACTATTCAAATATCCATTTTAGTTTTCAAGATCTATTTTCACCACAAGTTTACTTTTAAATTATATCTAATTAAATTTACTTTTAAGATCTTCAATAAAAAATGACAAAAACAAATCGATTTTCATTGGTCGATGTTATGGGTTAAAATATGCTTAAGCCTGTTATGTTTTTTATCATTATTTTCTCTTTTTATTTTTGATAATAGATGTTATATTTTAAAATTCACATGAAAATGTATAATTAATTTCATTTTGTATGTTTCAATATAATTTGTGGCCCAAATTGATCTCAAAGTAAAAAAATTTAAAAACCATCTACAAATTATTTTGCTATCAAAAATATATTTTAGACTCAAATAAATAAATTATATCTGGTACTTTCGGTGACAAGCGTCCAACTAATTTTTGTATTTAGTGATAGCATCCCAATTTGCACGGGGTGTTATCAACGAGTGCAAAAGTTGGACTCATATATTAATTTTTGAGTATAAAAAGCGGAGATGTTTATTCTGTAGTACCAAAAACAAAATTTATTAAAAAATTCTGAATTTTTACTTGTGTTATGATGTTGCCAAAAAGAGAAAAATTAAATAAAATTGCAAGTTCGTCTATTATGATACATCCTTTGTCTCTCGGCACCGTGTTTAGTTGAGCGCGGAGATAAAAAAGATACTACACAATGGAAGAATGAAAATCATGAGAGGAAGTAAATAAATCAGATGATATAATGAATAAAGTAGGAGATAGAGTAAATAAAGTAGTAGATACGATGAATAAAGTATGAGATATAATATGACAAATAAATTTAGAAAACATGAAGTTGAGACTCGGACAAAAGGATTACTAAAGTTAATCTCATGCTTCATTTTGGAATCACTTCTTTCAAATAATGTTTGTCATTTGTCCATGATCAGTCGGGCCTCGCCGTACAACGTTGAAAATAGGAGAAATTTAAATTTAAGATAGCGTATTAGAGCATATTGTTCATGTTAAATTAAAGAATAGGCTAAATGCAATTTCTGAGAACTCATTAATTACCACATGTAATACCAAAATAGTTATAATTATTGGTGCCGATGCACATTTAAAAACCCATTACTCGAATTCCACGTCTACCATTTAAGATATTTCAAAAAATAAAACTATATCAAATTTTACATCCTTTGTCTCTCGGCACCATTTTTGGTTGAACACGGAGACTAAAAAAAAAGCTATACAAATCATTGGAAGAATGAAAATCATGAGAGAAAGTAAATAAAGCAGATGATATTATGAATAAAGTAGAAAAAATAGTAACTAAAGCAGTAAAGACGAATAGAGACGATGATTAAAGTATGATATATAATATGACAAACAAATACATAAAACATGAAGTTCAGACTGGAAAAAAAGGATTACTAAAATTCTATAATCTCATACTCCATTTTGGAATCACTTCTTTCAAATAATGTTTGTCGTTAGTTCATGATTAATGGGTTTCCTCAGTGTACAATGTTGAAAATAGGAGAAATTTTAATTTAAACTAGCGTATTAGAGTATGTTCATGTTAAATTAGTGAATAGGCTAAATGCAATAATTGAAAACTCATTGATTACCCCATGTAGTACCAAAATAGTTATAATTATTGGTATCGATGCACATTTAGAAACTCATTACTCAAATTCCACGGATCAATATCATATCCATGGGATATGTACAGTGTAATCATGACTATATAACTCCACCGGCCTAAAGAGTCGGGTCTTGATTAGACTGATTCTGCTGTTACAAGTTACATCAGAGCGGTATGGATGCCAAACCCACGTACGAGGGTTGCAAATGGTTAGTCACATGATATAATTAATCTGACCTAAATGTTAGATGAGTCCAAAACTTATGAGTGTCTCACATCACTTATGAACAATGGCATATATAGTATAAAGTGAGACCACCTCAAACCCTTATGGTCAAAGATGGTCGTTAGAAATAGATTTAGAGCAACAATGTCACTTGATGACTAATATTGTTTATAAAAAGAATTCTTACAACCTCTAGCGCCGTTCCTCTCTTTTAATTCTTATTTTTCTGTATTCACTTTCCATCTTTAGTGATTTATACGTGAGTTTCCTTTACTTCATCTGTTAATCTAAAATTTCACTTAATTGTGTTGTACAATAGTTTTTTTTTTTTAAACGGTCAATCTAATCTATTCTACAACTACTATACTACTCTTTAACGACCGTATTACTCCAAATATCCTAAACCACCTTATGTCTCCGTCGAGATTTGAATTCCGGACATCTCCTTGCTACTCTAGCACCCTAACCACTTGGTAATCGATCACACACACGTATATGTAAAATAAATATGTTAACCTTTTTAAACTCAAATAAAACCATCAACTTTTAATTATTTTTGTAATAATTGTAATATATTCAACTATATTTTCATTAATACATAAAACAGTAAAACTATGCCGTGGCATTATTGCATTACAAATAGGTCTTTTTCGCTAACTTCCTTATAGTTTAGTGACTTTAGTCCACCTCGCAATCTTCATTACAAATTACAAATTAGTCCAATCTACTCTCTCCGCCGCCCGGTAAATGATTCTCATTTTTGTTACAAATTACTCCTAAATCACATCGAAAAAAAATTTTGAAAAAATTATTATAAAATAGTTCAACATTTATACTATTTTAATATATTTTTTCTGATTTATTTCTACATGATCTACGATTAATTTGTGACCGAAAAAAATCAAATGAGAAACTTTGACCGGAGGTAGTATTAATTTACTCAAACTTCTCGTCTCTACTCTTCCTCTCGTATCTTCCATTCTTCTTCCCCAGATCGACCCAATACCAATCTGAAACCTCACCCTCAATCAGCTCTATGTCCTCGTTGATCCTATCCCAATTGCTTCCTTAGAGGCCTGCATCTCGAGAGCGAACAACTCGCTACCCACAAGAATTGCGAATGGAGTTTCCTTACCTAGGGATTCTGCAATGCCCATTGCAATGGAAGCTTTTTCAGTACCTGGATGGCCAGCGAGGAGAATGTCCCGGCCGGCGATTTAACCTTCCGGGAGCATTTTTGACGATTACAAAGCGGAATTAGTTGCTCGACGTACCTTCCTGGAGGGCACCCATGTGACTCATCACCAAACTCTTCTTCACATTTGTTGATTCTAGAATTGCAGCAAGCAAGGTTGGTGAGGGAGCAGAAGATGATTTCTGTTTCACGAATGGTGTGGATTGGGCAAATGAAGAGAAAGGGAGATCAAGTGTGAAGGAATGGAGAGACGACAAAGCTATGGGTTGGAAACTTGGAATTGGGGGAATAAATATGACTTGGAATTGAATAATGGATCAAAGATGTTGTATTCACATAATTTGGGCTCTACTATTAGCAAAAATAGCGGTCAATTGTGCTACATATAGTCAAAGTCAAAGTGTTTGTAGCCGAGTGCCAAGGTGAGACACCCCGTAACCAAGTGGTCACGGATTCGATCCACGAAATGGGTGATTATCTGCTCTGTATAGAGATTATTGAAATGAGGTTGATTAGTAATTTATTAATGCAAATTTGTAGGCCAAACATTGTAATTATAATAGTATCTAAAAAAAAATTGTGCTACATATACACAATCCCATACTTTAACATTTAACAACTTAGTTTCACGAGTTAGTTTTTGAAAAAAATTTAATTTTACTAGTTAGTTTCAATACTTTAATAAAAAATTTAGTTTTACGATTTAGTTTGGAGAAGTAGTTTTACAAGTTAGTTTCGGACAAAAAAGTAATTTTACAAGTTAATTTTAGAAAAAAGTTAGTTTCAGAAGTGAGTTTAAGAAAAAGTTATTTTCACAATTTAGTTTTATAAAAAGTTAGTTTCACGCCTAAAAGAGTTGGTTGCAGGGATAATAATTTGGTTTCACACGTAAAAGAGTTGATTTCTGGGCCAACAAGTTGGTTTTACGCCTAAAAGAATTAATTTCAGGGACAACACCTTGGTTTCGCGCATAAAAGGAGTTTATTTTAGGGATAACAAGTTGGTTTCAAACAAAAAAATGTGTTAGATTTTTAGCACTAATATGTAACTTTCCCTAGTATTAATTCCATCGTTAAAAAGTGTTAGTTTCATTAGTTTCGCCACCAATGATATTAATTTCAATAGCTTTATTAAATTGATGCTTATGTTTTCCTCCATAGCCTTGATCATTATCATCTTCACCAATAAACATTTTCATCCCAAATAGGTCAAACTCTCTAACAGTATTATAGTTTAGTCCATACTATTTTTTTTTTAAGTTAGTTTCACAAGTTAGTTTTAGAAAAAAGTTAGTTGGAGCTTTCTATTCTCAGGTCGCGTTCGTACCGACCTGAGAACATGTCTCCGTTAAATATCTGCCACGTGGCGGTTGATTTAATCTGGACCTTTGTTTTTGGTTCAAAGCTATTTTCGATACAATCTATTTAAAATTATTTATTTAATAATAAAAAATTTCACCTAAAATACAACTTGACTATAATGCCCCTTTTTATATATATATTTATTTATTCTGAAAAAATATGTTTGATTGTAAATTAAAATTATATATTATTACATTTCTTAAAATTCATATTAATTAATTAACATTTTTATACATTATACAATGCAAATCTTTTTTTTTTAATTAATTTTCACTCAATTGAATTAAACATCAGATTAATCAATACCAGAAGAACCCTAGACTGCGTTTCATCTTCATCTTCATCGGCGTCCACTGCGTTTCATCTTCATCTTCATCGGCCGTCCACTGCGTTTCATCTTTCATCTTCATCGGCTTATGCTACTGCGTTTTCTTTCATTTTCTCTCATCGTCTGCGTCTGCAAGAAGGGGCTCTGTCTCCTCACTGCCACACCACCACCACCACCACGTCTCCTCACTGACCACCGGTTGCCCCTGACGCAGTGATTCACTTGTGCGGTAAGAAGAATCCTTCTCTAATTGGTATGTATACACTTCCAATTTTGATGAATTAACTTAATTGTCCGGCGCCAAGGCGTTGCAATGGTGTGAGCCTGCTAGGTTTTGATTTCGTGATGTTTTGCAGGTTTTTCTAGTAGAACAAATAATCCATTGCGGTTAAAGCTTGACCAAAGTGATGTTCACTCTAATCCGAGGTTTGTCCGCCTTGATATATATTGTTTTAGTGTTAACCATTCAATTTTGCAACATTTAGATGCTTAGTCACTGTTTGCCAAAACTTCAAATTACTGTCAAGTGATTACTTGGACTAGAGTCAGGTAGAAGTGTTTTGAAATGGGCATACCAAACCACGTAAACGTTATAAGTTGGAAGAATTATTCTAACTTGTCAGAAGCTATAATCAATTTTTGCTAATAGAATTTTTAGTGATTATGCTTCAGAAAAGCTATCAACATTTGGGAACACTCACTTATCGTGGTATCATATTGGCTATAACATTAAGATTCTGAAGGGCTATGAACATTGTGAAGAGTTGATATGTAACTACTTGCTGTGTCAGTACCTTGCTATTAACTAACTGCAGTTTTTTTTAGTGTTATCGAAAATTCTTCAGCATCCGGCAATGGTGTAATAGAAGCCAAAGGGGGGAATCCCCCCATTATGCCAGCGGTGGTGACACCAGCAGGAGCCGTGGATCTTTCTACACTAATGTTCAGAAGCCGTATAATCTTCGTTGGACAGCCAATTAGTGCACCGGTCGCAGAGAGAGTTATCTCACAGCTAGTGACATTGGCAACAGTTGATGAAGAATCAGATATTTGGTATGTCAAAATTTGCTCTAGCTTTATTGTGATGTGTGCAAATAATGAGTGTTATTTCCTCTTTTGATTCAATTTTGTTGTTGATTTGCTTTCTCTTTGTAGCTGTATCTGAACTGCCCGGGTGGGAGCGTATACTCCATCATAGCAATATATGACTGCATGTCCTGGGTAAGGCTATGATTTGTTTATAATTCTGTTTCTTTGGCGTACTGCGATTCTTGCTCTCACACATTACATTGATGCATGCACTGTGGACTTTGCAATCCTCAGATAAAGCCAAAAGTTGGTACAGTATGTTTTGGAACTGTTGCAAGCAATGCCACGCTCCTTCTTGCTGGTGGAGAAAAAGGAATGCGTTATTCCATGCCAAATTCTAGGATAATGATTCAACAACCTCAAACTAGTTGTGGAGTAAGATATTATCTCTTTAAGCTTTTAAGTTTTTGTGGAGTAGATAAGATACTAGGTACAACCAATGGCTGAGCCATTCTATTCTCATCTCAAGAATTTGTGACACACATACCGCTCTCATGCATAATAAATTAAAACTACAGTCTTAGTATTAACTTGACCAATCTTCTCTGTGTTATGTCTTTGATTGCATATAATAGTGTTCGTAGACCTGGTGGTGAAGGCCTGTTTCATAATTTTAAGTCATGAAAATAGAAGATTTCAATCTGCTATTAGAACTCGGTGGACAACTGCTACTTGTTCATGTACATGCCTTTCAATGAATTCAGACACTACTAGTTTATTTATGTTGTAGTGGTCTGCTAGATACATTGTGACAAATAAACAACTATTGACTGATGAAAATAAGAGTGAATAGCGAGAATAATCTGAATCATGGTTATGTTTTATCAAACCTTGTGACAAGACTGAATACTCGGAAGTTGCTATAATGACCTTTCACATTGTGCTGATAGTTTCCCCTTTTCTGTGTTAGACAACCGAAGAATTATGTATGGCTAAAATTTACATTTTTGTGGTTGCGTTTGTAAGTTATGGGCCTAATATTTCTTTTTGTCCTGCTAGGGTCACGTGTTAAATGTGAGACGCGAAGTAGACGAAGCAGCTCGACTTCGTCAAGTGAGTTCATCTATTGTTAGCAGCTTATGATCAACAGTAAAACTAGCTTCTGAACAATTGCTACATGGATCTGTCTATTTTATCTGGATATTTAAAAAATAAAAAATAAATAAATTCAGACTATGTTAAGTACACTATATCTTTTATCACCGTGAGTATTTTCTGCCGATAAGGTGTCCTCGTGTCATCAGTTTTATAAGTTTCACCTTCTAAACATTACTGAACTGGGCATGCTGGTGGATTCCAGACTTATGTGACCACTTTTATGTAATTTGATGAAATTAGTCATCTAGCAGTACATAGTAATCATAAATTGATGTTTGTATTTTTCTTTTGGCTCGCATATACTGTTCATATTTTAGGAAATTGATTGTCTGTTCTCTAACATCATTCTGATGGTTGGTTAATGCAGAAAATAGACAAAATGTATGTTGCATTTACTGGTCAACCTCTTGAAATAGTGCAGAGGTTCACATATTGACATCGTTACATGTCTCCTGCTCAGGTGATGATCTTGGTTTCTTACTCTTAATGTTTTTCTTTCCTCTTTTTTTTTTTTTTTTTTTTGGATCATGCAGGTTCTCCTCTATTTCCTACTCCTTAGAATTTGAATCATATTGAATTATAGTCATACTGAAAAAGTGAAATCCATGTCTAGTAACCAAAAAGCAAGATATCAGCGATGGAAAGAGGGGGTGTTAAAACATGATGAATTGGAGAAAATAAATGGTCATGTGTTTAGTTCTGTAGACTGCTGGGAATGGAACTAATAACTCAATATATCCAGAGAAATATAATATTAACTCTAGTTATTACTGCTGGCTATATATAGCTGTATCACGTTGTAGAAGTGAATAAAATGCTCTTGTTTCTATTGAAATGCTGAAATATGTAGAATATTTTCTTTGCCCTGTAAATTCTGATCAATTGACCACAAATCGCAAATATATGGAGTTGTTTTGTTTTTTAGCCTCTCAGATTCCATTGCCAATGCAGTGATTACTCTCGTGTCTGATGACTGAGGGAACTTTAATGGATTAATACGAAGATCTTGCCTCCCAAATATCAAAATGTAACATTTCTTCTTTGCAGGCTTTGGATTTCAGTCTCATTGATGGAATCCTGGAAACAGAGTACTGAGTTGGGATCTTAAGGCTGCCTCGGCGGTCAAGGCGCCAAGTAACCCTCAAGCATCTGGCACAGTTGAGAATCTGAGTTGTGCTCTTCCAATTATTCGATCAGCCTGAGCTGCCCATCAAATAATTCTATCAGAATATTCAAACAACTTATTGCATATGTACCAGGAACATGTACCATATCAACTTTTTCTGTTTGTTTAGGGTGATGAAACATGTTAGACGACCTGATTCTTCAGTTATTAATTTATTATCATTCATACAACAGACGCCTTTAGCTCTTCTTGGCAAATGAAGTACTTCGATCAATTCTGTTATTGGAAATGATTTCACAGAAACAACTTTTATCCTTAGATTAATTCTGTTATTAGAAACAACTTTTATCATTAATGATTGCCCCATTTGATCACAGAAATAACTTGAACCAAACACTCTTTTACTATAACATGTCAGAAATAACCTTTTACACTCATGATTGCAACACTGAATACAAAATTTCTAATATAGTCATATGAGCTTGTTAAATAGAGTAAGGCAGGAAGCCAGTGTTGTATCTCCCAAAATTGATATAACAATGAAGAATCTACATCTGGAGGTCATAGGCAACAGGGCTTTATATTGTATGCATCATTGCAAGAAATTGTTTCCGATGCGTTATTTACCTGCAAAAGAACACATTTACACACATGTTAGCTCAATGCAGTCTTGTTCTCTACCTAAAAGCAAAATCACGCTTTGCAAAAGACAAAAATTTGACTAGTCTAGAATCGGGTATAGCTGATACTGAAGTAGCTTATCACAAGCACACAATCTTGCTGACAATGGGATGCCTTGCATGATTTTTGATTGTTTGCAATTGAAGTATCATAAAGTGATTAACATAGCTGAAGTGGATTTGCTACATACCATAGTTCTGATTCACCATGGTAAACCTGTGGATTGCTTTGATGAGAGCACCGAGCTTCATCGATCGAAATGGTCCCATATGCCTGCAGCCAAAAGTACAATAAGTTTCATATGTGGTATATTTTTATTTACAGTTTTAAGCATTTCATTTCCCCTATACATTGGAGTAAAATATAACAACTCTAAAAATGCAAGGTACTTAGTACTCACACAATCTCAGTATAACGGATTCTCCATGCTGGGAATCCCAAGTGGCATCTGCACGCCCATAAACCAACATCAGATCAGGATCTCTTCCAGTATATCCTTATTTTACCAAAAAAAAAAAAGAGTATATTTAGTATAACCATAGATCATGATGTTTAAAGGCTTTAAGAGGGAAGAGGACGAAAATGAACGACGTTGGGAAACATGTATAATCATACCTATTGCCTCAAGAGAATTTCTCAAGTCAGACTCAGTCAAATCTGGCTTTCGGTGCTGGAAACCAAATAATGTTTCTCTAACAGAAAATTAGCGGCTTTAGCAACTGCATGTTTCCCATCGGAAGATGAAATGGCTTCGAAATTCATAGATTTATGCTGAAGAAGCATTTCAATTGTTGTATTTTCCTGGTCAAGGATCATTGGTCATTAAATTAGAGGCCATCTAGCCATCAACTTGAAGTAAGTTCTGAATCTGATATTGCATGTTCTGTTGCCATTGGTTTAAAATCACCATCAGATCATTGTCCGCTAAACACGAAAATGATACTCATGTGGCTTTTCAGAAATGACAAATACCCAGAATTAACTTCCTATGAAAGAGAAGGGTGACCAAGGAGACAAGAAACAGAGTATTTATTCAAATAAAGTTTTGCTATAATAAGCAATGATCTCACATAGAGAATTTCACCAACATGGACAGACAACCAATCATGAAATCAATGATGGAACTTAAAAAGTGGATAATGCAGACCGGGTTCATACCTTTGACATATTTACACTTTTCAGCCATATATTTGATAGTGTATATGTCCTAGAGACAGTCCTTACTAAGGGCATGGTTCCCTTATAGAGGACATATATGTACTATTACACAGGTCAACGTAATATAATATATGTTTGTTGCATTTTACTATTGAGTATCGCTTTCATATTTATATTACACCGGGCATGCAGCATGTCATATCTCTATTACTGTCTGTATTGATATTAAACATGTCCCCTCGGATAGATGACCGATCACACAGATAGTGGGAGCTGTGTGAGTTATCATCTATCCCAAACTCTCCCTAGTCGAGGTTCATCTTGGATGTAGGGGTCTGAATGAACCAGACGAGACTAGTATGCGTGGAGGTTATACTTGTTGGAGCAAGTGTGAGCCGATCCCACGGCCACGGAACGGATTGTTGGACAATCGAGAAACGTCCCCATAACTGCGCATAGTTGTTCGAAGAAGCTTTATCGAACAATGGAAGTACCCACCGGACACTCCCATCAATGTATACTCTACACCGAAGTGTCTATGGGAACCGGTAAGTGTCGAAGTGATGCCATTCGTCCTTTGTACTTACAGGACTTTATCATCACATTTGTTGCCCCATATCCTTGGTGGACCCGTCGATGTCAGCTCTGAATAAGCAGCTGACCTAAGACACGATCCAGGATTATGGCTACATAAAAATGGGGAAGATAAGTGATTCTGTGAAGGATTCATCTCTCAAGTGTAGCACATGAGAGCACTGCTCATAGTCTGCATAGTTGTGTTGGTAAAGTCACTGGCCAGTGCAAATGGTATATTATGATGGTCATAAGTATATCTTAACCAAGCAACTCCCTGAGACGCCCGTGGATGTATTATTAGGATAGACACTTCATCGATCCTAGATACATTCGAGCAAGTCAGATGAAGGGACGTTACCATCGCCACGTTGAGCGCAATAGGCTTCGCAACGAAAGGGTTATCTTTGAGAAACCTCTCAAACGTCCTCACGTATTAATATTGCAAATGGAACCATCTATGAATTCCATGTTGCCTAGTCTAGGACTTGATTAATACGATGAGGCCCTATGGGTCACACTATGTGGTGATTCAGCTTATCAGAATATCCTTCAAGATGGAATCGCAATTAATTTGGAACTAATTGTGATTGATGGATTATAATTGATTTGGAATTAATTATAATATTTGGTGGCTCAATTAATGATTTGGAATTATTAATTGAATTGGCTGATTAATTGTATTTTATGTAAATACAAATAAAGATTATATTTTGGAAATATAATAGATGTTTGATTAGAAAGGATATGTTAATTTAGAATTAACTTATGCACTTGGGCAAAATCTTCTTGGAGTTTGAATTGCCTTAGAAATATAAGTGGGTCCCAAAATTGGGACCCACCTCCCATAGGACAAGGCGCGCGCGCGCGTGTGGCTGTGTAAGGGGAATGAGTTCGACTCCTTCCTCTATTAGAAGTCCAAGGGATAAGTTAGATTTTCCTGATTGAGTTTTGATTTGATTGGGAATGAATCTAGACTTGATATTGGTTTCCATGTGCGATAAGAATTAGATTCTTATTCCTTTACGAAGTCTAATTGTTTATGTTTTAGGCTTCTATAGACTACTATATATAGTAGACTATTAGAGAGCTTTTTACACATAGTTTCAGAAATAGACTTTCACAGTTATTCTACCCAGTTTTCTTAGAGAAAATAAAAGGCTCTCCCCTCCTCTTAGCCACCCGCGCGCGCCACCTCACCGGAGAAATCGCCGCCCCGTCTTCTTGGTCACACAAAGACTATCCTAGCATTCTTCCGATAGGCTGTTCATCCGTGGATACCAAGGTTGAGGTTCTAGGAGCTAGAAACTAACTCTTATTGTCTTGTAGATATACAGAGTATTGTAGATATCTTCGACTTCGACGAAGGAGAAGGTACATCGGAATATTACGAAGACTTGGAAGCTGCTTTGGAAGTAAGGTTAGTCTTCTAATTGACGTGTTTATATATATACGACGCATGCATAATCAATTAACCTGTATGTTAAGAAAATTTTTGATATTCCGCTGCGTACCCTAGGGGTAACTCTGGCCATATTTTCTTACAGTGGTATCAGAGCGACGTTAATTGATTACGTATATACGTATATATATTGTATGATTTTGTAGATATGTGGATGCAATTGATTCTATGATTAATTCGATTTTCAAAAGTTTTGTTTTCTATATAAATTTAGAATTTATATTTTTTTTTCAAAAAAAAATTAAAAAAAAAAATTTTAATATATATATTTTTGGACCGGACCGCCTGCGTGACTCAGGCGGAGGCCGGCCGCCTGCGGCCGCAGGCGCCGTGCCCGCGGCACGGGCGCCTACCCGGTTACCTGCGTGCCTGCACCCGAGGCACCGGTACCCGCGTGCCTTGGGCGCCGGCCGTCCGGGACCGCGGCGCGGGTACCCGCGTGCCGCGGGCTCCGGGCGCCCGGGACCGCGGGTACCGTGGGGGACGGGTCCCGTCCCATGTTTAAAAAAAAAAAAAAAAAAAATATATATATATATATATATATATATATATATGTATATATATATATATATATATATGTATATATATATATATATATATGTATATATATATATTTTCCGGGTTGGACCCAAAATTGAATTTTTTTGAAAGTTTTGAGGATTGAATTTTATATTTGGAATATAAATATAATTTAATTGTAATTGTTTTTAACTAGAGGGGTTAAAATTTAATTAGTATAAAGTTAAAGGGCTTATTTGTAATTTATCAATTTATTGTTTATTGCAAATTAGTTCTTCTACTTTTGAATTTTAGATTTACATACATATATGTATATATATATATATATATATATATATATATATATATATATATATATATATATATATATATATATATATATATATATATATATATATATATATATATATATATATATATATATATATATATATATATATATATATATATATATATATATATATATATTTTCCGGGTTGGACCCAAAATTGAATTTTTTTGAAAGTTTTGAGGATTGAATTTTATATTTGGAATATAAATATAATTTAATTGTAATTGTTTTTAACTAGAGGGGTTAAAATTTAATTAGTATAAAGTTAAAGGGCTTATTTGTAATTTATCAATTTATTGTTTATTGCAAATTAGTTCTTCTACTTTTGAATTTTAGATTTAACACCTCCAAGATTTTAAAAATTACAATTAAGTCCTTCGGGTTTTCAAAAATTGCTACTTGGTCAATAGAATTTTCGATTATTCAACTAGTCCAAATTTTCAATTATTTCATAGAGATTATAAGTATGGGATTATAATTTTCATAATGAAATTATGAAGTCATTTGTCATCCACATAGGCTACTACTTGTTTCATATGCTCTATATGCTATTGTTTGACAATGCATGTTTAAATACCAAGTATTTTACTTTCCGTTCGACCGCTATGCATGCGAGGGTAGGCGGCGCCCTCTTATATGTCGGACCGCATATTTATGTATGGGTAGGCGGCACCCATTATGTGCTTGACCGCGTTTAGAACTAGAATGGATAGGCGGCATCCATTACGTGTAGACCGTTCATGCATGATGGGTAGGCGGCGGCGCCCTTATTTGTTTGTAGATGACTGATAACAACCCTCAAGCTACAAGCCCCAATCAATATAAGTACAAAAATATATATATGTATGTATTTCTGAGATGCTTTCCATAGGGTGCTTTAATTCTGAACTTTCATTGCGTTTTCTTGTATAGGCGACCTCGTCTTACAGACTCGCAGTGATCGTCAGATTAGAGTAAGCCTATGGTTGTGACTTACTATATATTGTATCTAACGACCTCGATAGGTACAGTATGTAGGGCATCGGGTTAAATTAGATTTAACAACCAAGAGTTGCGTGACGCAATTGGATAGTCCTACCGGTCATATTATGCTATGCGACCAGCCCCCGTTGGAGTATAGCATAGTATGGATTTGGATCTTGGCCACTACGGTAACTTGGTGGACATTACCTGTATGTTTGTTGTGGGGGCAAGCATACGTGAAAATAGTGGGAGCTAAACAGCTAAAGGACCTTGTTGTTTAGTTATGTTGACTGTGTATTTAGAAATAATATTTCAATAGTTGATTTATTATTTTCGTTCTATATTATTTCTCCTTAGGATATTAGAAATGGCTATACCGTCCTCCGAGCTTGTTGCCAACTTGGAGTTGCAAAAGCTAACAGGACCAAACTACGTGGATTGGATCCATGAGGTACGAAAGGTGCTATGGTACAATGAGGTTGAGTACGTCTTGGACGAACCTATCCCTCCACCTCCCACTGAATTCACTACGGCAACCTATGATTGCTATTATGAATTGGAAGTGGAAAGGGTCGAGTTTGTAAAGAACTTGTTGCTGAATGCTATGTCTGACAATATGGTTGGACCATGTCGAGACAAGGACCATATGAGATTGTGAAATATCTCTCCTCATTCTTGGATGCTCCAAGGATGTGTGAAGGGTTCGAAGCTATCAAGATCATGCTTATCAAAAGGCTTGGGACAGAAGAGCTGTCGCCTGAACAAGTTAAGTCGTTGATTGACTTTCTCTTACAACTTGTTGGATATGGCTTAGAGCTAGAAGCAAAGGCTTCCATTATCTTGATCGTGCAAAGATTGTTGCAATCTATTCACAATCCCAATGTTGGGGTAGCAACAGACATGACTACAGAGAGACCCATTGCCAACAGATTCCCAAGGGTCAATCGTAGACCCAAAAGGAAGAGGGGTGGCAAGAATGGGCGCTATCGTAGGATGGTTGAATTTCGACTTAGGATCGAGATTTGTCTCTATTGCAAACTCAAGGGCCACTGGAAGAAAGATTGCCCTAAGCTTAGGGCAGATCAAGCTAAGAAGGCATCGGCTTCTGGCTCAGGTATGTTTGTTATTGAAATGAACATGACTACTTTTGACTCCAATGGTTGGGTATTAGATACAGCCTGTGGCTCACACATTTGTAATAATGTGCAGGGGATAATTGATCACAGGCTAGTCAAGCAAGGTGAAATCGACTTGCATGTTGGGAACGACAATCCAGTTGAAGCCAAACGCGTTGGATGCAGCAAGATAGATTTACCTTCGGGACAATGTTTAGAACTTGATAATGTTTATTTTGTTCCATCCATTGTCATAAATATTATGTCCATTCCATTGTTAGACAATATGGGTTTTTCCTTTCGATTTGCGAATAATACTTGTTATTTTTCATTAAATGATCAGTATTATGAAAAAGCTCGCTTGGTGAATGGTTTATATATTTTGAAAAGTAGTCTACCTTTATTTCAAATACATAACAAACAACCGTCTTCAAGTAAGAAGAATAATCCATCTTATCTATGGCATTGTCGGCTAGGCCATATCAATGAAACACGGATTCAAAGACTAAGGAAGTTGGACTACTTAGAACCATTTGATTTTGAATCATATGATACATGTCAATCTTGTGTTAAGGGTAAGATGACGAACAAACCTTTTGTTGGACAAGGTGTTCGTGCCACTCGCTGCTTAGAGCTCATACATACCGATGTATGTGGACCGTTTAAAGTCCATGCGCGTGGGGGTTATCCTTACTTCGTTACCTTTACTGAAGATTTCTCAAGGTATGGATATATTTATCGTATGAAGAATAAATCCGAGACCTTTGGGAAATTCAAGGAGTTTAGGAATGAGGTCGAGAATGAATTGAACCTAAGGATAGTCACTCTTCGATCAGATCGAGGAGGTGAATACCTTAGTGAAGAATTTATCGACTACTTGAAGGAAAATGGAATTCAATCGCAATGGACTCCTCCTGGAACACCACAGTTAAATGGTGTGTCTGAGAGGAGGAATCGAACCCTGTTAGACATGGTAAGATCAATGATTGGATTCTCGACTCTTCCAAAGTATCTGTGGGGATATGCACTACAAACTGCAATCTACATTCTGAACCGTGTACCATCTAAATCAGTGGAGAAAACTCCTTATGAGTTATGGAAGGAAAATAAGCCTTCACTAGGCTATCTTAGACCTTGGGGCTGTCCTGCGATAGTCAAAATGATGCTCACTGATAAGTTAGATGCCAAGGGTGTCAAAGTATATTTCATAGGCTATCCTCGTCAGACGAGAGGCTATGAATTCTATCATGCTGAAGATCACAAGGTGATCGTATCTAGAAACGTGAAGTTTTTAGAAGATGAATACCTCAAAGAAGATAGGTTAGATGACATGATAGAACTTGAAGAAATTCAAGACTTTGACACGCGCGAACATGAGGTCTCTAAATCTTCTGATTTGGACTCAAGTTCAGTGGGAACTTTCGAAGCAGGCAAGGGTGATGATATGACACTTGCTAGGCATGTCATAGTCAGTGGGAGTCCTGTGATTAGATCAACAGTTGAAACCACACCAATAGAACCCGTTGTCAACCAACCTGTGCAACAAGTTGCACAAGAGCAGCCTCCCGCAAGGAAACAGGGTCGCACCCAACGACCAGCTGCATCAGTACCCACTGATAATGTTCGTGTTACACGAAGCCAGAAAAGAAAAGCACCAGAACAAGTCGAGCTCCGTAGGTCGAAGAGGATCCTAAAAGGACCTCAGAAGCAAAGCCTTATGATAGAAGACATCAGTGAACTTGATGTTGATTTATCAGATCGGGAAGATCCCGAGACCTACAAAGAGGCAATAATTGATATTGACTCAGACAAATGGCAAGAGGCCATGGAATTAGAAATGGATTCAATGTACCAGAATCAAGTTTGGAACTTGGTACACTTTCCCCAAGGGGTTAGACCAATTGGGTGCAAATGGGTCTTTAAACGAAAGACAGATGCCGATGGCAAGGTACAAACGCACAAAGCTAGGCTTGTGGCGAAACGCTACACGCAAAGGTATGGCATCGATTATGATGAAACCTTTTCACCGGTAGCAAAATTGAAGTCCATTCGAATTCTACTTGCGATAGCTGCCTACTATGATTATGAAATCTGGCAGATGGATGTAAAGACTGCCTTCCTCAATGGCAACCTTGAGGAAGAGGTCTATATGGTACAGCCAAAAGGTTTTATTAGTAAAACCAGGCCAACTGCTGTATGCAAATTACAAAGATTCATCTATGGGCTAAAGCAAGCGTCAAGGAGCTGGAATATCCGCTTTGATGAAGCTGTCAAATCGTTTGACTTCATCAGAAGCAAGGAAGATCCCTGTGTCTACACGAGACACAGCGACAAAGGAGTTGTTTTCATGATCATTTATGTAGATGACATTTTGATCATGGGAAACAATGTCTTTATGCTAGAAGAGACTAAAGTTTGGTTATCAAGTACCTTCTCGATGAAGGACTTGGGTGAAGCGAACTACATCCTAGGGATCAAGATCTTTAGGGATAGATCCAAGAGGATGTTAGGAATGACACAGTCCACCTACATCGACAAAATACTGAAGCGTTATAAGATGGACGACTCAAAGAGAGGCTTTCTCCCAGCTAGGCATGGGATTGTCTTATCAGTTAAGGATGGTCCTTAAACTGATGAAGAAAGAAATGCAATGAGTCGTGTGCCCTATGCTTCGGCAGTAGGGTCTATAATGTATGCAATGAATTGCACAAGGCCCGATGTGGCATATGCGCTTAGTGTCACTTGTCGACACCAACAGAATCCAGGAGTACCTCACTGGACTGCTTTGAAGAACATTCTTAAGTACCTTAGACGGACTAAAGAGATGTTCTTGGTGTTTGGTGGAGAACCAGAATTAAAGATGTCTGGGTATGTCGGCGCTGGATTTGAATTAGATCCTGATGACTTTAAGTCACAGACAGGATACGTATTCAAATTGAACGGAGGAGCTGTCTGTTGGAAGAGTTCTAAGCAAGCCACGGTTGCTGACTCATCCACAGAAGCCGAGTACATTGTTGCATTAGAATCATCGAAAGAAGTTGTCTGTATTTCAGAGTTCTTGAAGGAATTGAGGGTTGTTCCTGCTCCCAGTCCAATAACGATTTATTGTGACAATACGGGGGCCGTCGCTCAAGCTAGGGAGCCTAGATCTACAAACAAGAACAAACATGTACTTAGAAAATATCACGTTATACGTGAGATTATAGATAGAGGAGAAGTTAGTATAGAACGTGTCTCTACCACAGACAACGTGGCATATCCTTTCACCAAGGTCTTATCAGTGGAAGTCCACTTAAGACATTATGCTAATCTGGGTATTAGGCATAAAGGTGACTGGCTCTAGTCCAAGTGGGAGATTGATAGTGCATATGTCCTAGAGACAGTCCTTACTAAGGGCATGGTGCCCTTATAGAAGGCATATATGTACTATTACACAGGTCAACGTAATATAATATATGTTTGTTGCATTTTACTATTGATTATCGCTTTCATATTTATATTACACCGGGCATGCAGCATGTCATATCTCTATTACTGTCTGTATTGATATTAAACATGTCCCCTCGGATAGATGACCGATCACACAGATAGTGGGAGCTGTATGAGTTATCATCTATCCCAAACTCTCCCTAGTCGAGGTTCATCTCGGATGTAGGGATCTGAATGAACCAGACGAGACTAGTATGCGTGGAGGTTATACTTGTTGGAGCAAGTGTGAGCCGATCCCACGGCCACGGAACGGGTTGTTGGACAATCGAGAAACATTCCCATAACTGCGCATAGTTGTTCGAAGAAGCTTTATCAAACAATGGAAGTACCCACCGGACACTCCCATCGATGTATACTCTACACCGAAGTGTATATGGGAACCGGTAAGTTGTTGAAGTGATGCCATTCGTCCTTTGTACTTACAGGACTTTATCATCACATTTGTTGCCCCATATCCTTGGTGGACCCGTCGATGTCAGCTCTGAATAAGCAGCTGACCTAAGACACGATCCAGGATTATGGCTACATACAAATGGGGATGATAAGTGATTCTGTGAAGGATTCATCTCTCAAGTGTAGCACAGGAGAGCACTGCTCATAGTCTGCATAGTTGTGTTGGTAAAGTCACTGGCCAGTGCAAATGATATATTATGATGGTCATAAGTATATCTTAACAAAGCAACACCCTGAGACGCCCGTGGATGTATTATTAGGATAGACACTTCATCGATCCTAGATACATTCGAGCAAGTCAGATGAAGGGACGTTACCATCGCCGCGTTGAGCGCAACAGGCTTCGCAACGAAAGGGTTAGCTTTGAGAAACCTCTCAAACGTCCTCACGTATTAATATTGCAAATGGAACCGTCTAGGAATTCCATGTTGCCTAGTCTAGGACTTGCTTAATACGATGAGGCCCTATGGGTCACACTATGTGGTGATTCAGCTTATCAGAATATCCTTGAAGATGGAATCGCAATTAATTTGGAATTAATTGTGATTGATGGATTATAATTGATTTGGAATTAATTATAATATTTGGTGGCTCAATTAATGATTTGGAATTATTAATTGAATTGACTGATTAATTGTATTTTATGTAAATACAATTAAAGGTTATATTTTGGATATATTATAGAGGTTTGATTAGAAAGGATATGTTAATTTAGAATTAGCATATGCACTTGGGCAAAATCTGCTTGGAGTTTGAATTGACTTAGAAATATAAGTGGGTCCCAAAATTGGGACCCACCTCCCGTAGGACAAGCGTGGCTGGGTAAGGGGAAGGAGTTCGACTCCTTCCTCTATTAGAAGTCCAAGAGATAAGTTAGATTTTCCTGATTGAGTTTTGATTTGATTGGGAATGAATCTAGACTTGATATTGGTTTCCTTTTGCGATAAAAATTAGATTCTTATTCCTTTACGAAGTCTAATTGCTTATGTTTTAGGCTTCTATAGACTACTATATATAGTAGACTATTAGAGAGCTTTTTACACACAGTTTCAGAAATAGACTTTCACAGTTATTCTACCCAGTTTTCTTAGAGAAAATAAAAGGCTCTCCCCTCCTCTTAGCCACCCGCGCGCGCCACCTCACCGGAGGAATCGCCACCCCGTCTTCTTGGTCACACAAAGAATATCCTAGCATTCTTCCGATAGGCTGTTCATCCGTGGATACCAAGGTTGAGGTTCTAGGAGCTAGAAACTAACTCTTATTGTCTTGTAGATATACAGAGTATTGTAGATATCTTCGACTTCGACGAAGGAGAAGGTACACCGGAATATCGTAGATATCTTCGACTTCGACGAAGGAGAAGGTACACCGGAATATTACGAAGACTTGGAAGTTGCTTTGGAAGTAAGGTTAGTCTTCTAATTGACGTGTTTATATATATACGACATATGCAAAATCAATTAACCTGTATGTTAAGAAATTTTTTGAAATTCCGCTGCGTACCCTAGGGGTAACTCTGACCATATTTTCTTACAATATTGAGGGTTTCTTTGGACTTCTTGAGCACTCCTGACAAGAAAGAAATATCAATTCTAATCCTTATCCATGAAAACTTAAGAAATACAATTTCAAGTGACAAGTCTCAAAACACACTGCTCATCAAAATTCAACCAAACCACCGTAATGCATTAAAGTAAATTACATAAACTTTGCTATGTCATGGCAAGAAACATTTAGCCAGAGGTACACCAGACAAGCCTGACACTAATCTTTTCTGATAATAAACTCACATACTTGAGAGGTAAGAAGTTAAACACAACCCATAACACCTTAAGATAAATTGGTATTTGTCTCACATAGTGCTTTTAAAAATATCTAACCCACTGCAACATTGCAAAGAGGACGCATAGAAATAAGTATGCAAATGTAACCTATGTATCTCTGTTGTCCTAGATGGCTTGCTTGATAATAAATTTGAGAGCCAGACAACTAAGGAGGTCATTTTGTTGTTTCAATCTACAAAAGGCATATATGACAATAACTAAAGCAAGAGAAAAGAAAATAAGCACTTCAAAGTAAATGAATTCAATTTGTGTTGGCGACATAAGTCTAGCATGAATGCATTTACAAAAATTATGATTAATTCAGGAAAAGAACAGCATTATAAGACCTGGAAGTCCTCGAATGATAATCACAATATGATCTGGACGACTGGAACGATGTGGATGCTTTAAAATGAGAGATGCATCGACAACTTTCGCTTTATCTGGCGACTGATGACGCATGATAAAACCATCCTTTCCTCCCAAGTTCAAATTGGATGATGGCTTATGAGACTGAATTTCCTGAGAGGCACACTTGCCAAAATCAATAAATAGGCTTGAATAGAATCAAGTACAACTTAAGTATAGATCATATTGAAATCGATAAGTACACCTCATGCATGAACATAAGGAAACAAGTTTCCTGCCAACACATATTAGCACCCTAGAAACATACATACAATCTACCATTTCAAGGACCCAAAAGGCTTCACAACCAAAGCACTGACACTCCTAAACCACCACTCAACTCCACAAAATCATCTTATTTCTAGTATTTTGTTACATTGTGTTCCACAAGTACTTCCAATTTGATATAAACTAGTATTAGCATACCTCTCATCTTCAGCAGCTACTAGAGGGGGATTATCTAATCTCATTCGCTTGGTGGGACCATAATCGGAGAAATTCAAACCAGGTGTGTAATTAGGGGAACCATCCCACGGCGGCGGTGGTGGAGGTTGGTAGGATGGCTGAGGCGGGGGAAGAGGAGGTTGAGGCGGCAGGTGGCGATGGAAGAATTGATCAGTGTACGGCGGTTGGGGTGCGAAGTACCGGGGAGGTGGGGGAGGGCAAAATGGGAAGTGGTAATTGGAGCAGAAAGGGCAGGTAGTATCAAGTGGAGGTCTAGGACGCCATGAATGGTCCATGGATGAGCTTTGTTATGCAATCTGATCTGATCGGGTGGATTTCAGTTATTAGGGTTTCGAATTGATGAGGAAGAAATTCAGAGAGGAAAGGAAAGATACGAAAGAAGAAAGAAAAGTGAAAAACTAGGTTTAAGACTAATTTATGGGCCAACTCTATGAAATGAAATGGGCCTTCTGCATTTGGGCTTAACCAAAAAAGTCCGAAACAAAGGAGCCTCCCAATCAGTTTCCAGAAGTTCATTGGCAAACCGTACTATTTTCTAATTCATTTTTTAACGCTCAAATTAACCAAAATAATAAATAAAAGTAATAAAAATAATTATCCAGAATATTAATTAAAAAATAAGTTAATTAAATAATTTAAGAAAATAAAGATTATTACATTAGAAATTTAACTATCGTAATTCAAACGAAGGGAGAATAGAAAATTGAAAGCCCATTATCATTAAATAAGGGATCCACGAGAGATGTTGATCTGAGCTGGACTTGCTGATTCTGGGCGTATTACTCCTCCTTTTGAAGTAATGAGTATGGTCATTAATATTATCGACGCTCGGGTTGTTAACTCATGTTCAATTTTAATGTTAATCGAATTGATGTTCAATTCGAATGTTACATTCCAAATGTAACAACATAAGCACTGTACGAGAGATGTTGATGCGAGCTGGACTTGCTGATTCTGGGCGTATTACTCCTACTCTTGAAGTCATGAGCATGCTCGTTATCATTTTACATCAAAATGTAGCGATCGTTGACATTATCGACGTTTGCACTATACGGAAGATGTTGCTCTTAACTAGACTTAGTACTTATGGATGTATGACTCCTCATTTACAAGTAATTAGTATGATCGTCCATACAAGGATGAAGTCCAATGTCAGGTATGCAATTCATACAACAGTTATCTAAAACCCGGATCCGGGGTCTAAAATAATAAAACTTAAGGGATCCACGAGAGATGTTGATGCGAGCTGGACTTGCTAATTCTGGGCGTATTACTCCTACTCTTGAAGTCATGAGCATGCTCGTTATCATTTTACATCACAATCTAGCGATCGTTGACATTATCGACGTTTGCACTGTACGGGAGATGTTGCTCTTAACTAGACTTAGTAGTTACGGATGTATGACTCTTCATTTACAAGTAACTAGTAAATAACCCGTCGAGTTTCGACGGAAAATAGTAATTTCACAAGGATTAATATTGGTATGTGATAATCCGGATGAATTAATATTTTTTCTAATTATTAAGATGATTTTTATGTGAAAATTTATTAACTTATATGTTTTATTTATAATAATTTGTACGAAATTGTGAGATCGAGTACAATAATTTTTATTTGTATAAATTATCAATAAATAATATCGCCAAAAAAGTAAATCTATACTACCAAATTATTATTATTATTATTATTATTATTATTATTATTATTATTATTAAGATGATTTTTATGTGAAAATTTATTAACTTATATGTTTTATTTATAATAATTTGTACGAAATTGTGAGATCGAGTACAATAATTTTTATTTGTATAAATTATCAATAAATAATATCGCCAAAAAAGTAAATCTATACTACCAAATTATTATTATTATTATTATTATTATTATTATTATTATTATTATTATTATTAAGATGATTTTTATATGAAATGTATTAACTTGTATGTTTTATTTATAATAATTTGTACGAAATTGTGAGATCGAGTACAATAATTTTTATTTGTATAAATTATCAATAAATAATATCTCCAAAAAAGTAAATCTATACTACCAAATTATTATTATTATTATTATTATTATTATTATTATTATTATTATTATTATTATTATTATTAGATATTATTACTATTATTTTATTATTATTATTATTATTAGTATTATTAGTATTATTATTATTAGATATTACCTACCATTTCATTACCTACCTAGCCTAGATAATTACCAGTAGGCTACAACAATGTTTTTGTAATATTGGAACTATTAAAGTACTTATGTGAGTCCGACCAAAGGTCACCGTCTCCAACTCACAAGAAACACACACTATCGTCAGACTCCTGAAAAACCCAAATTCCGTAATTCAGCCAAATTCCGGGAGATGTCTTTCAAGATGCAGAAGCTAGTGGCAGCACACATGTATATGTGGTTCCTGTGTGTGTGGTTCCCATTACTTTCTGTGGTGTTATTTTTTTACTTTAGTGCTCCAGAATAATTTATCTGAGTAAATCAGCTTTTCACAGGTCGATATAACCAGCAAAACTCAAGTTCCTGAATAATTTATCTGTGTTAATCAAGTTACGTTCATACCAGTTTTTCACAGGTCCATAAAACCAGGAAGAGAATTGACTTCCACACATGAAACAGTTCTTACAAATAAAAAGGGGTGTTGCGAGAATTGAACTCGCGCCCTCTCGCAATAAGCGAGAATCATGCCACTAGACTAAACACCCAGTAGGAATCAATTCAACCGAGTAAAATCATCATAGAATCACATCAAATGGATAAATGCAACTATATGAAAGAATACATGTAGACGCAGGATATTGCACCATGTACACACATGCAAACAACTACTATATAAATATCCCATTTGAAACTTAAACGTAGGCCTAGATGTTTCAAAACTATACCAGCTCAATTCCACCTCAACCTATGAAAATGGACATGCACATACATGTAAATCCCATAGCACATAACTGATACTCCTCAATCTATACACATGCATATGCACATATAGGTCAAATTGTAAATCAAAAAGCAAGTAACTAATACAATCAATCAATATAACCACCAACACGTCAATCCACTCACACACACACAGATACTCTTACAATTCAAAAATCAGAAGATTGAGGATTATTTAGTTTTTCTGCAGTAGGCCCAAGCTTCAGCACCTTCTCCTCAGCCTCGGCCCTTCACATACGCAATTTTTGCATGCCTTTCTTGTGCTTCCAGCTTCACAATCATCTACAAGAAATTTTCCTATCATTAGACCACCGACTAGTGACTACTGGAATGAACACAATTCGAGAATAAAATGACAATCAATGTCAAGAGCACTAACCTGTAACAGTAACATTGAATCCACAATGTTAACGACGAGATTATACGGATAAGAATGTCATCAGGTAAATCACTGATCCGATCAACTTTAAGAATGTCATCAGGTAAATTACTAATCCGATCAACTTTTCTGGTGCACGCCTAACAAACAAAAAAGAGTCCGGCGTTAGTTCTACGGGCAAAGAAAAACCAGAAAAGAAAGAGTTAGTTGATTGGAAAATGACATATCACCTTTGAAATCTCAGCTTGACTGTCATCAAGAAGAGTAATATCCTTTATCGACGACATGATAATTTGTTTATTTTGGTGCTGAATTGAATTTGAAACAAAATATGGCACTAATTAATCAAACTCTGATCAGAAGTTCAGAACAAACAAAACAAAAACAACAATTCAGGCAACCAGCAGCTGGGATGGAACTGGATAAGCAGAGAAGAAGATTTAAAAGAAAGCCAAGACAAGACAAGTATAATGCTAAAAATACAGACCAAACAAAAACTAGAAGCCAAGACAAGCATAATTACCTAGGAATACAAGAGATATCAAATCAGAATTCCTTATTCTTGAAAAACAGAACATAGAAGGCAAAAACTTAAACTGGTTGTTAGCATACTATTATAATGCATCTGATTTTCAATATTTAGATGGTTTACGTATTACTTTTCGGTCAGTTTGTTTACACCATTAGTCTTTTCACTACACCAAACCACACACTGTTCATACCAACATCCTTAAAATCTCAACGTTAAAAAGGAAAAAAGGAGGGCGTGTTACACAGGTTTTCTATAACACCAGCATTTTGTGTTACAAGCAGCAATGCATCCCATCAAACTCCAATTGTTATTTATGCTACCCTAACATCAAGAAATGTCTAAAAGTTTCTGCAAATGCTGGACAATGGACATAGTTCACTCAGTTGGACCCTATCAACTCAACTCAATGAATATACAAACCTTACTTTTGCAGATAGTGAATTGAACTTGGCTTAACCTTACTTTTCTCAAGTATCCTTATACTACTAGCAATAAATTTTAAAGCTCCAAACCTTTGTTCAACATAAGTTCAAGCTTTTAGACAATGTGAAATCGAATAAACCGAATCATAACTCAGAATATAATTTGCAGTGCTCATCAGTTATACGAAACATCTTAAAAGTCCAAAAGGCAACCAGAAATTGTTATAAGCATCCTAATATTCATAGCACAGTTCATTTTATCATCTCAACATACTTAACGATTTTTCCAATCGAATATACAAGCAGTAAAATTAGATTAGATACCTTGAATTGTTAGAGTTTGAGCTTAGGTTTGAGGCCTTCCCCATTGTGTTCTTCATGGGTTGCCTGGCCGTTGGAATTGACCTTGCCGGAGTCAGTGTCGGAGGCGGAGGCGACGGAATTTATGGCACTGCTTAAACCCTGGGGTATTCGGACCAGGACTATGGTGTCGGTACGCAGGGTGAGCATCCGAAAGGCGTTACCGGTGGAGTTCCGGCATCAAGGGTTTAAGAAGATGTCCGTTCTGGGTGAATTGTGAGATGATTGGGTCGATTTGGGTTATTGTCCATCAGAAATTTGAAATTGAATTGGGGAACAAGGGTTCATGGGAATTGGGGAAGAACACGGTCGACAATCGATTCAGAGATAGAAAACTGAGTGTTATTGGATTATGATTTGAAAAAAAATATTGGTTTTTAATTATAATGACTTTAAGTTTTACTTTGTATTAAATACATTTCTATTATTAAAGTATCATTAAATTAATTTGAAGATATAATAAAAAAATATAAATTGTTAAATATGATTTTAAATTTATGGGGTATAAATGTAAATTCAATATTTATTATTAAAATTTAATAATTTATAATAAAAATATTAACTTCGTACCATTGCCACGTGAGAGCATTCTAGTGGAGACCTGTGCTCAGGTCAGTATGAAGGCGACCTGAGAATAGAAAGCTCCAAGTTAGTTTCACAGAAAAGTTAATTGGGGCTTTCTATTCTCAGGTCGGCTCTGTACCCTAAACTCAGGTCTTCATTCAATAGTTGCCATGTGGCGCTTAATTTAATCTCATCCATTTATTTCGGTTCAAAGTCATTTTTGGTACGATGGATTATAATTAAGTTTCTTTACATTAAAATCACCAAAAAAATACAAATTAACTATAATGCCCTTAATTTCAATTTATATGATTACATATACACGTAAACCTTATTAATTAATCTTAATCACAAACCAAAGTTAATTGATCATAGTTAATTTATCCATTTTAATAATGATACATAAACTATCGAACACTTCTAAATAATATACTTCGTAGCTAAAAAAATAAGCCTCTGGTATTGTCCTCTACAAATGTTGATAGCTAGTGCAATTAGATTATGGAAAACGAATATTCCATTGAATTGTTGTTGAAATTAATTTGATATATATTGGTTAATTTTAATTTTAGTTAAAGTAAATTTTTAATTTAATACTTATAAAATTGTAAGAATTTATTTAAATTATTTAAATGAACTTTTTGAAAGTAGGGGTATAACTGCACATTTATATATTTTTATCAAAATTTAATAAATTAGAATGAAATATATAATAAAGACTTACGTTTAGGTTGGTACGAAGCCGACCTGAGAATAGAAAGCCCCAAGTTGGTTTCATGAACCTAAAAAAATAGTTTCATGGATTTTTTTTCCTAAAAACAAGCCTAATTAAATTGCTCCATAAATCAACAGTTCTTAATTCTTAAGGTATCTTAAGAAAAATAAAAATGGGTGAGATATCCTTATCCAATTCAGTTCCCTATGTGAGATGACTACGTATGATATGATATAACGACCATGTAGTACAATATTTATTACATATACATGGATCAACATCAACTTTGCAAAATCTTGTCTAATGCGAAAATTTCACTTTTATTCCTAATGTAGTGTTTGGTTTGTGTGCAGTTTGACCATGCATTAAAATGGTTAAGTTGTAGTGTACATTTGGTTCAACTTGCTTGTGTATAAAAACCAGTGTATATTTTTTTTCCCTCACTATTTGATAGACAAAATTGTGTCATGTGTTTTGGGTGTATTTGGACCAAAAAAAACATGTACACAGGCTCTTTGGTTTTCATATGTTATTGGATCAGCCCATGAATTTTATAGTCAAGACCTCAAATAAACCCAATTTTCTCATCTTCACGGAGCGTTTGGTTTGAATTACGCAATGCAACAGTGCGATTCGATTTAACTTCTACTGTGGTGTTAGTTATAACCGTTGGAATCGCTACGCTTCATCGGCAGGATTCATCGCCTTATCATTCATTCTCCTCACCGCCCCAAATTGGTCGTCAATTTGGTTTTGTCAGCCTTCAATCAACCGGCCGCCTCTATTTGCAAACGGTATGATTTCGATTCTGCTATGTAATTGACACTTTTATTCTTGTAATTTGGGTGAATCGTTGTTTTGATTTGTTAATTTGATCATGGGATTTGTGGATTGAATCGAATTAATACTTTAGAGTTAACCCTAAATCGTAATGTAATGGAGTATTTGAAGGGCAAATAGATTTCCATTACATAGAACTAAAGGATGGTTGAATGCTGATAATTTAAATTAAAGCAAGGCGTTTGCTGCAATATCTTGTAATTTTTTCTTAATTCCTCCTGAACTTAGCAATGATCGAATCGTATTTGTAACTGTCGTGACCTTGTTTGCCCAAATGCTATTTTCTTCTTTGCCTTCCTGTTACTGCTTCCCTCCCCTGAACGCAAACAACATTTTGTGGTATGTGGTTGGTCAATTTCAAGTACACGAGCTATGAAACCAGGGGACATTGGTGGGTAGGGTGTTCCATTATCTATTGACCAGACAGGTTCTTCTTTAGGTGTGGGAGGTAGCAATACAGCTTTATTGACTGCAATAGGGCTTTTGGGGATATGATATTCAGGAACCCGAAACTGATCGAGGTTGAAAGTGTATGGGATAATTGCAAGGTTGTCTTTGGCTTGATTTATATTTTTTTTCTGGTTGCTTCATACAGCGCGTTCCAACCTTCAAATATTATGATGAGCTCTTTCCATAAAGGTTCTCCTAATCCATAGTAGAATCTTGCCTTTTCATTATCCTATAGTTTAAAAAAAGAAAGATTTTTAAAAATTACAACAGTTAACAGTGAATCACTGAGATTGTAATGTTACAAACACAATTACACACTAGCTACTACTTTGAACACTCACCTGGACAACAAGCTCCCACACACCTTGTTCAGCATTAAACTTCTCCTCATCACCATTCCATTTCATGCCAGGTGTGTTCCTCAGTTGTGTGAAAAGCTTGTAGCGCTCCTTCAACTGGCCAACAACATGTTTGATCTCTAAAATATCATGGGTGGTGCCCACAACAAATGCAAGATTCTTCTGTGCACTATGGTATGCTTTCTCAACTTTTGTTGGCCATTCCCATTCACCATCGTATGCACTGTCACAAAGTTGGTTTACTAAGCACTTGACACTGTTCTTTGGGAAATATTGATCATAAAAAAGCAACATCTTGTTCTTCCTCTGTGATATGATAAAGCTTCATTTGTGAATTAGTGAAACATGCTATGATTTTTGTGCTGGAGAAGTGTGGAAAGTCTTGTTTGGTGGTGGAACTTGGATATAGAGGAATCTGTATGAGGTAAAAAAATAAATTTTATTTTTCTTCTTTATGACAGTGTGTTGGTTGAGATATGTCACACAAATTATGTTTAGAATTATGTAGTCACCTAGGCTGCATATAGAGTAATAAAGTCTTCTATTAACTTTCTGCATTGCATTAATGTGAGCACACTCTAGGAAACCATATCATTATTGACATGTTTACATGAATTCATGCTAAGTTTTGTAATAAATGGAACTTGATGCAAATACCCAACAATGAAGACAACCACAGAAACCAACAATGAAGACATCTTAGTTGAGTTTTGTAATAAATGGAACCTGATAAAAAGAACCACCATCTCCAAAAACCACAGAAACTCAACTAAGAAACAACAACACAAATAGCCAACAATAAAAAAACCCTCATCTCCTAAATCCACACAAGTTCAAGCTAGTGCATACTATCAGATCTGGACTTCACAAAACACAAATACCCAACAATGAAGACAACCCCCATCTCCTATATCCACTCAAGTTAAGCTTCTGTAACACACTATCAAAATTTTTATGAAAGAACAAACTCTCAAGTGGACATCAAAAAACACAAGAAAGGGATGTCGTATGGTGGCTTACAACAGTGGTCCGTGCATCCATGGCGGTCGGCGCTCACAGCAGCTCCTTACAAAGCTCAGGCGTAACCTACAGAGTAAGCACAAAATTCTCCGTCAATACACAACCATTTTACAAATCGAAAAGATAGAAATGTAGAGGATGAAGTTGCGAATTGGTTATCAAAATTTCAGGCAAGATTACCTTCGACGGACAGAGTTCCCCAATTTGGCGGCTGCTGTCGATTTGCTGAAACCTAGAAGGGAAGAAATGAAATGGTGGGACGAATAAATACACCTGTAGGAACAATTCACATTTCTCTTTTTCTTTTTGCAGTGGCACTTTCGTTATTAATAGGCCCAATTCATGTGCACTTGACCATGTACATTTTTCATACATGGGGTAGGCATGTATGAAAAAGAGGTGTGGCTCCAAAACACACGGTCCAATTATTCCGGCCCAACCGATCTAGCCAGAACACACTTTCTTAAATTGACAAACAAACAGCATGTGTATGAAAAACGATGCGTTTTGGTTGCAGTTTGACTACAAATACACCCAACCAAACACCCCATAATAGAATATCAGCACTCAATGGCTCAACCATTTCAGATTGATCAGAAACAGTCAAACATGGGCATAGACCAAGATCTTGAACCCCAATCCCACTGCACTGTTACATAATGACATTAACAAGCACAAGTATAACACACCCTACGGCCTACACCACCAACAATCAACCAAGTCTATGATTCCACCCCAACAAGATTGTTCAACACACCACAATACAACACAGCTAATCTTGAATAAAGTCACTCCATGGTGAGCCAAAAGTACCAGGCATTGTCAGCATTCTCGGTGACCTTCATCAAACACCTACCGGAATACAATTTCCCCATATCACTTCCACTCTCCAAACACCTAATCAATTTGGGCAATCACCCCTACACCCACCAAAACACCCCGTACAAGACAGAAATCCAGCCATCAATGTAACAGATTTCGCCGATTCCTCCTGGTTTTTCTCGATATTTTACCTCTTGCAAATCGAGAATATTCAACACATAATTCACCAACTCTCAATTGTAATTGCAACTTTGATATACATGTCATCTTCCTCAATCAATTAGTTCACATACCTGTCATCTTCCTCAATTTTGATGCTCCCGGTCTCGAAACAGTAATGTGTAAGCACGCCCAACCAGTAAACATCCAAAATTTGCTCCCAATGAGAATCAAATTTCGCCAAGAGAACATCCAAATCGTTCTGGCGTTGACACCCACAGCCTGATACGAGTTTCAGAGAAGAATAAGAGTTACGAGGGAGAGGGGGGGTGGCAGAAAATACTTGATTGTAATGTTAACTTGGACTTTTCTACGGGCAGGCAGGTTTTCGCCTTACCTGACAACAGGCACCCAATCAAAAGTCGCCACGTCATTCGCCTTCGCCAACCCTTCGCCAAAAAGTTAAAACAATTATTTTTATTTATTTTTCAATTAAATATAAATTTACTTAAATAACCTTGAATTAAAATAATAAATACAATTATTAAAAAATATAGTAAAATAAAAATATTTACATTTATTATTATTATTATCATCTTTTATTATTCGGGCCAGGTGGGCTGATGATGATTCGGGCCGGGCCCGAGAACCGGGAAGGTCCGGCCCGGGCCCGAGAACATGCCGCCGGTCAGAAACGGACCGGGAAGGTCCGGCCCGGATTTATATCCCATCTTTGCATCTAATTTAAAAAATAGTAATTTTAATGTTGGATGTGGGATTCAAACCCAAGCCACCACAGTGGAAGTCAGCTTACTTAACCAATAGGAGAATGTTCCAATTTGGTTGAATTGATGATGTTATAAATTTAAGTAATGTATTTTGTATAATGTAAACATTTAACATTTTAATTGTGAATTTGCATTTCATTTTATATTCTTAATCTTAAACTATAATAAATTATTTCTCATTGTTTTTTTACTCTGGTTGATTGACCAACGGAATTACTCATTATCTAACCTCAACAATGTCCATCCTTACCATATGACTCACATGATGACTAGTTTGTAAACGTGTTGTCTAGTTGATTTATTATTTATGAATTTTTCTATATTTATATTAAATAATAAACTAATTGACACTAAGAACGGATAAAACAACATATATCATGACTTGTTACGTATATGAGACTACTAAGTTGCTTCTATAATTGTGATAGAGTTAAGACAATGTAAGTTGGTATCTATGAGTCTAAAGGTTTGACTCATTTTATAGTGAATGTTCATTGGAGAAGATTAATGCACTTATCCATTATCTCGTATCTCAGTGATTGTTATCATTTGTTAGTTTGTTGAGTATAGGGAAGGCAATGGACCGGGCTGGACTTTAAGAGGCCCGGTCGGGCCCGGGAAGACTAGCACATGCCCAGGCCCGGCCCATGGCCTAGGGCGGGCCTGAACATTAGGCCCAGGCCCGGACCCGTCATCGGCCGGGCCGGGCTCAGGCCGGGCCTTTTTTTTTCTTTTTTTGTCAATTATTTAGTAATCTAAATGTTGTTTTTTTAGTTATGTAGTGTAGTATTAGTAGAATGGTGAATCTATTTAATTTATATCTTTTTGCTTGAGATCAAATATTTTGATATCACTTTTATCATTTGCTTGGGATCGAATGAATTTTTGTGAAAATAAATTTCGAATCAGTTTCTCTTTTGGTCAATTTTATTCTTGTTTTGTAGGATTGGCTCTTGGATTAGTAACTTATATATTTATGATGAGTAGTCGGATTAAGGTTACACCTATATATACAATTAAAATTAATAGACATTTCTATTAATATTGTGAATAATATTCTAATCGGATAATAAAATAAAGAGAGATGTAGCCCATTTAAAATAACCCTAATATAATCTATTAAATCGATTTTAAATTTAGACATATAAAATAAATATGTGAATATTTGTTGGCCATTTTTGTCATCTGTATGCACAATTTGATTATTTTCGTTTGGGTGAATACAAGCCAAATTTAAATAGGAACGGTTGTATCCCACTCAAATTCAAATCGGATAATTTCGGATTAAATTTGATTCGATTTATTTTTTATCATAACAAATTTCGGGTTAAATTTGATTCGATTTATTCAGTTCAAATATATTTTTAATCAGATGAATTTGTGTCAATATTAATTTGGATAATTTGGAATCGGTTATCTTGTTGTCAACTTTATTATTATGTTGTCAGATCAAATCCCGGGTTAAATTTTAGATATTTAACCGATATATTTCTGATCCTTTATGGACTAAATTGAATTTTGGCATATCAATTTTAACAGGATACGACCATTTATACAAAATTAAAGAAATTAAATAATTTCTATTTATGAATAATCTTGTGTTTGGAAGCTCCATGAACACTTTTTAGCTTCCTTTGTCCACTCTAATTCATGAGTTGGAACAGGTCAATTATATGGGAATGCGAATGGAAAAATAGACGAGAATGAGCGACCTTTCACTATTTTTTCTTATGAGAAGTCGACTGAGAGAGGTAGCAGCAGCAAGAGAGAGACGTGAATGAGTGTTCAATTAATTATAAATTTAGGTTGATTATTAATTTTCTTTTATGATACTGTATAAAGTAATAGCGATTAATGAACAAAGTAATTGGTAACGTGGTGGTTTAGTCTTGTGCTATTTAGCTAAAGGTCTCAGGTTCAAATCCTAGCTTTGAATATTTTTGGTAACTATAATTAAATATTTTCAAATTCATTAATAAATAATTTAATATAATAAAAATAATAAAAAAAATCGTCCAAAAAATATTAATAAATCGAAATTATAAAAAAAAATATTAAAATTTTTATTTTTTGGAGGGTAAAAATGACATTTTATAAAATATTAATATTTTTATTATAATTTATTAATTAAAATATTAATAAGGCGACAAGGCGAAGGATAAGGCGAAAGGCGATCGCCAAATATTTTTTGGCGAAGTGTTGTGAACCATTAGATCAAAGATCTAATGGTCTAGATCAGTTTGCCTGATATCAGGCAGGCCCTGCCTGACCCTAGAAGACTCCATGTTAACTTTTAAGAGTCTCAAAGTGTTATGTCAAATTTGAAAAGTCCAAAGTGATATGAGGTATGCCACACCCTCATTGAATTTCTTTTTGTAATTTTCTCTTGGAGTCTTCTAGGGTCAGGTAGGCTTCTCCTGCCTGATATCAGGCAAACTGATCTAGACCATTAGATCTAGACCATGCCTTTCGCCTTATCCTTCGCCTTGTCGCCTTATTAGCTAGGATTTGAACCTGAGACCTTTGGCTAAATAGCACAAGACTAAACCACCAGGCTACCAATTACTTTGTTCATTAATCGCTATTACTTTATACAGTATCATAATAGAAAATTAATAATCAACCTAAATTTATAATTAATTGAACACTCATTCACGTCTCTCTCTTGCTGCTCCTACCTCTCTCAGTCGACTTCTCATAAGAAAAAACAGTGACAGGTCGCTCATTCTCGTCTATTTTCCCATTCGCATTCCCATATAATTGACCTGTTCCAACTCATGAATTAGAGTGGACAAAGGAAGCTAACAAGTGTTCAGGGAGCTTCCAAACACAAGATTATTCACAAATAGAAATTATTTAATTTCTTTAATTTTATATAAATGGGCGTATCCTGTTAAAATTGATATGCCAAAATTCAATTTAGTCCATAAAGGATCAGAAATATATCGGTTAAATATCTAAATTTAACTCGGGATTTGATCTGACATCATAATAATAAAGTTGACAACAAGATAACCGATTCCAAATTATCCAAATTAATATTGACTCAAATTCATCTGATTAAAAATATATTTGAACTGAATAAATCGAATCAAATTTAACCCGAAATTTGTTATGATAAAAAATAAATCGAATCAAATTTAATCCGAAATTATCCGATTTGAATTTGAGTGGGATACAACCGTTCCTATTTAAATTTGGCTTGTATTCACCCAAATGAAAATAATCAAAATTGTGCATACAGATGACAAAAATGGCCAATAAATATTCACATATTTATTTTATATGTCTAAATTTAAAATCGATTTAATAGATTATATTAGGGTTATTTTAAATGGGCTACATCTCTCTTAATTTTATTATCCGAATAGAATATTATTCACAATATTAATAGAAATGTCTATTAATTTTAATTGTATATATAGGTGTAACCTTAATTCGACTACTCATCATAAATATATAAGGTACTAATCCAAGAGCCAATCCTACAAAACAAGAATAAAGTTGACCAAAAGAGAAACTGATTCGAAATTTATTTTCACAGAAATTCATTCGATCCCAAGCAAATGATAAAAGTGATATCAAAATATTTGATCTCAAGCAAAAAGATATAAATTAAATAGATTCACCATTCTACTAATACTACACTACATAACTAAAAAAAAAAAAAAAAAAGGCCCGGATTGAACCCGGCCCGGCCCATGACGGGCCCGGGCCTAGGCCTAATGTTCAGGCCCGCCCTGGGCCATGGGCCGGGCCTGGGCTTGGTGCTAGTCTTCCTGGGCCCGACCGGGCCTCTTAAAGCTCGGTCCGGCCCATTGCCATCCCTATACTCAACAAACTAACAAATGATAACAATCACTGAGATACGAGATAATGGATAAGTGCATTAATCTTCTCCAATGAAACATTCACTATAAAATGAGTCAAACCTTCAGACTCATAGATACCAACTTACATTGTCTTAACTCTATCACAATTATAAAAGCAACTTAGTAGTCTCATATACGTAACAAGTCATGATATATGTTGTTTTATCCGTTCTTAGTGTCAATTAGTTTATTATTTAATATAAATATAGAAAAATTCATAAATAATAAATCAACTAGACAACACGTTTACAAACTAGTCATCATGTGAGTCATATGGTAAGGATGGACATTGTTGATGTTACAATAATGAGTAATTCCGTTGGTCAATCAACCAGAGTAAAAAAAACAATGAGAAATATTTTATTATAGTTTAAGATTAAGAATATAAAATGAAATGCAAATTCACAATTAAAATGTTAAATGTTTACATTATACAAATACATTACTTAAATTTATAACATCATCAATTCAACCAAATTGGAACATTCTCCTGTTGGTTAAGTAAGTTGACTTCCACTGTGGTGGCTTGGGTTCAAATCTCACATCCAACATTAAAATTACTATTTTTTTAATTAGATGCAAAGATGGGATATAAATCCGGGCCGGACCTTCCCGGTCCGTTTCTGACCGGCGGCATGTTCTCGGGCCCGGGCCGGACCTTCCCGGTTCTTGGGCCCGGCCCGAACCGTCATCAGCCCACCTGGCCCGAATAATAAAAGATGATAATAATAATAATAAATGTAAATATTTTTATTTTACTATATTTTTTAATAACTGTATTTATTATTCTAATTCAAGGTTATTTAAGTAAATTTATATTTAATTGAAAAATAAATAAAAATAATTATTTTAACTTTTTGGCGAAGGGTTGGCGAAGGCGAATGACGTGGCGACTTTTGATTGGATGCCTGTTGTCAGGCAAGGCGAAAACCTGCCTGCCCGTAGAAAAGTCCTTTTCTCTTTTTCGTAATTTCTTTCTTTATTATATCATTTCCTTTTCAAATTTTCTTTCTCACCTAAGTTTTCGTTACTATTTTTTATGTATACATTATCCTTTTTCATATAATCTCTTACTTTATACATTTCCTATTCTATTTTTCCCTCACCAACTATATTAAAGTAATTAAAGTAATATAATAAGCCTGTTGATTCAATCAATTGATTGACCTACCAATCAATTTTAAACCGTTGATCTTATTTATTCAGTTTCAATCTGGTGCGTACATGTGTCATTAAATATTTTTTACTTTTGAAATTCCTATTTTGATATTTGATATAAAAAAAATTATTGAGATATTTAGTTTTATTCCAACTCTTATGTAATGGATATATAATAAAATAATAAAGGAAGAAAAACGCGTGAAGGTGACGTAGAGAGGTCTTGATTTTTCTCGATTTTATCTGATTTTTCTCGCTTTGCTCCGTTTTTTATTTCTTCGTCCTTTAATTTATTACAGATCCAATCCTCTTCTCCTCTTGCTCATCCGACTTATGGATTCGAATGAAGCTCGTTGGTTTTTCAATTCATCTCACCACTCGCCAATTCATCTTCTACCACCACTGATGAACTCTAATTCATCATTCATGTTTCCAATAGACATGAAGCACATCTTACTCTATTTCAGGTACTCATATATTTTTTTCTCATCTTTCCCTATCTCCATTAATTTATTTAGGTTTCTCCCTATCTCCGTTAATTTATTTATGTTATGTTTTGTGGATATATACGTATAGATTAATTGAAGGATTAATTGAAGAATTCATGTTTTGATTCTGAATTCCTCTTCTGTATGAGAGATGTTGATGACTAATAAAGTTTTCTATGATTGTTACAATGCTTCAATTTAGTTGTGATAGCTTTAAACAGACACCAAACAAGTCAAGAATTGCATTTTACCGTTTGTAAGAATGACTCTGAAATAGCTAGCCTACTTTGCATTTTATTCCCACATCTCTTCTTGACCTTATATGGGTGAAATTCGTATTTTCAACAGCTTCCCTGATCCAGCAGAGAGATTGTTTCGGTCAGTATGGAAAGGCAATGAAGGCGGCTGACACTTGGACAGTACCAGGAGGTGCCATACCAAATTTCGCAAACAACACTCTCTACTTGTGAGTTCCAACTTCATATCTGCATTATATAAGGTTATGAGTCTACACCTCTTTTGGAGCACCCCGATACAACTTATATTCCATATGTAATAATTTATACTCTGTAATCTCAGCTTATTACCTTTCCATGAAGCTAAGGTTGCAGAAATTTGCAAGAGATGCAGGGTTGTTCTTCGTCTATGGAAGTACGCAACTGGAATTTTTATTAAACATTTTTGGATGGCGTTGTTGTCAGGTATATATCTTACTCACATGTCCTGAAGTTCTAGATAGCATCTAACTGATGACACACCTGTCCCTTGTCCCTTAAGGTAGAGAAGACTTTTTGCATCCGTTTCAGGATTGACACTATGCAAGATTATTTTCGGGCTATTTCCAATTTTCCTGTTTCTGTGTTTCTGAGTATTTAAGTGTGTGGGTGTGGGATTGGGTTCATAGACGCTACTTGACTTTGGACGGAATGCAGTTTAAATATTTTTATTTTCCCGTTGGCCGCTGAGAATTATTCATGAAGGGAAAGTTAATCGCAACCAATTGGTGCATGGGGAGGTCTGTTTTTCTGCAGCGGCGGAACAATATCTAGATTATTAGCACGGAATCAGGCCACGATCAATCAAATAGTTACACCTGAAGTTGCATACTACTAATGTTATGATTATTCAGTTTTTCATTCTATTGCATGATTAATTTTGCTCTTTTATCGTGTAAAGAGTTGAATTTCGGAATATGTGAAAATTGCGCTCCTAAATTTATCGAATATGCATGCTCGTTCTCAAGCTGCGACTTGAATGATTTGTACAAAATCAAGATTAATTGTGTATCCAAGCTCACTCCGCTTAGATTAGGCATAAACTCTATTCTGAATCATGTCCCAGGTAATCATCCTTCTCACTGGTCTCTTATTCTATGCCGTGGAGATTATGATTCGCGAGTTTGGCAGTGATGAATATAAAGTTGGTTTAAGAGAGTTGATTTTGATGACTGCGAAAAACGTGAAGAAGATGGTTGTGGAGTTAAAACACCAAATGAGTTGTGATACTACGATCAGGAACCAGTCATTGAAACTGATTCCTGGAACCTCCAGTTGTGTGTGCGTGGATGCTGGCCTGCAAGGTTGATCTGTTCTGTTTTTGTATAGGCAGGTTGTTTATTTTGTTTCTGCCACGTCGGTGCGCATGGGGAGGTGTAGTGGGTCAGGACGCTGACTGTTGTTTTTTGTTACTCTGGAGCATGCTTGCTGCATATTTACTTGGTGTTGCTTAGTTGTTGGGTTGTCTGGCCCTGATGACCGTAATTAAGGCCTTGTGATCCCTCATACCGCAATCTTCAGGTCTAGGAGTTTCATTTGGATGACATGAGAGTGTTCGGTATGTTTGTAACACTATTACATTTGAATTTTATTCCTAGACTACTAGACATTTAGTACATGATTGTACACAAGATTTTGTTGAGCTGTGAGGGAAGCACTGAGTTCCTATTTGATTTAGCATTGTAAGTAGGCCTTCTGCATGGATGGATTAAATATTTGATGATTCTTTGTTTTTTTTTTTTTCCTGAGAAAATAGACTATTACGCATTAACTGAAGGAAATACAAAATGGTCTTACCTTCAACTTGAAAGTTGAAACAAGTCGCGAGAGGGATTGAATATTATCCCTAATTACAAAATTTGGACACTCGGTCCAAACAAAATGCTTACTCACATGGTTCCGGACAAAAGTATGATACAAGGAACCACTTGTGTCGCGCCGCGCCGAGATCCGTCGATTGATTAGCTTCTCTATATATACGATACCACCGACATTCCTTAGTTAAATGACCAAACTTTAGAATGAAAAAGAGCTTTTACATGATTAACTTTTGCAAAAGGTTTTTTGGGCTCATGCTCAAATTAACTTTTGCATGATTAGTTCAGAGCAACTTATGTTATTTGAGCATGAGCCCAAAAAACCTGCTGGAGGATGATTCCTTGTTAAACAAAAGAAGCATTTAGTCAAGTTGTAGATTAATTCCTACTTCACACACAGTTTTGTTAATTGCTACTTCATTTTTATCCCTTTGAACTAACTTTATGCCTTTCTCCTTCAAACAAACAAACTTTATAATATCACATAATGTTCCGGGCCCAAATGTATACACAGACTGTATGTAGTAGAAGTTTAGAACTATGATGCAATGAACTATTTCCAAGTTGCCATCATTATGTTTCTACAACATTTTCAAACTTCACATTTCTTCATTTTTACCAAATATTATTCTTAATTAAATTTATTACTCATCAATCATATTAGATTATTTACTTCATTTTTTCTTATATTGTTTACATTTTTTTTTTGTCAATTTTTATTTTAAAACTTTATCGTCAGTTTTACCACTAAACCAAGCATCACACATATTATACCAACTTCTTAAAAATTTATTGCAAAAGCAAACACAAACGATTAAAAAACGGATGAGCTGTAAAATAAAGTTTGTTTAACAACGTGTAGAAAAATAAATTTGACGTAATAAGAAAAACGTTCCACACGCGTAGCGTGTGACGCGAATTCTAGTAATATAATAAGCCGATTGATTTACTCAATTGATTGACATACCAATCAATTTTAATCCGTTGATTTTGCTTATTCAATTTCAATCTGGTGCGTACATGTGTCATTATTTAATTAAAAGGTGTAGGGTTCGAATCCTGTTGACGTGATTTTTCTCCATTTTTTGTATTATTATTTTTATTGAAGGTGTTCGGTTCGAATATCAATATTTTAATTGAAGGTATTGGGTTCGAATCTTATTGACGTAATTTTTTTTCTTTTTATTTATTCTCTTCTTAAGTCTTTATTTTTTTAATATAAAGTTGTATGGTTGTACTATACTTAATTTAAAAATAACCATGATATGTTCTTATGAAAAAAAAGACATACTTCCTCCGTCCAATAATAAATGTAACACTTGATTTTGTTGACTTTTTTTTTGGTCATTTTGACCTTAAATTATTTTTAAATCATACAATAAAGATAGTTAAAAACATCATATCATAAAACTAGTATGTTTATATTTTCATAATATAATTTTTTAATTATTTTACTTGAATGATTTACAATTAATTTGAGGTCAAACTAATCCTCGAAAAAGTCAATTATAAAACCAAATGTTACACTTATTATATATTGGACGGAGGAAGTATTTTATTTACCAAAGGTCAATTTAGGATGATAGAGAACCTGAGGATACTAACTAGGCCACTTCAAATTTGAATATCATCCATATTGCGGCATCAACATAACAAAAGACATCGATAAAACAAAATGACAAGAGATAATGACGCACATGACAATATATATTCAACTGGTGAAGAACACCAATTAACATGCGAAAGATGCATTGCAGATTTCGAAGTTGAATGTTTCCAAAGCCTAGAGATGTATCTGATGGTTCTTAACTCATCGGAAGAATACTTTTCGTATGTCTAATATAGTTCAATTCAAAACTATTAATTGTATAACTACAAAAACTATATACATTTATAGGACACCGTTAGTGTTAAGTTTAATTACTCAATTAGTTATTTTTGGTTATGTTTGAAGTCATTATGTGAATATTATATATTTACTCCATTCATTTCAATACAATACATTATTTAATAAAATAATAATGTTTTACAAGATTACGCTTCACACGCGTAGCGTGTGATGCGGTTTCTAGTTATATGATTAATCATTTACTTTCTATAGCCTAACTTCTTGCTATATTATTACTATATTATTATGTTTTCTTTTTCCATATTTTATGTTCCTTATTCTCAATATTTTTTAGTTTGTTTTTTATAAATTGATTTTCTGCTAGTTTCACGAACCACGAGTTGACAAATTTACTTTTAAAACTTATTGTGTAGGATACTATTGTCGAAAATGATACGTAATTTGATATTTCCGACCGAGACAAATAATGTTATACGAGGTTGTAAGAGTTACTATTAACAAGAAAGTCAAACTCTACGGATCTATATATATTCATATGTCCCAATCAATTTTTTACGTATTCCTTTTTTGACGTCCCATTCAATTCTTTACGTTTCTATTTTTGGAAAGTACCCCACATCCCATCTATATTATTTTAAATACGGAACCCACTTTTACACTTCTTAATTTATCTCCACTCATATCTCACACTCTTTTAATCCACTACCCTACATTTACATACATTATTAATATAACACTACAAAACAAAACTATTTATTAAAAACCGTGCAAAAAGAAAACGTAGGCTTATCATTGGGACGGCAGGAGTATATTTTAACAATTATTTCGGGGATAGCCACTTTAAATTATCAAAACTCAAAAAAAAAACAAAGAAAAAAAGTTGCAATGAACTTAAAATAGAAAAAAATATGGGACTAAATGTTCGTAAATTATATATTTCATTGGTTTTGTTCTCATATTAATATTTTTAGAGATTTTGTATAGTTGGTAAATTCATTTCTTACATATTTCGTATAATGTATTTCATGAAAGATATTATACATGTAAATTTCGACCCTCCTAAAATATGTTGTTGCATTCGCCATTGGGGTCAACGTTGGACTCAAATAATCATAGTTGCACATTGTCGATGTGTTGAGAAAGATTGTCTCATGTTACAAAGCTTACAATTTGGAAGTGTCATGAAACGTTGATTGATCAAACTTAATGATGCAAAAGAGTTTGATATGACTCGATGCTTGAGGCAATTATGCGTCGTTGAATCTTTACAAATAAAGATTACGACTGGATACACCATTTTATTTGAGGTCGCTTGAGAAGCGTGATTATAGTGTAATTGTGGAAAAGCCAAAGTTTTAAAGTAAAAGAGATTCCACTTTCATGTGGGGAAATCAAGACAATTCCCACTTCTATTGTATAAGGAATGGACAGTTGGTTCAGAAAAGTGAGACACCTTCTCCTTGTGGGGGAGAGAGAGTATCTTGATATCTTACAATAAAATGTTTGATTGAGATAACTCAAACAAGGAGAGTACAATACTCATGGAATGTGTGCAATTTCAAATTAGAGGAGTTAAACTACAAATTGAAGGAATGGTGATTTCAATTCAGATCGACCATTGTAATGGCTTGAAATCAAACTTATTCTTGTATTGAAACAAAAGTCTTTATGGTTTACTAAAGGTGAAACCCACTTCGAAAGAAGTGTAGACAAGATATAATTTATGAGGAGTTCAATATGAGTTAAACACATGATTAAACTTAGTAACTCATGAAACATAGTGTTTTGAGCCATGGATATGCATAGATTTATACACAAGTTACATGTTCGGACATTATCATGATGGCTCAAAGAAAGACTTCCTTATAGCTATCATAACAAGAAGGTTATCTCAAGTATGGAGAAACCAAAGAAAGTTATTGGTGCACAAGTGGAAGTAATACTTGGATTGATGTACACAATCATGTGACGAAATAAATGTACATGTAATATGGTAAATCTAGACCTTGAGTCGTAGATATGATACCATGATGCAGTTGATATTTAGTTTGGAAAGACGTTACCGTGATAATAAATGCCTTACTAAAGATCTAAGATACTCTTGTCTCGGGGAATGGGCTTAAAACCCATATTAAAGGAAATTTGCAGTGGAAACCCAACCATACTGACTGGAGATCTCATGAATTTGGTTCAATGTGGAAGACGAAGTTATAAATGACCGTATAGATCTCCTTGTGAAGTAAGAGTACTTCGAGTTGATCAAAGCACTTAGGAGTTATACTTCATGGGCCATTCTCGGTAAAAGATATTAAGTGCTAACTGTCTAACAAGTTAGAGGTTGAGTACTTAAAACTCTTAATGATCTCTAAAGGAGTTCCTGGGACTTCTTTAGCTTCCGACTCTACAAAAAAACTGGCATTTAGCCACGGATCTATCCGCGGATAAAAAGGCCGATCCGTGGATAAAAAAGCTTAGCCACGAATGATCCGTGTCTAATAAGCTCGTGGTCATTTTTGGCGTAACAGCTTATTATCTACAGATCGAAATTTGTAGCCACTGATAATACGTTGATCAGGTTGGATTTGGGCTTCGAGCTTTGTCACGGATAGATTTGTATCCGTTAGTGATTATATTATTTTAAAAAACTAAGAGTCTGTGTTGTTATAACGGATAGAGTTTTATTCTTGGCCATAGTTAGCCATAGATAAATCTATCCGTGGCCATTATTTATTTATTTTGTCTGTGTATATTATTTATTGTTATGAATATTAGACGGGTGATAATATTTATTTGTATTTGTAAATGTAATTATACGAAAATCATACGAATTAATTAAAATAGAAAAACATACGAATATAAAAATCAATTCGAACATACTAAAAGTGTACATAATAAATAAAGAAACTAAAAAGTGTACGTAGCTACGAAATAAAGAAACTAGCTAAGGCGTACGAAGATAAACATTGATCATAACAAGAAAACTAGTTAAGGGTCCGGGTCCTCCACAGCATAGGCCAAGTGCTCGGATCTTGGTTTTGGATACGGGTTCCAATACGCATCCCACAAATTATAATGGTCGGGGTCGATGTAGTTAGCCCAAGCATGGGACTCGTGATGGACACACCATTGTTTGGCGCGGTAAACCCTTTGCTTGTAGATGTCGGACGCCTCTTGGTTGAAGACCCTCCACAGAGTCTTCGTATGCACACTAGGGATCCAGTAGTACCTCTGCAAGAGTTCAGTTACTTCAAATAAGCCAAGCATAGTAGAATAGCGGGCTAATTCAACAATATAACAAAATTACTCATGCTAGTGTGGGCGCCACCTACCCATCTTGAATGCGGACGTATGTACTGTCAATAAACAAGGTAGTGGGCGCCGCCTACACATTTTCAATGCGAACGTATTGTGAACAAAAAAGCTAGTGGGCGCCGCCTACCCATTTTGAATGCGGACGTAATCCAAAAAAACTAGAACGTTTGTAAGTATAGTACCTGGAGCTCGTGGAAATAGCCCCGCCTCACAGTCAACGGAATCGTAGTCCACTTCTGGCCGCCACTCGAACGTCCAGAAGCCGACAACGGATGTCGGTGCAGTATCGTGGATAGCCTTTCTCTAGCAGACATCGGAACCAACCTGTCATGCACATTTTTAAAAGTTTAGCAACTAAATACAACTATATATAAGCACATATGAGAACTATACCAATTAATCAGAACTTACCTTATACCATGATAGTGCAACACCTCCAGGCCATTATATGTCTGCGCCGGAAACCAAAGGAGGAGTGCCACATCTTCCTCCGCCTGGGGTGTTTGTGCTCCACCGTTGTTCATTATGTCTGTGTGTAGAAAATGTAAGTTGAAAACAATGATCATTAGTAACGAAAAAGAAAATGTAAGTTGAAAATAATGATCATTAGTGTGGGTGGGGTTTTGCGGACAAGGTGAGTTCGTACTGTTTACTCCATGCATACCATGTTATTTTATGCATGCCCACACCACACCTATATATATGGTTTACATGATTACTGTAAGAAAATACGGTCAAAATTACCCCTAGGGTTATGTAGCGGAATTTTAAAATTTTCTTAACATGCATACTAATTGATCATGCTTATAATATGTATTGAATCACATTAGTTAGAAGACTTACAATACTAAATAAACAAGAAAAACGGATCCAATTCACCAAGCTTTCTATTAACACGGAGCGAACTTTCAAAGGGCTAGTTCGAGTCGGATGACCAACGTTTCTCCCCTACACATATCTCGCAGTCCTGCCGGGTAGGACGATAGAAAGAAAGGACGGGGGGTTCTCTTTTTCCTTTCTGTAGTCTGGATGGAAGAAGTTCACAGAGTTATTTGATCTGTACTCGTCGGAAGTCAGAAGCCCCATTGATTCCATTCTGCTACTAGGATTCCCCTTAGCTCTAGAAAGACCTTTTCCACTCACAAAGAAGCGAAAGGAAAATGTCTAGTTGGAAGGATTCATTTCCTTTCCTGCAGCTTATGTAAGATGTCGAATGGATCTCATCATTTATGAAACTTGGTCGTAAGGGAGATTTCTTTCTAATAGAGAAAAGAGGGGCTTCATGCCAGGTCCAGTCACAAGACATACGAAAGCAAGAACTAGAACATAATTGATAGCTGGATTCCAATCAATGAGATCCTAGTAGTAATCAGCAGTATCTTCTCTTTCAGTAAAGTCGAAGATATCTAATTCGCCTTCTTGATCATCTGCAAAACAATAAAGATTAGTTTTCAGATTCTTAAAACCTCAACCTTGGTATTCACGGATGAACAATTTTATCGAGATAATACTAGGATATTCTCGAGTCAAACTCGATTGACTGAGGAACAGGGGACGGCGGCGGCGTGTGGTATGGAGGGAAGGGAGAGCTTTATTTTGTCTTGATAGAATAAGAGAGTGAATGAGAAAGTATGAATAAAACTCTCCTAACCATCTAATTATATAGTAGTGAATAGAAGCCTACAAAACATTCTATTAGACTCCTAAAAGGAATAAAAATTCTAATTCTTATTGCACAAGTAAACCTTTATGTCCAGGTTCATCTCCTAATTAAAACATAACTCAATTAGGAAAACTTGCCCCATAAGTTTGATTGGAGGAAGGAGTCTCCTTTCCTTCCTCTTCTCTCAATCGGCCGCGCCACTTAGAGGTTAGGTGGGTCCCAAAAGTGGGACACACATGCAAGTCTAGAGGAATTCTTACTCTAATTAGATATTGCCCATGTGCATATATTAATCTAATTGATATATCCTTTTAATTCCAACAACAATTATAATTCTAAAATATAATCTTTAATTGTATTTTCATAAATACAATAAATTCAATTAATATTCTCATAATATTAATTTCGCCATAACTAAATATAATTAACTTAGTTAATTATAATTCCTTTCCTATAGTCATGCGTATAAGCAGGTTCACCACTTAGTGTGACCCATAGGGCCTCAGTGTATTAAGCTAGTACCTTTACTAGGCCTTATGGAATTCTTAGACAATTCCATTTTCAATATTAATACATGAGGACGTTTGAGAAGAATCTCAAAGCTACCTTTCGTTGTTGAAGCCTGTTGCACTCAATGCAGCGATGGTAAGGTCCTTTCATCTGACTGACTTGAATGCATCTATGATCGATGAAGTGTCTATCCCAATAATATACTCATGGCGCCTTCAATGAGTTTCTTGGTTAATGCAATATTTCTTATGACCATTCATAAATATATCCATTCGCTGGCAAGCGGTTTTAACAACACAACTATGAACGACTTGAGTAGTTCTCTCCATTGCTACACATGAGAGATGAATCCTCTCCAGGATCAGTTATCATCCACATTTGTGTTATTGCCATAATCCCAGAAGGCCGTATCTACCTCTTATTCAGGGCCTAAGCGTTGGTCTCCAACCAAAGACCATGGCGCAACAAATGTGATGATAAAGTCCTGAGAGTCTAAGGACAAATGACATCACTTCGACAACTCCGGTTCCCATAGACACTTTAGTGCATAGTATACATCGATGGGAGTTTTCGGTGGGTACTTCCATTGTTCGGTATCTTCCTCGAACAACTATGCACAGTTATGGAAACATCATGGACTCGCTCTAACGATCTGTTCCGTGGTCGTGGGATCGACTCACACTTGCTCTAACAAGTATAACATTAATGAATACTAGTCTCGATTGCCTCATCCAGACCCCTACACCCGAGATGAGCTTCGTCTAGGGAGAGGTTGGGATAAATGAAAATTCACATAGTTCCCACTAATTATGTGATCAGTCATTTATCCACTGGGGAAATGTTTGATATCAATACAGATCAACCAGATAAAGATATGCCTGGTGTAATATAAATATATATATGTAAATATAAACATGAATGAACAAACATATAGAAGTAATATATTACGTTGACTGTGTAATAGTACATTTGTCCTTAATAAGAGTTGTCTCTAGGACATACATACTATCAATTACCGCATTACAAACTTCCCTTCGTCACAAGACCCCACCTACACTTAATTGTAATTTAAGTGTAGACGGGGCTTGGGAACAAAGAAAGTTCATACCGATTATTTCATGCATACCATATTTAACTGGTTTACATGATTACCGCAGTAAAAACGTTTCCTGTTTTCCGAGACCCCGCCTACACTTAATTGTAAATTAAGTGTAGACGCGGACTTGAAAAACAAAGAACGTTCGTTCTTTTACTCTATGGATACCATAAATGAAGTTATATCAGTTATATATATATGGTTTACATGATTATCACAAACACATTGGCCCTCTGAAACACCGACACTAGCTAGTTTTGCATGTGATGGTGTTTCAAAGGGTCAATGTGTTTGTACTTCGATAATCATGCAAACCATTTAGGTGTAGACGCGGACTTGGAAAACAAGGAAAGTTCGTTCTTTTTACTCTATGGATACCACATATGAAGTTATATCAGTTATATATCTATGGTTTACAAGATTATCGAAGTACAAACACATTGGCCCTCTGAAACATCGACACTAGCTAGTTTTTCAAGTGATGATGTTTCAAAGGATCAATGTGTTTGTACTTCGATAATCATGCAAACCAATCAAGGCCAAGGGAATGAATGAAATAAGCAAGTACAGTGACAGAGGCATTAGAAATGATGTTGTTACGGTACCTGCGTACTACAAGCATTCACAACTCAAGGCCAATGGATATTGATTTATAATTAAAATATAAGAAAGTCTTTATCAATATAACTCTTATGGTGTGTCAAGTACGATCCGTTCAAGTAAACATCTGTGAGTCTTACCAATGGGGCATAGCCAATAAAACGGCTTATTGATCGACAGGAAACGTATACTATTAGTTATGACTCAAGAAAAGCCTAAACCAACACATCGAAACTAATATACGTATAGCATCATCACACTTATTCACCCTTTACTCAAACTTAAGCAATATAACTCTTATGGTATGTTCAGTACTTTCAGTTCGACTAAATACAAACTCTTATTATGTGTTTAGTCAAACACAATCAGTTCGATTAAATGTCAGAGAGACTTTTTTTTTTTGGAAACTAACCAATGTAACGCTTACTGATCGATAGTAAACATATACTATTAGTCTTACCAACACGTTGAAACCAATTATAACTATAGCATCATCACACTTTATAAAATGATAAGCAAACTAATAGTAATTAAATCAAATTAAAAAAATTAACCAAAATTAAATAAATAAAACAATTAGCTAGTGCATAATTTAATCTAGTTTAACCTAAGTCCATAATTTAATCATGGTCATTCAAAATTACATTAACAGCAACATCAAGTTAACTAAAAAATGGACCAGATTAAACTAATTTAACTAAAAATAATCGATTAATCTAATTTAATCCAGAATTAACTAACTAAATAAATATAGTTAACACAGATTAACTAAAATTAACACGAAATTAATCAAATTAACATAAATTAATTAAAATTAACACAAATGAATTAAAATTAACAGAAATTAATTAAAATTAACTGAAATTAACCAAAATTAATCAAAATTTCAAACATTTATTTCTAGATTTAACTAAAGATTTATTTCTAAGCAAAAATCTAATTTGTTTCCAGATTAAGCAAAATTTATTTCCAGATTAAAAAATTACAAGATAAATTGAAAAAATCGTTCAAACTTATTCTAGCTATATGGCATATATAATTTAACAATTTACAACTAGAAAAATCATAATTACGCAAAAAAAAATTAAAAAGCCCCAAAAATTAGGGTTAGGGTTCTAACCTTATTTGGGCAGAAAGTCGGAGACAATGCCGGTGGTGGTAGTGTCATGATGGCGGTAGTGGTGGTGTCACGGGTGGCGCTAAGTGGTGGGGAAGAGAATGAAAATTAATAAATCTAAAAGAGAGAAGCTAAGTAAGAGACTTAATGAGGGAGGAGAAGAATAACTTACGGAATCGTGGCGGTGAAATGGTGGCTCCGGCGTGGTGCTGGAAGGTTGATACGACAAAGAGCAAGAAAGGAGACAGTTAGGGTTTTTTAGATTTGGGGGACGGAAATGGCTGCTAATGAGTCGATCTGATGTCTATATAGTCAGGCTTAGCCACGGATAACATCTACCTGTGGCTAGATTTTTATTTTCATTTCTTTTTTATTATTTTTTTAACAGTCAACGCTTTAGACATGGATATTTTAACCGTGGCTAAATTTGCGACGGATATAACCTATCCGTGGCTACGCCGCCCCACGAGCTGAGGCCTATGAAGGCACGAACTGAGCGCCCAGACTCAATTCGTGACTATCCGTGGCTACGATTCGTGGCTATTTTGAGGATTTCTTGTAATACGAGCAGAACATTGTGAGATAGAATGTTCTTAGAACGAGATCGCCTATTCAAGTGTGTGAAGTTTTGTCGCTTTCAAATGTAACACTTAAGAATCCATGTGTGTCCATGGCCTTTAACGGACAGACTAAAACGGAACGAAGCAATAAGGGGACGTTAATGTGTTGATATCATTGTCTTGTGTCTTAAACAAAATGCCGACCGATTCAAAACATCATGTTCACCGTGTGACAAGTGAGTCGGATGCTATTCTACTATGGATAATTCAAAGCCCAAAGCTATCTACCCCGATGCAATAATGTTCCCGCTGGAAAATCAGGCTGGAGCACGACGTAATGATGTAAGGACACCGCAACAAAATGGTGTTGCTGAAAGAAAGAATTGTACCCTTAAGGAAGCAGCTAGAACCATGCTTGCTGACACTAAAATAAGTGAAGCTTATTGGGTTGAAGTGATTAATACAACCTGCTATACTCAAAATAGATGCTTGATAACTAAGGAATACAACAAAACTCCCTATGAGCTATTTGTTGGAAGACCTCCTAACATCACTCATCTAAGAGTATTTGATTGCAAATGCTTTGTTCTTAATAATGGTAGAGAATATTTAAGAACATTTCAACCAAAGGCAGATGAAGCGATAATTCTTGGTTACTCCTTGCATAGTAAAGCTTATTGACTTTACAACAAAAAGGCACAAAAGATTGAAGAATCAGTGCATGTTGTATTTTATGAAAAGACACAAGGAGTTCCTGCTGAAGAAGAAATATCAGAATGTATGAAGAAACTACTCATACATGAGCAAAGAACTGAATCCAAAGTTGGAAATGTCAAACTTATTGAACTTACTGATGATTCTGACCATGACACTCCAACACCAAGTCAAGTAAAGATAAATGTAGTTCATGATAAGGAATTCCCGGCTAAAGATGCAGTTGCTCCAGATGTTGCTGGAACTACGCAACCCCTTGTGTCTACTGACGAGTTACCTCAAACCAACAATACTGAACAAGTAGTTGCTGATGAACCAATTTCAGTAGAGACACAACCAGATACCAGTAGTACTGAACAAGTACATGTTGAAGAGTAACATGCTGAAACGCAAACATATCCAGATCCTAAAAGCAGAAAACCTTTTAACAAATGGATTAGAGATCATCCCTCTAAGAATATGATTGGTGATATTGACAAACGCCAAGTGATTAGATCCAAAGTATCTACTAACCAGGAACATGCTGAAGAAGCAATAGTTGTTGAGGTAGAAGCTTTGTTTAAGAAATTGAACGCAAAACCATAGAAGAAGCTTTAAAGCATTCTGAATGGATCAAGTCAATGCAAGAAGAACTGGATCAATTTGAAAGGAACAAAATCTGGAAACTTGTACCCCTTGATGAAGGAAAGAAAGCAATTGGTACTAAGTGGGTGTTCAGAAACAAGCTGAGTGAGTCTGGTGAAGTAACAAGGAATAAAGCACATGCAATTAGTTTCTCAAGGTTTGTCAGACTGAAGGATTGGATTATGATAAGTCTTATGCACTAGTTGCAAGATTGGATGCAATTAGACTTTTCTTAGCCTTTGCTGCTCATAAAGACTTTATAGTTTTCCAAATGGATGTTAAAAGTGCATTCCTAAATGGTGAACTTATTGAAGAAGTCTATCTAAAACAACCCCCTGGCTTTGAACTTCCCTCAGAAACCAAGATGGTATATAAGCTTCAGAAAGCTGTATACGGTCTAAAGCAAGCACCTAGAGCTTGTTATGATACCTTAGCTAAGTTCTTGTTGGATAATGGTTTCAAGAAAGGTGAAGTTGCTAAAACCTTATTTACCATGAACCGTGATGGTAAAATACTCTTAGTCCAGATTTATGTGGATGACATAATTTTTGTGATAATTTTTCCAAACTCATGACTAACAAGTTTGAAATGAGCATGATGGACAAATTGAATTATTTCCTAGGTTTGCAAGTCAAGCAACTCAGACATGGAATATTCATAAATCAAGCAAAGTATGCAAAGGAAATGCTCATAAAGTTCAGGATCAAAGAGGAAGAGAAACCTGAAAAGATCCCTATGAGTGTTGGTACCAAATTGGGCTATACTAAAGAAGACAAAAGTGTGGATGAACACAAGTATAGGAAGCTCATTGGTTCCTTGTTGTATTTAACAGCAAGCAGGTCTGACATTCAGTATGTTGTTTGTGTGTGTGCAAGATTTCAATCTGACCCTAGAGAATCACACTACAAGAAAGCACTCAAAATACTGAAGTATGTCAAAGGCACAGTCAATGTTGGATTATGGTATCCAAAAGATTCTGGAATAGAATTGGTTGGTTATTCAGATCCTGACCATGGTGGATCAACTCTTGATCGAAAAGGTACCTCTGGAACTTGTCAGTTTCTAGGTACAAGATTAATTTCATGGTTCAGCAAGAAGCAAACCTGTGTGGCCAATTCATCCACTGAATCTGAATACATTGCGGCTGGTGGTTGTACAACTCAAATCCTATGGATTCAACAACAACTAAGAGATTATGATATTTCTACAAATAAAACACCATGGTGGATCAACTCTTGATCGAAAAAGTACCTCTGGAACTTGTCAGTTTCTACGTACAAGATTAGTTTTATGGTTCAGCAAGAAGCAAACCTGTGTGGCCAATTCATCCACTGAATCTGAATACATTGCGGCTGGTTATTGTACTGCTCATATCCTATGGATTCAACAAAAACTAAGAGGTTATGGTATTTCTGCAAAGAAAACACCAATCTTTTGTGATAATACAAGTGCTATTGCTATCAGGCAAAATCCTAAATTTTACTCAAGGACAAAGCACATTGATATTAGACACCATTTCATTACAGACCATGTGGCAAAAGGTGACATTGAGGTTGTAAAGATAGGTACTGATGATCAACTTGTTGACATCTTTACCAAGCCCCTTCCAGATAATAGGTTCGCAATGCTAAGGTATAACCTTGGATTGATTGAACTACCTCAGTAAAAAGGGTACACTTGATTGGTTGCTGAAACGGGTACTCAACAAGCCAATAGTTGCTTAAGATTTAATATCCCTGTTTAGTCCCCTTATGTGCTTAGTTCTACTAAAAGATGGTTGTATACAAGTGTTTGCTGAAACAGGCATTCAACAAGTAAATCTTTCAAACTGGTCATTTGTTAGGAAACTTGGTCACTTGCTGAAACAGGTATTCAGTAAGAAAAACCTTTGGATTGCTGAAACTGGAATTCAGACAATCAAGGATACTGAAACAGGTATTCAAGTATCAAAGGAAAAATCTGAGACGGGAACTCAGCAAAGAGCAAGCTTGTTTTTACTTAAGAAGAATTTACCTAAAATATCTCATTATAAAAGGGACTTGCTGAGACGGGAACTCAGAAACCTTTTGACTCAAAGAAAAATGAGATGTTTAATTAAGGGGGAACTTTCAGCAATTAAAAGGCTTGTTACTTATAAAGTAAATGCTAAAGTTAGAACGTTTAGAATCGCTGGAAAGATTCTTTAATACTTCAGCAAGCTATTAGCTTCTAAGTAAAAGAGATAAAATCCCTTGATTCAAGGTAAAATCTAAATGTGACGTTAATCGTGGCACAAATAAACTCGCTATTAATCATGACATGAAATGCAATTGTGACCATTGATTTTAAGGCAATTGATGATCCAACGGTTAATGTTATAAAGTGAAAACAAGCTCTGACGGTTTCGAGCTAGTGGACCACTACGCATTTAATGCAAAGGCTCCACTAACTCAATGTTTCTCTATTTTACCCTTGCTGAGAACTCAAAACCACTGAGTTTCTCACACAACAAGAGATACTATATAAATGAAGAGTTAGACAAAAGACAAAATTCTGTAACTCCACATTTCCTTTCTCTGCAAAATTTTTCTAGACTGTGCTCTGAAACACTGTACCTCCGGTCAAAAAGAAAAGCATCTCTTTTTCGTACTCTTACCCCTTGTTTACCATGCTATATGAAGAGATAGCTCCCAAGAGACAACAAACGAAGAAAACCAAGTCCTCTAAAGCATACAGTGCTGGAAAAAGCACTGCTCCTACACCGGCTGCATCTCCGGCAAAGAACACGGTGAAAATCGTGTTAGCTAACAACCGTATCACAGAGAGACCCGTGCTTCCCGCATATCTCAATACTGAAAAGTGTGAGCAAATGATGCAATGAGGAGGTTTTGAAAAAGAGAAGTATATCAGATACTTCTATGAAGAAGAATATGACGAAGAAAACATCGAGGCGTTGAATTACATTAATCAACAAGGCCTGCTTCCATTTATCACTGCTCGCACAAAAATGGTGAGGATGGTGGATACAATGGAATTCTACAATAATGCAGAAATCCAAACCCATAGTGATGAACAAGGAATCACTGAAGAAGTGATTCTACAACAGTACAGGGAAAGAAAATCATCCTGAAATGGATTGATTTGGCAAACATCTTTCAAATTCCAACTACTGGAACAAAAGATGACATCACTGCCACTGTTGAAGAAATTGAAACCTTCTACAGTGATGTCAGAAATGAAAGGATGAAGAGAGGAGAGATTGCTCCTGCTTCATGGGACAAGTTCACAAAGATAAAACATCTCTATTACTCTCTTGGACTAGTAGCCTTGCTACTCATAAAAGTACTAGACTCCCAAGTCGGAGGAATAGGCCAAGTTGACCTGAAAAGATGGCCATTGCTGATGCATATACATGAGAACAAAAACGACATCAACTGGGCAAAATACATTATCAACAAGTTAGTTGAATGTATTGTGAAGTTCAAAGTCAAGGTGGAAGACAATACTGTCTTACCAATATTTCCAGTGATGTATGGACTGAAAATTTGTTACATCATGGAACATTTTCAAATCAAGCTGAGAAACCCATTGTCGATCAAGAAGTCAGTGTGCAATGTGGGAAGAGCATTCTACAAACAGAATGGACCCAAGGATGCTGACAAAAAGTCCAAGAAAGCAACAGACTCTAATGTTGCTGATACTGTTGTGGTTGCTGACACAAAGGCACCTAGCAAGAGATCCAATAAAAGAAAAGCTGATGATGATAGTCAAACTGCAGCCTCATCAACTGATCCTGTCCCCAAGAAAGCCCGGACAAAAACCTTCCCAAGGAAGAAAACAACGGCTAGAAAATCAGTTCCTATCGTTCATGATATTCCGGATGTCGATACAACAGTGGTTGCTGAAAAGCAAACCACTCAAGTAATTAATGTAGAAGCACCTACTGAAACTTCTACAAATCCAATTAATTTGGATATAATTACTGAAGAAAGACCACAAGGTAGTGGAAATGCAAATCCTGCCTTAGAATGAATTGTCATTGTGGGTTTTGATGTTGATACTATGTCGCTATTGATCAAGAATAGCTACGGAATTGAATGGGGCTATCTGGGGTTTGCCCGTGTCGATTTCAAGTGTTTACGCGACTTCTCTTTTCCAGGTGACTTGAGCATTGTGAATGTTATTGGGAACCAAGTTGTCAATGAATTCAGGATATAAATCGGCAAATGGTTCGCATACAGAATTAGGCAAATAGATTGGTAGGCAAATGGTTCGCATACAGAATTAGGCAAATAGATTGGTAGGCAAATGGTTCGCATACAGAATTTTTCTAATTGTATGCCTAAATTTTTAATTTGTTCTTTTTGAGATGTAAGGAATTTAAATTGTTGATTTTCTGGGACTGCACGCTCCTCTATCATGGATTCATTGATAAGATCTTGTATATGTTCTCTTGATTGATGTTTAAACTCTACTCTCGATATGTTAGACAATTTAATGTTGAAGCATGCACTGACCTGATAGGTAGACATTTTAATGTTATATCGCGCTGACCTTATTAGTTTAAGTCATAAATGGTACTGTATTCGGAATATCTAGTTCAAATTTGTCATGTTTCAAGCTGAAGTTTTTTTATACCCTAAAAACAAGTGTCTTATTATTTACTGTATACTGTATTTGCGATTTTATTTACTAATCGTAGGTAGGTTAGATTGAAATATGAATTTCTATGTATGTTTGGTTGTAATAAGATATTACATGGTCAAAAGACTCAAAACCCAAAAGGTTCATTGAGGAAACGAAAAGAAAAGAAAATTGACAAAAATATAATTTTTTCATATTTAGACGTTCTTTTGGTATGAAAATTTTCAATTCAGTTCAGTTCAACTATATTCATATTCATTCAAGTCAGTTCTGTTCAGTTCTGGTTCAAATGGCAAAAAAGAAAAAAAGTTTTTTTTTTTTTTTTTTTTTTTTTGGAAGAATTGTAATTGTAATATAATACTACAGTACATTTCTCGGACTAAAATTTTAGAAGGGCATGTTTATTCGGTATTCCTGTCATGTGTAATTGTGTATCACAAAAAGTAAGGCTATATCATCACTCATCACTACAATAATGACAAAAATAGAGAGCTTGTACATAAGTTTGTGATTTTATCAATACACTCTTCTACTCGAGGTTTCCAGTACCCCTGCTGAAGTCCTAGGCTACAAAACTGAATCAATTTCATCAGTAGAGGAGACACATTTCTTCATCAGTATGCAAAGAATAATTTAATTCGGCTTCGGCTTAAACCCATCAACAGCAAAGTTTCGCGAGGCAGTAGGCATTGCCAATCGAAGTCCCTCAAGTTCAGGTTCTGCAATTATTTGGCAACCCAACCGGGACATGCATCTCGGTGAGGCCAAATGCAAGGTCCAACATGTCATTTTCCTCATCCGTTGGATATGGTAACTTGTTATATTGCTCCACGTCCCTTACAATGACATGACAAGTCGAACAAGCAAGTGAGCCTTCACATGCTCCTTCAAGATCTATATATCATTTTCGTGTGCAGCTTCTAACATTGACATTCCAACTGGTACCTTAATTTGTGTCTCTTCCCCATCCTTGTCAACAAATGCTACATTTATTTTTTGCTTTTCTTGAGTTCCTTCCCCCAACTCCGTTTTAGCTGCTGTACTGCTAAATAGTTCATGTCTCGTGGATGATACATATTTAGTATGAACAACAGGGAACCGTGATGCTCTCGGTGTATTATAGGGAGCTGCAAGTCAGAAATTACGGTGGGAGCTCGAAGGTGAAGAGCGCGGCGGTGGAATAGAGCGGCTGTGGCTGAGTGAGAGAGATTGCGTCATCGAGTGTTTGGTGCTAGATCACTTAAAAGCGTGATCTCCCGACTCCAGAGCCGCTCAAATCGCACTCAGAAAAAAAAAAAAAAACAGTTTCTTAGTAAAGATAGACAAGATATAAAATAAAATTAAGAAAAATATTACTAGTAATTATTTTCCTCCAATACTTTCAAAAGGAATTTAAGTTGGTTTCTACTTTTTGTTTTCTTTTCCCTTGAAATCCCTAAGGTAAGCACTGCATCATTGGCTAATCATTGCTAATAAACTTAAAAGAGGTTTTCTATTTTCATGAGCTCCATTAAACAAACATAACATGAATCGTTATTCATCCCAAAACATCAATTAGAGCCCAAGAATCCTAGTCCATCAAATTCTTCATCCGACTTGCTCTGAGTTCAGTTTATAGATATCTTGCTCGATCGATTTAGGAATTACAATTAATTAGTCTTACAATTGGAGAATAACAATGGTTAGAATATTTGTGATGTTTATTTTGGAACAACGGTGATGATCCGATCGATGTTAAATTTTCGTTTCATGAGCCTAGGTCCATTGATGATTACAAACCTTTAAGAAAATATGGGGTTTCATGTAATATGATGTTGTTCTCTTGTTATGTTTGTGATTTTTGTGAATTGAAGAAACCAAGAAAGAAATTTTTTGATGGTGTTAGAATTTAGAGGATTAGGTGAATCAATTCAGTTTTCTATGGTGGTCAATTTTTTGGAATTTGATTTTTGTTGATTTTGATTTTAAGTTGGGTAAATTTAAATATATTAATGGCTAAATTACATTGAACTGGAGACCCTTTTTACGTATCCTTCCTCGCTAGTTGAACAATTACATCTAGCCCCAGAGATCGGAAAATCATGATCTCACCGTTATTCAGTTTGGTGCTTTTTCCGGCCAAACAAGGCCTTAATTTTTAAAAATCATTTTTCATTTTCTTTTTACATCTTTTCTCTTTTCTTCTTCTTCTTCTTTTTTTTTTTTCTCTTTTCTTTTTGTTCAATCTTCTTCTTCTTACAACTCCTGCAGAGCTGTAACCGGATCTGACCGAAGCGGTAAACAGATGTTACATCTCCGATTGGCTTTACTTAATGGCTTTAAATTTTGTTCAAATAGACAATGCGAGAGTCATAAGCATCAACGACCATGCAATTTGTTACTTTCATCTGGTTAAGTTTATCATTTGATTTTATCTTCTATATTCTCATTCATTTTGTAATATATTAATTATATATTTTCTGGAATATATGATTTAAGGTCAATATTTTAACATTTTTTTTCAATTTGCAAATTAAACAAGACTTACTCGGTGTAATAAAATGAACCAAACAAGGTGGAAGGACATGTCCCTACGTATTTCAAATTAAGTACCTTGAAGTTGAGCATTAAAGTAAAAATACTTAACAAGACCACGCAGCAACACGCGTAGCGTGCTGCCTAAATTCTAGTACTATTATAATAAAACATGAAAAATACAGAGTATAACAAATTGACAATATAATACGAATGTCCTTTTATGTCATTTTATCAGTTAGCTTATCAGCTCATGTACTAAACACGTACATCAAAATTTGCTAGTTTATCAGCTAGTTTATGAGCTGCCTTATCAGCTACCAACTCTTATTAGCTATTAGCTCCAACTAGCTTATCAATTATTATCAGCTAATTTTGTTAAACACAGTGTTAGAAAAATATTTAGGGAAATATGTAAAGGTTGTTTAGGGGTATCATGTATGTAAAGACATGTATGTAAAGACTAAAGAGTGATCTTAATTAGTTTTTCTGGAATAAAAAAAACTTAAAGCCGACCCGACACTAAGAGTATAGGAGAGAGACTTTTTGGGCTTTAACCTTTAAGCAACTTTTCCGGAAGCCCAGCCCAGCAAACCGCCTAAAAACTACTATTACCAAAGCGTAGTAAGCAGTTATTTTAAAGAAAAGATTAAAATTAATCCTGTATTTTTGTTACCCCCTTAGGGTTTGGTCAGCTATGGAATGCGTAAGCGTGCCTGATTTCTCTTTGAATCCCGTAGGCAATGCACAATTGAAGCGCAAAATCAACGAAGCTGCCGAACAGTTGGAATATAAGGTTCCTGCAATTGCCGTAGATGGTGATGCAAAATTGAAGCGCAAAATCAACGAAGCCGGCGACCAATTCGAAGATAAGGATCCTGCAATTGCCGTAGATGGTGATGCAAAATTGAAGCGCAAAATCAACGAAGCCGATGAACAATTGGAAGAGGAACGCGAACGCGAAATCGCTGCTGCAAGGGCCACCGTATATAAGACGAATAAGAAGATAAAGGCGTTTGAGTTGATGACTCCTGAGGAATACTGGGCTTTTCGTGGAGGAGCTATCAGTATGGAGACTGCTGCATCCATGGTTGCTTATTACCGCGAGAGTATGAAACCTGTTTGGGAGGAAAGGATACTATATGATATCCCCCCTTTAGATTCATTCTTTCAATTCTATTCTAATCTGTTTTTTTTTATTTTTTTCAAAGTGCATGTATTTTTTGGTAATTAGATTGATGATCAGCAAGTCTTGTTAGAAACTAGCGTTTCCATTTTCTTAATTAGCCTAGACTGTCTGCTGCAATTTATTCAATTATGTTTTATAATTATACTAGTAGTAATAAGTATTGACGGCATAGTTAAATCTCTATGAACATACTGTATGAAGTTACATAATTACTCTTGCCTGCTTGCTGCTACCAATACATAACATAGGGAGGGACTTTGCTTGCGTATTCTCTTGTATCTTAGATAATAATAATAGATATACACTACTTGCTTTACTTAAAGCTGGGGCTCTTACACTTGCCAGTTAGTTGCCTCAACTTGGCTCTCTGTGGGACTTGTGGGCTGTTATATATGGGATGAAATTGAGAAACTTGCATTTTGCCTGCTGCATCAGTAGTTTATTCTTTGAGTAACTCTCTAGTCTCTATCCTGGGTGTTTTAAGGATCTTTTGTCCAAACTGGACGCTTTCTTTCTTGTAGATGAAATGAAATAAGTACAAGTTTAACAGTATCCTAATTCATACGCTTATATTTTCTTTTGTAGAGTATTGGCTTTATCATTGTAGAATGCATCGTTTTTACAGTTTAGTTTGATAAAGCTAGTTAGTGCCGTCCCTTGCGCTTAGCTAACATTGTTCTCTTAACTTGATCAACGTGATGCTATTCTTCTAATTGTTGGAGAGTTTCACTTATTAAAGTAAATTTCCATAGTATTCTTGGTGGGGCTTCTCTTTGTCCGACATGCATGATGTTCGTATTCAAGAACCAAGACTAAACAATCATATAATTTTGCTCTTGATCATCAACTTTACCCCTTTAAATATATGGATTTTGCCAGTAGTTGATATCAACACTATCCTCAACTTGTTGATTACTTCTAGTAATTTCATAACTCAACTTGCATAACTTTTGTAGGGATTCATGGACGATATATGTCCATGGTTCAATGTGTATCATGGAATGTCTGGTCGCAGATATCCTGATAAAAATGCGCTTCGTGCAGCCAAAGACGCTAATTACTTGAACCTGGCAAAGTTAGCCATTGCTGTTTATAACAAGGAGGTATATTTCCCTCTACACTTCCAAAATTTTGTTCTGTCATTACTCTGAGGTGTCGTGAATTGTCAACAGGGATTCTTAATGTGATTATACATTTTTGTTTTAGAAAACCATGGAGTTGGAGGTTGAGAAAGTTGGGGAAGTGAAGATCCTCTCCAAGTATGCTACCATATGTGTTGTATATGATATGACGTTCACTGCCAAGGACGTTAAAGCAGGTGGTGGATGTGACCCAAGTGATGCTTGCAAGACCTTTCAGGCTGTAGTTGACATCAACCTCATCAGGAAAGGAGAAGTGAAGAAAGTTATATCTTGCTCGCCCCCATGATGAAATGTGTTCTCTCTTTTGATCCATGGTGTATATGTAATAACTATAAATCTAATTCTCAAGTCTCCTTGAGATTGAGAAAAGCTAGAACTAGATTAATATGTCTCGGTAAGATGTTATTATATACTGTACTTGTTTGCATTCTCTATTTTCTGATTGTGAACGTCTGTCTTTCTTATCAGTGATGAATTACAAATCTCACTATGCTCTGAACTTGCAGTATAAAGTGGTCTTACTGCAATAAATCTGTTTAATAGATAGTACTGTAGATGCCAATGATGTGTAATCAGTTCCAATTACAGTCTATCGACTATCATTTCTATCAGTTCATTTTGCCAAATACTTGCTCCTTCGAAATGTATAACTAGAGAATGAATTTTTGTGCTAATTCAACCGGGCTATCAATTTGGTACCATGCCTTAGTTTACTGCACCAAAGAACCTAATGCTGAACCAAAGTTCAACAACTTCTAAATTTCCTGCACCAAAGAACCTAATCCTGAACCAAAGTTCAACAACTTCTAAATTTCTTAATATTGGATAAGTCAAATACTTCAACCACTTTATTCATACAAAAGACTATCAACCTAACATTATAAACGTGCTTCCCACATCTTACACTTTCACATACACTCCCACCACAAACACATCCCCTCCATATAACACCCTCACCCCTCCACTCACCATTTCCATTGATAATAAACCATAAACCCGCCCAAAATATGCCTACCCCGAAACACAACCCTCGCACGCCCCGTTGTACCCCGCCTCCGCCTCCACCAGCCAGCAATGTGGTGGCACCCGATAACTCCCCTGCCCGTTCACAACACTCTCTCCAACAACCTCCCAACAAGAAATCCATCAAAATCAACCAAGATTTTCCGTCGCTTCAAATCAGTTTTCCGCTCGTTCCCGGTCATCAACCCGCCATGCAAAATGCCATCCTCCATCCATGCGAGCCGCATGCACGACGGACACATCCAGGGTGGGAAGCAGGTGACAGGGACCCTTTCCACCGGAAATCACGCGTAAACTTGTCCATTCAAGAGAACCCTAGGTGTTTGCCATACTCGTGCTCGAGCTATCGATCCAAACCGGGAAGTTGCTTCAAGACATGGGGCTAGGGCTAGTGCGAATTGCGCTTGAGTATGAAAAGAACGCAAACCAAACTGAGATAAATCGTTCCACTTGTCACCCCACCCCTTTGACAGTAAGAAACGATCCAACCGACTACAACAACTCCCATTCTTCCGATACCAAGTGAACCGACGCCTATTCAAAGGCAAGTCCACCAACTCCACAACATCAATGAAAGCATTAAACGCAATCATATCCTGTGTAACCACCCGTGCACCCAAACCACGTCTCTCAGAAGGGCTTGTCACCACATTAAAGTCCCCGCAAATACACCACTTATCCACCACATCTCCCACCACCCTCTCCTTCAACCCTCGCCACAACTCCACTCTCCCATCCGACGAACATGGCCCATATACATTAACAATGCTAACCGAATCGCCATCCCACACAATGGTCACCTCTAGAAAACCATCATCACCCCACATACCACTCCAAACAAAAGTCTCCTTGTCCCAAATACATAATAGACCTCCAGAAAAACCGTTCGCCCCACTAAACGCCCAGTCAAAACCATCCGAACCCCACAACCGTCTAACCAAACTTCTATCTACGTAACCTAACTTTGTCTCTTGCAAAGAAATCCACCCTTTCCTTCCTTACCAACTCTGCCACCTCTCTACGCTTAATCCCAGAACCCAAACCCCGTTTATTGAAACTAAAAATCCGCATGGGAAACCACATCTGAGCCACCCAAACCTACATTAACGGACAACACATCACCCCTATCTCGAGCCTCCCACGATTCAAACGATTTAAGCGCCACACTAGTGAACCCACAGATTCCGCAACTGACCACACCAAACGCGCCTCATCCTCGCAACTCCCAACATCCCGAGACCCTTCCCCAACAGCCCCCACCTCACCGTTCACACCAGAAGCAACCACTTCCAGTTGCGGATGCGGTTCTGACACCAGAGCCGCAAACACTCGCCGACTGCAGCTGTCCAGTCAGTTCAGCGCCTAAAAACAGATGCTGCTGCACTGGCAACACCGACTCCCTCCCTACCTGGTCCGAAACAGCATCACTGGAGTGTTGAACACCTGTCAACAAATCACGAGACTGGCCAGGAACAGTAACAGACCGTAGCTCACTGTCCAAATCCTTAGCCGACACTAAATCACATAAATTGACAGCAGTGTTCTCACCACCGACCACACTAATGTCAACATGTTGTTGCAAACCTTGACCAATAGTAGTAATTAAATCCCTATCAACGACGCCTCCCACAGCAACAAGACCCACATCACTTACTTCCCAACTATTCGCCATACGTCTCGACTTCTTGGATGTGCCACCCGCACTCTTTTTGCGCGCATTCTCCTCTGCTCCCAACCGTTCAATGATAGGCATTAGTTGAAAAATATCCGAGTCAACCCTAGACACACTTTCAACCGAAGCCACCACCCCATCCAACAACTGACCACCCTCAGAATGCTCCCCCTCACCACGAACTCCATTATCATCACCAACATCATCATCCTCAACACCACCAGACTTACCCAAAACTCCATCGACCTCCTCATCAGAAAAATACTCAGAACTCCGTTCCGAAGCCTCAGAAGACTCCGAACCGAACCCAACCTCCAACACATCCACTGAGATATAAACTTCAGAATCAATTTTCAAAATGATCCTATTCCATGGTGCAAAGCCAACAATTCGCGAGACGACATTCACTGAGACAGGTGTTTAATTTCAGACACCTTCTAGTTAATTTCCTGGAGAAGCCAAAAATCCACATCCCTCGAGCAATCTCTCAAAAGTCCGCCAACGGCCAATCCATTAGTTCGATTGTTTAGTTGTTTAAGCACCAATCAATTATGTATGTACGTTTGTTTTTGTGTTTCCTAAGATCGTTGTATAATTGTTTTCATTATCCTATCTAAGTTAGTTTGGTTCATGACCACTTCATCGATAGAGTATAATATTTTATAGTTGTATTATTTTGCTTCCCATCCAGTTTGATTTGATTATCAAGCACAGTTGTTAGAGATATTAGAGCACTCTTTACTCATTAGAACTCATTAGATCAAATTTTCACCTCTAAAATTGCTTCTAACCTCATCTCCTAAATATTAAAATCTCCATATATGTTATGTGATAATGTCAGGAGCAATTTTAGGGGTGAAAATTATTACGGAACAGACCCGTCGAACACTGTTAGTATTTTAAATTATTACAGAATAGATTCATCGAATGCAATTGGTGTTCTCTATTTGTTGTAGAATTTACCTGTCAGATGCAATTAGTATTAGTATTCTGACTTATATGCAATAGACCCGTCAAACATTGTTAGTATTCTAAATTGCTACATAATATATCCGTTGAATGCAATCAGTATTTTAAATTATTTACAAAATAGACTCATCGGTTGCAGTTAGTGTTCTAAAACGATTTCGAAATAGACCGATCGGATGCAAATAGTATTCTAAATTATTGTGGAATAGACCCGTCGAGTGCAGATAGTAATTTAAATTATTGTGAAATAAGCACTTAGAATATGTTTAATTTCTAAATTATTTCGGAATAGGCTCGTCATATACGGTCAGTGTTTTAAAATATTATAAAATAGGCTCGACGAACACATTTAGTATTCTAAACACAATTAGTATTCTAAATGATATCCTAATAAAACCCATTGAACGCAATTTGTATTTCAAATTATTACAGAATAGATCAGTTCATTGCATTTAGTGTTCTAAATTGTTGCCAATTATAGACCCATCAATTGTACTTACTATTTTCAAATCATTTACACATATAACTGTTAATGGGTATTCAAGTGGTCCACACCTGGACCAACACCGACCCATGATTTATTGGACCCTCACTAACTCATAACCGAATCCATCTTGAACTAATAAAATAAATTTTCTAATATTTCATGGGTCGAGGTAACTTAAGTAATGTGTATATATGACTTTCTATCGTAGGATACAAATATGGTGCAGACGGTACCCATCACATTGAGATCAATATTGTGACTCGTGACTAATCCATCCGATTAAATTATTAATTATTATTATTATTATTATTATTAATTAATATACTTCTGAGGTTGAGTATAATCATTTGTTTTCATGCATTGTCATCAAATAAATGTGTAGGAAATACAAATTTTTACTACACTATCCTGAAAAAATATGGTCAAACTCTTCATTACCTTTATTTTTAGTATTCTACATTGGTTTGAAATATACACTTCGATTGCAATGAGTGTTCAAAATTAATACGGAGTTGACCCGTACACACATGTAATATTCTAAATTATTACGGAATAAATACGTCGAATGCAATTAGTATTTTAAATTATTGCCAAATAGACATGTCAATTGCAATTAGTGTTTTTAAATTATTGTAGAATAGAACCATCAAAATGTACATAATTCGTGCATAAAGAAATAAAAAAAGTAATACGGAGTGTCTATGCTACCGACATGTTGTAAAGTCGTAACGT